>OZ018401.1:17615746-18321298 GCA_963969585.1 Drosophila helvetica | reverse complement strand
CTCAGAAAGGTCGACTCCGGCGTCAGTCCGAACTCGTTCACCATCGGAATGGGTCCGCTGTGGTCCATGGGTCCGCCTATGTGGGATGAAACGAACAGAGACGGACGAAAGGTTTAGTTGGGGATTACTCTCTTGGGGAATATGCCACACATATAGATTCCCTGATCTGGGAACATGGGATACTCCGAAGAGAAGTATTTGGGGACATACATCATTGACATGTTCTGATTATCCTGAGTGCAGGATTTCCTATTTACCTGTCTTTTAAAATGGGGTACGGATTACGGAGCTTAGGCATTCAAATCACAATTCGAAAGACATATTTTGAGGCTGGAAGCCCAGAGATCCTCTAGTTATGTGCAAGGCTCTGCTTTCACTATATCCCTAATACGTCCAGCGAGTGGGCTTGCCCCCAAGTACTATTACCTGGAATATTACCTCATTTACTTCATAATACTCAATGATTCCAAGATTTGGGAACTACTGAAACCTTTTTTTAAACTGGATTTTCCAAAGATCTTACAGATTTCATATGAAGAAAAGCAGACACTATATTTCAAATAAAGGCAATGGAAATCGGCTAAAGACAACCTTCTATCAATTTGTTATATTAAGTGCATCCCCTTTGGGGATTGAGTATAGGGGGTAATAGGGGGGGCGGTATCCTCACCTGGCGCATTGAACGGCATCGGTCCGCCGGGATGTCCTGGGAAATAGGGTCCGTCGTGCGGATGGAACGGACCGCCGTAGCCAAACTCGAACTTAGCGTCTGCTGCGAAATAGGGGAATCCGGGCCCATCGTCTAGGCCGCCCGGCGAGAGATTCATGGGAAAGCCGCGCATTTTGCGTGCACCGCCAAAGAACGGGGGACGACCCATGCTGGTGATCTGCTTCATGCGCCTCTCCTTCGATCGCTTGTTCTGGAACCAGACCTGCAAAGAACCAACACACATTTAGCCACCGATCTCCGGGCACACACATACATGTATATATCGTATATCGTATATTGTATTTTGTATCTTCCCATACTGTCCAGACTGTCTACTGGCATCGCGGTTTATGGAGTTCGCTGTGTCTGCTGCTGCTGCTTCGGCGGCGGCGGCGGCGCATGTCTAATTGTTGTTCTTGTGGCTTTTGCTTTTGCTGTTGCCTTGGCATTGATGCTACCGCCGCACCGGGCGGCCGTTGCAAAATTAGCCCCCCATTCCCCATTCCACCAGCAGCCGCACTACCAGCAGCAGCAGCAGCAGCAGCAGCAAGAAGGGAAGACCCAGAGGAAGCCAGTAAACGAGTGCAGCACCCAACCGATGATCCCCATCCCCATCCCCATACCCATCCCATGCCCATTTCAGGGCAGTTTCTGTTTCAGTTTTCATTTTTACGACGTTCCGCACCGGATCGGGGGATCCACCGATCCACCGATCCACCTCATCTCAGATCTCGGATCCGAGAGCAGTGCGTCCGTCGGGTGCTCCAGAAGCACCGTGCCCAGCATGCAAAGTTATAAAATAAAAACATATTTCAAAAGTTTTTAGTGGCACCTTTCCTTGGGTTCGGGTTCGGGCTCGAGCTCGGGCTCGTTCCCTGCTTCTCTGGGGTCCTCCAACCAACGCTGTGTCCTTTTTCCTCTTTTTTTGTTCTTTTTTTGGCTTGGTTTTTAATATTCATATATTTTGGATGCGCGCTTTTTTAATGATCTCTTCTGCTGCGGTCAACGAAACATTTTGATTTTCTTCTTTATTTTTGGGGTTTTTTTTGGTTTTTTTGGTTTTTCGATTTCTCAAAGTTTTCTCAATGAAATTTTTGTGATTTATGTCTTTGCCCGTTCCGTTCCACACGGCCGCCCCCGGAACGGACGGATGGACGGACGGACGGACAGACAGGCTCGCTGGCTCGCTGGCTCTTTGGCTCGTTTGTTGGCAAATAGTTTCCAATGAATTTTGCTTAGATTTTGGGCATTCAGACTGATTTTGCGGTTGCTGTTGCTGCAGCTGTTGTTGCCTCCTCGCAGCCCGCACCACGCACCCCGCACCCCCATCTTAGCAGGCAATTTAAGCGTGAATTTTAATGATGAGCGCCGTTCTGCCGTTCTGCAGTTCATTTGAATTCGGCTGGACAGGACAGGACAGCAGAGCAGAGCAGAGCCTTTTATGAACTTGAACTGATGCCAGAGCCAAAAGGGATTGCTGCTAAAAAAAACTCTGGCGGCTAGACATGCATATAGGATCCAATCCAATCCGATCCGATCCAATCCGCGCTCCCAGCTCGCTCGCTGGGGCCCTTCACATTTATAAACTGACACATTTTGTGGCGCAGCGAATTTCGCTAGAAAAGCTCTTGTTCTTCCTTTATTTATTTATTTTTTCCCTTTTCTTTTGGGGGGGGGCCCTGAGAACGGAACGCGTCGTCGGCACACAGGATGCACACAAAAGGAAGTAACATGCTGTGTGCCCCATGCCCCCATGCGCGAATCCATCCTCAGTCCAAATGGATGGACAAACGGTTAATGCTTGATGCTCCACGGCTGCTCCCCCCACCCTCCTCCCCTTCGTTCCACGCTGCACGTTCCAGGTGAAGCGTGTGACTTTATGACAGGCCCCGCCAGCGTTTTGGATGCGATTGGGGACTTGGATGCTGTTTCCCAGACAGAGAGAGAGAGAGAGAGAGAGAGAGAGAGAGAGAGACTGAGCGACAGTTCCCGTGGGGGATCTAATGAGCATTATCATGAAAGAGGATCGCTTTCTGGCTTTTCCCTTCACAGATCTTGCAGAGGAAACCTCTTTAAAATGTGGACTATCCCTCGGAATAGCCCAAGGTATTTATTTTGTATTTTTTTGGTATTTTATTCGGTATTGTTTTCGATTCTCTAAGGCCCAAACAGTCGGCACACATCGGAGAGATGCGAGTCCGTTCGGGGAGTGGCAGACCCCGCCCCCACATGCAATTGGTATTTTTGTTCCTGTTGTTTGCTTTTTCTTGCAACTTTTTGTTGCACTCCATTTGCTGTTTTCCTTTGTGGATGCAACGAAACAATGGCGGGGGAAAAACCCGCTCTGAAACGAACAAAAGCACAAAGAAATAGTGGAGCGGGCACAGAGGGAGACAGAGGGGTGGGAGGGGGGCGGAAACTGTACAGAAAAAAAAATAAAAGGAAAAAGGAAAAACACAAGCAAAACAAATGCAAAACTATTGTAAATGCATATTTTAGCTGCAGTTTTTCGCCGCCTCCTCCTCTTCCTCCTCTGGGGTGTGGGGTGTACCCTTTCCAGAGGGTATTACTGCCGCCTTGCCATGGGGAAATCTATCTGTCTGTTCGAATGGATTTTCCCCACATTTTTCTCAGTTTTCCAGCTAGAGATTGATGGGGCAGGGCATCCAATGATTCGGCTATGATATTTGTCGGGTTTTGTTGTTTGTTGTTGTTTCTTTTGTGTGGTTTTTCGCATAGGAAAATGAAAAATTATGTGACCGCAGGGCCCGCTATCGCATATGGAAAAATATTGCCAACAATTTTTGCAGAACATCGCGACCGAACATGGACTGCCGGAGGTGCAGGTGGGTGGCAGGGTGGTGGCAGGGTGCCCGGATGGCTGGATGGCTGGACACCTTTTATTTATAACGTTGCAACGTTACGTGTAATTGAAATGCGGTGGCAGCTTAGCCCTGCCTCCCGCCTCCCGCCTGCTCCTGTGGGTGGGCGGGTGCTTATGGTGTTTGGTTTTAGTTCGCTGTCGGATTGAGTTCTCTTCTGTTCGCGACATTATCGGCTGTGGCTTACGTCAAACGTAACAACGTAGCAACGTAGCAACGAATTCAACGCCAGTCGATTTGCAACTTTATTTTTCCATTCCTTGGATATTTTCATCGCTTTCCGCAATCGCTTTCCCCTCAAAGTAGGAATATATACTCGTAGTTCTGGCCAATTTGCTTTCAGTTTCCAAATCAATTTCGGGAGTTATTCCAATCAAAAATACATATTTGTAGATTGAAACTACATAGCTGTATCTACATATGGTATTTTCATTTTCCCCTCGATTTTGCTTTCCCACCAGATTTTTCAGTGTGTATTTTGGCTGTAGTTTCGCAGTGTTTGCCCTCCTCCGCCTTCTACTCGTCCCTGTGCCTGGGGGCTTATTAAAGGGATATACGATATTATGATATATCAAAATCGCATCATTTATTGTACGGTTATCATCGTAACATCTTCCTCTGGTGATTCTCTGGTTCTTTCTGGCCCATTCTGGGCTCTAAATTGTCTGGCAATTTTGAAAAATGTGCGGCTAATATTTTATTTCCGCACTTGAGCCGAAATTTGTTTCCAATTTTCGAGCTTTCAACAGCAGCCAGAACCGGAGCCACAACCAGAGCCGGAGCTGGGGCTGGAGCTGGAGCCGGAGAGGGGCAACTAAGTTGAACACGCGGCAAGGCAGAACATCCGAACATCTGAACATTTGAACATTTAGTTAAATTATAGGTTAGAGCTCTGACATAAAAGGGCAAACAACGTAGCATAATGGGGCATGGGCATGGGGCATGGGGCATGGTAGCAATCAGAGGGCTCCCCCATCTCCCGTCCCGTTCATTCGACAAAATGATTATTGCGCGAACCGCTGGCTGAGGCTGAGGGTGGAAGGGCGGGGAGGGGGAGAACACGGTGGAGCCACCGGGAGCCCCAAGGTTTACCCAATCCCGACTCTCGACTTTAAAGGCCTCTGGGGTCTCCCCCTCCCCCTCCACATCCCCATCCCCATCTCTACTCCATCCATCCAGCCATTGTGTTGAAAATTATAGCAAATTATGTTAAACGGCAGCGCGTTTGGCCTCCTACTTGCCCCTCCCTCATTGCCCACCTTCGACTCCTCCTGCCAGAGATCAGAGGGCGGGGGCGGAGGCGGTGGCGGCGGCGGTGGCGGCGGCGGCTGGCTGGGCTGCTCATTTTGGTTGCTTGCCCCCAAAGAGGTCGTTCGCTCGTCCGAGGGGCTCCACCAGCCAAATGTGTGTCACGTTCTGCTTCACCCCCTTGATTGATATGATTTGATGTGGTTCGATTTCGGGGGATTTGTGATTTGGGATTTCGGATTTGGGATTTCGGATTTGAGCTATTGCTTTCATTCCGAATACTATCCGTAAGCGTACGCGTACGCGTAAGCGTATTTGTGCTATGTGCCCCATTGTTGTGGCACGATTGCTTTGGCTACCATTTGTTAAATTAGTTTGCTATGATGCGGCAAGATTTGTTTGTTAGTTTGCCCCGAATTGTTGCCTTTTCACGTTGCCTTTATTGTTGGCTGCTACTCGCCGCTTAATTGCCAAAAACCAACCGAGAGAGCAACAAAAACAAAGTTTACTTCATTTTTTTTCTTTTCTTGCGCTCTTTAGGCCCCACCACAATGGTGCCCCAAACGAGTTGTGTGTTGTGGCAATAACAATTTTTAAAACGCTAATCAACGACGGCATTCATACAGAAACCGAAACCCCCCACCCCCCCTCAGTACCGACGAAACAGTTTCCCCAAAAATAGTTGCCAGAGAATTTCCGAGAAGCGGTCTTCAAAAAGAGCTTCGTATTTTGTTATCAATGGGGTTTAATTATTGGAATGCATATCGATGGGGTTTTCCCCTATGAAAGCCTATGGATAGCCCTTGGAAAACCGAGAAAATACTGCAAAAATACTGAGAAATATCTGTGAATATCCGTTAAAAAAAAAACAACAACAAAATACCAAAAAAGTAGCAAAAACCTTGCTGAAATAAAGATATACCAAAAGGAAAAAGTACCGAACATTTTGGAAAATATATCAAGGAATAACTGCTTAAGAAAAACCATAAAAACCAATTCACAAAAATTCTGCTACCGATTAAATACCATTTGTACATTTTAGAGGCAACATTTTCGTACTAGAGCCTTAGCTGGATGGGAAGCCTTCAATGGGTCTCATATAAGAAGCCACTTCTATGGGGTGTACATACCTATGGGGAACTGCTTAAGCTACGAAATTACTGGATACATATCGTTCCGGGCACACACAACTATCATTAGTATTGCTCCAAGCAAATGACTCCATTCATCACTCCGTCCCAAGCCCAAAGAGGAGAACGAATAATGATGTATGGCTTATTAACAATTCAAGTACCATGTAATGGAGGGGAGGGGAGGGGAGATGAGAAGAGATACTCGAGAAGAGCAGGGCGGCCAATCCTTTTGTTGTGGAGAACGCAGGGAGCGCAGGGCAGACCTCCGATGAGGTCTAGATGATTTGCATTTATCGAAAAACTACTGTCACGCCCTATCGTACAACATCGTGTGTACATCGATGACTACCGCATCTCTATCCCATCCCTGGGCACTGTGCACTGTTCCCTTTTTCCATTGCTTCCTTTGAGGCGTGAATTGGCCTCCAGTAAGAGTTAACAGATAATTAACTTCTTCCCTGTTCGGGCCACAAAGTGTATCTGTATCTTTGTATCTGTATCTCAGGCTGCTGCTGCTGCTGGTGCTGCTGCTGACCATAGTTTAGTAGGTGTTACTCTCCCCAAGAGAGCTCCTTGCATGAGACGGCACAAAAATGCTGCGGGTTTCGATTTCGAATTACTTTTTGTTTTTGTTTTTTTTTCGGTGTTTTTTTTTGTAGCCGGCGCCTCAAACTGAAATTAATAGCAAGTTGATGAGTTGTTGAAATTATAATGTTCCAGCCAGCCAGCCAGCAACCCATTCCCTCTCGGGGCATTTGCCATGTCATGTTGTACGGACAGGCGCCGCAGCCACTATATACATATATCCCCTGCCCACCGCCCTGCCTGCCTCCCTCTTGACTCTAAAAATCTACCAATCCGAATTAAATGCGTTAAATTAGCGGCTTTTGTGGCCCTTTTGTGAATGGCCCAACAACAGGCCACAGCCGGAGGAAAGAGGTGCGTTTGGTAGTAGTACTTTTGTAGGTTCCTTTCAACTCTTGCGGTCACCACTTCGTTGGGGCAGTTGCGGTCTGGGGAGCGGAGTCTGGTGCCCCCCCAAATGTCAATGCAATCAAAACAGTTTCCGCTCAATTAATGGGGGGGGGACGGACTACCATCGTCTGAAGATACATATTCTGTTGACTAATTAGTTCGGCTATCAAAGAGCCATAAAACAGAAACTGAAACAGAAACTGAATCTGAAACGAAAACTCTACACGAAAATAAAGTTGAACAAATTTGTCAACTTCCGACCCCAAAAAAGAAACCGAATCCAAATAAAAATTATTATAAATCTTAGCCCTGATAAAAAACAAATACAAACAGGGGGGGAAAACGACGACTCGACTGACCCGACTATATGTAAATCATGGGCTGGAAATGCTCTCGAATATGTTTTTTATTTGGTTGACAAATAAACGCCTCTGCATTGTCTGCGGCACTTGACAAATGTCCGACGACTCGCATCCGCATCGCATGTGTATCTTTGTATCTTTGTATCTGCGGCTCAAACGCTGCTACTCTGCCGCTGCTGCCGCTGCTGCCTTTGGGGGCTGGCTTTGTCTCTGAATCTCGAATCTGGCTCTAAATCTGAGACTGTGGCGCCAGGCATCGCGCATGCCACATTAAAAATTTCTTGAGCCGCTTCGTCGACTGTGTGATTTCCCCCACCCCTCCCCTCCCCCCGCCAGCGAACGGAGGAACCCCCACATCCCACATCCCAAATCCCATATCCCATATGCCATTTGTTTTTATTTGTTTATAATTTTTCAAAGCTTAAATGGAGCGCAAGCACCACAAAAAAAGAAAAGAAACCATGGCAGTGGGGGACAACAGGTTGGTTGTCTGTTTGGATCTTGAGAACGTTCATCATTTGAATGGCTTGAATGGATTGATTGGAGAGCAGCAGCAGCAGCAGCGGCATATCTATATGGCAGTGGCACTATCTATCTATCAATTATCCAAATGGGGTACCCGCTCTTTGTTCTCTCCGTTTTATTCGGGCCTGAAGGCAATGAATGACAATGAAGCGGCCCCCTGACTGAATGTCTGTTACAGTGCGTGGCAATAATATAAGACCTATGGTAAATTGGTGTTCGAAATTCATTCATCAATTCATTCACTATCTATGAATAGTCGCATAATATTCGAATCCATTACAATACAAATGTCACGCGTTATGCAGCAGCACCCTTCGGTCGGAGGGATTTGCCTGTGGCCTGTGATTCACGCATTAAAAACTATAAAATTCTGAAAATATTAAACAAAAAATTACCTATGGATATAGCTAACCGAGAAAAGGCCAGCATCGGTATTTTTGGTTCTTGAAAAAATACCGAAAATTCTGAGAAAAAACATGTCGAAATATGCAAAAATATCTAATGTCCAAAAAGTGCTTATAAAATATACAGAAAAATACATATTAGTATCTGCCTAAATAAACCTCTTCGAAACAAAACAAAAATACCAAAAAATACCAACCGAAAATACTGAAATGTCGGCTTAAAGAAAGACCTTAGAAACCCGTTTTGTCACTCGCTTTGGCAATCGTTTATTTAACTTTAATTTCTGATTTAATATCTTGCCTCTTGCCTTACAGCAGTGCCGCACACTGTACCACACCACATTGTTCTTGTGGTTCGTTGGAGTCTGGTCAAGTTTTTTGATCTATGACTACCTTTGAAGTGCCACAGACCGTTCGCTCAACCTCTTCCATGTCAAAGTTCGAGCCAAGGCGAAGGAAATCGAAGGAAAGGAAGGGAAAGACCGAAGGGTGGAGCAGCAGAAGGAGTCGAAGGAGGAGGAGGACGGGGCAGAGGGAGGAATAATGTTTGTGTTGGCGCCCAACGTGGGGCCCCCGTGCAACTAAACTTCTGTCCCGTGGCGCGGGACGTCGGCAAAAGTTCTTAAGAAGTTTTTTTTTTTTTTTCTTTCTTTCTTTCTGTGTCATGCCCCCTCGTGGCTGCTGCTGATGCTTCTTCCCCCTGCCACGCTCTTCTGTGGCTCTTCTGTTGTTGTAATATTTATTATAAAACTCACAGCAGGCGGGCACTCGACTTGACTCGACTCGAATGAGGGGACTGGGCGGGATGGGGCGGGCGGGGGGGCTGTTGAGCCATACAAATTTCCCTGTTGACATCTTTTGGACCGACCTCACTCTCTCTCTCTCTCTCTCTCGCTCACTTGGTTCGGTTCGGTTCCGTTCGGTTTGGTATGGTACATCCCCTGCTGCTCACTTGATGAGCTGCTGACGAACTGCTCAGAAAAGTCTTTGATGCCACCATGGGATCGGGTTACTCAAAGACAAGTGGAGAGACGAGAGAGTTTTCGGCCCCCGAAAGTGGGTGCTACTTTCCATGGAAATCAGCTGGAAGCTCCCCATTCGAATGCGCATCTGTGTATCGGGGGGAGGGGGGACATTCGATATGCTTGAAATATGCAGTGTGCAGCAACACATCTTTAATGAAGATGCAAATGTTTTCTCCCCTGCCGTTGACAGCTCACAGATGTCCCTCTCTCTCGCTCTGCACCGATTATCATCGTCTGGTGAGACGATTAAGATCTGATGCTGTTTGGTGTTGCCCGTTGCCTCCTCTTCAACTTGTTGGCATTTGTCACTTTCGTTTAGATCTGAAGAGGGACACCACACGGCACACGGCACAAGGCACAGGCCCTTCCCCCCGTTCCACCAGAGTGTGAGAGAGAGAGAGGCTGTAAAGAGGTGTTGATTGTGTCACACTTGTCGCCTTTTCGAGAAGAACTGAACTGAACAGAACAGAAGAGAAGAGAAGAGAACCCAAAGACACATCGGACACACGGCACACAGAAACGAATGCCGCCTAAATATCCTTTAACTGTAACCAATGACACATCAAAGGGCCAGACACCGAACGCCGAACAGCGGCCACCGAAGCCAAGAGACTTACGGGGCAGACAGCATCCCAATGGCTCGTTGCGCATGCGTAATCCCCGTTAAGCACTAGAATTCGAATTCGAATCGGTTTTTTCGTTGAAAACAGCTGTGTGGCAAGCGGAGAGCAAAGGGGATAACCTGTTGCACGGCCATGGTTATGGTTATGGCTATGGTTATGGTTATGGGTGCAAGGTGCACGGTGCACGGTGCATTCCCACATTCCAACCACTGTTCCCATTGTTCTGGCAAACACGATCCTAATGATGTTGTTGAGGGATCCAGAACACATGCTGCGGATATCCTTGACAGCACACCATCTGGGGGCAAAGGACTTGATTAGGATTCAGTCAGAGAGGGAATGGATGGACATGTAGGAGGTGCTCGCTAGTTTGCTAGCTGTCGATGGTTCCCACCTCCGAACAGATGAACAGATGATGGACAGAATGGATCCCTGCATGGTTGTGTCTGGGAATATCAGTCTTGCAGTCTTTTGCCTCCAATTAAACGCTTTCTGCTCTGGAAATATGTACTTCCGCCATTAGTAGTCGCGACTGCCTTGGATAATGGTTATGATATCCACTTTGGACTTGGCTCAATTTGCTATCCACTCCGCGAGGCTTAGCCTGCCTTAATCCCATAAAAAAAGCTCATTCGCATAATTCCATGCGACTTGCACACGCGACTAATCGCTTCGGACATGCACTTAACATTGCCTGTTGGCTAACAGTTGCTCAACATTGCATGTAAGCTAACAGTTTGCTGGCTTTCTCGCTGTTAAGGGCGAGGGTCTCCTGCTCCTGCTCCTGCTCCCGCTCCTCCTTCGATTTGTTAGGGAATATCATTCTTTTTGGCAAAATAAGAAAACAAGACCAAAAAAAGAAACAATTTTTCTGTCTCTGGGATGTTGGATGTTGGCGAACGTTGAACTTCCGTTTTTAATGCTCAGCCACGCCCACGCGGCCGCCACGACCACCGCCCCCCTCCTCCCACTCGTTGCGTTCGCTTTGTTTTCTTTGGACAGACAGACATTAATTTTATTTTTTATTTTTATTTTTTATTGTATTTGTATTTGGCTTTGGCTTTAGTTTTGGTTTTGCTTTTGGTCTCCCATCGAAAAGGCCAAAGCAATGAAGCGTTGCAAGGCGGCGCACAGCGTTGAAAAATCGCGTCCGACTATTTTTTACGATTTTTGTTTGTTTTATTTGGTGGAGCGGTGGAGCGGTGACCGCTTTACTTTGCTTTAGTTTAAACATTTGCCAGTCAAAGCGCGTTTAATTTATGCCTTTTTTATGCTGATGAATCCGACCGACCGGGCACACCACTTAGAGGCCGCATAGTGGACGTCGTCGTCGTCGTCGTTAAAGCACTGTCTACCCCATCTCTGGCTCCGGCTCCGGCTCCGGCTCTTCCTGTCTCCAAAAAAGGGTTTATCTTGGGGTATTCCGCTTTCCGACAGATCTCAATCGAATCCAAGCCCAAAACATGTCACAAACATCATTTGTAAACAGGAAACTTTCCACAAACTTAAAGCTAAAACGGTTTAAAGATAGGAAAGAGAAATAGGTCTCAATCCATTTAGAGGATAGTCCCAATTCCAGGCAGCCCTTTGCCCGCAATTTCCCGCCTATAGAGAGTCCTACAATCCCTCTAGACTCTAGACTCTAGACAATGTTGGACTGATTCCCGATTCCATTCGATTTTCGTTTGATGGAAGTTTGAGGCCTGCCTGTGGCTCACTCTTTTTCGGGCAGAACAAATCGCTTTGAACTGCAGCTGACAGTCAGAGGGGTCGGAGGAGGTCCTTCGCTGTTAGCACCAGCGAATGGGATTTCGCTGGACTGTCGGACTGCTCGCTCACCTGTATGACGCGCATGGGCAGTCCCGTTTCCTTGGCCAGTTGCTCCCTGATGTGGCGTGTCGGTTTCGGTGTCTGATTGAATGCCGTTTTCAGTACCTCCAGCTGTTTGGCCTTGATGGTGGTGCGGGGACCGCGACGCTTCGAGCCATTGGCATCGTCGGGACTTTTGTTCTCCGCCTGTGAATCGCCGCGTCCATCCGGATCCCCATCCAAGGAGCCCTACAAGCGCACGGAGAGAAAGAGAAGAAAAGAGAAGAGAAGAGAGAGTGGTAGAGAGTGAAGCTCATAATCATTTGGCAATCATTAATCAAGAGAGCGAGAGCCCCCAGAGGCCAGCAACATTCATTCAGCAACAAGTTAATGATCGACTGATCTGATCTGCTCTGTTCTGTTCAGTTCTGTTCTCTTACCTGATCGGAATCGTCATGGGTATTTTTGCTATCGGTGCTCATGCTTTGTACTGATATATCCGATGTGCCCAGCGGTCCACCCGCTGAGTCTGGGCCATTCGGTCCGAGTACGCCCAATCCCAGAGCCGTGGCCCGCAAATGCGGCGGATCATCATCGTCATCGTCTTCGCTCGCCGAGCCCATTAATGAATCTATAAGATACGAACAGAGAGAGAACAGAGAAGAGAGAAGAGAGGTGGATGAGTACAAATTGGCTTAACAAATGGCAGAAGGAGGACTAGGTCGTCCTCCTGGTTCTTGTTCCATGTTCCATGTTCCACCCATTGAGAGGCACTTAAAATACAATTGCAATAAATAATATTTGTGCGGGCATAAGCCGTAAACGACGCTCTGATTCTTATCTTTTTTGGTCACGTGTCGCCATTTCATGGTCTAAGTAGCTGACTGCCACACAGGCATTCGAGCCATTCGAGCCATTCCTGCCACTGGGGCACGTGTCAACTGCTGATGCCTATATAAGTTGATTAGGGACTCGACTCGACTCGACTAGCCTCGAGTCGCAGACCTGGACCTGGTCTCTGATCTGTGGGCCATGCAAAATGCTGACACGCGTCTCCGTCTGCATTTTCTGCTCCAGATAAGCGCCACATCCAGAGACGGCACGAGACCTGCCACCAACTTGCGTTGTGTTGGGTTTGTGCTGTGTTGTGTGTTGAAACGTGTCACTCATAGCAATCGCTCGATTCGATTGTCTTTATCTTGCGTCACAGACAGCGGCCCACAACCCTCGAACGGGAGAATGAATCTCTGCCACTGCCACACGCAACTGGTCCCCGGGGGGACACCTGACAGACAGCCCCAGAGACTCGCCAGAGACGGGCCAGACAGAGACAGACAGAGACAGACCCCTTGGGACAGTTCTCTTGCAGGCACTTGCCAAAAATAAATTACACTTTATTATGCATAATCTAATCCGCACCAGACGCGACCAAGCGACAGACCGATGTGCATCCCATCCATTCATCCATCCATCCACCCATCCACACATCCATCCATCCGTTCACCAGGGGGTTGCTTGGCTGTTCCTCTGTTCTGTTCCGTTCTGAAGGGGCATATGCCGCGAATTAGGTTGCAAGCAACAGAAACAGAGACGGCAAGAAAAAACCCATTAAACTGAGACCCAGGTGCCTCTCTCTATGCGTTCCTGTTCCTGTTCCTATTCCTATTCCTGCCACCTGTCAAACTAGCGCCAGGAGATCCACAGCTTAACGCATTCGGAGCTTCACAGATGAGAGGATGAGGATGATGTGATGTGCAGTTTTGATTCGAGTCGAGTCGAGAGCTATGATGACCATAGTCGTAATCATAATGATGATGAGGCACAGTCATCATCCTGCCTGGCAGTCACCATCAGCAGCATCAGCATCAGCATCAAGCAGCATCATCATCTCATCCGCTGAAGCAAAGCCAAAGCCTGGGATGGCAGCTTTGGCATCGTCTCAAGAGCCTCCAGAAGGGGCTTTTGGGAACACTCTGAGAACACTTGGGTGGGGGCTTAGAGGCCTGCAACAATGTGCTTGGGAGATACACATATAATATCAAGTAAAAAATAAGAATAACAAATTAAAAAAAAAAAAAAATACCGAAAAAAAAAAAATAAAAAATTATATAATAAAATCACAAATAACATTTAAAAAAAATATAAATCTATATTTATTCAAATTATATTTATTATACAAATTATAATTTAACAAAAAAACTAAAAATTTTAATAAATTAAAAAAAAAAGTTATGATACTAAAATATAACTTAAAAACGTTAAAAGTTTCAGATTTCATAAAAGCCAAAAAACAAAGATAATACTTGGATATATTCCCCCCAAAATTTCACTGCTTAAAAAGGTTTCCAGTTTCAAGTATTTCTTATGAAATTTCCTCAAGAAAACCTGAGTTTTCCAATGATACTATATCCCCCAAAGGATTCTAAACATTTTCTCAAGTGAAGGAAATTTAAGAAACTTCCTTTGGGTGGCTTCACTCCCCCCCCCCCCCCCCCGACTTGTGGCTAAGGAAACTTTCCCGGCGAATCATTTGCATGAGCTGTGCATCAGATGGCGGCTCAGATGGGCTACCCTGTGGCAGGGCCTGTGCCTGTGCCACTTGCCACAAGTCCTTAAGTCCTCTCTTTTTGTGCTGGGACAATTGACCCGCACGGAGACCAGACCAGACCAGACGACCGACGACCGACAACCACCAATGGAACAAACGAAACGGAAATTTCAAGTGTTTACCAGCATCGCTTTGGCTTTACTCGCGTGTGCCACATGCCACACATGCCGCACAACCCACCCAACCCCAAATGGTGCGTCTGCCACTGCCACTGCCACTGCCGCTGCTGCTCTGCTCTTCGATTCAATTCCATTCCATATGGAAGGTGGCAGGGTGGCAGGGGGGAGGGGCGAGGGGTGGTGCGCTTCAAGCGCTTCAAGTTGTGTTGTAAACACATGTTAATAAACACGCGGACCAGAGACCAGAGTTGCCACACGGCTTGAGCGGGAGGGGGGGGTTGTCACTACCAGCAGCAACAGCAACAACAACAGCAACAACAGCTTGCAACAAGCAGCAGCTCGTCGCTCTCGAGAGCATCACTCAAATTAACTTTGAAAACCATTCAGGAACACTTCATTTGATTGCCACAAAAACCGTTCCTGCCACAGGAACGACGCGGCCAGGGAGACCTTCCTGCCACCCTGCCCCTTGTGCCACAAGCAGTTGTTGTTTGTAATTGTTGTTGTAGCAATAGCAATTATGCCATTCGAGGCAGCAACCCTCGCCCAAAAGGGGGTGGCAGTGGCAGTGGCAGGCACCCCATCCCCCCCGCCACCCTGCAGCCATAGAAAAGTTCAAACACTCATTTTTCCGCTTAGAAAAATATTTCAGTAACCTCTGCGGGGGCGCCCCCGCTCCAACCGCTCCGTACTGTTGTCCTGTGTCCTGTTTGTCCTAGACAAACATCCCAGCCAGCGGCAGGAAGACGAACAAGTGCAGCGGCAGCATCCTCAGCCTCAGCCTCAGCCTCATTTCTGACTGACAGTTAAGCAAACAGACAGGCAGTTAAATAAACAAAGGCGCCTGCCAGGGTGCCGCCTGGTGGCATGAATCCATCACTTTGACCCATGGAGTCCCCGCGGAAGCCCTGGGAATCCTTCGGTTGGCATCGCATCCCCTCTGTTTGCATAGCCGCAAGTGCGACACAATAGTTTTCGGCGGCACTGCCTGCCGCCGTTCCTTGTTGCAAGTGTTTGGGTCGATGGAAGGAGGTACTTCAGAACTTCAATCGAAGGGAGCCCCTAGGAGAGCTCTTGCTCCACCCCTTTCTCCCTTGGGCTATTCCAATGGCTCGTATCATTAGGCAGCCCCCCAAAAGGGACACAGCGCAACCCTCCAATTGGCTTCCGAGGACGCCACCCGCTTCGCCAGCCACGTGGAAATAGTTGTGTCACGTGAATCGAATCTACCTGTCATTGCGGCAGGAACAGCTTCCTCCAGGAGAGGGTGCGCGGATGAAGAGGTTGAAGAGGGTGCCACTGGCACAGCCACAGCCACAGCCACTGGCACCCTGTTTTCCACCCCCCAATCGACACAGACAAAGCGCACACACATTAATTTCGAATTAGTTTTGCATCATGTGGTTCACGATGCAGAAAAATCGACTCCACTCTGACGGGGTAGAACGAACAGAACCTTCCTTTCCTTGCCTTTCCTTTGCCCTTCTCCCCCCCCCCCCCCCCCCCCCGAACAGAAGAGAAAACTGTAGCGACTGCTCCACAGAGTAGCATGCCACAAGGAGGCAGCCAGGCAGTGGCTGGCAATGGGATTCCTTCGTGTTTATGGGCAACTATTAAGTGCACAACGTAGTGCGGCATGAAAAATGCGGCATGGGACGTGGAACAGATCGCTGGATTTTCTACATGAGCGCATTCTGAAAGTCGTTTGCCGTCGCACCGTTCCTGCCTCTTCCATTCATGCAACGCGCTTGGAGTGTGTGGAGAGTGCGGAGTGGAGTGGAGTGGAAGCCGGAGAGGAGTTCTTCGAGTTTGTTGGCTGTAAAATTAGGTTAATTCCTGTCAGTGCGTTGCTGATTTGAATTGTCACACACACGGGACAGACGGGATACATGAGAGCCAGAGAGCGAGAGGAGAGAGGAGAGAGGATACAGATACAGATACAGATACTCTTGGTCTCCGTCTTGGCTGTGGGATTTACACTGAATGCCATCCGCATTGACGTTCGCTGACGTTCGTTTCTGCTGCTGCCACAAGTCCCGTCTCCCATCGCACCATCTCCCAGATGCTGGCTGCCGCACCCCGATCTCGCGGCTTAGTGGACGACGACTCTAATCCCCTGACTGCCTGTCTCTCATCCTGCATTCATGTGCGAGTATTCGTGAGTATCTGTGCCTCGTCTGCAGCTCTTCTTTCGCTCTTTGGCTCTTTCGCCTGCTTTCTGCCACACATGACACACGTGACACACATGACGCAAGCGAAAAAAAGTGTCATCGGCTGCAAAAATGTTATGCAATGCCATCTCTGGACATCCCATAACCGATTTAAAAGTGTACGAGCAGTACAGGAACTGGGGGGAGTGCCTCAACACTCCAACATCATTTTGTGGACTTAAATCTCTATAGATTCCAATGAAAGTTTCAGTAAACAGAGAAAATATTGATATCTATAACTAAAGCCTCATTTTATTTTGCTTGCAATGGCTAAACCTCTCTAGAGTCTAATGAAACCATTTTAACGATAATTTAAGCCCATTTATAGGGAGTAAAACTCACAAATATTATTGTTTCAGTTATTTTGCAGCCAAAATGTATTGTTTTACTTACTTCTAGTAAGAATCCGTACTTCATTTACCTATATTTATACTTTAAACATTCTTAACCCCATTTAATAACTGTTCAAATGGTTGAACGACTATAGATTCATGTGAAAATGCCAGGAATAAAACTGAATTCGATTAAAACCATATCTAGAAAGAGTTCAACTCTTTAAAAAGTCCAGCACTTGAGATATAAGGCATTGAAAAAATGATCTTTAGTATTCGGATATCAAAAGTTTGTCCCTTTTCGTTACACATCTTCTGTTGCCCAAGGATTCCCCTCCTTTGAACTGCAAGAACTTCACGAAGTTTATTGTTTGCTTCCAAAGTGCCAAACAATACGAAGTTGCAGACCCTGCTCCGGCTCCTGCCACTGCCACTGCCCCTGCCTCTGCCCCTGCCTCTGCCCCTGCCACTCCTTCCATCGGTCTCTGTAGAGAGCTCCACTGAAAACATCATCAAAAGTCAAAGTCACAAAAACTGAACTCAAAAACTGTTTCTGACACTTTGAGCGGCGGCGGTGGCGGCGGCGGCGACCCCCGACGGAATCCCCTGAGACAGATATCCCGTGAGGAGAGGTTCTGGAAACTTTTGGGTGCCCAAAGCCAGAGCCAAAGCCAAGGCAACGACAAATGAATTAAACAAATGTTTTGCCTGTGTGTGGCAGTGTGTGTGGCAGTGTGTGGCAGTGTGTGGCAGTGTGTGGGTGTGCAACTATTTGCGAGGGTGCAACAACAGCAAATGCCACAACAATTTGTAATGCCGCATTAAAGCATGAAGGGAGAGAGAGAGAGAGAGCGAGTCGTCCCACCCTCTGCGCTCCTTCAGCTCCAGCTTGAGGCAGAGCCAGAGGCAGGAGCCGAGCCCCAGTTCTGGGGGATGGGAGGCAGCCAGGGGGTTGTGTGTTTCCACTTGACTGAGCAGCATGCCAAGTGGCCAGGCCAGAGAGTCTCAAACCGAAGGGGCAAGAGTTCCAGTGAATGAAGCAGCACAAAATCAGGGCATGGGGCATGGGGCATGAAGCAGTGCCAGAAGCACAAGCAGCAGGAGGGAAGGAGGGTGTGTTTGTCTATAAATTTTAAATGTCTGTGCACGCAACACACACAAATAGAAATTAAGTGCAAACTGCCACAAAAGACAACGACCGAACCGACCGAACCGAACCGAACCGACGATGAGGCAGAAACTTGAACACAGCAACTTTTGGACAGCTCTCGGACACTCATTACCAATGACCCAAGGGGCGCCTTCCCCTCTCATGCTCTCTCCCCCTCCCTCTCTCTCTCTCTGTGACCTTGACATGCGGTGCCACTAAATGCCACAGACATACGACGCTCCAAAGCATGGATGGACTTGGGAAAGTACAAGAGGAAACCCAGTAGGGGCGTCCCTCCACATCAAGAGAGTCGGTACTTGGCCTCAGCTACTCAGCCACACTGGGAGAGGGAGAGAGAGAAAGAGAGGGAGAAGGATGTGGATATTTTGACATCTACTTTTTGGAGTCGGAAATGGAGTCTTCTCTTACTTATTTGCATGGGCAGCCATTCCTTTCCGTGCCTTTTGGCAAAGGTATCGAATGCATGAAATAGCCCCTGCCCCATGCCACGGCCATGGTGCCACAGAGACTCTTTGTTTTGATTGGCATTACGGAAGACAACGGCTACAAAAACATTCCAACCGTCGCAAAAAAAACTGAATATCTTATGAATGGCAATGGCTCAGCCGCAGCCGCAGCCGCAGCCTCAAACGAGCGAATGGGCTTCCAAGGGGTTGGGTTTCTTTCTTGTTTTCCCTGTTGTTTTTTCTGCTGTTGGGCTAACGGAGAGTACGCTCTGTTACCTCTCCGCTTGTGCTGGATATGTATATGTTGCATGCCACAAGCGGGCAGGGCAGGGGCCATTGCCACAAGCGACAAGTAAAACCGGCCGCATTTTGTGGGCATTTGTAAAGTGATCCTTTTTCTGCTTTTGTTGTTTTGTTGGTTTTACAGGAACACAGGAATCCAGAACCCACGGCAAGGACCCTTTCCCTTGTTCCTTGGTCCTTTTGGTGTTGGTTTTTGTTGCTGTTGTTGTTGTTGCCTGCCATCTCCTGCCTAAAGCAACAGGATTTCCAGGCGGAGAGGCGGCGGCCGCACACCACCGTCGAACGCGTTGAGCTGTGCCAAAAAGGATTTCGCCTCCTGGATCCTGGGATCACTGTTTTTCCATTTCCATTGCCATTGCCATTGCCCGACTCCTGCCCCTGCCCCTGCTCCCGCTCCCGCTCCTGCTCCTGTTTTATATTTAAAATTGTGTTCCCTGTTGTTGTTGTTGTTGTTGTTGTTCCTTCTTATATATAAACATACACATACAATATCCTTTTTCCTTTGCGCCTGAAATTGATACCAAAGTTGCGTCTTTTCCCAAAAGGCCTACCCCTGCCTACCCCGCCTCTTTTTCAGGGGCTCCTTTTCGAAAAGCGTTTTGTTATTTTTATTTTTATTGTATTTGCAGCTCTCTCTCACTCTCTCTCTCTCTCTCTCTCTCTCTCTCCCTGTCTCTGTCTCTCTCTGTGGCTCTTTGTGTTGTTGTGTTATTCTTTCATTTCAACGCGCCTGCCACACAAAAAGCAGCAACATCAACCAGGACTAGGACCAGGACCAGGACCCCGTGCAACACAGGAGCCAAAAGGTGGAACTCCTTTGCTGAGCGACGAACCAACTGACAGGAGGACAGGAGGGCAGCAGAGAGTAAATGAGGAGAAGGAGGAGGAGGCAGGGCATCAACAAAATGGCGTCGTTAAAGAAGGAACGAAGAAATGAATAGAAAGAGAGAGAGAGAGAGAAGCAGAAGGAAGTAGAAATGATAAGAAGGAGAACGAATGGAAAGGCAACAAATGAATGGAAGGAGGCGGAAAGGGAAAGGGCAACAAATGAAACAAGAAGGCGGTTGCCTTTACCTCATTCTGGTTTATTTTCTCAATGGCAGGACTTTGCAGGAAGGAGCACAAGGAGACCACAAAGTCCCCAATAAATATAAAGATACTCAAAGGATATCGCGATGCAACCTTAAGAATGTGCTCCAAAAGAGACATTTTCTTCTCATATCAGTTTCTATAATGGTAAACTCTCTTACGATTTTATTGAATTTTGTACAGACTATATAGAAAATATTTATAAATCTATTCCAAAAAGAAAAGAGCAGATTTGATGTTTCCCTTAACTGATAAAATTATTTGAAATACTTTTCATCTTCGCGCAAATTCATTTTCTGTAAAACTTAGGAGAGCTTTTATTCTGAATGAATTTTCCATTGCTTCATCTTTGAGTTTCTTCAACGGTAACCTCTCGTAGAATTTTGATGAATTTCTCCCAGATTAAGCTTGGATGCCTTGAAAATATATTCCATTAGCAACGAAGATGTTTCAGCCTCTTTCTAATAGCCAATTTGTACTTAAATGATCAGAGATTCCTATTAAGCGTTGAGTAAACAAAACCAGAGCCAAAATAAGCCCAAAGCCAGAAGAACAAATCTCAGCAATCCCTCCAATATAGGACATAGCATATCCCTGACAAATATGTTGACAACGCGACGACCGACCACACACACGGACACACGCAGACCCAGAGCCGAACCCAACGGGGAAGGGGCACGAACGACGCACACTGTGACAGCATCCATCTGCATGAATTGCAAATGAATTGATGCGCTTTGTTGACTTTTGTCAATTGGGATTATAGCCCCTGCCCCTGCCACTGCCACTGCCCCTGGATCGGAATTCTGAATTGTGAATCTGAATCCAGGCTGCTCTGCTCTGCTCTGCTCTGCTCTTTCCAGCCATTGGCAATGCCATTGCCATTCCGCGATTAACAATTGGCTTAAACCGTGCCAAACAAAGTGTCGAAAAGCGAGCCTAAGCCGAACATCGAACCCAAAAAAAAACAGCAACAAAAGCATCCAGAAAACCCGCAAGACCCGCAAGACCCACAAGACCCAAGACGAGCGACACAATTTCGTTGTCTACCTGCCCACGCGATCGAAGGGAGATCAGAGATCAGCGCGCCTAGATTATGCATCCATCCATCCATCCATACAGCGGAGCAGCCAGCCATCGAGGCAGCCATCCCGTCAGGGGATTTGTAAAACAGATCTTTTTACGGATTATATACAGAAACCGAGCCACACCGCACCACACCGCACCACACCACACCGAAACGAGCGGCAGCAGCAGCTCTTGAGGTTGGATTTTGTGGCCATGACAAAGGGCCCTGATTATTGTGAGACGAGCCAGAAGACCAAACCCAGTGACGGGATCGGGATCGGAATCGGCATTGGGATCGGGATCGGGATCTGTCTGTCACTGATCTTCCGCAAAAGCGGGCCTAGGGATTATCCAAATATGTATATAGTATCCGCCACGCCACGCCACGCGTTTGCCTTTTCCATGATCGGTGTGTGTGGGTGAAAAGTGAAAGTAAATTAGTTGCGTTTTTTCAGAGAGAGGCGGCCTAGCCACAGCGATACTCAGTATTTTCTTTAAAAAGTATTTGTTGCGCTCTACAAATTAGGGAATTAATAGATCTACTTCGGGAAAAGCTGCACAAAATGAATGTAATGGAAACTGAACTTTTGAATGAAATCCTCTCGTAATATTCTCTAGAATAAATGCACATGCACATCCTATATTTATCCTTCCTTTATACGTTCCACGCATCATGCAGCATTCCCATTTCCCATTGATTTTCCTTTGCCTTTTTGGCTATTTTGGGTTTGCTGTCAAAAAAATATCAATTTCAAAGCGAATTTTCCCGACCTTTTTCTCTGTCCTCTGTCCCGCTCTTTGTTTGCCCCATAAATTGTGTGTCTGTCAGTCTGTTTTGTGTTTTCTTTTGCTAGACATCTGACATATTTTTTGTAAATTTTTTTTGTTTTCTTTTTTTTTGATGGATTGCATGCAGAAATTTCAAAAAAAAAAAAACCGAAAAAAACCGAAAAAGTTCAAAATTATAAATCACAGTCCAAATTTGTTAGCGGAAGAAAACACACCGCACCGCACCGCACCGTCCCAAAGAGGCTACAAACAATTTATTGTTGGGGCCATAAACAACGGGGTAACAACAACTTGACCAGCAGCAACAAATAACAGCCACAATAACCGACACACCAACCACAACAACAGCAACAACAACAACAACAGCAATAACAAAATCGATTAACACATAAGACTCGTGCAAGCCGCAACACAGACACTCGAAGAGAAAAAATGAAGAGTGCATTTACCTTTTTGCGGAATGGGAGGATACCCTCACTTGCACTTGCGATCAAATTTATTCAAATATAATTTCTCACCAAAAACAAATTGCCTTTTGGAGGGGAAGAATCCCATCTCTGGTGCGTATTTCATAGACGAGTGTATTGGCATTTTGGAATATATGTAGATCGCTCAGTTTGCGCACACTTGGAGGGTATAGATTTCAGATGCAACTGAAATTAATTATGAGTAAATTGGGAGGAAGCACTGCTCGGCTTCGGCCTAAGATCTTTAGGGCTCAGACCCTTTTCATAGGGTATATTCCCCGCAAAAAAGGGTAGAGTCAGTGGAGCCTCCTCCAGAGATGAAAGGGAAAGGGAAGCGCATGGGAAGGGGAAGGGGGATGGGGAAGGGGCATTAACTCCAACGATTTGTGACACTAATAAATAAGGCAGCAACAAAAGGCTGTACCTCCTCATAATTCCCCGACTTCAACTTCATCTTCCTCCGAACACTTTATGGCCGGTGGTGCGCGGTGCGGCTCCCTCTTTTCGTTTTGTCTTCTCCCGAAACTTTTATTTATTTATGTTTATTGCGTTTATCATTTGTGACATTTGCATAGCGCCGGCCCGTGGGTTCCAGAAGTAAAAGAAAAAACGAAACACTTTGGCATTGGAACGGGGAACGCTTGGACTGGGACTGGGACTGGTACTGGGACAGGGAATGGCGCACTGAAACGCCCGTGAAATTGTCACAGCTTCGTGATTTTTACGACTGCAGCTGTAAAAATCTCTGCGCAAATTTATGCGCGAATGAATTGTGCATTTGATGGGAGTTGTGGCTGTGCCCCAACGGCACCGGGGGGATGCAGCAGCAGCAGCAGCAGGAGCAGCAAGTGGCTGCCACTTGTGAAAGGAGTGGGCAATGGAGTAGAGAGGAGCCAGAGAGCTGTGGACTGGCCGGGAATCTCGAAAATTTCGGAGCACAGAAAGACAAGACAGAATGGAAAGAGAGCAGTTCTTCCCCTGATTTTCTTGTTTCTTCTCTCACAAATCGTCTTTCATTTCAAAAATCCAAAACATTAAGATTTGGGAATAAATTTATATTTAAAAAAATGGGAAATTTATAAAATCATAATGAAACTTGCTTTGGAACAGCATTTGAAAGGATTTACTGCATCGGGGTCACCATCTAGAGAAGAGCTTACGCCTCTGGATCAACTTTTCTTTAGTTAAAAATCATATGATTCATTCATTTTTTTTCCACTGCTTTTCATT
The DNA here is from genome assembly GCA_963969585.1 of Drosophila helvetica. Classification (NCBI taxonomy): domain Eukaryota; kingdom Metazoa; phylum Arthropoda; class Insecta; order Diptera; family Drosophilidae; genus Drosophila; species Drosophila helvetica. Next base: position 18,297,771 of record OZ018401.1, on the reverse strand, counting down.
TGGCGAGCAACTGCGGCCGCAGCAATCATCATTCGATCTCTCCCCAGAACAGAACTCTGTCACAGTTTTGTGTGTTCGTTGTGGCATGAAAATTCATTTGAGGCCTGACCCAGTTTTCATTTTCGCCATTTGGCCCACTGCCCTGCCCTGCCCTACCCTGCCCAGATCGTTTGGGAGGTTTCCAGAGAGACGAGACCTTATCGTGGAGACCATGGAGTCGTCTGGCTCTGGCTCTGTGTCAGAGTCTGAGTCTGCGTCTGAGTCAGCGATGCAATGGATCATTGAGTCAAGTTTCAACTACGGCTTCGGTTTCCAATGTGATTCAAGCGTGGAAAAGTTCTCTCTCGCGGTTCTCGCAGCTCGGGTCCTGAAGGTGTTTGTTGCTTGCGTTGTTATGTCATTTATAGCCGCCTGTTTAACGTATTTTTCAAGCGAAAAAAACTTTATTTTCACGCGCATTACGCAAACCGTTTGAGAGAGGTGCCACGACAACCAAAGTCAAGCCTGAACAAAAAAAAAACAGTGTGTTTCGTCTTGGCCTCGTCCCATCCCCCATCCCCCACCCCCCATCCCACATCCTCCATTCCGTTCCAAAAACCCAACTGCAGTCGCCGTTGCCGCTGGTGGCTGGTGGCTGGTCGGCGGTTGTTGGTTGTTGGGTAAAAGCCCATTAAAAATAGCTTTGAAGTGGCTGTAAAAAAATAAAGCCAAACTAAAAGTAAAATAAACATTAAATGCTCGACCAAGTGCGGGCTTTCAAGACAACAACAGACGACAGCAAAACCCCTCGAATTTGGAGTACTACGAGCATACGCCGCGATAGTCGTAAACTCTGCGAGTGGAACAGGTTAAGAGACGCGGCGGCGGTGGTGGGAGTGGGGCTTGTCAGTGCCAGTGCCAGTGCCACATATTTGCTGCACCATTTGGTGACCCCATCCCCCACCCCCCCAACCAACCAACAAGTGGGTTTCGGTCTTTCGGTGTTTCGGTTGACTGCTGGCTGTGGCAGGTAATCAGAATAGATAGTCAGATATTCTATGGGTTCAATTCTGTTTTGGCTGGAGAAAGTTTCTATCGTTGCTGGAACGACTCTGAAGTGGTGACCCCGACATCTCCAAGTCTAGATGTCTCTCAACTAGGGATCTTTTCGGAACACCAATAAATGTAGGAGGAGTTCAAGAAGTGTAAAAATGAGCAGAAATGTTTCAAGTAAAGGTTCGCGTACCGCGACATCAAGATACCTTTATATCTCACAGTTTTGCTTGTTCCCAGACTTCAGCAAATCTGTAGAAAGGATTTGTGTTAAAGTTCAGTTGCCCCAACATTAGGATACCCTTTGGGGAGTGAAACACCGTCTGAAGGATGACTCCAAAAGCCACTACAATCCCCAACGAAATCATCAACAAATCCCAAGTTTTCAAGGGAAGGGGATTGAAGAACCAACTTCTCTCCCTCCATCTGTCGTATGTTTTCCCTCAGTCATCTTGGAATCCCCAGTCCCAATACACATCCTATTTATATATGAATTATGTGTCTGTGAACCAATGGCAAAGATCTCAACACAGGCGATAAGCAAAAACAGGAAACAGACAAGGGAAGGATCCTGGGGAGGAATCCACCCCGAAAGCAAGACTTAAAGCTGCCACAGAAAAAAAAACTTTAAGAGCGAGCGGGAGAGAGATTCCATTTTTCGCCATTTTCCCCATTGTTTGTTGTGTTATTTATGGCAGGGAGGCAGAGCGGGGAGGGGAAACCAAAAGAAAAGCCAAAGAGGGGAGAGGGGCGAGGAGCGATGGGAGGTTGGTGAAACAATAAGAGAATCGAAATCGATTTCAGTATTTCAGTATTTCTAAGCTTTTTGAGGCCGAGAGAGAGAGAGAGAGAGAGAGATGGATGGATGGGGAGAGAGAAAGAAAAAGAGAGCCTTAAGCCAGTCCCTCGACAGTCAGGAAAAGCCTGCTTCCTACACTCCTCTCCCCCCTCTGCTTCACACCCCCTGCCCAGGCATCCATACTTCTGCCTTCTGGCATTTTCGCAGACATCATTTTGCACACACAGCCACACGGACACGACACACACAAAGCCCTCCACTCTCTGCCACATTTCCGTTTCCGTTTTGTATACATAACCTCAATTCACAGTCGACGTCGCACCCTTAAGAGTCACAGAGCCAACCCCCGAAAAATGTGGCTTGCCACCCCACTCCACCCTTTGGGGCAAATGCCACCTGCAGCAGCAGCAACAGCAGGAGCAGCAGTTTTTGCGTGCTTTTGGTTTCGACAGTTGGATTTGTGCCTTCCCCCAAACGCCCCATCCCCCGTCCAGCAACCACAACCCTCTGCCACCGCTCCCCCCCCCCACCCACTCTCCCTCAGCATCCAGTTCTTTTGTCTCGTTTTTCGCTTCTTCTGCTTTTCTGGTTTTTCTTCTGTTTGCTTTTCTTCGGTTTCTTTTTTTCTTTTTTCTTTTTTGTGGGGCTTTTGTTTTCTCAGTGAGCCGCCAACGCCGCCAAATCCTCCGCCAAAAAAAGGAAGCCATCCCCCAGAATGATGGTTCCCCCTCTCTCTCTCTCTCTCTCACACACTCTCTCTTTCGCTCTCTGTTTGCCTCTCTTATGGCTTCGATTGTTGCCATCTCGCTTGCTTTTTTGCCTCTGGCCCGCCTTTTTTTCGAGTGCCTGCTGCTGCTGCTGCTGTCGCTGTCGCTGGCTCTCTGCTTATCTCTCGATGGAGCCCTCGAGGAGGGGTTGTTTCTGCCGCCCCTTGGCCACCCGCTGGGCCCCACTTCTGTTTGGGGGCGCCATGTTTGTCAGCGACATCTCTGAAGGTGGCATCCAGGCCTTGCGGTGGGGCTTTTCTTTTCGCTTTTCATGCTGTCGTTGTATACGCTTTCTGAATACCCTATACGTGAGGGAATGTTCCACTTGATAACGCTGGAGATTCGTTTCTCTTCCTTTGCATCTCCTGTTCTTTGCAACCGAGGGGCGCTGCTGCATGACGCCGCATAGAAAAAGTATCTCCAAATGTCCTAAATCGTGTCCAAGTCGTATCTTAGGGGTATCCAAAGGCTACTAATTTCTTCCCACTCCTTTTTCCTGCTGACATCGCTTTTTCTTTTGCTTTTTTTTGCTTTTGTTTTGGTTTCTTCCTTGAATTTTCTTTCGCTTTCTTTGGGGTTTTCCCTCGCTCTTGTTTTATTGGTGAAAAATGTTTGACCAAGCTTGAAATATGACACGATTTTCCACGGGAGAATGGGGTGGGGGGGGGGAGTACCCATAAATCTCTCTCTCTCTCTCTCTCTCGCTTTATCTCTCTACCGAAAACTCCTTAAAGTGGCGGCACTTAAAGGCAATTTTTATGAGGATATCCCTCCCCCCGAAACTCTCCCCCATTCTTCTCTCATTATCAGAGACTTCTTCTGCGTGTTTTGTTTGCTCATCAAAAAGTTCTCTTCCCCACCGCATGCCCCACGCCCCATGCCCCATGCCCCTTACCCCGTTTGCCATTGTAACAGTTTACGGGGCACTCAATTTTTGATTGGAGATTTATGGCGGGAGTTACGAGAGTTCATTTCGAGAGTCAAGAGTCACTCAAGAGTCACTCGCTGCTCTAGTTTTAACGCCTCTCGTCGGTCGTCGTAATTTGTGCCCCAACACATCATCAAAAACACGTTGCCCCAACACCAGTCCCCACCCCACCCCACTCGCCTCCTCCTCCCTCCTCCTTGCTTCTTCCTGCTGCTGCTGCTGCTGCTGCTGTCCCTCGTTTTAGTTAGACATTAAAATGTTTTCGAGGAGAGACCCTTTTTTTGTTGGCTGTTGTTTGTTTTGTGTTTTGGTTACGAGTTTTGTCATTAAGACCCGCCAGTCGTTCGCTTCGGCAAATGCCCCATAAACCATATCCCAGCGACAAGTGTGGCAGTGGCAGGGACAGGGGCAGGGGCAGGGCACGAGACAGGTTGCTGTCGACTGTCGATGATGATTGGAATTTATTTTTTATTTATTTTTTGGTTACAGAATGAAAGGAAAGGCAGTTCTTCGAATGCGCCAACGAATGTAGAATGAATCGAAGAGAATGAATGCCAAAAGCAGAAGCAGAAATGTGTATGCTTTATAAAGAAATCGATCTTGAAGACAAAAATACTTATATTTCTTCTCCTCTCTTGGCATTCATTCATTCATTCATGGGTCGATGGTATTTGGTACTCAAAATACACTCACTTATACGCATTCGATTATTCACTTGATTTATGGACATCCTTCCGGCTCCTCGTGCGATTCCCCTTTTTCTTTGCCTTTTACTTCCGGTACCCCAAAAATGGCGACACTTCCGCCGCCTCACACTCACACTCACACTCATAGCCAAAAGTCTCTGCCCCCGTCACACTCATAGCCAAAAGTTCGGCGCCCTGTCCACCTCTACAAATCATGGAAAATAGTTGGACAAATGATTTACGAATGCGTTGAAAGGGCGTTAGAAGCCGAAAAGCTCTCTGTGGGGCATGCACCTTCGCCCGTACCCCCTCGGGCTTATCGTACCGCACCACCATCTCTTCCTCCCTCCCTCCCTCCCTCCATCCATCCATCCACCCATCCGTCGGTTGGTAGAGTATTAAATTCGTGGCCCCAAAATAGCCGCAAATTTATGATCCAAAGAGAGAGAGAAAATCATAAAATAAAAGAGAACACAAAAAAAGGAGACTGTTGAGAAACGGGAGGGAGGGAGGCGGTCCATGTGGCAGAGAGGAGCAGGGGGCATGTGTGGCATTGTGGTCAGTCAATGTGCGTCTCGGGAAAAAAAGCGAGACCCAAAGAGTCATAAAAATAAAAAATAGCCCAAGTAAATGTCAAATAAACTTTAACGGTTTTCGCTTTTTTCCCTCTTTTTTTGGGTTTTTGGTTTTGTTTTGGCCTGGTCAACACACACACACACATAAAAAGTGGGGAGGGGGCAAGAGGAGAGACAGATTGGACCACAGCCACAGGCCCCAGCAGCAGCCCTCCCCCCAGAGGCCCCACTAGCCAGCAGCCAGTCGCCATAATATTTTCGAGCAAAAGAAAACAAAAAATTAAATAAAATGAAAAGATATATATATACGGATCTGGTGTGTACATATATATACATACATATAGGTATGTATATAATCATAGACACAACGAAAAACTCGACCAGAAAACAGAGGAAAAACGGAAGGGAAAAACTGCCATCGCTGCAGAAAAAAAAACACACACACACACATAACACAGAAACTGAAACTGCAAATAAAAATAAAAAATAATAAAAACTCCCAGAAGAGAAGAAGAAGAAATGGGCAACCGCAAGGCGGCGGCAGCAGCAGCAGCAGCAGCAGGCGGAGGAGGAGGAGGTTTCATGTGGCATGTGGCATGAGGCATGGGGCATGACCGTGTGGCCAAGGGCGTAGCAGCAAAACCACACCGATTTACGGTGTAGGGCATTGAAGATGAGAGTACTATATTACGTGACCAGCCGACAAAATGACAACCGTAAATCTGTGGTATATATGTATGTTGCATGTGGCAGCCACAAACAGAGAGGCAGCAAGTTAGAGCGGGGAGGGGAGGAGAGGAGAGGCAGAAAAGGCAGATAAAGAGCCAAAGAAAGAGAGGTGACATTTTAGTATAAGGAGAAGGATATGGGATATTTATTTCTAACAAGCATTCGAATGGAAAACTCCCTGAAAATCGATTAAAAATCGATACAAAATCGATTGAGAAATGCATTTCCGATGAAAAAATTAAAGGTGCACGCAAGGCCTACCTTTGAAGCCCGTCTTTGCGGAACCGGCGGAATGCCACATCTGTTCATCTTTGAGCCACTCAAAGGAAGTAAACTTTCGCGCGTGAGCGACTGAGAAAGAGAGAACTTTTGCCCATATGCGTTTGGATCCTTTACTGTTGTAAAGGCCAAAAAAAAGTAGGCGTAAGAGCCACAAAAAGGAAACACAGGGCTACGCACGATAAAAGAGCAATAAAGCAGCAGAAAGAACGGGACAGAGAAAATGAATATAGAGCAGGAGGAAGACGAAGAGGAAGAGGAAGAGCAGCCTTTGTGGTTCATAAAAATGTTGGGCATCATAAAAATAACAACAGAAAATGAGTATCCCGTCCAAAAACAACCGAAAATATACATAAATACAAATAAGGGAAACCCGAAGAGTTAAGGTCGTTTAAGGGTCATTATGTGCCCCCCAATTGTATGGAAGAGGAGCAGCGAACACTCGCACGAGTATAATAAGTGTTTATCCTGCAAACACGGAGGAGGAGTGTCTGGAGGAGTCATTTCAAGTGTTGATGATAACTCACGAAAGTTTAGGACCCAAAGATAGTGAGAGGTAAGAGGCGGTAGAAGGTGAAGCAGAAGCAGAAGCAAGGAAGGATTCATACGAATTCATCTCCATGCCGGATAAGGATATACGGATACCCGTCGTTGAATGGCAAAACATTCACTCAGATCATGGACGGATCTCGTCTCCCCAGGAATCATTCTTATTCTCCATATTCGCTTGAGTTCCTTCCTTTAGATAGCAGATCAGCTGATTGCCATTCACATGTAAGCGTCGAATGAGTACATGATGGAAAGAGGGGAAGTACACATTTGTATGTGCTATAAATTGCATTTCATCTGTAGAAATTTTGATTTTTAATAAATAAATGCATTCACTGATCTCAAACTCTTTCCCAGTGTGACTTAGCCAAGAATGTTATATATTTAAAGTAAATGTGGCTCTCGGAAGAACAAGTTTTTCTAGAAGATTTTCACACTCTCTGTACTTTTGCTCAGTCTCTCCCTCTCTCTTCTCTCCATCTCTCTTTCTATTTTCTCGTCTGTTTGCTGGCTTCCTTTATTTATCTGAAATGTCGTACTTCATTGCACTTTTTGCGATGGCCTCCGGTTTGATTTATGTCCCATTTTGTAAGCTCCACTTCTGCCCCCTCGCTCCGCCACTTCATTGTTGCGTCTTTTTATCGCACGGCAAACAGTTTAATTTATTTGACAAGCCATAAATTGAAGCCTCGACACACAACAGCAGCAAAACAGCAACAAAATGCCAAAGAAAATGGAGTTTTTCCTATGGAAAATTCTCCTTGCGTTGAGTTATTTTCCATCATAATTTGTAGGGTTTCTGTTTGTTCCAAAGCCGAATTGGGTGGGGGGGGGGGGGCGGGGGCGGGGGCCACTAACACTTTTGCCGACGCGTTTTTTCCTGGGGGATTTTCACTTTTTTTCGAGCGGTGTCTTTTTGGGGCACGAGTGAAAAATCCGTTGCACGTAATTAACGCAATTAAAATCAAAACATTAATGACCTGCGCTGCTCGGCTGCGTCGCCAGGCGTCGTCGTCGACAGCAGCAGCGGCTGAGACGCTGCTGTGGCGCTGCAGCAGCGACGGTAACGGCAACGGCAACGGCGGCAGCAGCAGCAGCAGACGCAGCCGATGGGAAGAGCCATAGATTTTTCTTTTGGTTTTCCTTTCCATTTTTCTTGTGAAAATGTGTCAGAAATGATGTTAAATAAATGATAATTATTATTGGAATTATTGGTGGAAAAGCCAGGAAAGCCAGGAAAGCCGGAAAAGCTATGGCGAGCAAAAGTATTGCCTACTTTTTTGGGCAGGGGAAGGGTCTGACCGGCTGCTCTCTTCGGCTGCCATTTTGTTCTGCCGCAGTCGCTTTCGCTGCCTCTTTGGCTGCTGCTGCCTCTGCCTCTGCCTCAGTCGGCAGTCTGCGCAGCTGCAAAGAGTCTCTCTCTCTCTCTCATTGTCTCGCTCTCTCACTATTTCTCTCTCTCTCTCTCTTTCTGTCTCCGTGTGGGGGGAAGGAGTAGAAAAAAAATGGCAGCGTTGAAATATTTAACGCCGCTAAGTATGCTACGAAAATATTTTGCCGCATTTCGGTGTCTTTTGGTCCTCCAAATAATGTAGTAAGAGGAGCAGAAGGGAAGGAGAATATGTACATGGCGAACAAGAATGAAAACAGAAGAGAAATGGCATCCCGAAAACTGGAAATAGAAGCCACACAACAAGAGACGGGACGGGACGAGACGAGGCGTTGCTGCGTATGACAGCCACCATACGACGGCAGGAATGTCAGGCACAAAGTACACCTATCATACGTGCCGCCATTTAAAGCTCTTTAATTGCTTGAAAACTTGAAATAATTATGCCGCACACAACGGCACAACTTTAAAGCTTAATCCACATCCCACACACAGACACAGGCAGACATCCACTGGCACATCCTTTGGCCTCTGGTGTACGCGTACGTGGTATATCCTTTAAAACTTTTTGCCCGTCGAGTGCAACAAAAACAAAAAACAGAAAGAAAAAAACGAAAAAAGGGTAAACAAAAGCCGTCAAGCGATGGTTGGAGGATGGAATGTGCTTTGGGGTTTTTGCATTTTGCAGCTGCTTTTGGCTTTAATGCGTTTTTCCTCCGAATGCTCCTGCTCCTCCTCGTCCTTCCCATTCCTTCATTTCATTTAATTTGTGTGTTGAATTTTCGGGAGGAATGTGTGTGGAAATTATGTGGAAGACCCAAAGGAAAATGGACGCCATTAAAGCTTTAACTTTGGCGCACAATAGAGTGTTCCAAAGGTTTAAAAAAGCAAAACAGGATTTGTTACGGAAGGAATATTGTATATGAATCCACAATGTTTATTAAAATGTTTTCCCAATGTTCTTGAATCGTTTTCAAGCTAAAAACAACAAGTATTTTAAAATACCAGTGTTGGTTAACCCCTAAATGTCTTTAATCAGTGTTGGTTAATGCATAAAATGATTATTTATTCGGTGAAAATTATCAATATTTTGAATACTTTTTTAAAAAGTTTCCACAGTAGTTTTTTGTAACCTTTCTTAAATCAATGCCCTGAACTACTTTACGATGCTACAACTTGCGCTCAAGATTTCCCCATTTCACTGTCTCTTCCTCTCTCCCCTGCCTCTGTGTGTGTGTCCTATTTTCTTATGCATGAGACTCGTGTTTTATTTATGCGTTTTGTGTAAATATTTGCGCAGCATTTAGCCTCTGACTTTTGTCTTTAAATTGTGTGTGTGTATGTGTGTGAAAGCGCGACTCTTCGCTTATGGCCAGAGAGTTGCCAGAAACCCAAAAATGTAGCAAATATTTTCTAGGATTACAAAGGAAAACAGCGAAAGAGAGGCAGCGGCCAGAGAGACAGAGAATGATAGGAAAAACTTTGCCAAAAATCAACAATGCCCATATTATCAGCAACAACAAATACAGGGAGAATGCACAGAGAGGGAGAGAGAGAGAGAGAGAGCGAGCGAAGCGAGTGACTGGCAACAATGGCCGGTCCGGTGCTTCTTTTATTCCCACGGTAATTTGAATGGCAAATATTTCTATCGCAAACGATAAACAATTAGTGCAAACAACTGCGTTAGAAATTAAAATATTTGTACAAAAAATGCCATGTTATTGTTATTCTTGGGGCTGTGTGCGTGATGTGTGGATCTGGTCCGGTCCGGTCTGGTTCTGGTTCTGGTGGTGTGACCAGGGCAAGTGGGCACAAATTTGTGCCTAAATATACCCAAAAGCATGTTTGTAATTTTGTATTTATTGCCGATAGAAATTGCAGATACCCCAACCAGCAGACCAGCAGACCAACAGACCAGCACACCAGCAGACTCCACTTCTGAGTGCTCTGCTCTAATGAGCAAAGATGAGCCCCAGTGCTGTGCCGCCCAGGATTTATGACTTCCCCCAGCCACCACTCCGATTAGTGTTGTGTGAATGGATGGTACTTACCGCTCAGTGAATTGTGGCCGCAGGATGGCGCCTTGCCCAGCAGATAATCGTCCTTGCAGATAAACTTATTGTCATCCAAAACGTACAGCTGCTCCCCGGTGCTCAACTGCTTGCGGCATATGCAACATGTGAAGCAATTTAGGTGGAAAACCTTGTCCCGCGGCTTACGCACCAGATCCGATGGCGCAATACCCTGGCCACAGCCACTGCACTTGGTGCCATAGCGTCTGCAAAACGAAAAACAATTAAGAAACGGAATTTATTATTTCTATGTCTATATTTCATTATAGATCTGCTTGGTTCATAACCTATCCACAGTTATTCCAACACTCTAATTTCAAGAGAACTACGTTGCCCTCATTAGTAATATACGTGTTTAATTAGAGTTGGAAAGCACTGAGAACTACTGAAAAATACTTAAAATACTCAAAAGTATTATTCCAACAATACTTCACCACAGAAAACACTCAAAACTGCAATTACAACACTGTAATTCCAGTGGAACTTTGTTGGAATGCACTCTATACTACTAATATTTTACTATTAGTGTTGAAAAGCTCCCGAAACTACTATTACAACGCGCCAAACACTTGAAACTGCTGTTCCAACAATGAAATTAGGTTGGAAAGCCCTCAAAAGCACTGCCAGACAAATGCAATCCCGTTCAGAGGAAGTTTCCTAGTTCCATTTCTATTCCTGGAACGTTTTTTATTAGAAAACTGCAGACAAAAGATCAATTTATGAAAGCCCCACATTGAAACCCTCTACGACTCGTATTCTAAGTAGTTTCTACTATTGATGGCCACCTGGCAATGGCAATGGCTCGTAGGAAGCCTTCGTTTTCCGTTTATGGAATGCCTTTGTTGGCCCCACATTCCCATCATCCTGTCGCTGATTGATAGGACACCCATCCACTCTGGCACTCGTCAGAACCGAAGGAAGCCATGCACAGGGAGAATCTTGTGTGCAGGAATTGATTTCATTTTGATTTGCTCAGGTATTTTGCATGTTAATTTCTTTCGTCCTGGCATTTTTTCCTGCTCTATTCATTTGTATCCCACCACTTGCCTTCTCGCGTCTTTTTTGTTTTGTGTTTTTTTTCCAATTAATGCGGAATCCGAAGTGAAATCAAATGAAACCCACGCGCGCGGACAGCAGCAAAACAAAAGCCAAAGAGTCAAAGCTCCGATTGAAAACTTGGCTCTTAATTGCTTTGATTTTTTTTTTTTTTTTTTCTCCCTTTTGCCGTTCACTCAATGACAGGAGACCTTGCTCTTCGGTCAGCGACTTTTGATTGAAAGTTCCTTCTCTTCTCTCCGAATGGGAGAGTGCGGAATGGGAGCTGGAGGAAAGATTCCATTTCATTCAGTTGTGGGAAAACTTGAGTCAAAGCTCTTCTGGATATTGTGTGGAATCTGCGAATGGTATCCTTTCACTTACATATGCTAATATATTTCATTCTCACCTGAAGAAATCGTTGCGACAGTAGAGCTTCGATTCGCGGCTGAAGCATTTGTCGGTGAGCGGTTGGAGGCATTCACAGCATCGCACGCAGGAGGCGTGCCAGGCGCGTTCGAGGACATTCAGCAGGAACTTGTCCAGGATCGGTTTATTGCACCCAGCACAGGGATCGCCCACGCCCACAGGCGGTTCACTGCGACCTAAAAACAGAGACAGACAGAAAATGTGAGAGAGATTCAGAGATTAAAGAGCGTTCAAGAGTAAAAGATTCTCCCGTTTAAAGGATGACCATTTCAAGTGGAAGGGATTCCCCAGGAGTGGAGCGACAGCAGGGAGAGCAGAGGACTCTGAGTATGTGTGTGTTTGTGTGTGTGTGTGTGTGTGTGTGTGATGTGTGCCCGTCGAAAATCCTTCGAGGCGCAAATTAGCACCTCGCTTTTGGTTGCCTCATTAAGTTTGCACATGTATGTATGTGAGGCAGAGTGGCAGGTGGTGTGGCATGTGGCATGTGGCAGGATGGCAGGGTGGGGGGTGGGCGGTGGGGGTGTAGCTGGGGCAGATAAATGAGCAATGAGCAATGCGTGGCCTTGGGACTGGACTGGACCGGACCGGACTGGACGGATGGTAAACATTTGAGAATTACAATTTGCACGTTGCACGTTTTGCACTACGCATACGCCCTGTGGGGACATGCACCTTTGCCTCACTGCCCCACCGCACCTCACTTTCCCGCCGTATGCCACATGTGGTAGCCACCTTTTTCAATGATTGCTGCTGCTCTGCTGGAGAGCGCTCTCCTTTCCACCTTTCCACCTTTCCAGCTTGTTAGTCGATCTTCTCCTCCGCCACAAGACGAAGAAGGCGTTGCAAGAAGGCGTGGCATATCTATATATACATATATGGATATATAGAGGTTTTTTTTCGTACGTTAGAGGAGATGTGTGAGCAGGCAAAGGCAGATGGGGCAACTGCAACCGAATAATGATAGAGGCCACAGCCCAAAATGGAGAGCCCTCGGGGCCTGAGACTGAAACTTGAGATGCGGCAGCAACCACCAGCAGCAGAGGGAGGACGAGGAGGGCCACGAAATGGAAAAGGAGGAGGAAGAAGAGACAGAGGGCAGTAGGAAGAAGGTTCCTCCTTTCGCAGTCAATCAGTCAATGGAGTTGTGGCATGAAACCAAAAAACAGAAAACAGAAAACAGAAAACCGAAAAAACAAGAACAAAACTTTTGTCTTCGCCCCCGCCTCTTCGGTTGTTCGGTTCGCCTCTTCGCTCTTCGCTCTTCTGGTGCAGGTGCAGGTGCAGGGGGGCGGCTGTGGCATGGCTATTTTTGGGGGCGTGTCTCAGGTACAAAATATAAATACCATAAAGAGAAGGAGAAGCAACAGAGAACAGAACACAAAAGGAGGTGGAGGTGGAGGTGGAGGATGTTCGAAATAAAAAGTAAACTTTTGTGTGTGAAAATTTATTTTCATTCAAAAAGTTTCTGTGCACATTTTTGTGGCAGCCAGAGAAGGAAGAGGCGAGGACGAAGGTGAGAAACAAGAAGAAGAAGAAGCAGAAGAAGGGGGAGAAGTGGAGGCAGCGAGGGAGGATTAATGGGAGGAGGAGGAGGAGGAGCAGCAGTAGGAGGAAGAAGGAAGAAGGAGGATTGTATGATTTTAGATTGAGCGGAAAAGAGGTGTGGGTGAAGAATGAGATGCGATATGAAAGAGGAGAGGAGCAGAAAGTAGGCATAGAAGAGCCGAAAGAGGATCATATCTCTTCGTTCTCAACCTCCTGTCAAACATCCTTGCTGCTCCTTCACAGTGACCCACATTAATAATGCTCCCCCGATTCCTCCCCTAACCACTGGCTCCCGATGGACAGTAGCTGCAGCCCCAAGCGAATCCCCAACGAATGAATGAATTAACCGCCCCCCTCCGAACGAGTGCGGGAGGCAGAGTGGGGCAGTGCTGCTTGGCCATTATAAATGAGCAACTGACACACTGATTGATTGACGAATTGACTCATTTTCGCTAACAGAAAACACAAAAAAAATACAACAAAAATAAAAAGCCCAAGACTGCAAGGAATTATAACGAACGAAGAACATCCCATCCTCTCCACTGAGAGAGGTAGAGGAGCCAACAACGGCAACAGCAGACACCCAACAACAGGCAGGGCAGGGGCAACATCATCGCAAGTGGCAAAGTTGCAAGTCTCAAGTCCAGACCCTGCCTCTGCCTCTGCCGCATATGTCAAAATTGACGGATGTTATCAATCATTTCATGCCGCTGCAGACAATTTTTAATGAAGGTTATAGACGTTTATAGACGGAACGGAATGGAACGGAACCGAATCGCAGGGAGTGCTGGCAGTGCTGGCCCTGGAAGGAGACTCTCTGCCTCAGAGTCTGCCTTAAGTTTGGGGTCTGGCTCTGGCTCTGGGGATGGGGCTGGGGCTGAGGCTCAATGAACTATACAACAAAAGCATTTTCAAGTCGGGTTAAACGTTGTTCGTGTTGCTGTTTTGCTCCTTATGCTGCCGTTGTTGTTGCTGCTGCTGTTGCTGCCGTTGGTGTACATTTTAATGATTGATTGTTGTAATTGTTGATACTTTTCGAGTAGTTGATGATCTCGTTGCTGAGGTTGTTGGATACATTTGTGGCTAAAACACTACATTTCGTTGGTGTGGCATTTGCTGTTGTTGTTGAAATTGGTGGTTTGGCTGTTTATAATTATGGTGAAATATTGTCGCTTTAGTTCTTCATACTGTTGGTAAAATTGTTGATACTTTTGGTGAAGTTCTCATACTGTTGGTGTAATTTTTTATAGTGTTGCAGTTTTATACAATTCTGGTGTCCTTTATTATATTGTTGGTGTAGTTTGTTACCATTGTTGTAACTTTTAATTGTGTTGGTGAAGCTATTTATACTGTTGGGTGATTTTTTGTGTACGATTGGTGTAGTTTTTCGTATTGTTGTTGAAATTGTTCCTACTCTTGTTGTGTCTTATTTCATACTGACACGAAATGCAGGTGTTGCAATCGCAAAGAGGATTGTAGTAGGTACTATTCTTCATCATTCTTCAAGCAATCTCAGAGCAAGAGCATCTCCCATTCGGAGTCTCCACTGCAGCTGTGCCCGCTGGGCCCATCAGCGATTACTGTTGCCGCTGTCGCTGTCGCTGCCGCTGCCGCTGCCGCTGCTGCGGTCGTGACTCCTGTGGCTCCTGTGTCTTCTCCGTTTCCTCGACTGCTTTTCGGTGCTTTACTGGCGAGCTCTCCTGTCTCGCGCGCTCTTTTTGGGCTGTCCGTCAGGCACCTTCGCTTCGCGGTGGGACCTTCGCGGACTTTATTTTTGTGCCTTCTGGCGCGTTTTTAAAAAGCGACAAATTGTTGTTTGCAGACGCCGACAACGTTGTTGCTGCTGCTGATGTGGCCCGTTGTTGTTGCTGCTGCTGATGCTGCCGCTTAAGTGTCGCAATTTAAATATTGTTGAGTGCACTTTTGGCTACCGTTGGCCATTTATTTTGCGCTGAAATTTATGTAACGATGTGAAAAATTGCCCGGCTACTGGAACGAACTGAAGCCAAAGCCAAAGAGCCAAGAGCCAAGCCAAACCAAGGCTCTAGGCAACCTCTCTCTCTCTCTCTCTCTCTCTGCTCCTCTCTGTGCCCCTTGCTGTGTCGCTGTTGCAGTTTTTCCGCTGGATCTGTGGCAGCCATTGACCGCGCGAGTGGAAGCTGCGAGTCCGGAGAAAAGTGCAAAGTTGCAACCGAGGCACGTACAAAGCATTTTGCACAACATTTTCCGCGCTCTCTTTCTCTCTCTCTCTCTCTGTCTCCCTCTCTCGGACACAGCGATATAATTGTGTTCCACAGAGCACAGAGAGCTCCTCTGGACAATCCATGGACTAACTGCATTTATAATGCAACCAGCAGCAAGCAGCAGCTTCTTCATGGCTCGATGGGCTGGTCCCCGGGCAACACCCCAAAGACCTGCCCCACAAAAAGTAGATAGAGGGAAAAAATATAACAAATGAACTGAGACTCTGTTCTGCAAGCGGCCGGACCAGCCGTACCCACAGCAGTACAGTGGGGCTAGCCAGTTGGTGGACACTCTGGACGCTACGCGCTGTGGAACCACCCGGCAAATCGTATGTATATTTTAGTAGCAGAATGATCTGGTGGAGAGAGGCAGGGGCAGAGGCAGAGGGAGAGGGCAAGACTTGCATCCTTCATCGTGAGTCCTGTCTGTGCAACAGAAGCAAGCAGCTATGGGGCAGAGGCAGCGGCAGTGGCAGAGGCAGTGGCAAACTTCTGACCATTGTCGTTCCGTCTGTGGCAGAAACTGTGAAAAATTCGTTCGACATCGTACACGCCACAAAAAAATACTACAACAAAAAAGAGAAGCAAAGCGAACAAAAAATGGGAAATAATAAAAACTGAGCTTCGAACCAAAGCACTTGCTGCTGCCTGCTGCTGCCTGCTGCTGCGCCATGTTGGTTACGCCTCCCCTTGCCCCACACCCCACACCCAATGCCAATCCCATCCCATCCCGCCTCTCGGGGCACGCCCCTGAACTGAAAACGTGACTAAAATGTTAAAGCCACAAAGAAAAAGAAAAGCAGCAGCAGCAGCAGCTCCAGCTCCAGCCCCAGCACCAGCCACCGCCGCGCAATCATTTTTTTTTTCGTTTTCTTTTTTCTCCAGCTGCTGGCTGACTAGCTGGCTGGTTGCTTCTTCCTTTTCTTTTTCCAGGCTTTTCCTCTATTCGGCTGCTTCTTGTGCGTTTTTTCTGTTTTTTTGTGGCAAATCTTAT
Organism: Drosophila helvetica; assembly: GCA_963969585.1. Lineage (NCBI taxonomy): Eukaryota > Metazoa > Arthropoda > Insecta > Diptera > Drosophilidae > Drosophila > Drosophila helvetica. The sequence continues at coordinate 18,281,719 of OZ018401.1, read as the reverse complement.
GCAAAAATCCAAATGGAAATGCAGTCGGAAAAAGCCAAACAAATGGCTACAGCAAGAAAAAAAAAAAATGCGCCACAGAAGCAAAACTTTTTGCCAGGCAGACCAAAAAGGGATTAAGGGAGAAAATGTAGAGAAAATCCTCAGATTCAAGAGGGAAAATCTTTCTAGGGAAATCCTTTTTTGGTGGATTCTTCCTCTATATTTAAGTTAATTTTCTCTTCATTTATCAACTGTTTCACCACCGAAGATTCTTCATAATTTTTCTCTTCTGTGCCGACGTCTCATTAATATTCCATTTTTTGTTGCCTTTTTTTTGTTTCATTTTATTTAAATTTTGTTTCGTTTTTTTCCCCTAATTTGTGTAATTAAAATGTTAACAAGTTTTGAAGGCGAGCAAAACGAGAAATAGGTGTTAAAGTTTATATAAAACATTTCTGGCAGATCGACGACAACGACAGCGCTGAACTTTGGCCCCACAGACGACCGCAAACATTTCCCCTTCTGTATGGAAGGGGCAGACCGAGACGGAGGCCTCTGGCTTCTGCCTTCTGCCTTCTCCCTTCTGGTTGGGGAAATGCAATCAAAATTGTCAAATCAGGCGCAACGAATTGCATTAAAAATAGTAACCAACTATTTCTGGAGTGAAGCATCCACGAAAATCGAGGGGAGAGTGGAGAGTGGAGAAAAGGGGTCGCGAAAGATGGAGAAGAGTGGAGAAGAGGCGCCAGAATGGCGAGGAAAATCACTTCAATACCTTTCCATAACAAATTTATTTTATTTCAGAGACTGGGATCAAATACAGTTAACCAACACTATGGTCCAAAATAAGTGTTGAATAAGGCCTTTGGTATTGTCCCTCTTTCTCCATCTTATATCCCATTCCCATGTAATTTCTCTCTCTTCCATCTTTCCCTCCGTCTCACTCGCTCTCTTCGCCCTCTGCTCGCTCTTTTCTGCTTCTCTCCCTTAGCCCAAAGAGCAACATTGGCAACAAGAAACAAAGTCTCGATGGACACAGGCAGATACGAAAGAGGCCAACCATAAAGTAAAAAAATAAAAAATAAAAAAGAAATACTAAAATGAAGATGAGAAGAGCTCCTCTGATAGGCAAAAAGCGATATTGGCCAGGATTCGATGATGACGACGACGATGAAGATGAGGGACTGAGGGGTTGAGGGGGAGAGGGGAGGTTCTGGCAGCCGCCTCTGGTTTTTGCCTTTTATTTTCTTGTATTTTTTTTGTATTTTTTTGGGAAAAGAATATAATGGCAAAGTAAACAACAATTTCATGATGCGAGACGATGGCAACGGATCGGCGTCGATGGCTTCTGGGCTGCCGCCTATCTGCCATCCGTATCCAGTCCATGCCACTGCCACTGCCACTGCTGTGTATCTGTGTATCTACCAGATACTTTATATGCATGAGGTTACAGCAAAAAGGAGGCGTATCTCTCCTTTTGCCTCCCTTTCTGTTGCTGTGTGTGTTTGTGTGCGTTGCAAAAATATAAATAAAAATAAAATAAAAAGTAAAAGGAAAAATTTACATGACAAAAATGGCTGAGAAAACGATGCAATACACACGGAATGGGGGGGGGGGGGGGGGGGCATGGATTAAACATGCAACAGACAACAATTGCTTTGAAGATGTTGAAGCCCCAAAAGAGGGGTCCTTCTCGCTCTAGGAAAAATACCTTTGAAGGTCTGCTTTTCCCTATTGACTCGACTCTTTGGGGAAATAGACTCCTCGTTTTGGTTATGGTTCTGGCTCTGGAGATACTCCCAATCTCAATTTCAATCTCATCAACCATTTTCATAGTCATCTTCATTCTCCGTTCTCCATCTTCCATCCTCCATCCTCCAACCTCCCCGTCCCCATCTCTCTTCATTTCTCATCTCCATTTTGCATAGTCGTCATCATCAACATTGTCGTCAGTTGCAGAGATTTTTATAGGGCCCCCGCCCGCAGTACTTCGTTCTTCTCTCTCTTTTTCTTTTGCTTTTGTCGCCCCATAAAAATCACACTTCTGCCCCAACAAGGGGCATGGGGCACACACAGGGCGATGGCGAGTGCGAGGGCGAGGGCGAGTGCGAGGGACAGGGCCAGGGCACAGCGAAGCTCTCGCTCACTCGCTCACTGGCTCACTCGCTTGCTCGCTTTCTCGCTTTCGCCACGTTTCGGGTGGATGGAAATGTCTCTCGACTCGACTCTCGAGTGGTTCTTCCTTTTCCTTCTCCTTCGTCGTTGTCGTTGTGATGCGGGGTTGGGGCGCCACCATCTATATCTCCATCTCCTCCCCCACCACTGCCTCTGTCTGTGGGTTGCGCCGCTTGTCAGCAGACAGATAGCCAATGATAAGCCTTAGCGTATGAGTGATGTGGCATGTGGCATGGACACACAAACACGAGAGCCAACAACAGGACAACAACCTCCCCTTGGGCTATGGCTACGGCCGACCGACCACCCGCCCACGCGCCCACGCAACCCCAGTTCCCAGGACCACCCCCCAAGAGGCGCACCGCACCCACCTTACCCACTCTGCATTTTCTTGGGTTTTCTTTTTCATTTTTTGTGGAAGGCTTCCCATTCGATATGCTGTCACGGCCAACCCGGTTCCGACCCCCCACAGGACCTCTCACGGAGTCCCTTTGAATGCTGATTTCCTTTGCAGGCAGAAAGAGTCATCGAAAAATGATTGTGAGGAATGCAACAAGAGTCAAACTCCCATTTGTCTCAATATACTGATGAAAATAAGCGAACATATTCGATAACTCTCATTTCAGACGATCGATAAGCCCAAGAAAATGCAGCCAAAGCAAGGAAATGCTACAAACCACGAAAGAAAATGTTTTAGCTGGTGCAATATTATTGATTATTTTCATTTTAGATGATAGATGAAGGTATTAAAATTAAGGCATCGAATACAAAAAATAAGGATTTTAATCGATAAATCGAATAGTAGATAACCGATAAAAAGGTTGAAAAAAACGTAGAAATTTTGACCTGGAACCCTGATGGATTGAAACCTGGCGATATCTCCAAAAACGTTTCAAAAATCGTCTATTTTACCTCGCCAAAAAGCATTTCCCCCTCCTGGATGTTGGGCTGGTGGGCTGGATGGAAGGACGGATGGATTGGCATCCACATTGCGGTCCCTGTGCTCCCTCGTTGCTCCCTGTTTGGGCTATGGGGCTTATCGTTTCATGTTTCGGTCGGGGGTTTCGGGTCTCTGTTTATTTTGTTAATATTGCGACACTCCCCCCACTCCTCCCCAGCTCCTACTCTTGGCCTCATTTGATGTGGTCTCCCCTCAATCCCTCCCCCTCCCCCTGCCCCACTCTCTCTCTCTCTCTCTCTCTCTCTCTCTCTCTCTGTTGTGTGTGCGTTTGATGGCAGCCCTGGTTTTGAGGCATTGATTGATTTTTAATGCTCTTGGTGTTGGCGATTCATTGAAAATTTATGTGTATTTGTAAATTTTGCATTTTTCAATATTTGATGAAGCGAGAGATGGTTCGGCTTCTCCCATGCGAGAGTTAAGCCCCCGGGAGACCGAGATGGAGAGAGAGATAGAGAGAGAGAAATGTAGAGCTATTACACTTTCTTAATCTCCAATTGGGATGTCGCCCAAGCCGATGCTAAATGCAGGCAAAGGCAGAAAAGCAACAACCGACCCGAGGGGCGCTGCCGCACGTCATTTTTCCATTTTTATTATCTATATATCCCATATCTTTGTTTTTAGTATATCCTACATGCACATACATACATATAGTGTACGATCCCTTTTTGAGAATATTTCTGATTGTAGGTATATGCTATACTCAGTATATTTAGTATGCTTTTGCTATTTATAGTACATTTAAAATTTGTATTATGGTTTTGATATTTTTGTTAAGTATATTTGGTATTTTTCGTATATTTTCTGTACACACATATCTTGTAATTGTAGTACTTTTTTTTAATTTTTAGTATATTGGTATTTTTATGTAATTAACATTTTGAGTATGTTTGTTATTTCTAGTGTAAAATATATTTAGTATATTAAGTATATATTTTTAGTATATTTGGTACTATTAGTATACTTTTGGTATCTTTGGTATGTTTACTATATTTAGTTGTTTTTTGAGTATCATTTTTTGAATAAATCCTTGTTCCCTTTTCTATCTATATATATGTAATATGTATGTCTGCATGTTCATTTTATTTATGTACGCCTTTCCCCTCTTTTCCCGTTTCTCTCCACCTATTTAAGTGCCGCCTTCTCCCTTTCTATCCGTTTATCTTTCACCATCTGAATGGCTCTTTGGTCAGCGTTTAATGCGATTAAAGGTTTAAAGATGTGTGCCAAATAAAGCGTACAGCGTGCAGCGTGCAGCAACCCTGAAACTACTCGGAAAACCCGTACCCCAACCGCCTCTTTGCCACCTCGGTATCCCCTTCGTCCTCTTCGTCCTGGGCATCCTCCTCCTCGTTTGCCACTAAATATTCTGCTTTGATTGGCAAAATTTAGCTCGAAGCCGAAGCCGAAGATGGGAAACTTTTGATGCATTTAGGAGAGTTTTGGACCCGAGACAAGCATAATATTATGCATATTATAATGATCAGCAGCAGAAGGAGCAGCAGAAGGAGCAGCAGCAGCAGAAGGAGCAGAAAGGACCGTTTGCCTATCGAAGACGAAATTGTCCTTTAATTGGTTTTGCGCATTAATTTTGCACAATTTATTGCGCTTTGTGTGTTGTGCTGTGCAACTGCATGTTGCAACTTGCACATTTGTGTGGCAGTGGCAGTGGCAGCATTCGGAAAATGCAATTAATAATAAACAATCTCTTGGCACTCGGATTGCCAGAGTTGCCAGCTGCTGCTGCTGCTTGCGGTTAGGGTTTTAGGGTTTACACACACCTCCTCCTCCTCCTCCTGCTGCCACTGCTGTGCCCCTTGCCACTGCCCCATGCGATAAGCTTGAATTTATGCCCCGTTTTCCCCCTCTGATGGCAACATAAACATAAAATTTCGCTTTTATCGGGCAAATCTCTCTTTTTCTCCCGTTTAACCTTGAATGCGAATGCACGTAGTCCTGGCGGCAACCCTCGTCGTCCCTTCGAATGGGAGGAAGTCAACTCTGACACAAGGACTCTTATCAGTGGACCAGCATCAGGAGCAGTAGCAGCAGCAGCAGCAGCAGCATCACGCAGGAGCAGGGGATGCAGCAGCAGCAGCAGTAGCCAGCGTCTGTTTCTGCGATAAGAAAAACCGAGCAAACGGAAGTACCCTCCCTCCGCCGACCACCCACCCCCCTTCCCCACCCTCCTGAGGGCAGGATATGTTTTCCTTTTTTTTCAGTTGCTTTTGCGACTTTTCCTCTGTGGAGTTTTATGACTTTTATGCTTCTGAAATGGTTGACATTTTTGGGAAAACTTTGAGCATTTTGAACTGTATTTCATTGCTGGAAGAATATTTCCCCATGAAAACGATTTTCATAGATTTTCAGCGAATTTCGAAACCTTTAACAATAAAATATAATCCTTAAAAAAAACTGAAAAGGTTTTTAAGGAAAGGTGTTCCATTAAAGCGACATTTTGCACAGACTTAAACGATTTTCAAGCTCAAATATGTGTCTAAAAATGTTTTCAATAGAGTTTTAATATTAGTATTTACCATTTTCAATGGTTTACAGAACTAAAAGTTCTTCTAAATTCCCCCTGAATTTCCCATTTCCCAAATAACAAATAACATTTCATAGGAGAGTTTTCAGATAAGCAGAAACCAGGAAAGAATCTGAGGGAATCCGTTCAAGCTCAAAGGAAAAGACTGCTTTCAAATATTTAAAACTCCGAATCGTTTAAGGGTTTTAAGGAGCTACTTTTCTCAATAATAATCTATGGCTTATGGCGGTTCTCAAGAGACATGTAGATATATCGACTTAAGTCGCTGCCTAAGCCGCTTGTTAGCCCCTTCTTGGCCCCTTCTTGGCCGCTTCCTTAGACCATTTGTAGCCTCAGTTTCCATTGGTCATGGCTCGACGGCGGCGACGGCGGCGGTGGCAGCTGAGCGCCAATTCCAGAGATCGTTACACACAGCCCCCACCCCACCGATGGTTGGATTTGTGGGGGGAGGGGGGTGGGGAGTTGGTCACCGGCTCCCGCAGCGTTTTGATGTTTGCCGCAAATGATTTGCCAAACACCGCGCCACAAAAACCATCATCAATGGCGAGGTAAGAGAGAGAGAGAATGCACAGAGGAGGAGTGGAAAAGTGGAGAACTGGAGACGTGGAGACGTGGCGACGTGGCAGAGTAAATGCTGAAGATTTTGATTAATTAATTTGCATACGGGTATAAAAAGTAAAAGCTGCGTTAATTTCTTGGCGCCCTCGAAAGAGGAAAGAGGAAAGAGAGAAGCAGAAGGCCAGAAGAGCAGAAGAGCAGAAGAGCCCCCCAAATGCAGCAGAACAATAAAAATGCATAACAAATTGGTGGCACAAATGAGAGATGAGTGGAGAAAAGAGAATGGGGCATGAAAAGAGAGATACGGATAGGGATAGAGAGAGTCATAATTAAAAAGAATATTGACAGAGAGATAGAGAGGAGTACACTGAGAAGGAATGGATGGCTAGATACATGACTTGTTCTACAAATTTCCCATAAACGAAAGGCCACATTCGTTGCGTGAGAGCAACAGCTCAATCCGAAGTAATCTGAAGATTTAGCTAGAGCTTTTCTTACAGATAGATCTGATATATTCCCATTACTCTTCCACAGAATCTTTGTTAAACAGATGATACCTTGAGGAATTTTTCCGCCGGAACACAGAGTTTTCCCTTAGGAACTTCATCGAAAAACTCTGGTAAAAAAGAATCAGTTTCCTTAGTTTCCTCTCTTCCAGAATTCTCAATTACTTTTCTGAATTTTCCAAACGATTTCTTCTATTTTTTCAGAGTGTTTTCAGAGTGTACGGAATTGTTGGCGGCAGCAACAACAGTCGTGGAAGCCGTTGAAGCAGCAGCCGACAGCAGCCACATTACACGCATCATTATGTTGAAACGACGTTTCTCTGTTCTTTCTCCGCTCTCTCTCTCTCTCTCTCTCTCTCGCCCTCTATCTTTTCGCTGTCTCCCTCTCCGCTTCGGTTATTGATGATATGGAGACATGGACCCTAACCTCCACGTGAACCGTGGCCACAGATCGCCGCCGACGGAGGAGCGGAGGTGCAACCACCGTCTGGGGGTAACGCTTCACTTGACACAGCGGCGGTGCAGTCGCTGTCTCTCTGCCTCTGCTGCTGCCTCTGCTGCTGCCTCTGCCTCCTCTGCTGCTGCTGCTGCTGCTGCTGCTGGAGCACTCGGAACGAATCGACGTTTGGCTGCGGTCATCTGCTCCGCGATCGGGGCCTTTGGTTCCAGGCGAACGAGTCTTTCCAGGTCCCTCTCCCTTCTTTTTCCGCCGCCCTCTCTCTCGCCCTGTGTCTCTCGCGTGCGAGTTCATGCTTTGACTTTGAGATTTTGGGTTAAAGGTCAGCCGCAGCATCAGGCATCAACGTCCGTCCGTCCGTCCGTCCGTCCGGTCGTCTGTGCCCCACCTACTTTTCCACTGCGCGTGAGAGAGCATCAAGTGGCTGCTGCTGCTGCTGCTGCTCAGAGGAGGAGCAGGAGGATGGATTCCCACTCGTTACAGCATCACTGATACCCCCCATTTATGGGGTATATTCATTTCAAAACAGTTTTGTGGATATACCGTCTGTATTTTCCACATTTCTGAAGATATTTCAACGATATTTAATAGATGCATAGACGATGCTAAGGTCTACCAACATAGCCAATATCAATACAATCGGAGGTGATTTATTGCACTGAAATTTAATGAATTCATTGATAATGTCATCGTCCACCTTAAGGCCAAAAATCATTGAATTCGGAGATAATTCACAGTCTGAATTTGTTGTAGAATCAAAAATACATATGTATATTGTTCTGAAACTGTTTGCATTGATAGTTCAAGCCAATGTCTAGCTCAGTAGCCAAAATCAGCTAAATCGAGAATGTTTTAAAGTCGGAATAACCCTAATTTCGGGCATAAATGCACCATTCGATCGATTAATGGGTATCCTTTGGTTTCAACTCCATTCCAACACTTGCTGGAGGTAGAGACTAGCCGCTTCAGTCGCTTCAGGCTTCCAACGCTCATCTTTTCCTCCTCTCTTGAACGTTTTGGAAGCGCTTTTTGCCAATCTTTCGGTTATAAATCAATCCCCGAGGCTTTGGCTACCGTTTTTCTTGGGTTTGTGTTTCTGTTTTGAGTAGAAGAAAAGAAGAGGCACACACGGAGAGGGAGAATAGGGAAGAGAATTTCGGTGTAATAGTAAATTATAATTAGAAAAGAGCAAAGACTGCAGGGGGGACTGCAGGAGGAGCGGGGCGGAAGAGAGCAGGAGTGGGGACTAGGTTAGGGTTAAGGCTGTCTTTAACCTGTTGAGTGCCTCGGCAGTAAATCAAAAGCCCAAGGAAGGCGATAAGCCACCGAAAAATACTAGACACAACAGACAGAGAGAATTCTCTGGAGAAACTACTGCAGGAGAAGAAGGAGCGGCGGCAGAGGCAGCAGAGGCAGCGTTCCCCCGCCACTTGAGAGTTTTTGCCAAATGAAATTTATGGCATATAAATTATCTCACACGTTCGCCGGACTATTGACAGCTTTAAAATAATCGTAAAAATGGCCAAGAAATCATAAAAAAAGACAGCAAAAAGCAGCAGAAGAAAAACAAAAAAAAAAAAACTGAAACTGAAACTAAGGGAAAAAGTAAACCGAAGCGAGAACCAGAACCAGACGCGCGAGGCACCAGAGACAGAGGCCATGAATGTGAATTACTATTTCAGTTTTCGACCTAAAAGCGGCTACAAAATGAGCAGAAGAGCGGGGGGATGGGGGACGGAGAGGCATGGGCAGGGGCAGACCCAGAGGTAGAGGCAGAAGGGAGAGGTCGCTCCACTGTCAGACAGGCGACGACGTTGCCCCCAAACGCAAACCCAAACCCAAACACAAACCCGAAGCCGAAGCCGAAAGCCAAAAGCCAAGCCCCAGAATTTTGCAACAGAAATTGAAAAGTTCCCAACAGTTGGGGGGCCACTGGAGCCGCCATGAGAGAGCAAGGGACAGGAACAAAAGAGAGACAACAAGACAGCGGTAGAGGGAGAGGGACAGGCAGACGTCCAGTCACGTCTATTTGCTGTGCAAATGTTCCCATAAGCGAAATGGTACACTAAAACGTTCAAGTAGCTTCAATATCTAGAATCTAGATGCAGGAAAAGCTGAAGAAGAAATTCAAAGCAATCAAAGTAGCTTTACCAGTAGTAAACGAAAATGTTCCCATAAGCGAAAGGATACATTCGTTGCTATACGATTAGAGACTATCCGAAAGGTGTTGGCTTTCAAATACGAGGAAATACTCCCAAAATGCAAATTTCACGATTTTCGAGAGGATTACTCGCATTCAACAGCTCGAAGGCAGAAAATCCAATGATTCCAACATCCAATCCATTCGCATGTGAACGTGAAACAGGACCGCATTCATTCACGAATATGAATATTCTTCGAATGGAATTTTAATATTTCTTCGGTATATCTCGAGGGCATTGCAGAGGGAGGAGCACTTTCCTAATTTTCATTTGGTTTATGGACTATCTTTGGGCGATATTCAAAAGGCGGATCTTCTCTGAAGGATTTTAATGTGAAAAATACACATTTTGGTAGGGAAAATTGTATTTGAGAGAAGGTCTCCATGGAAGCACTTCCATTTCTGCTGCAAAGTGGAAAAAAGTATGTGTGGCATTCACAAATCAAAAAATATGGAAAGGATACGGAAACGTTTTCATATTCGACTGAATGACATGAAAAATTAGTTGATTTTCCCCCCCAATGTTGAGCTTTTCAGACATCTCTCGCTCTCGCTCTTGCCATTGCCATAGTTTTCCTTTTTTAATAGTTCTTTGTGGATCCCATCTTCCTCCTGGAAGGAACCCTTCTCGACGAGAACTTTAAGATCTGTATGTATCTTCCATTCGGATCGAGTGATTTTATTGTATCTTTTGTTGGGGAATTTGAAAGTTGAAACATAATTTGAGAACTGGTTTCAAAGATGTCCCCCGTCCGGTCTTTCTGTGGGCCACCGGAGAGGTCCCCGCAACGACTCAACGCCTCATTTTGTATGGCAATTTATAGGGCAAGAACCGCCCAACCCTCCCCCATCCCCCTCCCCTGCCAGAGTGCCTAGACAAAGCCCCCACCGCAGCATTGTGTGGAGGGGCAGCAGCAGCAGCAGAGCATTGCTAAATGCGGCAGCAGCTGCCGTGTGTCTACGCTTTTTGCTCCATAAATCAATGAAAGGATCCTCCAAACGAACCTGCGAGAGAAGACGACGGCGACGACGACAACGTGGACGACGACTGATGATGATGAAGGAGGCATGCACCTTCTATGCTTCTTGTGGCAGGCAGCAGATCATAAAAATCTTGAAAGAAAATGCTTAAAAAATGGCAAGAAAATCACATTTCATGTTCAAAGGAACAGCAAAAGGAGGAGGCAGCAGCAACAGCAGAAGGAGGCAGTTGCAGCGGAAATATTGTTGCACAGTCGCTGATCATGCCTGCTCCTGCTGATGCTGCTGCTGCTGCTGCTGCTGCTGATGCTGCTGCTGCTGTTTGTGGCAGTCATAAATGTTGATGAACAGCAGCGTGAACTTTTGTTAAAGGCGTTGCCTCTGAGAGCTTTTGTTGCATGTGGCATCCATCCCGAAGGTTCTTAAAAATTGAAAAGATGCCTGCCACAAGATATGTGCCACAAAGACAGAGACAGAGACAGAGAGAGAGAGAGAGAGAAACATGAGCAAATGGTCAGCGAAAAAAGGCAGAAAGAGTTCCGAACGGGAGTTACCTTTGAAAATGCAGGAAAAACGATGAAAATTTGAATACAAATCAAAGAAAAATCTCTAATAGTTTTTTGTGATAAAAATAAGTGATAGAAATAGGTAGCAAATCCTTAAAGAACCATCAAATATCCTTCCAAATACATAGAAATCAGAGAAAACTCTTGGAAATTCACAAAGAAAACACGGAATAGAATTCCGACTATTATCACCAAAATCCTAAAAAAAAAAGTAAAATCAAAAATCGACGAATGCCACAAAGGAATATAGGATCCGTGCAATTTATGGGGCATAATATTTCAGGAAATTTCTCCCAAGAATCCTTCTAAGAGGTATATTTGTCGAAAGAGAATCTTAGCCAAGAGAATGTTTCAAGCTTAAAGAGCATAGCATGTCGGAGATTTTCATGGGCTTTTCCACGGGACTGGGAAAGCCAAGAAGAGGAGGCCTTATGGCTTCCTGAACATCCATTTCGGCGGTCAAATGTTGACAGCCATCGACTCCGCCTTTTGTTCCTGGTCTTTTGGTCGGCAATTTATGGAGGAAAAGACGGAGAAGGAGAATGAGAATGAGGAGAGAAGTGACGCGGAGGAGAATTAGGAGCTTCCTGCTCTGGTGTCTCCCACTTCTCTACGAAAAGTGGTACTTGTGGATCCTCATCTTCTGATGATGGAAGCAAAACAAAAGGACACGCTTGTTTCCATCATTTCTGATCAATTTTCGATACAAATTTCTACCTAATTTTTTACTATTTTCGTCTAAAACTCGTCCCTTAGCTCCAGGCTGTATATATGCTTGCACATCGGATATGGTATTTATATATATATATATATGTATATATCCAACAAAAATGGCAAAGAAGAAGTAATGGATTCTCTCCGAATTCTCCAGAGATAAACAAGTAGAAAACTAAAACTGAGCCAAACTATTAATTTATTTCATATGGCTAAATACATAGAAAAATACTGGAAAATTTGGAAAAAATCGAAACTAAAAGCTCCATTCATCTAAAACAAAACAGCTATAAATTTTGGCTTAAAAATCCTTTAAAAATGCATATAATTACATCATTCTATTGCCTAATCAATTGTAAATCCCTTGATCCTCGAACTTCGAGGGTATTTAACGATTCGATTCGACCATGATTCGTTCTTTAGCTGATTCTATCTTTGTTTTTTTGTTGTTGTCATTTTTATTTTATTTTCTTCTTTTTTTTTTAAATTAAAGTTTTTCGTCAGCAAAAGTGAAAATTTGACATGACGTGAGAGCAAATGAAAATAAAACAAAAGCCAACAGGAATAACACGGAACAGGAGCAGGAATAGAAAGAGGGGCTAGAAAGGAAACGAAAGGAGTGGCGAGGAGAGGAAGTAGAAGACGAGGAAGAAAAACTTTGACAACTGGGCAAAACTTTTTGTCGACCAAAAAAAAAAAACAGCAAAAAACAAAACGCAAAAAATAAAGAGCAGAAAAAGAAGCAGTAAAGAAGAAAAAGAACAAAAACAAAGGAAAAAGTAAAAAGCGGAGAGCGAAAGAAGGAAGAGAGGGAACTTTTAAAAAGCATACAAAATGGTCTCATGCGGAAAAGAGAAAGGGTCCAGGCGGCGGCGGGACATACATCTAGAGTGAGAGAGAGAGAGAGAGAGAGAGAGAGAGGGGGGGGGGCAGACCGTGAGAGAGATAGAGCGATAGATCCTTCCAACGACCCACGCCACTGGAACGATGGAGGTAACCCCCTTTTAAAAAGAAAACTTAAGTTCAAAAAGTGCAAAAAACTTTTTTCTGTTGCTGTTGCTGCCCCAAAAACGCAGCCCGTTTCCATTAACCCGCTACTGTCACACAAACCCTTAGCCCATGAGAGCCCCTTAACCATAAGGGGAGGGTCAATAACCGATGGATAGAGATCCGAATTGAAGAATCCATTACAAATAACAAGATCTATTTGTGGTTAAAATCCATTAAAACTATTAAAGTTTGAAATAATTATTGTGGAAAATCCGTAGAAAACACCCTAAAACCAGTGGAAAGCTTCCAAGAAAGGGAAAATTCAGATCCAAATGCTCCAATAACATTTGAAGCCCCCCAAACAGGTGGCCCCAAAAATGTGTATCGAATCTTGAGAGTTCATTTGAAAGAACTCCTCAATAGCAGTAAAAAAACGTTTAAATCCTTTTGAAAAACGATCAGACGAGTAATGGAGAGGACACTCTGAAGAGCCCCATAGAGCAGTCTTATTATTGGGGAGCCCTATGGGACCCATCAACGAACAGAAAATATTTTTCTATTTACAGAAAACTAACAAAATAGAGAAAATATAAAAGAAACTTCCAGGAACCCCAAACAATTTGTATTCAATGGAAAATAAAGTTAGACGCAGGAAAAGCACTCCCCCAACCCTTTGGAACTCCTAAGAAATTCTAGGTAAGCTTGGAACCCCTAGAAAAAGCAATCCTTTGAGTTGATTGCCTTTCAAAGACCTTCTAAATCCCCAAGATCATAAGGAACTTTGTGTAATAAGAATAACTTGAAGTGAGGTTTTTTTTGCAATGCGAATGATGATATTTTCCCTAGAAAATCAAGGGGGGAAGCGCCGAGACACCTGAACCTATAGAACTCATGGGACTCAAGGAACACAAAGAAACTGGGGGTATTCCTGAGGATCTCAGGAGGATTCCTGAGGCTGCAAGAGCTCTATGTTGCCTTGTAGAATTCTTGAAATGGCCAGATCCCAAGATTTATGGAGAAAGGACCAGGGAAACCATGGGGAAAACCTTTAAAAAACCAAAATAAGGGGCTAGGATACCGCCCTATAGCCGAGATGAGCTCCACAGATGAAAGATCTCCGCCTATACGATCTATATATTGAGTAAATATTGCTTATGGGCCGGACACTTACCGATACTGTGCTGATTTGTGTGTAGTACCGCACCGAATGCCATTAGATCCTTGACCGGCGGTGCTCGGCTACTACCGAGGGCGGCAAAACCGTCGCCCAGAAATGACGCCAGCGCGACAGCCCTGAGGGGCGCTTTGGAGGCTTCGGTGAGAATTTTGTTGTTGAATATCTTGTCCGTGTGGGAGGAGGAGGAGGGAGCGGAGCGGTGGTGGTGGTGGTGGTGGGGGGTGTTTCTGGCGTTCGGGAGGCTCCTCCTTGGCCCCTTTCTATCGGCGAGGAACGATATTCCGCGGACAACGATTAACGGTACACGCACATACACACAAACACACACACACAGCAATGAGAGAGAGAGAGAGAGATAGAGCGATAGAGAGAGCGAGTGAGAGCACGTGTATGGAGGGGCTGTGCGGTGCCGGCGGCAAAAAACAAAAACAAAAACAAAACTTTAGCGGCCGCCGATTGCCGTTTTTTGCTTTTGCGTTATTTTGTTTTGTTTTTTGTTTGTTTTATGAACTTTTTGTATTTCTTTTTGTTGCTCTCTTTTGGTATTCGTATTCGTATTTGTTGTTGTTGTTATCCACTTGACACTTCTTCGGCCTTCTCCTTCCTTCTTCCTATTTTTTTTTTATTCCTTTTTCATTCGCTTTACACTTGAAAAAAACTTTTTGGATTCTCTCTGGCGCGTCGATCAAAAAAAAGAAGAGAAGAACCAACGGTAAACGGCAAACGGCTAACGGTACACGGGGATCCGATCGCGACGAAAACAGAAAACAGCTGACGCGAGAAATCTCTGGGAGCTAACGGACTTGGCGACTCTGTTTCTCGCTTTTTGGTGGCGGCTGCTGCGGCGGCGGCTGCTAACTGCTGCTGCTGCTGCTGCGTTTCAATGTGCGGCGGTTCGTGCGCTTCACGCGAACTCCAAACAAAAACTGTAAACGGCGACGGCACTGCAGAGGCAGAGCAGTGCTACGCGCTGCTGCTGCTGCCAGGCGAAACGCACGCAGGTCGTCGTCGGCTCTTCAGACGACCGACTCGGCCCTCGCATCGGACGAGCCAAACGAGCGACGAAAGCAACGACGAATGGCAGTCCAACCGAAGAGTGAGACCGCATGCGCGCACTCACTCGCGCGCTCTCGCTCTCCAAGGCAAACACTCGCGCCAGAGCGAGACAAATAGCTGGTGCCGCCTGTCTGCTGCCATCTGCTGACGGCGCGCTCTGCTGCGCTGCTCTGCTCTGCTGCCGCTGCTGCGGCTGCTGCCACTCAATGCCGCTGCCTACACGAAATAGCAATGGAGTCAGAAGAGCAGTTGCTGACATTTGTCGCAGTCGCAGTTGACTTTGGGCTGCGGTTAGAGGGGGCGTTGCTAAGCAACTGGTTTTTCGGTCGCATCGACGAGACGATGCGCAGCGGCGGCGGCAGTGGCGGCGGTGGCGGTGGCGGTGGCGGCGGCGACGGTAGAGAACTTTTTTACTTCGGGGGTCGGGCTCTGGCAGGAGGAACCAATGGCATTTTTCAAAGTGACATTTGTCCGCTTTTTGCTTTTGCTTTTTCCGTGTGTTTTCTGTGTTTCTTTTTTTTTTTTTTGTGTTGTTTTTGTTACAGTTTCTATCTCGCTCTCGGCTCTGTTGCTCTCTCTTTACCCTTCTCTCTCTCTCGCACTCTTTCAAGGTAAAATGTCAAATGCTTTTCGACTGTCAACTGTTGGTCGCAAAAAAAAAGTTTTCTTTTTGGTTTTGGTTTTTTTTTTGTTGTTATCCTTAGAAAAACTTTTGCTGCCCGCCACTGCTGATGCTGCCCAGCCTCTGCCGGCAGCCTGCAATTGTTGCTGGGGCCACTTGTCGTTAGCAGCAACGTTGGCAGAGCGTCGACACGGCTGCGAGGGACGCGGACGCACGCCCCTTTGGCGAATTTGAACCGCTGCTGCCGCTGCTGCTGCTGCTGCTGGTGCTGCTGCTGCTGCTGCCTACTGCTCTGCTTTTATGTGTGCATTTTGTATGCCGGCTGCGTCGTTCGCATTTCGCATTCAAACGGGACATGGTAATAAGCCAAAGATCAAGCGCAATAAAAATGAACGAAGGAACGAAAGGAAAGAAAGCAAGAAGAAGGGGAACAAGACAGAAGGAATGAGCAGCTGAGAGAGAGAGAGAGAGAGAGACAGAGTGCGGGCAGTGGGTGGCGCCCACTCAATGCTTTCGACTTCTGTCTCTCTCACGCTCTCTCCCGCTGCCAGCAGCGACAGGCAGCATCTTCTGCCGACAAGGGTGTGCTTTGTGGGGGGGGGGAGATGAGGGGGTTGGGTTGTATCGGTAAAATGGCATGGGGGGGGGGGGGTTGGGTTCAAAAGTATTGCACATTAGGGTGTTAAGCTGTGAAGTGCTTGTGGAGCCCCCACCCCACCCCACCCACACACACACCCCCTGCGGCACTGCCTCTCTTGCTGTCTCTCTTCCTGCCTGTCTGTCTGTGTGAGTGTGTGGGTGAGAGGGCCCGCTCATTTGTCTGATGTTTCACTTGTCACTGTCTCTGCCTCTTCCTCCCCCTCTTCTCCCACTACGCCCCTGCGACACGTGCCGTCTATGTATGTTATCGAAAAGCTATCGAAATCAGCAGCAGTTGATCTACGCCATTCTGTGGAGTGCTGATGCGGGGGGGCATGTGGGAGGAAGGGCCTGATGTAGCCCTGTGGCCTTGAAAACAGTTTGCCCCAAATTCGAACGAGTCAGTGTGAGAGAGCGAGAGAGAGAGGGAGAGACAGAGGTGGCAAATATTTTGAAGGAAACTTTTTATTTTTGTGAAGCAAACTTTTATGAGGATGCAATTTTTTGGGCTTCATTATTCCGAGGGTGATTTGGGGGGGGGTTGACTTTCTGAAGGGGGCAAAAGGCCACCCAAATGATCAGAGAAGGGGGTGCGAAAACTCTTAACTCTTCTAAAGGAAGTGTACTTAATTTATGGGTGGAAATCTAAAGAATTTTCATCAACTATTCAACAAATGACAGATCCTCTTCTGGAAAAAAATACCCCTCCTCTTGAGGGGTCGTAATGGAAGTGTTCACCAGCAAAATGTGTCAAACATCATGTATCAGGTGTCAGCCATCACGTTCTGATACATTTCTTACTATCGCGCCATCGTAAACATAATCGGCTCAGAACCTATCGAAGAACCTATCGGCCTCGAAGTTTAATTCTTCGCAAAACCGAATTGTTGAGCTTGATTCATAATTTTGATTATTTTGCCTTTATTTATTTTTTTTCGCGATTTATGGCCTGTTCTAATCGATGTCAGCTTTAATTTCTTTTTCTGAAAATCTGATGCATGAATCTATTCGTTATAATCACTGATCGTCAATGATCCTCGATCAAATGATAAATGCATATGGTAAAGGAGCACGTACTCCAGGATATTCTCAACAGAAATCGAAATAAAGGAACCCCTAAAATGTCACAATGTTTGCCCTTCATACATATACTACTTTTAATAACCATAAATTTAAAAAAAATGTAAGTAAATTACATTCAACAATTAATTTGCTCTCAGTTCTGTTTTTGGCGGGTTATTGGCTCGGTTCTGATACTGGTTGTCGGCTTTTACTGCCATGGGGTTATCGATATCCAAAGGCAGTCGAATCACCATCGAAAGGGAAGTGAATAACGGTTGCACGCCAGACCCAGGCCAGGGAAAAAGTACAGATCAGTAACCGCACTCTAAGGGCACGATGTAGTCGTCGAGGATGCGCACTGAGCGCAGGTTTCCCTCCGTATCGACACCCAATTGGCCCACCAGCGCCTCAGCCGCAGCCGCAGCCGCAGCCGCTGCCTTCGCCTTATCCTTAGCCTTGTCCTCCTTGGATTGTCCGTCCTGGCGACCCTCCACGATCATGCAAGCGGCGGCCACTCCCTCGTGGCGCCACCATCCGGTCATCATCACGATCTGACGAAGGCGCGTCAGGAAAGAGGATGGCTTCATCTTGAGTTCGTTTACTTCTACTTTTGATGGATAAATATGCAAATGTTTGGGGCCATATATTACCATATGCACATACGCACCGTCGGAATATTTTCGAGTGAAATGTTTGTAGTTCCTAGACTTCTGTCCGTGTATAGTATATCAATGACTTAATTTTGAATACGAGTGGAGTGACTGATTTCTCATTGACTTTGATGTTGCGTGTGTTTCCAGGACTAGTATTTACGGGGGATTTCGTTATAGAGATGGAAAAGTATGCTCTTATCATTTGAAAATCATATTTTATAGGCGAAAGCTGATGGAATTGTAATCAGAATGTTACTGCAGGTGATTTGAGGGCTGTACTTTGGTGGATTGTATGCATATTCGACAAAGATCGGACAGAGTGCCAGGCACTCCATTCAAAGTTGATTGAGGATATATATCTTAAGGCTCGTTTGGGCTTTTCGTTGGGAAAATCTCAGCGAAACCCCGCAATACCCTTCTTCGAAAGGGCATTTTCCGACAAACAAGTGGGGGAAAATTGGTGGGAATCCAGGGCTTTGCCACGCCCACTGTCTCGAAATTTTAGAGGCGCGGAGGCGGGGGGCGGGGTACAAAGGTGTTGTTTGGGGTTGGGCGGTCGATGGCCACAATAACAACACAAACAAAAGGAAAAGCGCGACGAACTTTGCGACGCGCCATAAACTTTTGGCAGGCACTACGGAGGGGAGAGGGGTGCAGAAGGAGGGAGGCAAGTGGGTACCACAGAAGGGGAGAAGAGCAGAGGCTGTTGCAGAAACGAGGAATGTGGTAGGGCGGTGTGGAAGGCCTCCTTCCACCAAAACAAAGGATGTTCGGTAGTCCTTGGGAGTCAAGTGGTTGTACCCTCCAAAACCCCCACTACAGCCCTGAGGGGGCGGGGATGGCGATGGCGAGGGACCCCCCCTTGCGACCAGTCACGAACTGAACAAACAGCAAACGGACGTCGCCAACATGCCACAAGGAGGGGCACGAAAGACAGCAGAAGAGGGGATTTGGTGGAGTGCGGGGGTCGATCGCAGGGCTCTGATATGCAAACACACGCGTTAGCAAACCCCCCTCCGCCCCCATGTCACCCTCCTCCTACCACTACTCCCATGACAAAAAAAACCAAGAAAAAGTCGGAAAAAAATCCAAGAAAGAACCGAAAGGAGAAAAAGAACGCCATGCCGCCATGTGGGCGGTCGATGCTCGCTGGGCGACCACGCCTTAATGCGGGCGGTGGTGCTGCATGCAACACTAGCAGCAAAAGCAACTGCTGCATGCTACAACAACAACAACAAGGGGTGGGGGGGAGTGGCACGAAGCCAAAGCACAGAGCAGCACAGCACAGAAATCTGTGCTGTGTTTCGGTGTCACTTTTGCTTGTTTGTTGCTGCTGGGAGAATGCTTTTTGCAAGCAGTGTGTGTGTGTGTGTGTGTGCAGAAAGTGCACACACAGCAGGGTAGGTGGGAAGGGGGATACAGGGTATCAGGCGGGTAAAAACGGGGTATCAGCAGGGTAGAAAGCAAGCCTCAATGCACTAACAAAAATGTATCGATTGGAAAATCGATACGATATCGATACTGATTACCTTCACTCTTCCAACGATTGTAGTCGATTGTACAACATTTCTTTGTGTATATTCAATTTTACAAGGGCTTTCCATTGCCCATCCCCTGCGGTTCCCAGACCGAGGGGCACTGCCGCATGTCGCGATAGCCTGAAGTCTCTAGATCTACTATTTTTCATTTATTTTTGGTACAGATTCCATCTCTATTCCATCTCTACCCAAGAAAGGACATCCATAGGGTCCTACTACCCAAAACCTATGTACATAGGCAATATACCCCTGATGATACCCTGCTCTTCCATCTAGAACAACTTTTTCCCCATTGCATTGTTGAAAGAAATTTTTCGTGATTTGCTTTTCTTATTTGTTTGTTTTCCCCGTTTTGTGGGGCGGCACGAGTGAAGGAGGGGGGAATGAGGAGGGGGTCTCAGGGCCCTCCTATCTCTCTTTCTCGTTTTTCACTCTTTCGCTCTCTCCCTTTTGGGGGGGGGCTACTTTCTGGTGGGAAAACTACTTTTTTCCTTTACATTTTATTCAAATATTATGCGATTTCTGATTTAACCAAAAAATGGAGGCCACCCTCAATGCACAAGCATACCCCTACCCCACTGCCGTTTCGCCCCCTTTACCCTCATTGCACCCCCTTCTGCTGCCTCCCGGCACACCCTCTTTCACCCACTTTCTCCCTCTTTCTCCCTCTTTCTGCTCTTCTGTTCTCTGTTGTTTGTTTGCTTTGGCAACATGAATGTTTTGTCACTTGGTTTTTGCCAACGTTTCTTCTGTCTATCTCCTACCCCCTCCCCTCCCCTCCTCTGCTCTGCTCTGCTCTGGCACCCCCTCCACCGCCATGGACACCACCCCCTCTGCCAACCATCCAATCTTTCAGGGATATCTTTTCTATTTCTGACATGTTGTCAACTTCACGGAATGTCAGAGGCAAGTTTCAAGTTTTTCTCGTTGTCTCTTTGTGACATGCATGTGAAGACCCTCACCCCACACCCCCACCCTTTTACCCTGTCACCGTTCCCCCTTCAGACCCTATTTGATAGAGCACACAGAGAGGCAACATTCTGTGTTCGTGGCCACAATTTCAAACCCAAAGAACTGGTCTTTTGTGGAATTATATATGATATGTAGTACTATCTATCGATTTACCAAAAATCATGCGATTCTAATGAATATTTCAAACAGTATCTATCCTTTGATTCGTAATATACATATTATATATAACATTACATACATATATGTACATATTGATACATTCAAAGCTGAAGAACTCCTCTTACATGGGATAATGTTTCATAGACTCGTATCATATATTCCAGAAATCATACGAATCGGTTAAATATTATGCTTTGATTCCCAAGGTATCTTTTAGTCGAAGTTCATGAGATTTCGTATAGTTTTCCACTTTTCCAGCTAGATTTGCATTGCAACCGCAACAGAAAATAGTATTTGAAAAAGTTTCAGAGCTCTCGGATTGTGTGCCGGAACTGTTGTTTCTGGACATTCAAGATAGTTATGACATGCCGCATGCCACATGCCAAATGCCACATGCACATGCACACCCAAAAGATACTGAAATGCACTTGTATCTGGCATCTTTTGTGTTATATACGAAGTTTACATAACAGAATATGCACATATATGCATCTCTGGTTTACGAGTGGCTGTCTTGAGTATCTTTCATATCATTTACATTCGCAAACTGCTGCTGTTGCTCCTCCAACTCCAGCTCCACCTCCTGCTTCTGCTTCTGCTCGCATGTGTATCTGGATCTTTGTATCTTTTGGTTTTGCATCTGCTTTGTTGAAATTAAACTGCGAACATGCCTCCTGCATCTCCGCATCTCTGCCGCCGCCACTTGCATTTGCACTGTCACTGCCTCGTGATTTGTGGTTCCATCCAGATTTTAAATGAAAATATGAAATGTGGTAAATGATTTTCCCAAAAGGTCCTCCTACTGCGTATCTCTTTGTATCTGCTGGATACACAAGCACAAGCTAGTGGCTCTGATGCTGACAACAGATCTATCTTGTGCTTAAATATTCCATAAAATTACTGCCGCTAACTACTGGTCCTTAGGAATGCAGTTACATACGAATAAGAGATGATTTCTGAGATACATTTCCATTCCCTGCTGGAAGGAATGCTCTTACACAGAGTAGCTTAGCAGGGATCCATTGAGGAAGCTAGAAACGGCCAAGTGGCCAAGTGATCTTCGCTTTCTACTGTACTTAGCCACTCTCACAGAGTGGCTTAGCAGCAAAGGGTGAAACAATGTCCGGCGACGGCACATCCTATCGATAATCCCTCGGAAACCCCAATTGATTTGTTGCCACAACATCTATGGTCATATGCTGCATTCATTTTCACACACACCAGCACACCAGAGATACTGAGTCGGTGGCTTAGCGCCCGTCCAAATTTCACATAATTTTCGTTTTATTTCAATACTTTTCTTTTCTTTTTTTTTTTTGGTAAATTTTCTTCGTTGTTTTGTTTTGTCGGTTGCTTTTTTGTCCAACTTTTTTGCACAACACAAAAAATAATGTAAAAAGTTTAATATGCATAAAGTTTCATTGGGCTTTTCCCTGGGGACGGACTCAGGGACTCACCAACAGACCAACAGCAAATGGGGCTAAAACAACACGGTAACAAGGATAAGGGGAGGGAGGGGGCACAGAGACGGAGGAGCCCCGTCTGAATAGTGGAATGGAAGGTGTTACAGCCAGAGAGCATAAATGTGGCCAAGATTTATGTTTTGCTGCTGGTTTTTGTCTGCTTGTTAGCCTAAAAGTTGTCTAAAGAGAGAAAAACAGAATGTAAATAACTGAAATATTTTGTCAAATATTTCGTCCCTCCATCCTCACGCCACGCCACGGCGCGCCGCTGTGCCTGTGCCTGTGCCTGCCGCTCGGGTTTTTTGTTTCATACATTTCGGTTGGGCAAATGCAAATCCCTTCCAAAAAACTTGACAACATCCTCGGAGTCGCACCAGGAGGTGGATACCAGAGCACGAATCGGGGAGAGCCCACAAGTACCCCTTCAAAAATAAAGCAAAACTGGCAAAACAGAACGAAACTATGGCAATGGGAAATGGCAAGGGCGAGAGAAGTCCGAGAAGTTCTTCCATGTGGAAAATGGCCGCTCACTTCTGTTCTCAATCATTGGAATGATCGTAATGATTTTCGATATTTTTCTATACCAGCCCTTAGATGCCTGATCCTTGCCATATCTTTTCCTTTGAGAGTGTCACAGGATTTTCCCCATTTGTGAAGGGGAGAGGAGTACTTGAGAGGCCTCCAGTGTGTGTACCACTAGGATCTTCTCTCGAATAGAGTATTTTTCATGCAGTGTTTTCACAAGAAAGTCCTTGAATTGCGTTTGCTTGACACTTCTGACTGTGTATCCGTTCGCTTATGGGAATATTTATAGCCTAAATATCTACGGAAATCCATTTGAGCTGCATAATCGATATGTAGTATTCAAATATTTTATTTTGAAATCACTCTTGGCAACGAGTGTATCCTTTTCCTTATGGGAACATTTTATTTTTATAGCGAATCAACACCATTTTCTTTATTTAACATCCCAAAAACGATGGATGACCATTATATTTGTATCCAATCTCTGCAAAAAATTCTTCGATTCCCTTGAATTTCTTCAGTTTTTCATAGAAATAGTTATGGATGCTGCTAGAACTCATTGACCGAACCCCTGACCACTTGGCATGTTATAGAAAATTGCCGGACGTTATCTGAGCTTATCCAAATCCCTGCCCAGCCGCCTCTCCCCCTTTTGGCAAACAGAAAAATGCCAGAAATTTATGCTTCGGGAAAAAATACAGAGAGAAAAAAACATGGATGCAGCGGCGGAGAGAGCTGGGGGCCGAGTACGTGGGAATTATTGTGGCAGGCGGAATGGCGCTCTAGGAATGGATGAGCGCCAAAGGATAACACACGTACCACACAGAGGGAAACAGGACACACTGGACACACGGTGTGGGGAGGGGGGCGGTGTTCCAGGCAGGACGTTAGAGTGGCTGCATTCCATAAATAAAAACGGCAAAATGGCGCACAAAATGCCACAGAGATACTGTGAGAGTGAGATGAAAGAAGACAGAAGGACCAGGGCCCGGACCGCTGAGCGTGTGCGAGCGAGAGGCACATACAAAGACCGAAAGAGCAAAGGAGCGGGAGTGGGAGTGGGAGAGGCAGAGGTAGCGACACGAAGCGAATGAAACCGAACAAAACGCAAACGAGGAATCATCATGAATGGCGAACGTGACACAAATGACAAAATATCAAGCAGAGACCAAAGGCAATGGCAACTGTCGTCTCTCGTTCTGCTCCTGCCTCTTGCCACACAGGCAGCAGAGGGGCAGCAGAGGGGCAGCAGAGGGAGAGCAGAGGGACAGCAGAGGGGCGGGCATTGGGGGCATTTGGGGATTTGTGGGATTCACAGACACAGAAAACGAAGGCCGATGGACGACTGGCAGCCAGGAGGTAGAATGGGAGGCATAAATGGTGGCTGCAGAGCATGGCAGGAGCAGAAAGGGGACCATCAAAGGAATACAGGAGCAGGGCTGGGGTGGCGGCCACGAAAGGCAACTCCATTGGGAGGCTCCAGGCGGTTGCAAGAGAGAGGATCTGCTCCGCATTCGGTACGTATGTGGGTCCTGCAGGCGGGGGTTGTAGGGGTCCTGCAGTCAACATGCTGAGTGCGGATTGTCTGTCACTTTTGTCCCCTTGCCCCAAGCATCAGCCCCCACCACCGCCCCATACAGCACCACTGTGTGTGTCGGTTTCGGTTTTAAGTGGCAACAACTCTGTGCAGCGTCAGCATTGTACTTCCTTTTTTGTGGTTGCATATCATGGCACAGTTTTCGGGGGGGGGTTCCGTTTTACAGAGCGTTTCGAAATCAAGAAATCAAATTATACCTATTGAATTTACTGAAAAATACGACAAAGCGTTTCCAAAATTACAAAAGAAAAATACTCTTAAATAAAACCCCAGAAAAAAGAATATATTCCAAAAAAATTCCCTATTGTACCCAAAAAATATTTTTGGATATAACTAAATACAGTAAAAATGTTAAATGGATAATTGCGATGAAAAAACTACTCCATATGAATGTATCGTAGCTGGTTCTATCTCAGGAAATACTTGAAAAATAATGATGGAATTATTTAGGTATAAAAACATTTCATACATATGCAAGTACAAATCATTATCATTCTTATATAAGTCCTATGAAAAAGACTTACATATTACAATCGAAAGAACACTCTTACACATATTTCAGAGATAGTTGTTGTCCTACAATTATTAAGAATCGTTTAGGTCGAGGCTTTATTTTTAGAGCTGCATCCACACCTTGTGGGGAAATCTTTACCACCTTTTCTCAATATTCTATAGTGTCCTGACTCTGCTTCTTGATGAGCATAAAGTGCCAATTACACAACACCTTTTAGGGACATCATTCGCCTTCATCTCTATGCCTATTTCGATACCATACAAAAAAAGAAAATCATCACACAAGGAAAAAGACCCACTTAAACCGAAAGGAAGCTTGAAAGGAAGTCTTTGTTCCAGAAATAATGGTAATCCAACCGAAAATTCAGTTGAATATATTTATATTTGCAGATACGTTTTGTTTTCTGCCCGCAGATAAACGGCCTGACTAACTATTTCTGCTTTTCCGCTCCTCCGCTCTTCTGCTGGCCTTTCCAAAGTTCTACCTTTTGTTGCATCAATGCTGGGAACAGTGGAATATTTTTAGGGAATTGTAGGACAAAAACTAATGGAGAGCCAGGCCTCATTTCTATCCACAAATTTTAAAAATTCTTAGCTGCAATTTTGCGGCTCTTTCAGCGGTCTTTAGACACTTCAGAACCAGAACCTTCTTTCAAACATTCTCCAAAATATGGAAGAAAATGTTGACATTTTGCAGTATTTTTAGATTATTTGCAGTATTTTTCACTGGTTTGAGAGTTTCCCAGCGGCCGTTAAACGTTATTGCATGGTCCTGGTTCTGGTTCTGGTTCTGGTCCCTGCTTCTACTCCCCCTCCACTGCCGCATGTCACATCTCTCTCCCCCGCTCTCTCTCTCTCTCTCTCTCTCTCGGCGACCAAAGGACCCACCTCTTACTGGCGCTGGCTCTGTGGCTCAGTGTGGCTTTTATGGGATTTGATTTCTAATAAGCGGCAAGCGAGGCACGTACGACACACACCCAGCAGCACATAGAGAGGGGCACACACACACCGAGAGGAAGTGGCAGTCGCAGTGGCAGTGGCAGTGGCATGTGTGTGTGCGTGTGTGTGTGGGGGCAATGCAGTCCATTTCTAGTCAAAAGAATTCTCTCCATTTTTGGAGGCTCTTGTTTTCCTATATTTTTGTTTTTTTTCCTGTATACCCTTTCCAAAGGGTCGGTTCATTTGAGGCTGAAGCGACCTGTGTTAAAGCTTAAAAACAAAAATAAAAAATTAAACCAAATGTTAATCCAATCCAATGGAAATAAAATACCAAAAAAATACTGCAGTGAGCCAAAATCGAAAAATATCGGCAGAGAATAAAAACTCAACCAAAAAATAAATTAAAAGAAAATAAAAGAAAAATATCTTTAAGCGTATTCCCTGCTTCGACTATGAAAGAAAGCCTCTGCGTCTCTCTCTCTCTCTCTCCCCGCCTGCCCCTGTCTCTGGGTTTTCGAATGGTGTGCCAAAAGAGGGGTTGCTGGTGCTCCCCCCCACTAGCCCGAACGTTGACAGGGGGCCTTGGTGGCGTTGCTGTTGTTGTGTTCGCATGCATGGAAGGTATCGTATCCCTATCTCCCTGTGTGTGTGTGTGTGTGTGTGTCTCTGTAGCTTCATATGTATGCACGAGTATTCGAGTGTATGTGCCTCCTGGATCCAAGTGGATTTTTCTCGTTTTTGGCGTGCAAAACCAAGGAAAACTCCAACTAAAATGACATGGTGGGAAAAAAGGAAAAGAGACAGAGACAGAGACAGAGAGAGAAATACGATTTTCGCTTCATTTTTTTCTTCATCTTTGGCTCTATTTTTGTTTCCTTTTTTCTTCCTTCTGCTTCTGCTGCTGCTGCTGCTGATGCTGCTCCCATTTTCCTTTATTTTCCGCATTCGTGTGTGTGTGTGTGTGTGTGAAGGTTGCAAAAAGCTAAATTGAGTTTTCCCAACAACAACGATCCTCTTCCATGTGTGTATGTGTGTGAGTGAGTGTGTGTATGCGGGAAGGAGATAAAATACCAAAAAGCTGAAACTGCGATGGCAACGCGTCGTACGTGTTTATGGCCACGAAAAGTTGCCAAACAAACGGAACGGAGCACAGCGGACAAATGCAACAGAAGCAGCCAAAAAAAAGTAAAGAAAAAAGAAAAATTACAGAAAAAATAACAAAAAAAAAAAAAAAAAAATGCAAACATTTACAAAAAAAAAAATATATATATATATCAAACAAAATTCGAGATTCTGAGTAGCCCGCATGGCAGGCACTCAGTGGCAGGACCCAGGTCCCAGCCCCATATAGTAGCCGCAGGAGAGAGAGAAAGAAAGGATACAAGGCAGGATGAAATGGAGCCAAGCATCTGGCAGCATAAGGAGCACAGGACACAGTTGCTCAACAGGATGGCCACTGAAATGCAGCGCTTTCCACAACAAGGAACTCAAGCACAAGCCAAGGGAGAGCCAAGGATATTCGAAGAGAGAGAGGGAGAGTTCCAAAGGGAAAGAGAGATAAGGCCACCGATAGAGAAAGAGCATAAGAGAGTGCATCATTCTGCCAGAGGATCCAGGAATCGTTCCCTATATCTCCGAATTTTACTAAAAGAATAATATATTAAAATTAAAAAATTCATGAAGATTAAACCAACCATTAGCATTAAAATTAATTTAGGCAGATATATACTGTGAAAATAGTTATATAGAAAACGAATTTTTGACGAAATTGTTCAATTGAAGTAGACCGAGCATCGAAATGTCATGCCGTTTATATGTACTGGGATCTACTGGGAAATATTCATTCATGTCTCGCACTTTGCCGAGGCAACATCAAAATTATGGGCTCAAAAGTATTCTGTCTAAAACAATAAGCAAAAATCTCTACATTCAAAGACAACAGTCTCAAGATGCACGTTAACTATTCGAAGATTCAATTTCTGTTAGTATTGTTGCATAATTTTTAGCAATGTTAATGGTTTTCTTTATTTGCTTTTCCAAAGAGTCAAGCAGAAGCAAACCCAATCCTAGATGATGACTGCAATAGCCGACCTATGTGGAAAACATTGCCTGTAACCATAACCGTTCCCGTTCCCCACTGACTGAAGCTGCGCCTGGAGAGAAGGATTCAAGAAGTCCCAGGATGATCCTGTATTTGATAAACTCTTGGCCCTACATTCGAGTCTTTACTATGTCACTGGGGATTGTTGCCAAACAGCTATGGCGCAGAGACAAGAAAACAAATAAAATATTTAAAAATAAGTAGATAGATATAAAAGAATACGTGTGCATTGAACTCATTCTTAGACTCTTGGGAAGAATGCAGATATATTTGTGGTCCTGCTAATGTCCTTCAAAAGAAACGAACATATTATCGATCGAAATTCAAACTTCAAGGGAAGCGGAAATTGCCCAGAGCTCGTCGACCTCAAATGCCGATACACCTCACGAAAAGGTTGTTCTGCAGGGTACCAAAAAGAGAGACAGCAACAAGGACACGCCACTTGAGGCAGCGAGAAAGAGATGGTGCGAGCAGGAGAAGGAGGAGACACCGAAAAGTGTTTACTTTGTGCGCTTGGGGGCATGAAGTCGGTTGCATGGGCTCCGTTGCCACACAAAAAAAAAAAAAATTCATGGATTTTTCTCTCTCTCGATTTATTTATTTACTTGTCTTGGAACTTTAACAAGTTTTTATGAAAATTATTTATGGAGAAATGCAGTCGAGAGCGAAGAGAGGAGGAGTCTCAGAGATACCCAGATATGTACGTATCCACGCAGATATTGTATCTGTATCTTTTGGTCTTTGGTTCGCAATGGTTTCTTCGCAATTTGTCTTTTGGCCATTATGGAAAGCATTCTTGCGTAAGAGATTAGCAGGCCAGAAGAAATTGTTGCCGACAGGCAAGAGGCAAGAGGCAGCGGCAGAAGCAGAACCGGAGGGGCAAAGGCTACACACAGACACACCATCAAATGCATCTGTATCTGTACGGAATGTATCTTTACATCTGTCACTAAGAGCGCAAAACTGTAAGTACTTTGGGCAGCTAAATATAATTAAATATTTAAGAGCAACAAACACACACACACACACACACACACACACACACAGGACACGCAACAGGACGAGAGTGTGTTTCCGCCAGAGGGGCTTTCAGTGTTCCGGGATTCCGGGGCTCAGGAGGCTGCTCTTAATAATGTTTTAATGCGTTTGACAAAATTTTCCAGGCAGGCAGGCAGCGTCGTGCCCCGGCCCCGGCCCAGGCCCAGGCGGACAGTACTCATTAAATGCAGCAGGAAAACGGGGGGGAGGCTGCAAGAGCATGGAGCATGGACCAAGGCGCAGCAGCAGCAGCAGCAGCAGCCGCAAGAAGCAAGGAGCAAGGAGATGCAACAGAATCAACAGCAAACAACCCACGCGACAAGGACAAGGACAATGGATGCTTGCCCTGGCCCGGGGCCATTGTTTTTTGGGCGGATGAAACGACGATTGGATTCCCTTTAATCGGGGAACCGATTCGGAGCCCTAGTGTTGAATGAATATGGTATATGTATTAAGTAGATATTTCCAGGAATTTGATGATGGGAAATCCAAGCAAGAGGGGCTGCTGTATGACGCGCCAGTATTGAGTAGGATATAAAGATGCCTTCTTAGAGGATCTTTAGAAGGTTTTTTTTTCAGAGAAGCTTTTCAATGAAAAGAACTGAGAAATGAGAGCAAAAAGCGGGGGGTTCCTTTGATTGAGTTTCGAAACGTATATAATTCCCCAAATATAAAGCCGGGTTATAGCATGGGGTTTAGCAGGGTATGTATAACCAAATAGCAACAATGAAACGGAGGAGGAGCTTTAAGTGGCCCAAAAGTGCAATGTGATTGAAGTTTGGGGCCCAAAGAGGGGCCCCCCAAAGGACTGCCAAGAGTCAAAAGGAAGCACACAGCTCGTTCGCTCGCTCGCTCTCTCTCTCTCTCTCTCTCTCTGTCTCTCTCTTGGTCTATCTGAAAGTCCAGTGGAACCACACAGAAGTCGAAACATGACAGAAAATTACCTGGAGGAAATTTTATGAGTATCGGTGGAGCGGTAGAGAGGCGGCGGCACTTGAAAGTTAAACAGACGCTTCCATGGCCGAAAGGGCTTGTTGCTGTTGCTGTGGCTGTTGCTGTTGCTGTTGCTGCTCTGTGGCAGTGTGTGGCATGTGGCAAGCTGTGTGGCAAGTACATACATACATACAAACATATATCCCTCTCGCTATATCCGTGTGCTAATTGTGTATGCAACTTGTTGCACACAAACCGTTTCGTCCAGTCGTCCTTCCTTCTCGGTTCCTTCAACATTGTAAATGTTAGTTTTGTAATTAGAAAATGTTGCTTGCCACTGAAACCAGAGGGTGAGTGAGTGAGAGAGAGAGTGTAGGGGAGGCATGTGGCATATGGCATGGCGCATGGGGCTATGGGGTTATGGGGTGTAAAGTTTAGGACCCAGGATCCAAGGGGGCCACACACGGGATAGACCAAAGTTTATGTTGACATTTATTGGCTGCAACTTTTTCTATAAATCAAGCGGCAAACCATACACGGATCGGGGGCACGGACATTAATAGCGTTACGTGCCATTAAAAATCTCAGCAAGTCCATAAATCAACTTAGATATCGGCTATCTGTAGGGGTCATTGAGTCGAGGGAATACACTATTTTTTGCTTTCCTTCCAGAGCACTCGCAAAATCCTTTCGAATCGGTAGCTCCAGAAATTGGTTTCCCCGCTTAGGGGCCGCCACCGTCCTCCCTCCTCGATTTCATCACACCATGAAAAGATGCCACAAAGGGGCATGAAAGCAGGGTATAGAAGCAATCTATAATCCCAGGAGGTAGACAGAGAGATGAAGCTCCGAGAGCTGCTGGATAGCCCCATAATTCATCAACGTGGGGGCCGCCTGACGAGCAGAAGCTGCCTACGTGTGATTGACTGCCACAAACTCTGGGCGATGGGCGATGGGGAATGGGGGATGGTGGAGGGGAGTGAAGCAAGAGTGCATCCAGGAGTGCACTGTGGACTTCACTGTGTAGTTGCGGGGGCAAAAGGTCGATGCTGCAACTGCAAAATGGGGCGGCTACCGAGAGGATTCACAGATGCAGAGAATGAGAAACTGAAATCGAAACCAGAACCAGAACCAGAAACAGATAAAATCCCAGATCCAGACTCAGACCTCTCTCTGGGCTCTGCAGCTGCCTGCAATTTAACGGAAGTTGCAATTTGCATTTGCAACTTGACCGAAAGCTGCGCCCCAATCTCTCGGTCACGTGCGGCTGCGATGTGATGCTGTGTGCCTCCCTTTCTATCTTTCTTTCTTTCTTTCGTTTCTTACCCAACTGTCTCCCTCTTACCCTGTCTGGCCTGCCCCCCTCCCTCTCCAATCTCTCTCTTTCTCTCTCTCGCTGACAACAGCTGCTGCTGTGTCGGACTGGCGCCATTTGTGATTTGATGCCGACGCCTCATCGTCATCGTCGTCGTCGTCGTCGTTGTGTCGGGGGCAACGGCAACGGCAACATCAGCAGCAGCAGAAACAGCAGAAACAGCACTTGCAACAAAAACAGCAACAACAGCAACAAAAAAACACCATGGCGTATGCGTAATAAGGGGAAACAACAATGTGACGCAGAAAATACCATCTGTTAATCCCAAGCCCGATGGTGGAGGGAGGGTATATTCGCTACAGAGTACTATTAGTATTCTCTAGTATTTTAAGTATTTTTTATAGTATTTAATATACCTTTATATATGTACATATGTATATGGGCTTAAATATGTTTGTATATAATGATGTAGATAATGATTTTAAGCATTGTTTAGTTTTTTAGTATTTTCAAGTATTACGTATTTTTATTAGTATATTTACGAATTTATGTTTTATATATTTTTTTGTGTTTGTATTTTTTAAAGTATTTTTAATATATTCAATATATTGCGTAGAATTCTTTGCTGTTATTTGGTATTTTATTTTAGGTATTTTTGTATTTTAGTATTTTCAAGTATTACGTATTTTTATTATATATACGAATTTATGTTTTAAGTATTTTTTATATTATAATTCTAGTTTAGGGTTTAATATTTTCTAGTATTTAGTACTTTTAGTAATTTAGTATTTTTTACAAAAATTCCTAATCAAGCATATACATGATATATTCATTCATGGATAGAATTTTACTTCAAGAACTAAAGTTTCTTTGGGTTTATTTGTACATCCAATCATGGTATTTCCGATTTGCATATTTTTATATGTCATGATATTGGAAAACTATAGAGTATACTGCTGTTCGTCGTAGAGCAGAAGGCTGGGGAGATTTCCCTGAATGTTTGAGTTTTTTGTTTTTATGATGGAGCTGCTGAGCGACTGTCGATCGCCCGTGGGTTTTTCAATTTTCCGCTAATGTTCTACAGCCCGTTGTGCCCCTCCCGCTCCCGCTCCCGGTGCCACGTTGCCCCATGCCTCTCCCCGTTTCCTTTGGCTGATATTGCATGTCGCATTGGCAGCAACGTTTTGCGTAATGCGCTCCAATGGCTACCGTTTTTATGGGCCATTTCGGAGCGTTTTGGCCATTTGTGATTTGTAATTAGAGTTCTGTCCCTCCACATCCATCGAGCGAGCGGAGGAGAGAAGGCCGTCGTTGCGCAACAAAGTGCTCGTCGACGCGACGGGACACCTCGTAAACGAGGCACTAACAATTGAAAATTCATTAGACGACCAAACGGCAGTAAGAAATATAAAAGGGAAGCCACTGCTACTTGCAACCTGCTGCCGCTGCCACCGCTGCTGCTGCTGTTGCTGCTGCTGTTGCTGCTGCTGTTGCTTATGCTGCCACCAAACGGCGCACGCACCGAAAAGCTAATTAGGCAAAACGCTGAAAGCCCAGGACTTACGACTGACGACTGACGACTCACCAGAAAAAGGCAATGAAAAGAGGTACCCCAGAGGCAGGAACACGGAGAGAGAGGGTGTCCCTTTTGTTCCCCTCACATAAAAAACGAAGCAAGCTAATTGAAGATTCGAAACGCACTGCTCTTTCGACGGTTATCGTTTTTCGGGTAAGAAGCTTAACACGACATAAGAACTTAATTGTGGAAACAGCACCAAAGGCTGGAGAGCTACGCATGCGCATTGTATTACTAGAGAAACAGGAGATCTTTTCAGAAGAAGAACTTGCCATGGAATCGAAGAATATGCTTTAAGGAATCTCTAAAGCAACCAGGGCAGATGGAGGGTGGAGTGCCATTGCCATTGCCATTGCCAGAGCCAATCTCGAATGACCAATGCTCCAATGTCCAGAGAAGAGCTCCAGAGGAGAGATGGGTGGGGGAAGGATAGAGAAAAAAAAAACAAACTTCCAGAAGTTATTCAGTTCGCATAACGATAAACGCCCATCGTTTTATTTTGATTTCGCGCCACTCCCCCCAAGGAGGATACGCAAGAGGTTGAATCAGGTATATATATACAGATATACAGATATATATGTATGTAGTTTATATGCTGCTGGGTTTGCCGGAATTATGTTTATGACTGTGATGCTGGTTGCCTCCTCAATGGGGCTGGGGCTGGTACTGTGGCTGTGCCACCAAGTGGGGCGCAAAGGACTTTGCAAGGAGTTGCAGGAGGGGCATTTGAATGGCATTTCTTCTATCCGCGCCACAAAAAGTTGCAATTGCTGCAGTTGCACAGGCTTCCACCAGCTTCCAGCTTCCACTCCATTCCGAGGCAATCGAAAGGTATATCAGTTTGCATCAAGTATTTTAATCCATCAGAAGAGTCGAACCCCAAGGAGTGTCCTCGGTTGGGATGATTAAGTCCCACATCATCAAGTCATATGTAGTTGAAAAATGTTCCTTTAAAATAAACCAACAAATAACAAGTAAATATACATACATATACCAGAAAATATACTGAAATACAAAAAAACTGAAATAATAAAATAATCAAACCTGCTAAAAATACAAAAAAAAAATAATACTACTTACAAAATAATATAAAAATACTAAATATATGTAAGAAAGAAATAAAAATACTACTTCAAACAAATAAATAAATTAATTAAAAAATAATCTAAAAGTTCTACAAATAGGAAAAAATAATTGAGCCAATTTAAAAAAAAAAACCACTAAAAATACTAAATATTTCTGTATATATAAAAAAATACTAAACCAAATAATCAAATGGATTTCTAAATCAAAGCACTTTGTACCTATTCTCTATTCTTGAAACACCTCAAAAAAGCTGCCTTTGCAATCAAGTTTCGAACATAAACTTATAGGTAATGCCTCTAGTCGATACGCCTTGGAGTTTGGTTGCTAAAAACCATTTGAAAATTTCTGCTCTGCCACAGCTTGAGTTTCAGTTTTCAGATTTTAGTTACGAGTATTTGTACCTTTGTTTCTCCGTTGCTGCTTTTGTATCTCTTGTTTTTTGTTTTTGTTTTTTCTTTTTTATTTTGTTGTTTGTGTGTGTGTATGTTTTTTTTTTATCGTATTGCTGTTCAAGCTTTCAGCATTTCAGGTGTAACCGCAACCGCCGCCCGGTCGTCGCTGGTAATCACACCGCTGCCGGTGCCGCTGCCGCCACCGCGTGTGCTGCTCACGTAGCAGCGGCAGCAGCAGCAGCAGCAGCAGCATTCGCGGTCGGATAGGGAGATGGGCAATGGGGCATGGGGCATGGGGCATGGCGATGGCAGGTCGAGCTGCAGGCTGAAGCGGAGGTGGAGGCAGAAGCCAAGCAGCAGCAGCAGCAGACAGAGAGTTGGTCCGAGAGGTCCAGGTCCAGGTCCAATCCAAGAGGCACGTTGCCGTTTGGCTGCCGTTGTTGCCTTTGCCGTGGCCATTGCCATTTTTGTTGTTGTCGTTGTTGTTGTTCTGTTGCATTTTCTTGCTGTTGCTGTTGTTTTTCCTCCCTCTCTCTCTCTCTCTCTCTCTCTGTCTCTCTGTCTCTCTGTTTTACCATCACTTCAATGAGGACATTCAGGCGCACGTTAAGTTCAAGCTTTGGGTTCGCTTCGAAAACTGGAAACACTGTGGATAGCTGCTGCCGCTGGTTGCTGTTGCTGTTGTTGTTGTGATTATCATTATATCTGCAAGATTACCAATTATTTGTTGTTGCCGGTTGCACTATGCGGCACAACCTCCTTGGCCTCCACTGCTGCTGTTGCTGCTGCTGCTGCTGCTGCCACTGCCGCTGCTACGTTTTCAAGTTATTTTTTATAATTCACGTTAATTTTTCTTTTAAAATGAAATTGCAATGGAGCATCATCCAGCAAAGGCAGGAGCTGGAGCTGGAGCTGAAACTAACTCCTGGCATGGCCTGGCCTGGCCTGGCCTGGCCTGTGTTGTTGTCTCTCGATTATGTCAGTCGAGGAGTGTTGCCTCCTCTTTGATGTTGAGATGCTGCTGCTGCTGCTGCTGCCGCTGCTGCTGGGGAAACATGATCCATTCATTCATGCAATGGGGCAGAGACCTGTTCCATTCGATGTGGGAATAGCGGGGAGGAAGTCAACTGCCATTTGTACAAATCGAGCGACAATCCCCGTCCCCCTCCTTCGAAATTGATGGGCGAATCAACAGATAGATTGAGATTGAAGACTGAAGATTGGGGATTGGGGATTAGAAGAACGTTCATTCCAGTGGAAGAAGGATAGTAAATTATATACTACATACATATGTATGTCCATGTATAGAGTCTGTCTTTAAAGTTTCCTTCGATGATTAAATAGTAGAGGTGCTCCTTCCCATTGCTCTTTCCTTTGGTCGTCCATTCCTATAACCTCATCAAAAAAACATAAATGATTGCAATAATAATTTGTGGCATGTTTACTTTTTTGCTGAATAAAATATTTACATTTCCCTCAGATCCGTTGGGGCCGTTGTGTCGATTATATGCAATATTTATGATATTCCATCCATACATAGATTTTCCCACAATTTCCATATATTCCCCCCCCCCCCTCCCATCCTTTTTTTGTGCCATCGTGTTGACGGGCAAAAAGTGTATTTTGTCATTATTCCCATAAAAAAAAACACACACACAACACAGTGCAAAAAAAAAAAAAAAGGAAAAGCAATATGAAAATATTTGAATTAACGACAACTGGCGACAATGGGGAGGACACTCGTTGTTGATGGGACACACAGACCCGACGACAACTACAACAACAACAACAGCAACAACAACAACAACTGCAGCAACAATTACAAGTATTATAATAATAATAATAATACTCGCTGCAGTGGTGTCTGGTGGGGTGGGGGTGGGGGTGGGGGTAGGGGCAAAGAAAAACATATTTATGCATGTTACATGTTTTTCTGTGCAATGTTTTTTCAATGCAATATTGTTGCTGTTGTTGCTACCCTGGATTACACACACACACACGTGGCTGTCACAGCCCGGAGGATAATCCCGGATGGGCACCCGCTGAACGGACTCATCCATCAGGACTCTCCCCATTATAATTATCAATCCCAATTCCATTATTTCCATTCCTTTCGTAAAACATTTACAGAGTAACACTGACGTCGAGTCCATCTTCGTGTTCAGCTATTTTTCATCCCATTTTTGCAATTAATTTTTATTCAGTGTTTCACATTCACAATAATAATAACAATAATTTTACTAATAATAGTTATACGCTTTTTCCTCTCTTGGTTCAGTAAATATTTGGATTTTTAAGAATATTCCATATATAAACATTCCCTCTTTCCGATTTTTCCCTATGTATTTTTGCACAATTTTTCCCAATTTTTTTCTATGTGAAATTCATTTTTGAATAATGGCTTGGAAATGACCTGACTCTTGAATTTCCAAGCAAAATATCGTATAAATCTAAAAAAAAACCTACAATTTGAAGCTATTTTAGGGATCATGACTGAAGACATTTTTGATCGATCCATTGCCATCGGATTATTATTTCAACAAGAAAAAGCCTTTTCGGCTGTATCTGTATTTCTTCTGTAGAACTGAACTTCCTCTAAGGACCACAGCATTGGTCTCAAATTGGTTTCAAATTGGGAATATTTAAACAATATTTGTTGCCCTTAAATGCTGCTTCTATGTATCCTTGCCACTTTATCGACTGATGCGATTTCCATATGCGATTGCTGTTCGAACATATGCCTAAAGGATGAAAGGGGAGGGCCTCTATCGAGGATTTTCCGGCTCATGTAAGTGTGGTATGTAATGGACAGACATGACTCAATTATGTATCTAGAACATACATATGCACATATGTACACACATACATATATGTACATAATATGTGCTGCTGTTGCTGGTAGTTCGGTTCGCTTCTGGGATTAAATTGTAATTACTTTATTACTTAATAACAAAACCATTCATGCTGTTAAAGTTATTAAGTGTTTTTTTTTTGTTGTTTTTGTTGCTGCCTATACCTTAACTTCGAATATGATTTTCCATATTTAAATTATTTCCGATTATAAATAAAGCGGAATGGCAATGGCAAATCGATTCGTTATGGATAGTTCTATGGAAAATCCCTCAGCTCAATCCAATTTCAAAGAGTCGAGCCACATGGGTCAAAGTTTCATCGAGTCACGTGAGAATGCTGTAAGAATGGAACTCCATAGAACAGTCCTCACATCAGCTATCCATTTTCAGCCTTGGGCAGGCTATCAGGAAATTTTTTAAATATTTCGTTTATAAATCTTTGGGGTCCTTGTGGCCTAGAATATTCCACCCCGAGGAATGGCTCTCGTTCAGCATTAGCAAATCGCCCGTGATGTGACGGCATTCAATCGATAGATGCCGATAGATGTGCATATCTGGCAATCGATTGCCTCCATAAATTAAACGCCTAAGCAACAAAATGTCAAAACACAACGCAGCGCCAAAGCAACGACAATATCTAAATGGAAGGCCATTTAAAATGCAATAATTTATGAGATTTATGACTTTTGCATTTTAATTGAATAGATTTCGGATAGCGGGAACCCCCCATCCCCCCGTTCGCCCCGGTGCCCCCCCTGTGCCCCCCTGTGGTTGGGGGGCGTTAACAAGCAGCCGTACAACAATGGGGCGTGTCATGTGTCGTGGCATATGCATACGGAATGGCCATACATACAGATGTACATACCTACATATGTACATACATACATGCCTCTCTTGGACTCTGGCAATCAGTTAATGGAATCTAATAAACGTGCGCGTATCTTTTGGCCACATCTAATCGCTGACTGGGGCACGCGAACGCGAGCGATGCCAGGAAGCAGCCGCGGCAGCAGCAGCCGCGGCAGCAGCAGCGTACCGTATAGGGTACCCTGTAATTAAATGCCAAAGAGGCGCAGGCGAAAGAGCAAGCAAAGAGACGAAAAACAGAAGCCAAACGCTGCCAGACGTAACAGCGGCAGTGAGGAGGAGGCGTTTCACTCCGCCATGAAATATGTCAAATGGGGAGTAAAAAACCTCTAAATATAAATACATACAAACATACATACATATGTACATATGTGTAAAATGGGAAGAAAACCGAAGAGTGGAAAGACTGGCTTTCGATGAAGATGCTTCCATCCGCGATCCTCGATCCCCAATCACAATCCATACTCTTCTCAAAGGCGAGGGTATTCCTCTAGAAACGAGTATTGGAACGATTTATTGTGTTCATTCTGGCTGTAGTAATCAACCGATCGCCCCGAGTTGCCCCAATCTGATCGAGTATACATACAGTATGTGTATGTATCAGAGCCTTTTGTAAAATGATTAAATTTGATAAATTTTTCACAGTTATTTGCGATGTGGGTGCCTCCATTAAACGCTTTCATTTGAGCATTGCTCGCGTATACGCAATGCTGTGAAGCCTCTAATTGTCTGTCTAATTTGATTACCCCTTCTTTCCCCAGCTGACTGCCTTGGAGTCTCCCAGTGCCGCCATGCAGTTTCGAATGTGATTCATGAATACCTCATGAGTGGAAGCGTGTGACAGCAAAGGTCCTACCTCTATCGCAACGGATGAACAGCAGGATCTCCGATTACAGGAAAACTGTGGCAGCCACTTCCAATATGACACACAAATAAAAGGACTTTCTGGAGGAAAATGAAGAGTGGAAAATGGAGCTTTTTTTTTTATTTTTGATCGCAATATAAACAGATAATAAAGGCCCAAAATCGGATCCTTTTGCATGAACACGATGGAAGATGTGTGCTCTTTAAAGAGTTTTGATTGATTCTATAATTATAGGAGAACTGTTATAAAAAGGAACAGTCCAGCCCTCAAAAAATGTTCATAATTTGTGCGGGGCTGCAATGGACGTTCGGAAATAATTAGAAATCAAAAATTACGGAACAAAACATATTCCAAAAATATCAAACAAAATAATTTGTGTGCCTGTCAAATTAGTTGAACGTCAGACGGCGCTTGATTAGGCGGCTCTCCCCATTGCGGAAAAGTGTCGAGGAAAACCAGGGAAATTTAATTATCCACCGAAATATTCTAGCATTCACCCGAAATGAGCCAACAAAATGACAGAAAGAATGTGTGGCATTTCGGCTATCGTTTTGACTTTTGGTTTGAGTTTTGAATTTGATTTTGATGAGTTTTTCCGCTTCATTTTCTCTCTGGGTTTTTACCCATTTTCCACTGCTGCTGCTGCTGCTGCTTCTACCGCTGCTGCTGGCTGTCGTTTGAAGTGTCAGTTTAGTTTCGTGTCCGTGTCACTCAAGCAGCGCCATCAGTTGGCCCTGTGCCTCGCCTTTTTTTTCTGTGTGTTGCCGTGGAGGGCACTGCGATTGGGGATTGCGATCTAAAACAAACACAAAAAGCGGGCCCTGGCATAACCGTTGACACTCTCCAAGCCCCAGCCCTCCCCCCGCCCCCCTGCAAGGCCCCCATGGACTATGCACTACTGCCATGTCTGTCCTGTCTCCTCGACATTTGTTTGCCGGGGCTGTCCATCTTTTTGTCACGAGAGAAAAGGCAATGCCTCCTGTGACACGCCCACAATGTCGCGAAATTGGTTTCGTCGGTCGTCGGTCGTTGCGGAAATGCGCACAGTGCACAGTGGGCCAAGCCGATCAAAAAGTGCACACATTTCACTCCTTATTGGCACTCTTTTCAGTTCGTTTTTCGCGAATCCTTCAGGGCTGCTTCTGGTTCTGGTCTGGTTCCACCGTGGTCGTCATTCATTTATTGTTGTTGTTGTTGTTGTTTTTGCTGCGTTTTCCGCTTGTTAATTAGCCTTGGCAACAAAACGTGGCCCTAAAAACGGTACCAACCAAAATCACAAGAAAAATCTATTGCCGTTGTTTTTTTTGTTGTTTTTTGTTGCTGTCTCTCGTTTTTCACCATTTGTTTTTCGTGAACCTGAAGATGCAGCAGAGGCGATAACAGGCCCCAAAAGGAGGCAACATCATCGTCATCGTCATCGTCGTCATGAAACATGCAGCAACAACAACCACAGCAGCAAGAGCAGCAAGAGCAACAACAGCAATTTACAAGCGTGACAACAACAAGGAGCAAGACAGTGGAGATAGTTTTTGGGGAGGGGGCGGAAGCCGAAGCCGA
Organism: Drosophila helvetica; assembly: GCA_963969585.1. NCBI lineage: Eukaryota > Metazoa > Arthropoda > Insecta > Diptera > Drosophilidae > Drosophila > Drosophila helvetica. The sequence continues at coordinate 18,241,593 of OZ018401.1, read as the reverse complement.
AGTTCTGGATACCCTACATACATCAAAGTGTTCTTCCCATAAGGTGGGACAGATCTTCGGTGCGGAACAATGGCAGGATTCAAGGATTGCGGGGAAAACTTGCATGAGGAATAGTTGGGAAAGATTCTGATACCTGCTGGTAGAGTGATAAATAGAGCTATGGAGAGTAGAACTATGTACTTGAGGGTCTATTGTGGTCTCAATATACTTGATAGTGGATTCATTTTACTCGGAGGTAAATGAACATCCGACTAGATGGTGGACTTGATGGGGTTAAAGTATTCTGCTTAATGGTGATTTTATTTGACTGGCAAGTGAATTTTATATTAATTAAATATATTATTTATATAATAATACTTGCTGATGGTACATAATGGTGGTGTTAGATTCTGATGCAAATGGGGAGTAAGGGTAAAGATTGTGGCTTCACAAGAGAGATCCTGATACTATAGTAGCACTCGATGGTAAGGACTCATACACCTGTCCGAACGTGTTCCAGTTATAGATGTTTGGTTCTCTCTGGGCGTATGACCAGTATCTAATGAAAGCCAAGCGACCCTCTCTGGCAGATACAGACAGAAGGAGAGTGAGGGAGAGAGAGCGAGAGAGTGAGAGGGTATAGAAGCAGAATATAGAAATGGTTAGGGGCTTATCGAGGACGAGAGGACGAGACCATCTCAATGACTTACTTAATCACATAGGGCAAATCTGGTTACAGGATATCCGCCCCATCCACAGGGACCACCTCAAGGAACGGAAGGTACATGGGTGTGGGTGTGGGTGGATAGGTAGGGACAGGGACAGCGACAGGGACAGGGATGGATGGATAGATGGATGGACGGATGGAAGGAGGTGCGGGAGGCACACACAAATTGAAGCTCATCTACTTAACGCGCTTGCTCGCGGCGGCTGGCAGGCAGGCAGGCAGGCAGGCAACATCGTATCGTTGTCGTCGTCGTCGTCGTCGTCGTCGTCCTTGTCGTTGTCGTTGTCCTGCGGCACAAACAGTCGCCGCCCTCACACCTCTGCCTTTCTCCTGCTATACAGTGTGTGTGTGTGTGTGATGGAGGGTCGCAGGGTCTAAGGATAATCTTTGGCATAATTATTACAATGTCACCATGTTTCGCCTGTCGTCGTTGTCCTTGTCGTTGTCCTGTCTATCGCTCTCCCTCTCTCTCTCTCCATCTCTCTGTGGCAATTTTTCTGCTGCTGCTGCTGTTGCGGCTGCGGTGTGTGTGTGTGTGTGTGTGTGCGTGTGGCACGTTCCCTTGTGGTTTTGCAGCGTGAAATAAGATTTTCCTAGTGGCGAGAGAGGTCCTCTCTGGTCCTTTATTATGATTACTTGCGCTCGTGTGCGTGCGTTGCCATGGTCAGTAGCCAAGGAGGAGCCGCAGGACTCCGCAGGCACCCCTGCCCCCACCCGGGAGTGGGCGGTGACCTGTAACATCGCCAGGAGACAGGAGGAACAGGAAAGTGGAAAGCAGAAGACGCTTCAGACGACGACATTTGCCCTTCCTCCCCAGAATTGTTGACACTTGCGTCCGTCAGATGTCGACACTTGACACTTGACACAGCTCCCCCCAGGACCCAGGACCCAGGACTCCACATCCCCCATTGCCACAGCCACAGCCACAGCCAAAGGTCCTGTGTCCTCTGTCTCGCTGCCGGCGGCAACACTCCCAAGTGCATTGATGCGTGGCTCTGGCTCTTGCAACACAATTTCTTGAGCGGGATAGATAGAGATAGAGATACAGATACACCTACGAGATACAACGTTCCAAACGCCCCCACCCCCACGCCCACGCCCACGCCCACACTTCCGCCTCTCCGGCATATGGAATATTCGAAATGTGATTAACTTCTCCGAGAGATTTCAGAGATAGAAGGTCATCTTCTGTCAAGTAAATATTGGGATTGGAACAAGGAGAATTCTTCTAGATTTTACACTATATCTATAATTTATCTGGTGGGTCTGAGCAGTGAATGGAATGCCTACGCAATGTCCCTAACAAGTTCAGCCAAAATAAAACAGAACCAAACGAAACTATTCGCATTAAAATGTATAATAAAATGAATCAATCACGATCTATTTAAGCAAATTTTTAGTATAAAAAAAAATCAATAAATATGTCTGCACATATAAGATTAAAATAGTTGTTGCAACTAGTGCCTAAGATAAAAGATCAAATAGATAAATTACGTTAAAAACACTCCTAATGTCGCATTCCTTACGTTCGTAAATCTCTCAGAAAAAGACACCCATTGACGTGTAATAGCTCCGTCATCAAGTGAAACTAATCACATTAATACGAGTCTCAAAGAATTCAGCGAAAGTGTTGCTGCTTTTTTTCTGCTTTCGGCTGACAACTGCCGATCGGTGTCGCCTGATAAATGTTATTATTATTATGCAAAAAATGTCTATTATTTATAGCAATTTGAATGCAGCAATTAAACACATGGGTGTCGGTTGAGCAACCGGAAAGGAGACCCGGCAGAGGGCAGAGTGCCCGTTGAGAGTGAGAATCCCCCGCTGAAAAACACAATGAAACTGAGCTCGAGGGCGAGGGCGAGGGCGAAGGCGGCATCAGTTGTGATTTAAGATAGCCATCGGATCGGTTCGGTTCGGTTCGGAACGGAACGGATCCGCTTTGCCTGATGACAAATGATGATGACCGACCGACCGACCGACCGACCGACCGCACGCGCACCTTCGGAATCAACAACAACAACAAGAAAAGGGGACACACTGCGTCGTTCACACTTTCGGTTGCAGTTGCAGTTGCACTTACAGTTTACAGTTGTTGCCACAGGTACAAAGTGCAACATCTGGGCCTCTAAGCTGGCGGCTTTGCCACCCAAAATCCACTCTGGCGCGGATTCAGCGCGTTCTCTGTCCTCGTTTCGGCTTCAGTTCTGTCTTTCATCTACGGCTTTGGCTTACGCCCTTTGTTCATGCCTTTTTTTTTTGATCGTACGTACACGCATGTGTTACGGGGCGGAGAAGGAGTACCTAAAAGTCCCCTTTTGCAGCCTTGTTTTTCAGGTCAATGAAATGTACTGTCAGGTGCTCTCCAGACACAGACACAGATACAGATACTGACACATATGCAATTTTGTGGCACTTTTATTGGCTTAAGCCTCGTTCATTCGAGAATAATAATTCTCTTTAGGAATTTTTTTAAGGCCATTGATATTCCATGAATTCTGCAGTTGAAAATCTTTAGATTATGATTTTTAATGGATTTTTAAACGCTTTGCCATCGATTCGATGCTCATTTCAATGCTCTTACTGCTTGATCTGTTTGTAATTTATATCTTTTCAATATATGTATGCAGATACATACATCCCATCCCCCGGGGGTCAAAGGTGGCGGCCGCAATGGAATATAATTCCATTTAAATGTATTTTTTGATAAAAATATCCTCTTTTTTATAACGATTTTTGTTTGTTTCCGTTTCCGTTTCCGCTTTTGTTTTTCCTTTGCGTGTTTTTCTTGGCATTTAATTGAAAATTGCATTTTGATAATTTCCTGTATGTTGGAACAGCCCGTCCCGAAATGCCTGAAAGCCTCGTCGAAACACTGCAAAAAACTGCAGTTGACAGTTTAGTTCGCGTCCAAAATTTCAGAATCCCCCCAAAACCCCGAACCAAACTAAACCGATTCGCAGGTCAGAAATAATTATACAAATAAACAAGAAAAAATATATATGCACTTCAAATGCATTTTATTGGACAGATGCAAATGTGCTGGCAAACGGATTCGGGGATAGACGACTTTTAAATGCTCTCAAAAGGCTTGAAGTCGAGCCGCGACACGTGCCGCGACACTAAGGTAATTTTCGCCACAAACGAAATGTCTCCAAAATGTATTACTTTTCTCTGGGAAATGTTGCTGCAGTCACAAAAAAAAGAAAGGAAAGAAACAGATATTAGGCAAACCTTTAAATAAAATTAGAATTAATGAAATGCCAAAAAAAAAAACAGATATTCCGATAACCAAAGAACCCCCCGGTCAATTACAAGCCAATATTCAACCCCCACCATTCCATCACCCATCACCAATCACCCATGACCCATGACCCGTGGAAATATGTTAAACAAGGCTGCTGCAAGTCAGGCGTGGGGGCTTCTGTTTCGTCAGTTTGTCAGTTTGTCAGTTTGTCAGTTTGACGGCTTGTCAGTTTCTATACACAGCTCTTTTTTTTGTGCTTTTTTTTTTTTGCCACCATTCCCCTCCAATGGATTTCTGTTGTAATTCTCCCACTGCACAGCAGCAGCCGTCAAATTGTCGCCACATCAAATATTTCGTAACCCAATGAACACTTGCCCCACACCTAAGCCCCATGTGGCAGATGTGGCAGATACGATAAAATGTTCTATGGGTTGTACATACATATGTATATTATCGTACATGTATATCTATTCTATGAGTAGGATACATGTGTGTTTGTTCTTTTTTTTCCTGCACAAAAATTATAAATAAAATATTTGCATTTTTATTGAAAATTAAAATAATTTCTGCATGCGTATCATGAGAGATTTTTGCTGTACAGAAAAAAATATTCAAAATATATATCAAATATAAATGAAAATACATGCAAAATGTAATACAATTTACGTACATATGGATGTACATACATGTACATATATCCTGGAAATTATAGAACATGAAAGGACTGCAAATATGCACGAAAACCAGGGGGACCGCCTTCCTCCATCGAGGAATGTTTTTCGGCATTTAATTTGTCGCAAATTTTCGGCACTTTCCTTCCGCAATCAAAATAGATTTTGAATGGAAATGGAATATCAAACGGAAACAGGAAAGCGACAGATAGAGTCCCATGGATACACAGATGCACAGATACATCTGAATGAGTACGTTTACAGATGCAGATACAAGTACAGATACAGATGCAGATACAGGTACTCTGGTTGTAGGAGGAACAGGCTGGATGGACGGATGGATGGAAATGCTGCTGCTGCAGTGTCGTGTCCAACATTCAGCCAATTAATATTTTTGTTAATTTTAGTTTCAGGTTCTTGGACTGTGGCTCGTGTTATGGTCACAACAGCAGAGGGTTTGGCAGAGTTTTGCTCTCATTTAAATGTAGACAGAGAGCAGGGAAGAGACAGGAACAGAGAAGAGAAGAGACAGAGACCGAGAACAGACAGAGACAGAGACGTAGACAGAGAGACAGAGAACTAAGCAAACGTCAAAACTTTTAAAATTTCAATTTCCGGTGCGGCGGCCAGCGAAGGCAACGATGAGCAGGAGGGAGGGAATGCAGACCAAAGACGAGGACCAGGACGAAGGCGAAGACGGAGACGAAGACGAAACCCGATTTCATTCATGAAATGGGATCGCAGAAAAAAGGTATCGCGGCGATCGCAAGTGCCAAATGCTGCTCCGAGAGCGAACAAAAAAGGAAATTAATTTTATTTTGATATTTGCGCAACAAATTCGCCAGCGAAATTATCACAACAAGTTATTTTTCAGCGCCCGAGAGACACCCAGCACACACAAAAAGCATCAGATTTATCAAAAGCGACAGGCGTATGAAAGGAATCAAGGATCGGGATAGGGTTCGGGTTCGGGATCGAGGTTGGGCTGGGTTCCGCTGGGCTCCTCCATGGGGCCAAAGAACCATCTCGCGCGGAGCCCTTTATCCATCTGTCAGTCAGGGGGATAACCTTGGCGAAATGTGTGCATATCCGTACGAGTATTCATGTTCGTTATTCGTTATTCGCATTTGCATTTATTCAAAATTAATCTGAAAAGTCAGGGTTTTCCCTCTGTCTCTGGACTATCTTTGTGATTTGTGATTTCCTGCTGTGCGCCCTGAAAGGCGCTCTGGGGATGTGTTGATGCCTCCAGCCTCGTCAAAAATTTCTTGAATTTTCGAGTGCAAGACGACCGGAACGCGTCGGGAATGAATGAGTGCAAGCCCAGATCCTCAGCAATTCGATCACTCTCTAGCCTCTCTTCTACCTGAATGTCGTATTTCTGCTGAAAATTGTATCAGAACTTTTGAACGATTTCCATTCATTCGGCAGCCCGATCAATCGTTGACTGGGGACAAAAGCCTGAGAAAGAACAGAAAAACGCACCCAATCGATGGCTGGCAACTGATTTGAACGCCCACAAAAAAAGAAGAAAAGCACAGAGCACAGTAGTGGGGCTCCGAGTATCCACGGTGCCACAATAGAGTTTCATTCATGGCACGAATGTCTGCCTGTGGGTCCAGTCCATTCATTTGGGAGCGAAAAACCTAATGTACCATGATCACGAGAGATCGAAATCGGGCGAAACGCGAGAATGGTTATGGGAGCAGTCGATGCAGTCGATGCAGTCGCTTCAAAAATGAGTCACTGACTCACTGACGATGATGCTTGGCGCTCGATAAGACCAAAGCTGAATGCATCGCTGCCACCGAAGCAGAAATACCCTTTTCGGGGGTACTTCCCTAACTGCTTGATTTAAGAGACACTCCATCATATTTCCACAGGTCTCCCTGTGGCTTCTATTCATCATTCACTACATTCACGTATCCACTGCGAAATTCAAGTTCAAAACTATGTGCTCTGTACACCTACACCTGTACACCCTCCCACCTGGAATGGCGGTCCGTGGCCGTGTCCGTCCACACACAATACTCCCGGCGGCGGCATCGATGGCGAAGGCTTTGGCCCAACTTGCTGGCCTTCGGACTGTGGACCATACTCCTCCTCGTACCGCCTGGGCCCATGAAAAAGCGACAAAGATAAACAAAATGGCGCCCGAGCGGAGCCATTGGCTAAGTTATGGCACAGGAGGACAGGACGGAACATGAGGGGCACGAGGGGCACATGCATGCTGCATGCAAATGCAGTACTCCATCCGCTCGGCGGAGCCGAGGTTGGAGAGGAGTCGTTGCGTCTCTGGAGCTGACATGATATACGCTTTGATGTCTCGTTTTTTTGATAAAGTACTCAATCTATAAACGCCAAGAGCAAAAAACCCGAAGAGAGGCCCAGTCACAGTCACAGTCACATTCGACGGTCGACGGTCGACAGTCGACAGTTCCATTCCCATTCTTAATCCCATTCCCAATCCCGGCCTCGCCTCGACTCGCTTCGCTTCGGTTCGGTTTCGGGGCTTGGATCCGTGTCCATGGGTCAATGCAAAAATATGATAGCCAGGACCCAGGGACGGGACTCGATTGGACCGCTAAAAAACGACAGACAGACTGAGAAGCAGAGAAACACAACAGAGGCGAGAGGCCGAAATCCGAAATCCGAAAGAATGGAACCAGCAAAAAAATGGCGAGTGCCTGCAACGCTTTAAAGGTAAACACCTCTCCCCACTCCCATGGCATTGGGGCACGGGCACGGGCACGGGCATCGACATCGACTTTTGGCTAATTCGCGCCGCTCTGCTCCACACACAGAAAATACAGAGAAGGAAAAGGAAAACCCAAGCGAGCAAAAGTTTCAAGTCGAGGCGAACCGAACACTCGAATACCCTCTAAATTGGGTAGGAAAACCATCGAATACCCACTGAATAATGGTAAAGATACTATACTATAAATATTTTGTAGTAATGATCGTTTGGAAATGGGTTTATTTTTGTATATATAAATATAGGAAGAAAAAACTACCATAAAATATCAAATAATACCTTTATATACTAGAATTTACGCTTAAACTACTAGAAAATACCTACAAATACTAGAAAATATAGTTACAAAAAAAACACTCTGATATATAAAAACAAAACTATACCCATACTATGCAGGAATATACTAGACCATATACTATACTATACCATAAAAAAACAATCCTGCATAAATACTATACCAAAACTCCTACAAATCCGAAAATATTACCAGAATAATCGCATAAAATACCGCAACACTCTTGTGACTGAATGTCCCAGGATACCTCTCATTTATCGCGTTACAGGGTATGTGAATGAGGCTGAAATGTCATTCATAAATCATACGCAACGACTACGTTTGCTCCGCCGTTGCTCTACGTTCTTCTGCTTAACGTTTTTGTTTTTTCTTTCATACGAATGCAGAGTATTTGTTGGTTTTTTTTTCGTTTGTTTGTGTGTGTGCCCTACGTTTTCCGCTTGCGCTTTAAATCGATTCGCAAGCAAATTAAAACATTTCAAGATTTATACGCACAACTGTCAAAAATGTGCTCAAGTTCGTTTATCCGTGAGCGCATCGTATCCTTTTTTTGTCTTTCGCAAAGCCACTTCCGGCATTCATTTGGCGTAAGCGAGTGAATGTACATATCTCCGTCTCTGGCATGTACATCTACAATATACATACAATGTACATCTACATATACTAGATATACATTCGCCGATCCCACATAGATATTTCATAGTTTTGCGGTTTCTGGCTTTGTGCTGCGCCAAGCCGCGGGTTATGTGTGTCTCTCCCTCCCACCCCCTCTCCCTCTCTCTCGCTCTCGCTGGGTCGAAACTTTCGTGCGTGCCTCCCTCCCTCCCGCCACCCGTGCCACCACAGCATCCTGGGGGCATCCAATCCCTGCTGCAATCGCGAGCGCCGCACAAAAATTGACTAAAACTTTTATTATTTTCATGGTGAAAGTTGAAAAATTGTGCTCGGTGCGTAGCTATGAAAATGTTTTCTCAACAAGAACATGGGGTAAAACTCGAAATGAAATCATAATTTCATTTCAAAAACACAACAGCCACTGGAACTCTGCTTATTCCGAATATACGGATCTATATATGTATATTACCATCTTCCAAGAGCAAAGCACCCCATAGATATATGTACTATACTATTCGACTCACAAAAATCCGAAGAAATCGCGCAATAATTCCTATATGCTTTATAGAACTACGAGGAAGGGAAAAAGAATTGTTCTGAAGTAAATATGTTTTTTTTTTTAATTGCAAAAGTACAATAACTGAAATCGAAATTTTATTTGCAGAACAATTTGTCGATATAAAAATAAAAAATGGTAACAAATATCGATTAAATGTAGTAAGGAACTTGAATTAAAAGTAGTCTTCGTAGTAAATATATATATGTGCATATTCAATTATTAACGATAATGTACAGATATCTTTAATTGTCAATATTGCCACCCTTATTCAGTATTACGGAACTAAGATGGAATGGCATGGAATCGACTGGGGATCGAAGGGTGAATGGATCAATTTTCCCCTATTCTTGCTCTGTCTAAACTGTCTTCCATTCTTAAACACTTTGGCAGAAAGGAGAGGTCCCAGAGGACCTCTGTGGGATTCAAGTCTGGACTCAAGGCTGGCCATTTCAATACAGGGTTTTTCGGCCTGTCAAGAAGCATTTGGACAAACGAGCGTTGCCCTGTTGGAATGTCCAGTCATCGCCATACAAATTCCCACCAAACTCTATCAACTCAGTGTCCAGAAGATGCACATACATTTCGGGATTCATTCGGGTAGAGACGCATATCATCACAGTGCCACCTCCAAAAACCTCGCTTGAGGTCATCACTCATCACCCCAAAAACGGTACTTATCTGCAGACTCCAAGCGAGCTTTCATGTGCCTCTGCAAAAGCTTTTGTTTAGGCACCATCAGTAACTTATTTTCGTGTAGCGTAAAATTTGAACTATTCGATTCCTTGCAGTGCTCCTTAATTTGTCCGCTACTCATGGAATCAACCAGAGCAAGTCGCTGAATCTGCCGACCACTTCGTCGATTTGTTCCATATTTAGCTGGGTTTTTCATATAATTGGAAATGCAGTTCCTATGCCCTTCAAGTATTTTTGCGATATCTGTGACTTTAGCACCGCTTTTATGCATTCCTTGCATAATTTCCTGTTCATTGTCAGACAAACTAGTTCCACGAGGAATTTCAATAAACCAATTACAAAATATTCAAATCTAATGCACAATTTGGAGCATCAGGAAAAACGATCAGTTAGCACTGATGTATGTACATATGTATAATTATTTACTATGCAGCATAGAAAGCTCACGCACATCTGTAAGCAAAATATCACTTAAGCTTTGCTCTTTCACAAAAACGGGATAATTTTACTTATATGACTAAAACACAACAAACTATAAATGCACATATGTATGTATAATTATTTGTATAAGGCATAAAGAAAAATAGTGGCTTAGTCGACACAAACTCAAGACGTCCTTCTTAGATATGTACATACATATGTATATTTCCAAGTGGAAAACAAGACCTTAACCTTAAAATAGTAGTAATTTTCCAAAGATCCTCTTTATTTTCTCCCTTTTACACAGATACAAATAAAACACAAATATAATACTTTGATTTAAATAATTAATAATACTTTTATATTAAGATTATATATAAATAAATTCGTAAATATATTCAATATTTGTTATAGCCTATTTAATGGTTGATGTCTCGGCTCTTAGACCACTTTAGTGCAAATTACAAGAGCTTTTTAACGACAGGTTGATGTCCGAGCTAGGCCTTGATAACTCTTAAAACGGTTGATAGCTCGACTAGTCCGAACATGTGTCTCGGCTAGCCGTTAGTGGAGACACCAACCCGCAGTCGCAGATGAAATACCGGTTTCTCTTCTTTCTCGCTCCTCTTTCTCTTTTTCGCACGCTTGTCTTGCGTTCTGCGCCGTTTGTTTTTGTTTTTGCATTTCTTTTGTTAGTTGTTCGCGGCTCGAAGACATCGCAACCCGTGCAACCGCACCACTCCCAAAACTCCGAAAACCCCTTGAATTCGATTCTGAAGTTCCCAAACGATCCTTTTGCAAGGGTATTTTTTTTGAGTGTTGTGTTTTTATTATAAAATCTACATATATATATGTATATCTATAATATAGATCCACGACAGCCTAAATAGTTCGTCACTGGGTAAGTTATTTTCTTTTACTCTTTTTGGATTCAGAATAGAGCGTTTTCCGTCAGCTAATCTGTAAGCACTCTGCAGATCGTACGTAAAGGCCAACATTAAGTCGGGCTTTGACCCAAATTCGGGCTTTTAATGTTTGTCAAGTTCTACCAGAAGAATCCCAAAGAAGATTTGAAGCGCAGAGATGGAGGAAAATGTTGCCAAAGAGTCGTCATCATCAGGCACGGCACGGCACCCATTAGGCGTGCTCATAAGACATTACACATCGCAGGTTCTTTTCTTTGTGTGAAGTGAAGTGCCACCACAAGGGTAATTAAAGCTGCAACATCTGCGATATGTTGCAAGAGAATATCTTTTATTTATGACTTGACCGTTCACCTGGGGCCCAGAGCCCAGCTTCAGCATCAGCTTCGGCTTCGTCTTCGTCTTCGGCTTCAGCTCCAGGTGCAGGTCCATTTCGAGGCCTCTCCAAAATGATGCTGTGGCTGTGGCTGTGTCTACTGCCTGATGGCCCAACAAATCAAGTATCCAAGCGGCTCCTCCGTTCGGGGGATGGGTGGCAGCAATGGGTGGCGGGGAGGGCACACAATCAAGATGTTGGCTAGGAAAATTCTATGCAGAAAACTGCTCTCCCCATGGACTGTCTTTGGGCAGAGGGTATACCCTGTATACACCCTGTACACATTGCGTCACAGCGTCTGATAACTAGTATTTTTTCCACCATTCGTAGTAGTATTTTCTGGTAGGGCAAGAATATTCTCACCCTTTTCTTGAGGGTGTATCCCATTCGTTGTGCCTCCCTTCGATCAAATCATTTCTTGCTTAGTTTTCGTTTTCGTTATTTATTTGTATCTGCAATTTTCTTTTAGCCTGAGACGAAACGAGTTTTCCAGCATTTTCAGATTTTCTGTGGCCCCATCTCAGCTCCCCATCCCATCCCATCCCCCTATTCCCCCCGCATTCCATCTTTGCGCTTCGTTGCAGTCGCTTGGAATTTTATGCCACTTGGAAAACGCTGCAGACTGCAGACTTCAGAGATTGCTGTTGCTGCCATTTGCATACTCGAAACATGGGGCATGGTGCATGGGGCATGGTGCATGGTGCATGGATGGGCTGGATATGCCTGGCAAATCATTCGGTCAACTGATTTCCATCTCCGATCCGATCTTCCAGCTTGTTCGATCTGCAAAGGGGATCCTATACCAAAGATTCTTCCGGTCTCCCCGTCTCTGCAAGCTCTTCCGCGGATTCAATTAGTGTGGCAGGGGGTGCTGCTTCACACGCGCCTTAATTAAATTTGACTGTCTCCGAGAGACCGCCTGGAGCTACCCGTGGTAGTGCCTGCTCGGAGCCTCATTTTCGGACGCTTATGCGTGAGCGTACGTTTTTAAGTATTTCCCATGTCGGAGATGTCGAGAGATTCTTTTCACTTTTCTCTCTGTCGAGAGTGTGAAATCACAACAATGGCACGGCACCTGTGTAGCACGCAGCAGCCAGTGGCTCCACCAGGTGTGAGTGACAGACAGCTCCATGCAGCAGAGGGAGGGAGGCAGGGAGGGAGGGAGGGAGGCAGGGAACATCCATTGTTCGATTTAACTTTCACTGATTGCCCGTTGACAATGCGATGGGGCGGCCAGACAGACACTCTGTTGCTCGTTCATTCGTTGCAAGGTGTAGGTCGCACACAGACACACACACACACACACACACACACACACAGACAGATAAAGACAGAGAGAGACAGCGACAGAGAGTGAGAGAGAACGAGATACACTGGCAGATACGCAGATATGTGGGTCTTGCTGGAGCACTCCCCACTCCCTCCCCATTGGGGATGCGAGATTCCATTTACTTTCTATATGGAAATATATTTCGCACACACACGCACACACAGAAGGCTAGCCGTGGCAAAGTCGAGGCTTTGAATACCCTATAAATAGGCACATAACTATGAAGCCGATTGCAGCCAGATATGGTCATATCCGAGAAAAAGTCAACGGGGGTACAAAAAAAAGTAAATGACAATAAGAACACATTTCCATATACTTTTGTGCTGATAATAATATTTGAAATATATGTAAGCTCAGATAATATAATCAATCGACCCGTAATTAAGTTAACTTTGATCTGAACACCTATTAAAATAGGCAAAAGCTAACTGTTTCGGTATTTTGTAGTATTTTTTTAGTTTTAGTTTTTTAATTTTCCTTTGGTAAAATGCTGTCCCCGAAGGCTCTCTAGCAAGTTGTTTTTAAGAAAATATGAAGGGATTTATGGGAAAATGTGAGGCAATAATAGTTAGAAAACAGATGTAAAAAATTGTAACGTCCGCAACAGACAAAAAAAAATATTGTTGTACAGGGACTACGAATCCTTCTATTTTTAGGCTGGATTGATTTGGTCATATATTCCACTCAATTTGTTATATTTGTTTATTATGCAATATTCGCTAAAAAAAAATGTCCAAGTGCACATAAAACTAAGAAAAAGGTTCAAATTTGGTGTAACGTCCGTAATGGTTTTTTAAAAAAACTTAACCTTTTGTTTTAAAATTAGTTTAAAAGTACTCCCAAATAACTAAATTCTGCTTAAATTGCATTTAAGCATACCAAGCAGATTCGCGCACGCAGGATTAGCCCATATACATACATATGTACATATCCAGATATTTTTAAACATATATCACACATTAAAAAATAAAGGATATGCTAGTGGTCGATACTCTATGGATATTCGCTGAGGGCGGAGTGTCCTCGTCTTTCCCTGTCGTTCTCTCTCTCTGCCAGCGGTCGGCAGGAATTTATAGAGACCCTGCACGGGGCAGATAGATATTTATTCTGGCCATTGAAAATGCACAAGTTCACTGCCTTTCCAACATCTTTTCGTAATGCAAATACCAATTGAAAGAGTATATAGAAAGTTTACACCCAGATCTACGGCGGTTGGGGCGACAACAAATTTCGAAAAATTATGGTTTAAGAGCGTGTGCGGAAGTTGTTTGCTAATTAAATAATTTACCGATTTGAATTCCTGAGAGAAACAGAAGCCGAGCAGTGGAGGGGGCAAGCCAGAGAGAGAGAGAAGCGGAGGATGATTTTAGGATTTGGGAGAAGGAATATTGTGCAAGAATTTGTGCAACAGATTCAAGCTCATTCTTTTCATTCACTCACTAAACGAGGTATTGCCCCACGTGCAGTCGGAAAACCCATGGAGCCTGACCCCCCACCCTGCGTTCAAGAGCTTGACTCTATCTGGAGGTTGAGGCCCGCAGATCCAGAGATCTGTTTGCCGTCTCTAATTTATTGAAGGTGAACGGAAATGTGCGCTAATTTTTCAATGATTAATGGATGTCTACGGCCCGTTGTGCAGGCCCCCCCAGCCCCCCATCACCGCCCAAAAAGAAACCGATTTACTTTAATTAATTAAATACCAGCCGCAGCAACAACATTGAGGGGGCTGCCAGTTTCTTGACCTTCACACGGGGGGGCATGGATTTTCTTTCGTGTGTGGCGCTGCCGCGACGGCAGCAGCAACGACATACAACGAGCCGATTCATACATAACTCACGACTTTCGCGACAATTTTCACCTATAACTCATCCAAATGATAAGGCAAAAAAGCAAACAAAAACCAACCAACTTCTCAACCAGTTTTCTCCTTGGCAAGTTGCTGTATCCATCATGGCTAAGACCCTGACAGGAAGGCTATGTTTGGGTGGCTGAAAAGCAGTGCACTACTTGGCCGCACGTCTGGGTTTTCCTTGATTTTCATTCCACAGAACAACCGGAAAGTTGGGGCCCATAACCTGCCCTTTGTCAGAGTCGCGTGTGAATTTTCATGTTTTGAGTTTTGTTTCTTCCCCCAATCCTTAATGATTGACCTTTCCTGAACTTCTCTTACCCCAGAGCTGCCCCTCCCAGGCACCCTTTCGCTTTTATTTATGTTTTTGCGGTGAAAATCGTTTGTTAATTTGCATTTAATTTAGCTTTGGGAAGAAATATTGACCATAAAAATGCTCAAAGTTGGAGGCAGCAGCAGCAGCAGACAGGCATCCAGACAGGCAGGTCCCCCGCGTCCGTGTCCGTGTCCGTGTCCGTGGCTCAGGTGCCCCTCATAAATTGTCCATTGCTACCGTTGCCGCTGGGCATCGTCCCCTCTCTTGTGCCCTCTCCCTCGCTCCCTCGCTCTCTATTTGTGGCAGCAACACCGCACCAAATTGATTTGAGCTGCGATTTTGCTAACCATTCCTCGAAGTCTCTCGCTCTCTCGTTAAGAGAAAGGCGATGGCTGCCGAACCAGTATCGAAGATGGGGAGGAGGCGAAAGGCTACGCGAAGCAGTAGATACTCTTTCGGATTATATATGGTAAAGGGATAGAAGAGACAAATAAATAGTCTGATTTTTGTAAGAATTCAATGTTCTTGCTCACGAAACAAAAACAATTTTTTCGCATAAGTACATATCAGCAAAATCATAACACCCTCGTCTGTACAGGGTATCCATACAACCGCACACTTTACTTTCTAATGATGCACGTTCAAAAAATATATAAAAAAAGAAAAAATATACACAACCTCAGAAATACAAAAAAACAAAAAAATAAAATATTGCCAGGCCGCAAAAATCCGTTTTGGCGCTACCAAAATAAAATATACAAAAATGTAAAATGGACCACGTATGATCGGAATTTAATACGGTATTATTTTCTCATTTCATTTCATTATTTCATTAAGAATTTGTATTTTTTGTTATATTTTAAAATTAAAAAAAAAAATAACATACCAGAAAAAAGGGAAAAATATCAACAAAAAAATATGTGGAAAATGCCAGGCAATGGTTCTCTTTCTTAGCTTGCAACAATTCCATTCAAACGATCCAAACGGTTCGCGTGGTATTTTCGGTCGTTGCTGAAATTGAAACCAGTTCCACATTTGCAAGTGGAGGGAAAAAAAGCAAAACAAAAAAAGTTGAAATGAAAATGAAAACGAAAACGACAACGACAGCGACAACTGCCGCGAAAATGTAATCAAAAGATATCTGGTCTGGTGCTATTTCGGGGCTGTTTTCTGCTGTCCGTAGGGGGATCTTGGGCTCAACCTCAGCACTGGTTGTGTGTGTGTGTGGACGGTCGGACTCCAGGCCACACCCCAAGCCGCCCCGGCCCCAGCCCCAGCCCCAGCCGCCCCAGACTGACCGCCAAAATGAAGTACTACTCGTATACGAGTATCGTTAAACAAAGCAAAAGGCACTGGCGCTGGGACTGGCGCTGGGACTGGCGCTGGCACTGGCACTGGCGAAATAATAATCATAATACTCGTAATGATACCAGGGAGACCTGCTCTGCTCCAAAAATGAAGAAAAAAACACCAAACGAGACAGAGATTAATGTCGCATGACAATCATGACGGAAATCTGAGACCCGCGGAGTGGACAGCATTTTCGTTTTCATGAAAAGTGAAAAGTCGTCGGTCGCAGTTGGTCGCAAGAGTCGCGGAGTCGCAGAGTCGCAGAGTCGCGTAAAAATTGACAACACTTTCAATTGTCGCATGTTGCTCCCCAAATGAAATTTCAGCTGTTTAATGAAATCAAAAGTGAAATACAAGAA
Organism: Drosophila helvetica; assembly: GCA_963969585.1. NCBI lineage: Eukaryota > Metazoa > Arthropoda > Insecta > Diptera > Drosophilidae > Drosophila > Drosophila helvetica. The sequence goes on along the minus strand of OZ018401.1, from coordinate 18,225,129 downwards.
AGAAAGGTGGAGCCGCTTTTCAAGGGTCGAAGCTGAAGATACCCTTCCACTAGTAGCACTCGCAATGCCTCTATATACATAGAGTTTTGGGGAGAAACTCTCTACGAAATACTGGAATAAAATGCTCCATGTAAATACTAAAATTAAACCACCCCTTTGGCTTTGTTCTACATGTTTTCGGACACTTTTCCCCACTCTAGTTAATAAACATCTTCTCAAAATCAGTACAACTTTTGCATTAGGGCATCAAAGAGAGGAGAGAAAGAAGGCATTCAAATTGAATTAAGGCACAATGGTTCACAGAATTAAAATGAATATATCTTGCACTAATACGTCTGGTTTTGCTTGAGGGCTGAACTGGATATTAGTCGCTCCCAGTACAGAGGTGCACTACTTTTCCCTGGACTTTGTGAGTCGCTTCCGGAAAAGCCATGCTTCGAAGTGTGCTCTTCATATTTGAACAGCTTTTCCCCAAACTCCCATGGGCATCACTTTCCAAACAATATCTGAGCTCGCTGCTGGAGTGCATTGAGTGCATACATTTTCACACACAATTTTCGTGTCAAGAATGTCCCACAATCCGAAATGCATTTGGGCTGGCAATTCGTAAAGAGGGCGCTCAGAAAATTTCCACGTGGGAAACCGCAACGCAACGACCTTGCCGCCTGCGAAGAAAACTCCAGTTTTCATTCAATCTATGTATTTATGTACAGCAGTGTACATACATACATAATTATTTATTCTTTTCATTGAAGTGGCCCTCGATTTGCTCTTGGGCTTTGTATTTGAGTCCGAATGGGAGGCATTCACTATGGAATATTCGTATTTGTCTGCAAAGTGGTCTCAGCTATGGCTCCAATGACCCACTGACTCGTTGGACTCGTTGGAGCCGTGAATGGAACTCGATTTTGCATTTTGCATGCTCCATATATTGGTTGTTGATATAAGAGCTACACGAGAGCCCGAGCCCAAGCCCGAGCCAGAGCCATTAATAATTTATCTGTTTGGCAGCCGCTTTTCATGAAATGATTTCCTACTTCCGCCATTCGAAAAATCTATGCCCAAAAAGCCAGAGAGTCATGATTCAGTCGCAGATACATTCATCATATTTAATAAGCGTGATTAGCGTTTTTGCTGCCACAACAAGTGCCACTGATTGTGTGGCAAGCAAGAAACACATACATGCCACGAATGAGCAAATAAATGAAACATATTGTGGTTTTTACATGGCGAATTCAATTGAAATTCAAATGGAAATGCAAATGTAAAGTGTTCATTTCTGCACTTTGCCAACTTTGTGGCAAACACAGACAGAGATCGTCGCTTAAGAGAGACAGCCAACATTCAACATTCAACTTTGACTTTTGCTTTTGCACAACAACAACAATTTAATTATTGAAACAAAACAAAACGAAAATTTTAATAATGATGATTTATAGAACGTGTTTTCACTGGTTGGTTTAGTTGTTGCTGATGCTGATGCTGTTGCTGTTTGTGCGACCTTGGCCCCAGCCACAGACGATCGTCGTAATCGAAAAAGTTCCCAGAGAAACCCCAAAAAAAAAAAAAACAAAACATTACTCGTAAGATCATTTCCCCGTTTCGAATGCGCTCCCAAGGCTGAAACCTTTCAATGGCTTCTGAAGGGTGTGCTTGTACTCAGTGCCTGTTCCCCCCCCTCCAACAAAGTGTATTTTGTCAAGAAATCAGTATCAGCAATCCCCACGGGCCATCGAAAAAGAGACTGACTGCATGAAGGTCATGCAGCAGCGGCAGCGGCAGAAGCAGCGTCGAGGCATCGTTGAAATCCACCAAATGAAAATAAAGCGTGATAAATAATTGGAATAAGTGGAGATATACTCGTACTCGAATCGAATGTGTGCGTAGGCCCATGATATGACAGAAATAAATGCACCGAAAATTATAATAATTATTATTAATCATTTGGCTGTTAAGAGGAACGCCTGTACCCATTAGTTTTTTATGCTTCGTTTCGTTTGTGGTGCGTTTAATAAAAGAAGCAGAAGCAGAAGCAGAGATACCCATACCCCTCCTGACCAAGAAGAACCATAAGAGGTGCCAGAGGTGGTGCTGGCCAGAGGGAGAGACACACATGTCCATGGATCTCGGCTGACTTATTCACTATCAGAAGAAATTCGACTCTTTTGGCTCAACTTTTAGCTCTGCTCCTCCTTTTCCAGAAGAGATGTGAGTGAAATGTGGAAACTGTGAGCGTTTATGGTAAGGGATAATAGCACCTATCACTGCCATAATCGATTCTCATTCCGGAAGCAGTAGATGAAATTGGGAAAGACTTTCGATGCGGTGGTTTTCTTTACGATCCCCAACAAATTGATTTGACTAGTGCATGCGCCTAACTTTCGTTGGTCATGGACGGGATGGGCTCTTTCTTTTTATTGCTAAACAGCGCGTTCGATGGCATGACATAAAATTGAGCAAAAATGAAAAGGAAGCGCAATGCGCCGCCGCCCTGATGTCTGGGAGGGGCTGGTTACGTGGCAGTGGCAAAAGTTGCATCATTGCGTCATTAAAATCGAAGACCCACAAAAGACAATGGGCACTGTCTATAGGGTCGGGTCGGTGTCTGTCTCTGTCTCTGTCTCTCGACACCTCTGGCTGCAGAGGGTTGCACGAATGGAAACGCTTGAATGGGAATGGAAACGGAGTCATGTGATAGCCCATGAGCTTGCAACTGGAACTGCCTGCCCGATGACTGACTGACTGACTGAAGGAGTGAGTGAGTGTGTGAGCGGTGGGGATTGAGTGGATCAAAGTGATGACTGGGTCTGGGGTTTTGCTTGACTTCATATCTGCCTCTGCCACCGATTGCTGTTGCTGTTGCTGAGATTGCAATTAGGGTTTTGCTGCCGCCTTGCCTCGCCTCGCCTCGACTCGACTCACTTCACTGCACTGCATATCAATACCCATCCCATCCCATCCTCATGTCATATGCAACGAAAAAAAAACGAAAAAAAGGGGGAAGTATTTGCAATCGATAGCCCGAGTAGCAGGTATCGACGCAGGCAGGCAGGCAGACTGGCAGACTGGCAGGCAGGCACTCTCCCATGCCATAATTGTCTAGCATTAGCCGCTGCATTCAGCCAACCGCAGACACATTTGTTTCGATCCGATCCGATCCGATCCGAAGCCCAGGGATTCGTATTCGATGGCTGGTTATTATGTCACACTTTTCGCTTTTCGCTATTCGTTTCCTGATGGATCCAGCGCCACAAATGTGATTCGTGTGGTCAATAATTGGTAAATAATCGCCACCCCAAACGCACGACTCGCTCCCCAGCGATTTTTGGGACTTGGGAAGGTTTTCCGATTGCCCGCTTGCCCGCTTGCCCGTTTATGCCGGTCAGCCATGATTTCACTCAACGATAGCCTAAACGTACTATCATTAATGGAGCCATATGTATGATTAAGATCGAAAGCAACAAGAAACCGGCTTAAAAGTCAGACAAGCCAAGAAATAAGAAAAATTACGAATATTTTGTACCCTTTTGGAATCAGCTTTCATTGTATCGCATTTACGAGTGACTTTCCTCAGTGTTTTGTGAAAATTAAATCGATCTTAGATACAAAAATCAAACATCCCCACCCATACCATTTGAATGCTTTCATCTTTCCCGTTCGTATTTTGTATATGCTAAAATCAAGTTCATTCCGCAACGACTATTCTATTTGCGAAAAATTTTTTGCTTCTCTGGGAGAGACTTTCCATAGCCCCTCAATATTAGGCAATTTCCGACTTCAGGGTCCTTGGCAAATGTCCCTTAGGTGAATCGCACCATTCGAATGAAAAGTACTCGCATTGAGCGTATGGTTTCGGGTGTCAACAGTTTCCTACCCGATCTTTCCCATATCTTACCCAATCCGAAATTAGTCGTCCGCTACCCTTGACAACTTTCTGCTTAAATTTAATTAACACTTGACTTTTAATTACTGCCCAAAACCAAAAACAAAACTAAAACCAAAACCAACACCAAGCCCATGGCCGCAAATTCAAAAATCAAACAAAGCCCAAAAGAAAGCGTGAAGCAGAAAGAGTCGGGTTTGGGGGGGTTTGGGGGGCTCGGGGGGTCGGGGTCTCTCTGCATCTCCCCCGCCTGGCTTCGATATATTTCATAATCAATGTCATAATCGAATAATTTGCTGCATGTTTTCCAGTGGACTCTGACACACTTCGCGAGGCGTTGTTTAATTTGATAGGGGGGCGTGGCACCACTGGCTATAGAAATCAGCGCATGGGTCTGTGGCATTTTTCTTCACTCGCTTTTTTTGTTGTGGATTTTTTCTTACCCACGCCACAGAAAACAAAAGACTTAGGAAACGAACTTGCCCCCAAGACACAAGTGATGCAAAGAGTGGAGGCAGTGGCAGAAATGTGCCGCCTCACAAAAAGAAAGGGTAGCTGTTGGAATACACTAAAAGATCTATATAGCCATTGTTTCAACTATATACCCATTATATATCGAAAATCTCTTGGTTGTAGGATGTGGTGAATGCCTTGAAAAAATTTATTTCAATCGATAAAAAGCAATCAATCAAAGTTCTTTCGAATTAGTTTGATAAACACATAATCTTTGCCCCACATCCATTTGGAATTAACAAATATACGATTAAGGAAAAGCTACTAGTCTCTTTCCTGCTGCTCGAAATAACCATGATACCCTTTGGATCTGGTTAGGGCATGAGCAACTGGGCGAATTAGTTGCTCGCATTGTGGCTGCTGTTGTCTGGATTTTGCTGCCAAGATTGTAGCCTGTCGTTGTCGTTGTCGTTGTTTCTGGTGTTGTTACAGAACAAACCGCTCATTAGGCCCATTAAAGTGCAACTGTGAATTTTGTGTATGTGTGTTGGTTGCTGCTGCTGCTGCTGCTGCTGCTGCTGGAGATGTAATTACCTGAGAAGGGGCCTTAACTTTAATGTTAACACAAATTCCACATACTCTCCTCCGTGCACACACACACACACACACACACACACACACACTCACTCGAGTGTTGCCATTGAAGTTCTCTCCAAGGGAAGAAACTCTTAAGCCCCTTCAATTTGGTTATCTAAAAGGGAGATGCTGGAAGACTAAAAGGGTTTATGTTTGGGTTTATCCCTACCGTTAGATCTGCTTCGATTGGCAGTTAGAGTTCGTGATGCAGCAGCGCCCCTCGGCCGGGCAATGGGCCATTACTTTTCGTGCAACCCTCTGGCACATGACGTGATCATATGGAGACCTCAGTGTAAGAGACTGTGTCAACCCGGCAGTGGGTGTGTTTTCAGGGGAATGGGGGGTGGGGGGCAGGGTGGCAAATGTGCAGGTAAAAGTGCAGAGGCGCATCTTCCCGTCGTCTCACGACCCAACCAGAGGCCCCCAGAGGCCCCCTGCGGCCCCCAGCGGCAGAGAAGAACAACTGACAATGAGGCTGCAAATGGAGCCCCTGCCGAGGTTGTGGCATTGTCTCTCTCTTTCTCTGGTGGCATGACATGAGAATTAGGCGCGCAAAAGCGCACTCAAGTCGGAAGAGGCACAAAATCTTTGGACCAGGGATGGGGAGCCCGAGCCCGAGCCCGAACCCAGATCCAAGCCCAGCCAGTCGGTGGGACTCGGTTCGCGACTCTCCGAAAACGTCGCCTCGAATGTGTGTATTGGGGTAACGTTCATCACGTTTGTCGATGCAATTTCACAGATAACTGTTTTTCCATGTGACCAGAGTGCGGCCCCGCAGAGGGCGACAGAGGGGAGTGGAGCTCAGGCGGGGAGGGCCAAAGCCTAAGCCTAAGCCTGGCATTGCATAATGCCATACCGCCACCAGCTTGGAAAACAATGCACAAGCGCTTTTCAAATGCCGCAATTATCCGGCAAGAAACCAGAAGAAGAAGAAGAAGAAGCAAAGCCAAAACCAGAAAAGGAAGGCGCTTGCCTACCCGTCAACCGACCATTTTGATACCCTTGAAAGATGGGATCGACTTATTTCTTTAGACTTTCGTTGGTCCCTTTTGGGTCCTTTTGTGGACTCAAATGCGTCATACAGGGCTGTGGACAGCATCGAGTGGGTCTGGTTTCTGGCTTCTTTATGTTGGAAAACTCCAAAGATTACTTACTTACCCCTTGGAAGGGTATACACCAAAAATCAGACTTCAAAAAGCACCACCGAAAACCGAAAGAAACATTTTTGTTGGCTTTGGGGTTTTCCTTTTGTGGGTCACAGCAGCCGTGGTCCGTCTATCTCTCTCTCTCTCTGTCTCTGTCTCTGTCTATCTTGGTGGTTTTTGTAGAATTTAATTGTTGTTGCATAGCCGAATTTTGTATATCTATTTTTTTGTTGTTTTTTTTTGGTGTCGCATTGCCATTTAGCGTTTGGCATTTCAATTGCAGTTTTATTTTATTTGTTTTGGCATCTGTGGGGGCTTGTTATGACATTTTTGTGCTGCCATTTGAGCGATTGTCTTTGACATTTTGTTTCGGTTTGGTTTGTTTTGTTTAATAACAAATTACACATTTTGTTGGACTTCTTTTGTGCAAGTGTTGCGCAATGTTTGCATTTCCTTTAACACGGAAAATAACTGCCAAGCAAATAGTTTAAATGTCATCGAAACAAAACACAAGAAATGAAACCAGCAAATATTTATCAATTCATTTTGCATAATTTGTGGCATTGTCATTCGTTCGAATGGTTTCTTTTTCTTTCGACCGTTGACTTTCCCACAACAACAGCAACAGCAACACGAAAAACTGCATTGGACAAATGCAACAAAAGGCCACTGCCTTTGTAGCACGTACAAATATTTTGAGCGTTAATTGGCCCGCGAGTAGAAAGCCGAAATGTTAATGAACCACAAAGCCACAGAGTCCGCTAGGTCTAAGTGAATATTAAAAGGCGGGAAAAATATGCCGCCTGCCACCTGCCGCCTGCCACCTGCCACCATATGGGTCTTTGCATCTGAAGAGATTGAGGCCGAACGGAGCACTCTCGATGCGGACCTTAAGTGGACAGCAAGTGCTGCACTTACTTGCAAAATGCACTCCACTTAGCCTCCATTTGGCTCCATTTGATCCACGTACAATCAAATCATTGAAACAATTTGTCGACAAGAGCTGGGGCTGGTGCTCGAAGAAGAAAATGAGAGTGTGGGCCATTATGTGGCTGCCATTTGAGCCCCAATCCAATCAGTTCCCATCAATCAATGCACCAAGTCTTCAAGATATTCAGCAAAAACCTCCAAGGGGACAATTTTTGGAATCATTTACAAATAAAATAAGTGACTAAGTCTACAAATACAAAATCTATTGGTACTCTAATTCATCTCATTAGACTGAAGATCTTAAAGATCCCAGACCTTTGGCAAAATACTTGTAATATTTATTTATTTATTTCAGAGCTAGCTTAATAATATTAATATAATACTATCTATCTATCTATTTTAATTTGCTTTGAAACTACTTTCTACATTGCCAATCAAATGCGATTATTATTTAGACTTATTTTCTATCAGTTAAAGCCAGAAACTGCCACCACTTTCCACTTGCCTCAATTTGAGGCTAATTTGATAAGCAAATCTGCGACAAGAGCCAAAGAGCCAAAGAGCCAAAGAGCCAAAGAGCTTCAAGTTGAAGTTGAAGTTGAAGCCCCTCTTAGCTTTCCTCTCATGTCTGCCCAATTATTTGTATTTTCATTTCTTTCAATTGCATTTTAACCTTCAGCATTTCTCAATGAAATCGGGCATTGTGCAAAAAGAAATACCCGAACGAGTAGACCTGTCTGTCTGTCTGTCTGTCGTCTGCTGGTGGCACTGTTTTTGTGGATGTGGATGTGGATGGCATTTCTGATTGACATCGGGTACGAATAGGAATACGAGTGCGAGTGCCAGTGCCAGTGCCAGTGCGAGCATCTATCTGAATGGATGGCTGGCTGGCTCTGTCGTTGGGGTCTCCAATGGTGAAAGTTGTCTGCCTGCAAAAAAAACAACAAAACATTTGAATGTTTAATTGTTAATTGTATTTCAAACTTGAGCTTCACTGACCTTTTGGGCAAACGTCCTTCAGATCTGTGCCACCAAAAGGCAGGTGATGCTTTGAGACTTTGACTGCTTGGTGGCTCCCCTGCCCCTCTCCTTCTCGTCTGTGCCTGTGCGGCGGGATGGCAGTGTGTCTTAAGGCCTCCAATGTTGAGAGTCTGCCATTGCCTTTGCCTGTGCCTTTCTCCTTTTCGGCTGGTTTTTTGTATCGTTGTGTTGCCACTTTTTCATTGGTCTTTTGTTGCCGTTTTTGGCATGATTATGCGAACATGCGAACATCGACTGACTCTGACTCCCTCTGCACTTTGGCTATGACTTTCATTGATTCCCATTCCGCCGCCACCAAAAACTACAAGAAACTACAACAAATAAACCAAAACCAAAACCAAAGACAAATACAAATACAAAACGAAATATCTATCGAGACAATTTCACTTTTCATTGTCTTGTCAACGGAGGAGGTTGAAAGGTGCATTGTTTTTTCGCTTTTTTTGGTCCTGGCAGCCTCGTCAGGCAGCGCTTTTTGTTCGGACCATTTTTTGGCCATAAACTTTCCCAAAAACTGTTTCCCATTTGGATCTGTCGTGGGGTGAATGCACTTTAATTGGGGTCTTTTCTTTTCAGTAGAATACCAACCCATTACTCCCTTTTCCATTTAGTGCTCAGAACATTTCCTATGGCTCGATGCAAAGTTTCCAAATTTTAGGAGTTGTTCGTGACGTGAAATTTGGGCCTATGCAAATTTCGTGTGTAAGCTGATTGATTGGAAAGGTGTGCGCATGCTCGCACACCACCTCTAACCATCCATCCATCCATCCAACCATCCACTATTAACCTTGATTTGTGTGCGGCTAAGCCAATAAGCAGACGCGGCTAAAGGGGGGAGAGAAGGGAAAAGCCCCAACAAGACAAACACAGACACAGCCAAGAGTCGTGTCGTGCAAATGAAGTCATTTCGAGGTGGTACTCGTACTCGCCTTTCAATTGAGGGCAAATGAGGGCTTACAGGGGCCGCGGGTCTACTCCAGAGCCAAGCATGAGTGCCTGCCCCTCCACCCCTCCACCCCTCTTCCCCTCCTCCATTAGGCCATTCTTTGAGCAGGTGCCTGGGTTAAAGTTCTCTTTCGTTCTTTCGTTTTCCTAAGCGGAAATGGAAAAGACTTTTATTGCAGGCAGGAAACTGGTGTCGACAGAGAAACGTATCCCATTTTGATATTCAAGCATTTTCACCACTTAACATGTACATACATATATGCATGTGTATGTATATGTGTATAATTGATAATTCATTATTTGAGTAAACGTTTCTGAAGACGTGGATGGGATGTGTCTTGTGCGTCGTTTAATTCTCTCAAAACTTTCCATACTTATTAAATACGAAATTTCGATTCTAAATATACCATTTGGGGTTTATTTATAGCCCTCTGACCTCAATTCAAAATATAAAATTTTAATTAGCCCGCAAGAAACGCAAGAAGCAAAACGTAAAACGCAAAACCGGCTTCAGATCCTGACATGACATCAGCTGATCACCATCTGATGTCTAACCGAACCATCATCGTCATCATCGTCTATGTACAATCAATTTCCCAAGCAAAGCCGCTAAAAGAACACACAACCCTAAAAGTCTATAAGAATCAAAGTTAAATACATTTCTGGCAGCCCCAGGCATGGCTTGGTCTTTTTTTGCCAGCAAAATCTTTCGATTCGTCTGCCAGCCGGTAAGATTCAGTAAGTCTTCACCTCAAAAAGGCAGCACGACAAGTGCGAGGGTTGTGCGAGCAGTTTAGTTGGTAAAATTTACTATAGATACACATGTGGGATAGTATTACCACTCCAATTATTACTAATATTCCTACTAGTATCTAGTATTAAAATTACTACTACAACATCATTGCATCTACTGCGGCATTGTCTCTTCTTTCTATTCAACTATATACTATTTGCGAAGTCTCTTAAGCTCTATAATTTCTAATCTCTAACGAGGGGGAACGTTGTGAGCAGAGGCAAAGGCCGCGGCTCTACTTTATGCCCGGTGCTCAGTCAGTATACAGATATGTGACCCTACGATTTATGCAAGGTCACATATATTGTGAAGACGGACGGACGGACAGACAGACATGGTTATATATATACTGTATGGGGTCGGAAACGCTTCCTTCTTTTTTGGCTCCATATCAGAACGGAACTTCAGCCATGGGGATAAGCTGGAACTCTGGCAGCCAAAGAAGATATCTTGTTAAGGAACTAGATGTCATCGTCGTCTACTAGAATGTGGGGTACAGCAGATCCTCTGCCTCCTTGCTGATCCGAAGGAGAGGGCAATGTAACAGATTTGAATGAGAGAGAGAGAGAGATGGATGGGGTGGATGGACTATTCCATCAATCGACCCTCGCTGGCATTTCTTTTAGCACTCTCCTGAAGTGTTCTGGTGTTCTGGTGTTCACATGTGTGTAATGTACTTATGTCTGGCACTTTGTGTGGTATCATCTCCATTGTTGAGGCCCCCTGCTCTTCTTCCCACTGTCTCCTCCCCGCTCAAGCTCTTTTGAACCGCTATCTTCTGCTGCGAATGGGTCTGGGGATTGGGATGGGGCTGTGGCTGTGGCTATGGCTGCTGCTGCTGTTGCTGGCTTCAGGCTTTTGTCAATTCATTGTCAACAAGTCAGTGAACTTGTGTATGGCCCAGCACACAGCCCGTAGAGAAGATCCAGCAACCTAAAACCCAGAGAAGAGCACAGACCGGACAGTAGAGAGTGGAGAGTGGAGAGTGGAGTGCGGAGAGCGGAGAGTGTAGAGTGGTGGCATGCATGGGGCTCTTTCTTTTTCTCAAAATAATTAACATAAATTAATAGGAAATGAGTAGAAGCAGCGCATGGCGCACCGACGACAACAGTTACAGAAGGAAACCCACAAAGAAAAAGCTGGCATTTCCAGACCCTTTTCAGCATCAATCGTCGCACATGCCACATGCTGCATACATACATACAGATGTTTATGTGTGGCAAAGTGATCCTGAATAAACTTACCCCAAAGATTCGCCAATGATTCCTGCTGCTGTGACCCAGCATCCGACTGAATCGTAATGCCCTCTCAATGAAAGAGCACAAAAAGCACAAAAACACATCAACACGAAATCAGAAAAAGAAAAAGAAACCAGGAAAGCAAGTTTTTTGTACTATTTTTTGTTGTTTTTGTTTCGATCACTGAAACCTTACATAAGCCATCTAGAGGAGACGGAGACGGAGACGAAGTCTGAGCTGGAGCTGGAGATGGAGCTGGAGATGGAGACAGGGGATGGAGACTGGGGATGGCGTCTGAGAGCCAAGCCCCAAAGTTATTTATGGCACACACGCACCCAGGGAGAATGACAAAAAACGCAAGCAAACTTTTGGCATTTAAATTGCGGCAAATGCTGAAAATGCTGTTGCTGTGGCTGTTGCTACAACTGCAACCGAAGCTGCAACTCAGCATCGGAGCCGCCGCAAAGTTGTTGAGTTAATCAGCACCTGTCATGGGTTGGAAAGCAATCAGGAAGCAAAGCCACATCCACAGCCACATCCACAGCCATAGGCACAGCCACAGCCACAGCCAGACCTAAGGACTGGCGTTGTGACCCTCCTCTGGGGCTCGCAGTGTTCATATGTTGATTAGGTTTCGCTTCGCTTTTTCGTTTTCCACCTTCTTTCGTTATGGTTTTGTGCATAATATATGTATTATGATGTAATATATTTTATAGGGGTACTCCCCATCCCGCTCCCGCTCCCGCTCCCGCTCACTCTCCTCGATGGGGGAACAGCTCGAATAAATCGATTAAATTGTTGTGTGGATGGGGAGGGACTTTCGTAAGGTTGGAAATGTTTTTTGGTACTTCAAACCTTCTGCATTTTTCCATCCCAAGACTAAAAACATAGCTTATACATGAGGATTTTGCCCATTTTCCCTCGACAACCCTTTCAGAAAACTTGTTAATTGATTGAAAATCTTTAAAATAACAAAAACATGTTTATTTCTATGGTAAACTAATAGAAAAAAAGAAATGAAATAAACATTTAAATTAGTTTTTTTTAAGGTTTTAGCATACATCGAATAAAAACAATAGGCACATAATTCCATGCGATAATGATTGCTATTTAAAAAACTATTCAAGGAGTGATTGATGCCCAAAAGCTCATCATTTGATTGGAATATCTTCACATGACTAATCCGCAATTAAAGTTCTATAAATTCTGAATATTAAACGAACACTAAGATATTAATATGTATTTTTCCATCAATTAAATAAAAAAAATAAAAAAAAATCATTCATCACCGAAACCTGACAATTGTGGACAATTGTCTGAATGGAATGTTATATGGCTATATTCTCACAGCTTCCATGATCTATCATGATTGAGGCGGATTTTCTGATTGAAGTTCTCGCTGTGAATGCAAAGATTCGTATCTTTTTTTTATATTTTGAAGGCTCTGCTTAATTTCGACCATCATCTCATCTCTGTCATTAGAGAAGCAATATAATTGTTATTATATGGCTGTCGAGCGATTCAATTCGTCCCAGAGTACAGCGAGTACAATGCAAATGATTGAATCAATAAATACGGAGACGAGGAGGAGAAATAATAAAAAAATAATGTGAGCACATTTACTTATCGCGTTAATAATTGATTTGCGTTTGCGTTTGCGTTTCGATCAAGTGAGTGACCGACCGACCACTGGCTGCACTTTCACTTTATCATTTTTTAAGCAAATAGAAATCTTTCTCCAGAGATCTCTCTCTCTCTCTCTGTCTCTCTCTTGTGGATGAGTCATGTATTGAAGAGGAAAACCCCCGCAAAAATCCCAGCACACACCCTTTGGACAAATTGTTTACGAAACAGTTGGCAGAAAGTTTCGAAAAACTATTCAATGAGAAGATGTATTCATTAGCCAGCATTCGTTACAGATCTTTGATGTTTGAGCGTGGGGCCACGCCCAGAAACTGGGTAAATAAATCAATTTGAGCCCCAGAAATAGACATCAATCAAGAGCATCGTTTAGCCATTAACCCATTTCATTTCTTTTGGCTGGGGGAAACGAACCGCTTCACTTGAAACCCTACACACAAGAAATAGTTCCCAGTTCCGATCCGATCCGATGCGATGCGATGCGATCCCAACACTCCACACAATCAAATTTGGACAATCTTTACGCGGTGTTAACGCTTCGTAACTTTGCAATTATATGCCCAGACTTTGGGGGCCTGAAATGCGGGCCCACAGTCTTCTCCGCGTAACCGAAATTAAATGATATAATTACACTCGTCGTACTGTTCCATCACTCCATCAGCGCCCCACCGACCGACCGACCGACCGACCAACAGACGGACCAACCGCTAGCTCCAAATGTTTTTTGTCTTGCTTCAAGAACTTTTTCGGGCGCGTGTCTTCATTTCGTTTGGCTTTAGTTGCATATATATATATATATTCTTTTTTTTGTGGTGTTCTTTCTCTTTTTAGAGACAGCCATTACTTTTGGCTTGGCTGAACTCTGCGCTTTCCAGGAAAAACAGAAACGCTCCTCCAACCCTCCAACCCTCCAGTTGGCGGCACACTTTGCAAGCACGAACATATAGCAGGAGAAGTAGAGGTAAAAGTACTAAATTTTGGGAATCATAGGAATGAGAAAAGCCCCAAGAATAGCTGAATCAATAATACAAAGCCAAAGTACTTGAAAAAATAGGATTTAATAGCACTACTCAACAAAATGTAACTTTTTTCCCGCTGTGGCCGGAAATTTAACAGCGAAATTCGGCATACGAAGGATTGGTCAAACGGCTGCAACTTAACCGTTTATCCATCGATTTTTACAAATTATACCTCAAACGACACATAATTAATGTACCTATTTAAAACCTATTTAAAATGCATCCCAAGAAATAATTTTTTTCGACTTTTCCTGAGTTTTCCAAGTCAACATTTTGGGGAAACATACCGCAAAAAAGTATCAAATTTGAATTTTAAACCCTAATAACTTCCAAACGGTAAACTGTAGCTACAAAGTGCTTGGGTCCGATTTATAGGTTCATTTGTCAGCTTTTGAGAATTGCAAATTTATATACAACCAGAGGTCAGATACCTAAGTAATGTGAAAAAAAGAAGCCCTACCTCTGAAAAAACATTAAAAAATTCCAGATTTCAAAAACCATAATTGCTTAAAAAAACCAGCGGAAATGTCGTGTTGACTAGTGTAATCTATAATCGATCCATTGGTGGCATTTTGTAGAAATCATCATCTTTTCTTTCCCATAAGATCGCAGATGCAAATCATTAAAAATTATGAACCCGAGATCTTAGACAATTAATTTTAGTGTCTATCAAGGAGCTGCCTTGGCGCGCCTCCGAATGGGGCATGTGGTCCAGTCCGGTGCCCGAGTTCGGCTCGTTTCGATGATGCTCCTATGACACACCCAAAAGAGCTACTCGGACGTTTTCACCCAATCTCCAATCGCCATCTCCAATCATCAGTGTCCAATGTTCAATCTTCAATCAATGAATGCCGACAGACAGTCATCTCCTCGGTGACTCCGACTCCGACCCCAGTGGCTGGCTGCTGTCTTCTCTGCTGTCTTTTCCCCGCTCCAGCCCCGAAAACAATTTATATTGCCGCTAATCACGCGAAATAGATCAAATTTCTTTGTCGGCTCTGTGGGGCTCTCTGGTTGATCGGGGAGTGGCTGGCAGTAACGAGCCCAAGCAATCCGCTGATGTGATGAGATGACAGTAGGGAGGGTGCCCGATTTGGTGTTGCACAAATCACTGCTATGGAAAACAAACCTATTCTTCGGGAAATTCTCGAATTGCCAACAAATTCAATAGCTGAATCAATCGAAAGTGAGACTCTTGGCGATCCCATCAAGTGCCTCTCGGGAGAAATTCACTTTCTGTTTGCAAATTAAAAGTTTTTTTTTGGGCGTCGGTGCTGGAGGCTTAGAAGCCATCAAAACCAAGTGAATTTCACTTTAATTTCACAAATCCCCCACGCGTGTGTTGGCATTGGAAATGTTTTAATTTGTATCTTTTCCATTTCCATTTCCATTTCCATTGACTTTGTATCGCACTCTCACCGAAAGGCGAGGCCTCCTAATCAGACACAGATCGCGGCAGACAGTGAGTGCCGCAGGTGGATGGGGGATGCGGAGTATCTTACGATGCCCCAGTGTGTGTGGGGGGGGGGGGGCGAGACTGTGTGGCATAGTGATTGGTTTTGCCTCTGCTAATGATGATTACCCACTTTTACCCCAAGCACCACATATACTAAATAAAAATCAAAAGCGGTTTAACGCGTTTCTCGACAACTTGACTTCTCTTCTTGTGGCTCTTCTGTGTGTGCCACACCACACCAAACCACACCTCACCACAGCACAGCTCAGCTCAGCACTGGAGCTCCATGGCTCGATTCAATTAAAAACGCTTAGTGCGAGCGGAGGCCACAACTTGTTGTCGCACCCAAAAGAAAGCCAGGCACCGGCCAGCCAGGCACTCGTTTCCATCCACAAATCAGTTACTGGAGCTGCTGGGAGATGCTGGGAGATGGCCTCCGCCCCGAGGCTAAGGCTATGGCTATGGCTACGGCATCGTCTTCTTCCTTTTGGCCTTGGCCATATTTATCTTTCGGATTTCACCGAAATAAGCGACAACAACAAATAACCATGATATATAAATATTTAAGCAACCTGTTTTCCCAGCGACTGAAATTTAATTGCAAAAATCGTACGAATCATGTGCAGGCTGCTTCTCCATCTTTTAGTTTTTCCATCGACGAAAGAAAAGTGAAATTCCATTTGGCAATTGTTTTGGCATTGGATCTCTCTCCTCCACCGCTGCCTCTGCCTCTCCTTTGTACGCCTTTCTTTGCCTTTCTTCTCCTTTCCATGTCAGCAGGTTAGCAGGGATTTTTGTCAAAAAAACAACAACAACCACAACAACAACAACCTGTAAAACAGCGCTGGCTGGTGAAATCTTTGGCAGCATTTCGCTGTTTTCGCTGTTGTTTCTGCCCGGCAAAAAACGTGCCGAAATTGCAT
The DNA here is from genome assembly GCA_963969585.1 of Drosophila helvetica. Classification (NCBI taxonomy): domain Eukaryota; kingdom Metazoa; phylum Arthropoda; class Insecta; order Diptera; family Drosophilidae; genus Drosophila; species Drosophila helvetica. The sequence continues at coordinate 18,209,026 of OZ018401.1, read as the reverse complement.
TTATGGCAAGGTATGGGGTGGCGGGGGCGGGGCGGGGGCGAGAGCGGCACAAGGTCATTAAATTGATACTTCTTTAAGGTATGTTCAGCCACCTGATATTTCTACGATCGTTTCTCGACTTTGGTCACGCTCTTGGGGAGCAACCATCGGTATATTTCGGGAATTTCTATGCCGCCGAAATTGCTCTCTAATCTTTACAAATATGATTGTTACTAAAGAGCCAACAATGACCCCATAAATAGTGCCCCATCATGCCATTCATTCCCTCAAAAATGAGTTCCACTAAAGTGCATTACAAACATTTCTTACAGAGCACATTTTGTGTAATTTAATTGAGGAAATGCTTGCTGCCTGATGATGGTCGTGGTAGATGGTATATAGATCCAAGTCCGAGACGAACAGGTTCGCTTAGGAGAAATATAATGATAATGAACGAGCCTCTGGGGAAGATAAAAAGATACTGGATCGTACCCATGTATCAGGAGACACAACCAAATGGTTTCCCTTAAGGAACAAATGACTATGTGTAGAGGAAATACACCAGGTATGGGCACCTTTTGACTTTTGACCAATAGCATATTATAAAAACCTGCGTATGCGCATTAAGAGCGAGATATCTTAGGTAAACGTCTGTGCAGAAACTAAATTGATTCCTTCGAAAGGAAAAAAGTTATTAAGAATTTACTGAAGTGATTATTTTTTGAAAGTAAAAATTAAATAGCCTTTTTGGGGCCCCCTTGAAAAATCCACTAAAAACTAAAAAAATAAGAATAGGGAAAAAATAAAAATGTATTTATTTTCAGAGCCTTCACTGGCTTAGAAAATTAAAATTCATTTTTTATTCAGTTAATTGATTGATTTTATTATATTTAATTCAATGATTTTGCCGTTGTTGACTTGACGAAAAATGCATAAAAACAGTGCTAAAATATGTCACGTTAATATACACAATTATATTTCGCCAAAAACATGGCGCTATATGAGGGGACCTTTACTTGGAAATAGCAATAACAATTTCAAGAGACCAACAAATTATGTTATGCATGCATTTTGCTTCGATACGAAGATAAATCAGAAAGTACATTGACAACACTGCAAAAAAATTAATATATCGAAATTCGAAAACAGTATAAAATTACTTTAGAGTTTTTTTATTGCAACTTTTTCTGAATATGCCCACAGATACTACAAAAATTAATATATTGGTTTCGTTATCAGCACAAAAAATGGGGGGGGGGGGGGGGGGTCTACTGTAGGCATGTTTCCCCTACATACATGTATATGAGAAATCTATCAAATCCAATCAAATATTCCATAAAATCTGCAGTAAACAAATTATGATTTCCATAGGTTTTTCTAGTTTAGGTCTTTACATTTTCAATAATAATAACCCCAATCGAGATATCAATTGAAGCCCACAAGAAGTACGGATATCCGGTAAATTAATTTAGTTTTGATAATTAAACAGCTTTCTATTCGGCTTTTTTGGATCATTTTAATGTTTGGTTGATTAGTGCAAGAAATTAGAACACTTTATCTCGAAAATGTTGAGTGCTTTTCACGTTTGCATTTGATTTTTGCAGAGGCGTCGGAGTCTGGCAGGGGCCAAGGCGAACATTTTTGAGTAGAATAAACGAAAAACAAAAAACGAAAAACCAGTTCCGATTGCCTCTTGGGTGGGACGTACAGGGGGGCCTAGACCAGCTCTGGAAAACTGCCTTAGAATATTTGCACCATTCAAAAATACCCACAAAAGATTGGCCATTCTTGCTCCCAGTCTCCAGCCATCAATCAATAAATAGCCACCAAATATTGGGTATCGCAAATAAGCAGAGAGCAAACAAGACTCTTGGAATCCCTGGAAAACTGTGCCAAAAACGCAAAAGAATTGTGCAAATACACCGACACCTTGACCAAATCATGAGCATTTCCGTTGTGGTCGCTGGCTCTCATGGGGTGTCCACGAGGAGAGGAGGAGAATTACCTGTAGATTTCACTCGATGGCCAAAACGAAAACCAAAACAAGTTAAATGCCAAGTTTTTCAATCGGCTGGGTGTGTGTGTGTGTGTTTGTGTGTGCGCACAGGTCTTCGGTGGATGGTAGATGGATGGAAAACTTGTAGAATGCACGGACGGCTTTTCAAAAAAAAAGAGTGCTCAATGCTATACTCGTATCAATAGCAGCACCACCAACAGCCACCAGCAGGGGCATGGGCAGGGGCAGGGGCATGGACAGGGGCATGGACAGGGGCAGGGGCAGGGGCAGTGGTGGCTCGGCACCCAACAACAATAGCGTCTGCGTACACCTGTCTAAGCCAAAAACAAAAAATAAAAGAAGTCGCACAACAACCACACATTGGCCTGTGCTTCGCCAGGGCCGCGACTGCGCCCAAAAACCCAACAACTTTTAATTTCAACACATTCCAGCACAAGACACTCCACACACCCCAGTCCTCCCCCCCAGTCCCCAGTCCATGCAATCTATAAAGACAGCAGCACAGTGGAACCGAAGAGTAAATGCTGGAATAGGAATTGTATTTCGATTTCGATTGGGACAACCGATATCCGAAGAAGAGCATGAGAGCGCAAGCTCTAATATTCCCAAAGGTTTTATCTAAGGACTATCTCGAAATAATAATAATAATCATAATAGATGTTGAACCAATCATTTTCGAGATATATGAGAAGCAGTCGAGTCTCTCTTTAAAAGACTCTTTGAAACTCTCTCTCAAAGGGTTCTACTGTTCCCAGATATTCCAACAAATATTTTATGCTCCAAATGCATTGATTGATTCAAACCAAAACCAACCAAAAATTTGGTGCCTTCTTGGGACACCTTTCGACACTGTATGCACAATATCGCGACTTGACTTTCTTTGCGGTGGCTTACAGACAACAACAACAACAACAGCAACAGCAACAACAGCAGAAACAGAAACAGAGCAACAACAGCAAAACAAGTTCGGGCTCGGCTCGGCGCACAAACTCAGGCAGAAACCGGGTCTGCGGGGAACAGAGACCCGACCAGACCAGATCAGACCGAGACCGAGACCGAAAACCGTCGACCAGGCCAAGAGCTGCGGCTGGGGCTGGGGCTGGTGCTGGGGCTGGGAGTTCGTTCGAGCCAGCCAGCCAGCCAGCCACCACAATGTTCGTTGGCTGGCAGTGAGACAAGTCAGTCGATGGCAGGCGGTCAAAGCGTTGGGACGTTGTCATTCACACAAAAAGCGCGCGCTGGAGCTTTCTCATACACGACACGGAATACTCGTACAAGTGGAAGAGCCAAAGCCCTGCTCTTTTTTGTTAACCGTTTTTTGTTTTTGTTTTCGTTTCGTGGCTCTCCGCACGATATATACGATATACGATATATATAGATATATCTGCTGCTGCTGCTGTTGATGCTTCTGCGCTAAGGTGTGTTGTGTGTTGTGTGTGTGCATGTGTGTGTGTGTTTTGTGTGTCTGTCTGTGAATAGTGATGTTGCTTCTCTATGGAAGAAGAAAAGATGGAGAGAGAGAGAGAAAGAGAGTGCGACTCTCTTTGGCGGAGAGCCATTACCGTTAATCAAATAAGTTTTTTAGAAATTTAAACGCTCCACTTCTGTGCCAGTGTATCGGTGTGTGTATCTGCTGTGTTGGTGTGTAAAACGGTTCATTGATCGAGAGCAAATTGGAGCAGAAACCCAACGAAAAAACCAACAAAAAATAGTAGTGCAAGTGCCAGTGCCAGCCAAAGTGTGTTACACATTCCGATACGATTCTTAGTGCCATGCCCATTTTTTGCAAGAAACAAACGCCCCAACATCACCATCATCATCATCAAAACATCATCATGTGGCAGTGTGGCAGAGTGGCAGAAAAGGCGCTTAACCCATTTTTAAGGCAACAAAACAACAGCAACAGCAATAGCAATAGCAAAAGCAAATCCAATAAATGACTGAAAAGGCCCCCAATCCAAGAGGGAAACGAGAACAGAACCGCAATTGGTGGCAAGAGTTGCCTGTATCTTTGTATCTCTCAGATACCACTCGCGCACAGAACAAGAGTTCGCTTCAATTTGCATACAAGACCCCAAAACTGTTTGGTTTGTACTTAAACATTTGAAATTCAAAAACATTAGCAAATACAGCCGCTTCACTCGTGTGGAATTATGGACAGATGATTCTACAGATATTTAGATACACGGAAAAACGGAAAGGAAAACAAAACAAAAAACAATCTCATCGCCCAACAAAAGATCTCTTTTGCAAATTGTTTATTTGCTGCTTGGCTGATCCGCAAACGGATTGTTTTATGCAAATATCATCTTCGAAACGGCTAAACGGAACGACACGGACACGGAGTCTTTCATCACACGGGGCGGGGGCCATCCTATGCCTCTGCACTTCGGCACTTCTTTAAGGGGTTTTGGGGTTCCCCTCGCATCTACCACACATGAGACCCCTCTTAAATGGCAATTTCGGAATACAAATTGAATGAAAGAGCGCTTAGGGTGGCTATGAGACTGACAGATAAATTTTAAAATTGAAAATACAAATATGATACTTTGGGCACCATTCTTGAAACAATTTACAATTTGTGTAGCAAAAATAATATTAATATAAATTTAGGTTTCCCATTTAGAACCTCCAAGAAAATTCCACAGTTCCCAGTTATATTCTTTGATGTTGGAAAACTCCCAGAATTTATAAAAAAATAAATAATCACCATTGAATTTCCATCAAACCTATTGCCAGTTGATTTCGTTAATCCATCAATCAAACACAAAACAAATTCTCACATAGGAAACAGATTTGGTGAAACAAGTTTTTGGCCCAAAGATAATTGAAGAGGAAATATGGAAACACAAATGAAAACATCCAACAGCTACTTCCTCAAAGAATTGATAATTGTTAATTGTTGACTTCCAGTAGAAGACAAAACTCTTTGTTTATATTTCCTTTGTTTGCCTTTGGGCTCCCAGAAGTTTCAAAACAAAATTTACCAATTGCTTCTACCAATAGATGATATGTGGCTATGGAAATTGATCTGATCAACTTTTTAAACGGGAATATCTGTTTACATTTTGATTTTCAAATACTCTAGAAGGGATTCCTCTCATTAAACACCAAAGCAAAATCTATTAGAAGCTATACGGGACCCATTTATTCACCCAATTTGCTGATTGATACAACAATTATTCCCTGATATAGCTAGAGTCACGTATTCCAAGATATTTATAGAGTTCTGTCATACAACCCACTCCGCTGATCGTTTTCTTCTTCGTGTTTTGAACGTTGTCTGATTATGCATTCCTCGATTCTCGTTTCTCGTTTCTTAAATTTAAATCCGTTTTGAGGTTAATACTATCGTTTGTTTAGCAGCCATTTTGTGTCTGTGTGTGATATGTAAATTTATTAAGCATATATATTGATAAATATCTGACTGCGTCGTCTTCGCCTCAACGTCTCTCTCCCTCTCGTTGCGGTTTTTCGTTGGCTTTTGTGTTGAATGCATAACTGAACAGAAACAAGATTCTTTTGGCCTACGCGAACGGACGAACGAACGAACGAACAAGTCATACAAGATCATCGATTATAAACGTTATTAGGGGAGAGAGAATCGGATACAACATCCACACACAGAAACCGACAGAAACCGACAGACAACGACAGACAACGACACCTGTATGACGGGTTAATACCGTTTGTCTCTGGTTTCTCTGTTTCGATTTTGGTGGGATTTGGGCACCAGTTTCTGATATTACTCCTCTGTCCAGTGCTGTCTAGTGCTTCACACAAATTATGACACATGACGAGATGGTGGTCTGCAGTCCGTTGCCCGTTGCCTGTTGCCCGTTATATAGCAATCGAAACAACAGTTGCTCGAAACATTCCAGTTTTTCGATAAAATCCTCCATTTGGTAACGTTTCCTCTTTGACATTCAAGAGCTTGAAGCTGGATTTGCTGAGACTCCTTAATATTTGCGGGATTTTGCTGTGGAATGATGTTGGAACACACACAAACACCATATACTATCCGATTATACTACGTATTTACACATTACTTAAACGAATCTTAGCATAATTAAACTATTATACAGCAGGGCACAGCTATTTGCAGGGTATTTCTCTAATTCGTACCTATTTTTGCACGTTTTCCTCCAGATGTTTTCGACTACAGTCCGCACTTAATTCATAGACGATAAAGCGTTCTGAAAGATATTACTCCCGTTGAGACATTTAGCAGACATTGGTAAATATGGCGCTGCGCTTGCGTCGAGACGTACAGAAGGCCTCGTACTATGTGTGGTTCCTGGGCGCCGAGGAGGCCAAAGGATTGCGCGGCCCACGCGTTATCAATTCGGTGCTGCCGTATCTGGTGGACAGATCGCGCGGCCAGGAGCCGCTGAAGGTGACGCTTCAGGTCTCCCACAAGGGCATCAAAATCGTGCAGGTAAGGCGCGTCCCACGCATAGAGATTCATCTAGAACTTAGCCCCACGTTCTCTGGTTCTCGTCTGGTTGCAGGGGGCATCGAAGCATCTGATACCCCACAGTGCCATAACCAGCTCCGTGCAGACCGACGACATCGTGGCCTGTGTCCTTCTGCTGTACAATCCGGCCACCAAGTGCCCCCTCCATGTCCACGCCTACCGCTGCGACTCGGAGACAACGGCGGAGGCGTTGCACCTACAGCTGCAGGTCCTCATCAATCGCACGGACAATCAGAAACGATTCGAGGAGCTGGAAACAAGGTATGTTTTCATTACACAATCAATGTCGATCTCTGTGTGTGTGTGTGAGTGCTTACGTGTGAGTGCTGCTTCGGCCACAGTCCCCCAAAGAAGTGGTTCTGTATATGCGCCCACATGGCAGCCAAATGTCAGCGCACCCATATCCATTGCGATTTTGTATGCACATTCTACAGCTTGCTTCTGGCACGTAACTTTGCATTTACCGTTTGCCCCCAGAGTTGCATTGGCTGTTGGTTGGCTGTCGCCATGTTGGAATCCAGGCAAAAAAAATACATTTACATATAGTTGAGAATCGAATGGGGCTAAGACTAACACAGACGCACTTAAACTATAACCTTTTGTTGATTAACAAGCACTCAACGGCAGCTATTCTTTAGACTTTAGACATCGTATACATAGTGGATAATTCCGAAGCGGCAGTCCCAATACACGAAGGGCAAAGAAGTGCACATTTTACGCACTTTAGAGAAGTCTAAACCGCATGCGCGCACGCCCACGGACTGTGGCCAGATGGCACACCAATTTCCATTTCAATAATATATAATGTTCTTTAAGGAAAACCTTTTTTTTAAACAACGGCGTAAACATTGCGCACTCACATTGAGTGTGACCGCAGATCTATCCACAAAAAATATACCGCATGACCCTCAGAAATATACCCAAATATACCGTCAACAAGATTGGTCAAATACTTAATACAGAGCTGCCAGTTTGTTGGCGATCACTATCAATGAATATCAATAATAGGTGCATATATTTATAAATTGAATGGAACTATTCAAATAATTAACTTTTACTTAAAAAGCAGTCCATTCAAATGAAAGCTTTAAATTTTCTTTATTCAGATACTAAATTATTTTTGATAATTTTTTAGCCGATCTGGCAGCACCAAAGAAAACGGGCTTTTTGGCGCACTTTTCAAAAAATCCCTAGCTGATGCACAAATATTCGTTATTTTCGTTAGAACTTTAGGCCATTAAACAAACATTGACCCACATTAATGCAAATTAATTCATTGTTGGTAAAAATCGTTCATTCAATTTGTATTCCCTGAAATAAATCACCGTACAATTTTCTTAGATAATTAAAAAATACTAAAGATGAAACGCGTTAGTAATAGAATTGTGCGGTTGAGCTTCATCGATATTTGTTTGTCTTGAATATTGCTTTGGGAGCTATTTAAACCCTTTTGTTCCTTGCAGATTGGGAATCCTGCCGCCTCTGCCAATCAGCAACAACAACAACAACCATCACATTGGCGGCAACGACAAGCGACATGAGTCGTCGAACACAAAGTCCTCCCAGCATCACCATCATCAGTCACAACAATCGGCGTCCTCCGCTGGATATGCGGCGGCCCACCAGAGCCGCCGCCACGAGACATCGTCACCGAAGCGCTTCAGCAGCTCCCTGGGCAGCGACACCGGCAACAGTACGCGCGAGTCCGAGTGCAGCGAGGAGCACGGCGTGGCAGGTTCCCCTGTATCCCGGTCGCCGCCCCACGGAAAGCACCATCCGCCACAGCCACATCCACATCCGCTGCACCATCCGCCACTGACGCCGCAGCAGAACAGCGAGCTGTTCGACTCCCTGGCCGCCGAGCTGCGGGCCAAGCTCAATGGCAATGGACCGCCGCTGCTGCTGCCGCCCCGTGACTACGACACCGTGCACCGCTCCAAGGGCAACCTGACAGCCATCGAGCTGCGTCGCTGTCGCAATGCCTTGATTGTGGGTGGCTCGCCCAAGGGTCCAGCGGCAGGCGCCACGCCCCAGCCCCTGGCCACGGCCAATGCCAATGGCAAGCAGGTGTCCTCGCGGGGATCCTCGGGCATTGGCTCCGATCTGGCGCCCAGTCCGGAGAGACAGGAGCTGAATAGCTCCAGCGGTAGGTGGACTGACTACATTACTGATTGATTTTACTTTGCTTATTCCGATCCATCCTTATCCACCCGCAGATGACGAGCACTGGTCGAATGAGGCGGACAACTCGGTGATAGCGCTCAAACCGTCACAAATTGCCATTCCGCATCATGTGCAGCTGAAGCGGAAGAGCGCCGTGCAGCCGCCCGAGGACAGTTATCTGAGGGATCTGCCGGCCAAGCCGTATCAGCCCAGGCCAAGCGATCGAGAATTGGAAAGGGAGCGGGAGCGGGAGAGGGAACGGGAACGCGAGAGGGAACGCGAGAAGGAGAGGGAACGGGAACGAGAACGAGAACGGACCAAGACTCCAGCCTCAATCTCAGTCTCGAACAAGCCCTGGAACCGCGAGGACGACATTAAGCCGATCATTATGCGACCAGCCGACTACGATGCAAAGTTCAATCGCGTCATGCAGCAGGAGCAGCCAGCCCAGACGGGACAGCAGCTGCAGCAGCAGCCGGCCAAGCTGCGGGACACGGACAAGTACAATGAGATCAATCGATTGCTCAACAAGAAGCTATCCAGCCATGACAGGGAACGCGAGCGCAAGGGACGCTCGTCCCTCCTCGATGAGAATCTGGATGACTTTGACGATTCGGATCCGGGCAGCGGGCACGAGAAGCTGCCGCAGCAGCAGCACCATCACCGCAAGGAGAACCTCACGGACAAGCAGAAGTTCATGGAGTACACATCAAAGAAGCAGCAGCTGCAGATGCAGCAGCAGCAGCACAGCCACCATCAGATGCACAAGTCCTATTCGGCCGAGGAGGCGCAGCGGTACGGCGGCAGCCGCCATCGCTATGTAGAGCCATCGGAGCTGCCGTTCGAGCAGTCACAGGGCGGTGGTCCACCCGGGTCTGGCCACAACAAATACGCAGCAGTGCATCGGGGCTCGGATCTGGGCCAGCGAACCACAGAAAGAAGGCATGATCGAGAGCGCGACAGAGACAGGGAGAGGGAGAGGGATCGCGAGCGGGAACGAGAACGAGATCATTCCCGAGATCGGAATCCATACCGCGAGGCGGAGAGCCTGCCCTATATCCAGAGCATGGAGAAGATGATGAAGTCGACGGGCATGCGATATGGCGAGCCCCCGAATCCCGATCCGCGCAAGCCCCGCTCCGAGCGGGAACGAGAACGGGATAGAGATAGGGGAGACTTTGTGGCGCCACCTCCCAGCCAGGCATCGCAGCGAGACCGCTTCCACGATGCCAAGGACAAGTTCCGGGCCATGGAGCAGCGCTCGGGCAGTCGCTATGACCTGGATGAACGGGACATGCCCACGCCCACCTCCCCGTCTGTTCCCGATCCCTACAGATCCTCATCTCGTCGCCGACGCGGCTCTGTGGAGCCACCAGCCACATATGAGCAGTGGAGCGAAGAGGATGAGGTGGTCCCCAACCCCCATCTAGAGCGCAATCAATTGAGTCGATCCCGGGCCCGTTCCCGCAGCGACTGGGAACCGGAGCCACAGCCACAGCCCCGACACGTATCCGAGCGACGCGAAAGAGAGAGGGAGCGTGATCGGGATCGTGATCGTGAATATAGTCGCCGAGGTGAGGAGATTCCTCTGCCCCGAGAGCAGTCTCGGGACCCCTATCGCCATGACAGAGACCGGGAGCGAGAGCAGGAAAGGGCGAGGGCGAGGGATCCGCACCAGGGTCGCCATCAGGTGCGGGCCCATTCCCGCGAATACTTGCAGCCGTCGGAGACCAAATCGAGCTCGGGCTCGGCCCGTGGCCACCACATCGAGCGCTATCCCTCGCCCGCACCGACGCCTAGCAGCAGCAACGGCAGATCCGGCGAGGGGGGCGGAGGAGGAGCAGGAGGAGGCCCATCGTCCGCTTCCGGCAAGCCCTTGGCCAGCATGCCCAAGGGCTATCGTCACAGCTATGCGGAGCCGGTGTTCGCCCGATCCGGCGGACGCGTTGGCCTGGCTGCCGTCAATCCCTACTAGGAGATTCGCATAGGAGCAATAACCGTGCAACGAAATCCATACTAATCGAACTGGAATCACATCACATAAATATATAAAGATATATACAAACACTCGATATGGATATATCCACTTATATTCTAAGAGCCGAATCGAATCCATTAGGGGATCCAGAAAATCAACAAACTCACACCCAAACCCAGACCCAGACCAAACTCTTTCCCTCGAACTTTTCCTCGATCCCATATATACATACATATATACTAAATATATCTATATATATAAATACAAATTGTAACTAATATACTCAATTCCTGGTCCCCAGAAACCCCTTTGTGGAGTTCGGCAATGGACCACGAACGGAGTGCGCCTTAAATGGGCCGCCCGGCCCCTGTAATTATGTGCCTTCAGAGAGAGAGCGAGCGATGTCGTGTTTTTAATATTATTATTATATGCATAATACTGATTTAGCCTACGTTTGTCGTATTGTATATGTATGTGTTATAAATAGCAAATCGATCGGATCTGATCGGATCGGATCGTTCTCGTTTCTTGATATTTGATTAATTTTTTTTTTTTTTGCTACCTTAAGTTGCGCGGTTGGTTGGTATTTCCCACTCCCTTATACATTTTTTTTTTGCTATACAGCTCACATATGAATGACATCTGATATCTGATACCTGTGTGCATAATATAGATAAATATATACATTCATATATACATACATACATAGCTGATGTATCTATTGTTATCAACTTCGGATATTTGCATTAATAAAGCGCTAGACAAAAAATTCACAACGTGATTTTGGACATTGGATTGTCGATCGGCTTGGGACGAGATTAATTGCAAAGGTTTGCCAGATATTTCAAAAATTATACCTGATCATGGTAAGCATTAGAGTATTCATAAAATCACAGCTAAACTCATGCCAGCTCAATGCGTTCGAACACTACGAATCCTGCGAGTACTGCGAATCAATATCAGCAAGATTTGTTTTGTTTCTGAAGTGAATCAAAGGAAGACTGAGAGAGAAAATAAACGGATCTCTTCGGATCTGACACAGTAAAAATTACAAGATCCCGAATCTATGAGAAAGTCGAATCGCTGATTCGGTCGGACCGAACGAAACGAATCCCGAATCCCACCGAATCGATCCGACCTCGAGGGGATCTCTGGAGCTTTTGATTGGTAAAATGAGCAAATTTAAACGGATTGCATTTAAATTTGACTAACAGCTCTGCTCAGGCATTAGTTGTTCCAGGGGAATGGAAGTTTGAAATATTTATGGGCAACGGCAGGCAAGCGGCCGACTTCCATTTTGTTTTCTTTTTGCGACTTGCCACTAACACAACTTTAAACTTGACTCTCTGCTGCCGTCGGCAGAGCTTTAACATGCATGTATAGCGCACACGGACACGGACTCGCTCTCCCACATGGGCTGGCTCTCTCGAGAAGCAGAGCAACAGAAGAGTATTCGAGCCCGCTCTTCCGCTTGGGATGGCACTTTTATTGACAGAATATCGATATACTTAAACCTTCAACGATATCAATCGCTACAAGGGGCCTTGTAACCCCAAAATCCTAATGAAAAAAAGTATGATTTCCAAGTTAAATATACTATTATATCGATCTGTCATACAGCTCCCTAAAAAGGCTTCCAATAAACCAAAGAAACAACACACCTTCGTAGCGCATGGACGATTTTAAAAAGTGCGAAAGATTTCCATTCCGATTTCAATCGAAATTTTTGTTTGTTGTTTTTACATTTTTATTGTTTAATTTAAAAACTTTTTGTTTGGTTTTTTTCACAATAGTTTTTGATGGTTTTTCTTGTGTTTCGTTTGTTTGTTGTTTTTTTTTTTAGTTTTTGAAGAATCTTTTTTCTTTCAAAACAAAAATATGATTAAAGAAGAAAAAATATTTTATATAATATATTTTTTGTTTCTCTGTTGTTGTTGTTGTTTTTTGTTTGTTTGTTTGCTCTCTTCTCAAGTTATTTTTAAGAAACAATAAATCAAGTTCTTATTTAATTATACAAATTTAAAAAAAAATAGTAATTATATAATAATAAAAATAATAATTATAACGGGGAAAAATTGCAAATAGTTGTTTTTGTTTTTTGTTGTAGTAGTATTTGTGGTTTAATTTCTGTCTGTTGTGTTGTGTTGTGTGTTTCTCGCGTTTCAAAATGAGAAATATTCTTGATTGATTCTGGTGTTTCGACTTGGATCTATTGATTGATTGTCCTTTCTCATAGAAATGTCATCGTCCAGGGCGTGTGTGTGTGTGTCTGTGTGTCTGTCTTTAGGGTACCTCTATCTGTATCTGTATCTGTATCTGTATCTATATCTGTGTGCTATGTTCTATCGTTTGTTTTATGCTGTGATTTCTTTTCTATACAAGCTTATCAGAAAACAAAGAATATCTGAAATTTATACGGACTTTCAGAATACGACTTCTGCGGATATTTCGTTTAGTTTTTAGGGGGTCATCATCGCAACGACCGGAATTATATTTGTTGTTTCTTTCTCTTCTTTCTGTACTTCTGTTCTTCTGTTCTGCCTTCTATATCTTTCTCTTTCTTTTTGGAGACTCCTCTTCGCTTTCCATCTCTCTCTTTTTTGAGAGTCCGAGAGTCCGGGGCGTGCGGGTGCGTACGTGCGTTCTTTACATGTTCTCAAACTGATCAACACGACGCTTTGTGTTGCCCTTACGGATCTCACGGAGCGTCTTGTACTTGTCGCGTCCCTGACGCACATTCTCCCGATGAATCTTATCGTTTGCCGTCTCTTTCGTCTCGTCCCGCGACTGCGCCAGATCTTGTTTCAGGGCCTGCCAAAGAGAATGTAATTTTTAATAAAGCAAATTGGTAGATTTTTGGATTTATTGCTTTTCAGACCTTAAGCTGATCATGCAGGCGCTCATTGCGCTCGGCCAGCGTGCGTCTGTCCTCGATGGGATCCTTGATATGCTCGTCAGTGTCCAGGTCGCGTGATACATCGCCACCGGCATCGCCGTTCGTCAGCTCCTCCTCATTCTCGTTCTCATCCTCGGCCACATGATGATGCTGCGGCGTTGTCGATGCAGCCAGCAATGCGGCAGCCGCCTCAGCCTGAAAACAAATATGCAACGGATGAGTATATGGGTATTTCGATGGATAGAAAGGAACATCCTCCACCCAGAGATTGAATGAGTTCCTATCGCTTATGGGAAATTTGTACAGCGAACTAGAAACTTGCATGGAAAGGCAACACTTTCTTGAATCGTATCCAATATGTTGCTAAGGAAAAACAACTTTTCCCTATAGACCAATCAATAAATTCCAATATAGTATAGTATATAGCATAGGCTATAGTGATTTGCGTAGAAGTTTCTGGAATATGCCCTCTTTTATCGCTTATCGTTCGCTTGGGAGTGACTGACTGGTGGCATTCGTACGATCATATAACAATCGAATTACTGAAATGATTTTCTTATCAAATATGGCCTGCCTTTTTGAACCTTTGATTAGAGTGCTTATCAAAGTGGGTCAGACATTGGATAATAAAGAGTAGAGGAAAACCATAACAATAGATATATTTCCAGAGGGTCGTTTCCTGACTGACCTGCTTGCGTCGTGCCTCTTCGACTTCGTCTTGCAGACGCTTGGTCTCCTCGTCCTTGGCGTTGACCTCGTCCTGGATGCGCTGCACCTCCATTTGCTTGGCCATGATCTCCTCCTCGAGCTTGATCTTCTCGACGGCCTCCATGTTCTTGGCCTCCTCGAGGCGCTGCAGCATCGACTGCAGCTCCTTTTGGCGCAGCTCGAGCTCATCCTTGGCGGCCTGCAGCTGCTTCAGCTGCTCCTCCAGCCGTCGGATCATCTCCTGGGCCTCGAGCAGATCGCGCTGCGAGCGCTCCATCTCCTCCTGCATTTGCTTCAAGCGATCCTCATACTCCTGCTGCTTCTTTTCGGCACGTTCGCGAGCGGCCAGCGCCAGTTGAAGCTTTTCGCTAATGAAAGGTAGGGAAGAGGGTATAGGAATCAATAAGGAATCGAATGAAAGCAGATTTCCGACTTCTATCGCTTACCGCTCCTGCTGTTTGGCATTTTTCTCTTCGCGCGCCTGCGCCTTCATTTGCTGCACATCGATCGTGTCGGGCTTGCGACGACGCATGTACAGCTCATGGTTGCCCATGCAGAGGGCCAGGATCCGCTTATTGATGCGAACACGTGGGGCAAAGAACATGAAGTCAGGGGCCTTCTTGTCGATCGGCTTGATGATGAACTTCTTCTCGGAGAAGGAGATGTTCCGGATCTCGGACCAGGGGAAGCCAATCTTCGGCGTCAGTCGATCGTCCTGCTCGTAGATGTTCAGGCCGAGGGCGTCGACGCCCAGCCAGAGATCGGTGCCCTTCTTATTCCTGATCTCAAAGTAGTTGACGCCATACATCTCCAGATCCTGGGCGATCTTCAGATACTCCATCATGGCATCCTCGCGCAGCATGCTGCGATGCTCCTGCCACCAGGTCATTATCGATTGCTCCCACTCGTCCTTGGACATCTTGTGCTGATCGATCACCCGCTGCGGCAGCAAGCGATCGTTCGCCAAGAAGCCGGCTGTGTGGGTGGTCTTGTTGTGATCCCCGTGACGTGCCTGCACCGCATACGAGGCCAGCAGGACGGACGTCTCGGGCGGACAATAGATCTCGTCGGTCAATATGGCATTCTTCACCTGCAGATAGAACAGGCGCAATGTGATGTCCTGTATGAGCTCCTCGGCCACATCTTCCGGATAGAATTTGGCACGGAATCTGAACTGCAATGGATTCTCCTTCTTGACATCCTGATTCATGACCTATAAGCAACCAAAACAAAGGGTATTATTCATATGAACAGAACAGAACGGATGGAGATCAGTGGGGGAAACTGTAGGATGGATGGATGGATGGATGGGTTGACTCTCTCGTTACCCATGTGGAGAACGGCATTGATCCAGTCTTTTTTTTTTGGCAGCATGAATAATTATACACAGACAAAAGATCTTTTTAGTAAACATAAAAGTAGTGGCCTCAAATCTGCATTCCTCAAGCAATACTCTACATAAATCTACGGAAATCTATTCTATACTAGTCTAGCAATATTCTAGGGAATTCTCGCTGGGGAGGTTCAATAGATTTGATCTCTCTTCTGCCCACCATGTCATCGGCATCGTCATCCTCTTCGCTTGTCTCTGAATGGTGGACTCCATTGCTGTCGCTTGTTGTCCGCTTGTCCACATATTTCTTTACGCGTTTCAAATATTTTATGGTCTTTATGGCCGGCGATTCGGGCTATTATTGTACACATTTGTATTTATATTATTATAAATTACAATTACAATTATAGATCCGAAAACAATAACCTACGTATCGTATAAATCAAGTGCATTTCAGAAGTAAGAAAGCAAACAATTTGTTCTCAGTAAATTTAATTTTTTAATTTGTTGTTTTAAATTCGTATTTTATTTAAACAAAAAATATTTTTTCCTAAGTTTAATTTTTTTAAATAATTTGAGTTTTGATATTTTATACTAATTTTAATTTTTTTTTAATATTATTTTGTATTGTGAATAATTTAATTTTTTTTTTGTAATATTATTTTTTATTTTAAATAATTTAATTTTTTAAAATAATATTATTTTTTACTTTAAATATTTTTTAATTTTTTTTATTTTTTTACTGATGAGAATGGATTTGATTATTGGCATTTCCTGAATGTATATCATTGTAAAAATATGATAATTTATCAGGAGATAATTCCTTAAAAAAGAGGCTTAAATCTTCTAAAATGCACTTTTGCTCTTTCTTAAGATTATCCCTGTTATATCAGTTATATTTTGGCATCGATTCGATTGGGCTTACCTTTTTGTACAGCTTAATCCATGTGGAATCGCCTTTGGAGTCGGTATACTGAAGACCAAAGAACCAAACCTCGCGCAGGCCGATCGTCTTGACCACCTGATCGAACAGTTGTTTGCCCGTCGTCGTCGACTGGATGGCAAACTCCAGTTCGGCGTCCATGGTCGTGACGCGCACATTCAGCTGCAAAGAGAAGACAGAAACATTTTTAGTTTGGGATTAGATTACAGTATGCAAATCCCTGTACAAATTTCGCATAAGCGAAAGGATTTCTAGCTTAAATTCGGTTGTGTCTCTCCCACGTCCTTTGCAACTCCATTTCTGATCTGTGTTCATGTGCAGCGCATTAGGGTGGGGGGATTGCGGGATTGCATAACAGAGGAGAGAAGTACAGTTGCCACACAGTTTGCTAGCTTCACGCGCATTGACCAAGTGCCTCTCTCACTCTCTCTCTCTCTCTCTGCCTCGTCCACAGTCAACCCACTCACCTATGATCTCCCCACCAGGGGGAAAATTGGTCAAGTGACAAAACACACACAGTTACAAATACACTCAGCGCTCTCTCTCTATCTCTCTCTCTCTTTTTGTGTGTCTTTCCGTCTGTATCTGTATCTGTATGGGTGCTTTGCCAACTTGTATAACCCGCGTGCTGTCCAGTCGGACTGTCGGACTGTCGGTCGGCTGCGTCACACTCTTTCTCGTACGTTCTGTTGCTGGCTTTGGGTGTCATGCTTGATTGATTTTCTTTTTTTTCAGTTTGCTGCTGTTGTTGCTTTTCCCTCGCGAGAGCGTGATTTTTCCGCAAGCTTTCCTTTTGTGCGCCTCGCAAAAACGTGCGTCGCTCGAGTCGAAAGGCTGGCGAGTGCAGCTTATGCAAAACGCAAATCGAAACCAATCCAAACACCAGCCAATCCGCATGACACGTGCCCCCAACGCCAACATGCTACACGTTGTATGACGCCAAATCCCGTTAATCCACGAAAGCAGAGCGACGGACACGACACGATTGTCGATAAATGACAATTCGATTCAAAGCCAAGAACTTGTTCTGCAAATGGGAATGGAAAATGGGACATACTCGCTGCTCTCTCTCTCTCTCTCGTAGGCGGACAGGTGGAAAACTTCAAGAACAGAACACCCAAGATTTCTAAGCAAGTTTTCCTGCTCTCTCAGGAGAAAAGAGCCAGAGCGAAACTTGTTTTCCATGTTTTCTTTAAGTGAGTCTTAACACCGTTTCTCTCTTGGCTTTTTCTTCAATGGTCTTCAATTATTTGAATCCCTCAGAAGTGAGTAAAAAGTGTCTCAGATGATTAGATCCATAAAAGATTAAATGGCTTTCCTCTTCTCCCACAAAGGAAGGGGTTTTAAGGATTTAAAAGTTGCAAATGGATCCCCCCATGGATCCGTCCAGTCTTGTGATGCCATAGGTTTTCTGTAATCATTTTTTGCCTTTGTTTTCCAGTTTGTGTTTCGCTGAATGCAAATCAAACGTGACACAATGCTAGGAAATTGAAAACGTTTTTCATTTCAATCCAATTAACGTTTTTGGGTTAATGCAGCAACGCTGTTGCGCGTTGCGCGTTCCGTCGTTTTCCTCTGTCCAACAGAGAGTCAGTCAGTAACACCCCACCCCCTGGTTCCTCTGGGCTGGTCTGTCCACCAGCAGAGCCCACCCTCCCCTTACCCCTACGGCGAAACGGAAGTCGGGAGCATAACCAGTTCGCTGTTCGAGTTTTCAAAAACATGACTTGATTTTCTCCATACACCCTATGAAGTAGGGTATTAGAATTTGTAGCAAAGATATCGGAATCAACAGATGACTCAACAGATACCCTTTTCCTTTTTGAGTTTGACGAGTCTCGTTTTCCTCTGCTTTGAAGATTTGTAAGATTAGTTGTAAGATTTTCTGAATTTTTAAATAACTGTTTTTTTTCTTTCTGTATACAAAATATACAAAAAAAATGTTCTACATTTTTATTTGTTATAATTTGAATTTTTATTATTTCATTATTAGTCATATTTTTGTATGTATTATGAAAAAAAATGTATTAATTATTTTATTTTTTTTAATTTGTATTTTTTTATATTTATTTTCTTTTTTTTTAATTAAAATTTTTTTTATTTGTTTCATTTTTATTATTTAAAAAAATGTATATGCATTTTTTATTTTATTTTTTTTTTTAAATATTTATACATATTTTTCCCCATTTTATTTTTTATATACATATTTTGCAAGTCTGAATTTCTCTTTGGCTCTTTGCCCCGTTCGTCCGTTTCTTTAGTCGATCACTACATCATATATCAATCGAAACAAAATTCCACAATCGATCCCTTTTCCTTCATCTATGAAGGGTATCCACAGATCCGGTTCATTCTTCTTTCCTTAAAACGGAAACCATACAAATGCAGCAGCAGCAATAAAGCACATTAGACACTCAAAAAAAAAAGAAAACAGAAAACAAAAACAAAGAACAGAGAATACGAACCGTTTTCCGCTTAACACTGACTCCGCCGTAGCGGGGCATACGGACACGGCTGTCGGAGACGACGACCATTCTGGGCGCGAAAGGGTTTCTCAGTAGTTTTTGAATTTTGATAGCGCTTTGTTTCGGCAAAGAACAATGTGTCGTCTGTCGTGTCGTTGGAAAATGTCGTGGAAAACGGGGGGGGAAAAAAAACAATGCGCGAATGCAGCGACGTTCGATACGGTTCTGTTGTCCAGCGGCAACTGAGGAAAATGGAAAAGTCGAGGCACATTTTGTAAGCCAAACAGTAAACCGAAGCAGAAGGAAAATGCAGACAGAAAGAAAGCCGTTGTGTGTGTGTGTGTGTGTGTGTGTGTGCAGGGTGTAAAAAAGAAAATGCTGGAAAAACAAAGCAAAATAAAATTGAACTAAATTTGTGTTTGCCCAATGGGCGGGTCGGGGAGCCTGGGGGCATCGTCATCGTCGTTCCGTTTGTCAAATTGCATGTTAATTATGCATCTAAAATTAGACAACACACAACGGAAAAAAAAACGGGAAAAAAAAACAAAAAGTAAAACCTGACACTGCCTCAACATTCAGCATTCTGACTGGCAGTTAAGTGCCTATCGGTCCGTCTATCCGTCTGTGTGTCAGATGGTGACCGTAGAGGTCAACAAAAAGATGGATAGATAGAGCCCCCAGCACCGAAGTGAGGCAAACAAATCAGCGTCAATCATACGACGCGTTGGCCTGTCAGTTCGATTTTTTATTGAAGCCAGCAATTAACCCACACCACACCGAACCCCTCCCCCCACAACACACACATCTAATATAAATAAATATATAGGTAGTACACATATAGTCGTATACTCGTTATAGAGAGTGGTGGAAAAACTATGTAGACTGGGCGCAGAGGAAAAAGGGAAAGTTCCGTTCCACTGGTTCCACTGCCACTCGGCGGGGAAAAGGGTTTTTTTCCAAAAGATAAGAATGAATCAACTTCAGAGATAGGGGATTGCCCAGAAGCTAGTTAATTATATTGAAGATGGGGATTACCCAGAAGATAGGTAGAAATTACACTGAAAAAGATGGATGGGGATTATCTTTGAAGAGTGTCGATGAGTGACTATAAATATGAATGGTGAAAGGAATACCCTTTAAAAGTGTAAGGTACTTCCACTTCTACATAACGCGACGCACCGACGCTTCGAGACTCGAGACATGTCGTGTGCATGACGCGGCCTATAGACTAAGGGTTTGTTGTTATTTATTGTTGGACTCGTCACAAATTCGAACAGCCTGCCCAGCGTCTCAAAATGAATTCTTCCACTCATAGGGACTTTGTTTTCTTTAAGAGAAAGAACCTTTCTTCCCTTCCCATAGTCTCGAATCCTTCAAAGCCATTTTTCCACTAACACTTTGATGCTTCTACTATATCCAAGATATTTCTAAAGACACCAAGTCGATAGCCGTACGACCGATGGGCCTATAACGCATTTCGTGTGACTCGATGAACCGAAATAATTTCAGGAAATTAGAGACATTATTTCCTTTCTTTTCTGTTTTTTACCATTTTCCTTCAGTCACATGATCGCGTAATGAGGAGATCCCATTAGAACCCAAAAATCCATCGCATTCAATCAATCAATCAGCCGTCACAAAAGACAAAGAAAATCATTAAAAAGTTGTCATCGTCTACCGATAAAAACGACTCCCCATGGAGTCCATTCCTTGGATTCCCATCAGCAGAGTATCTCCAGATATGTATCTCTCCTCTCTGCCGTCAATCGAAAAGAAAGCAGCATAGGAAGGAGTTGTCTTCTCCGGGCCATGGTCAAATATTCTCGCAATGTTCAAGTGTCTGTTTTATCAATGACGTTGTCGATGGGTTATCTTTCCCTCCACAACACAAACAAAAAAAAAGGTTTAAAATTGATGGAAAATATAGTCAATAAATTCAATTAACAAGACGTCATTCAGCGCACTGACGTCTTCATTTCACACTTTCATTCGATTGCTGAAATTATATTTAGAGATGGATCTCGTCTTTTGACGACAATTGCAGGCAGGAAGCAGTACGTTCATTTCGAGTGTTTTGATAACCACAACCGAGCAGAACACCGGTGGGCAGATATAATACGTTCCATAATAATCTATAAAAATGAACCACAAAATATGAATTTCGTCGTTCTCTATCGAAAATCAGTGAATGCTTCTTCTGTCTCCTGATTTATGGTTTAGTTTTCGTGTTGATGATTTAAGACTTGGGTAGGGGACTGACATATCATGGAAAAGTTCAGTTTTGGGCTATTTTTAGACCCCCAAAAAAAAGGAGGAGGGGACACCCCTATTTTTTCTCTTCGAATCATGGCGCAGACTGCCGAGCCATTGGCCTTTCACTTATGGAAATATTTCGCATCTTTCATCTATCATTTCTTTGTGAAATACTTACCGCTTTTGGAGACATTTTTCTGGCTTCTTTTCCTTTACTGATGGGAGGGAAAGCGAAATGCTGTTTGCTAGGGGAGTCCTCTTGGAGGTTTCTTCGTGTTTGGCTGCTTCGTTGCTTCGTTTAGTGCTGGAAGGTGAGTCTCAAACTGCAAACAGAAACAACAGGAAACGATAGTGACATTAGTGACAGAAAACGATAACCACCAAAGACGTAAAGGGACTGCCACCAACTGCTTCACGACAGAATAAACTAAACCATTTTATATGATTTGTGGAGCGGCATTATTACTCAGAGCTCTGTGAAACAAAACAAGATAGTCATGCGATGAATCAGTGACTGAATTCCGTCAAAAGTTGATAAAAAGGCAAATTATTTCTTAGTTTTCGAAGCTTTCCAGTGTTGCAAAATGACAACATGAAATATTCGAAGCTCTCTCTCTCTCTCTCTTTAGCATGCGAGTACTTCTCTCATTTGTTATCGGTTTTCAAACGTTTTATTCTTCCATTTTGTGAGATTCAAGGGCAAGTCGAGTACTCTTCGTGATATTTTGGAGACTTTTGAATCACCCATCGCCCATGAACCTCTCGACCATTTCCGCCCATTAGGAAGTTCTCTGTTTGCTTTTATCAATTAAAGAACCCAACAACGGAATAAATGTTTGACGGAGGAGAGAGACTTTGAACAACGCCACAGCCAAATATAATGTAAGTCCGTCCATCATTCCTCCAATCCATCTGTCACACGACATCAGACATCAGACATCAGAGTGGGGGCTGGTTTCTGTGGTGTGGTGCATTTTGTTGTCAAAGTGCCAGGTGAAATCATAAATATTATTATAGAACCCATTTATAGGCCCCAGCAGATATAAGCACAAGGGAAACACGTGATTATTATATGTATGCATGATATTTATGTACATATATTCATTTTGACTTATTTATGGGGAATTATAGTAAGAGTGCAAATTTTGAAGAGCGTTCAGCCTTCTTGAATTTCGTGAGCATTCGATTTGCAGCAAAACCAAAGTGTTTCTCGAGATTCTACTTCCTTAAACGAGACTTTGGAATCATTTCTACACGTTAAGTGGCGAATTAGTGACGAAAAGTCAACAGAATGCGTTTTTTACTATACAACATCTCAAAATGCGTTTTACAGCACTTAGCGAATAAATGCCATTCCCAAATGAGCCCTACGAGGCATACAAAGTAAGTAAATGGCTTCTCCAATGAATTTTCCAACATTGTCCAACATTTTGCAACACTGGAAAGCAAGTACACCCTTTCAAAGAAGCTACTTTTTTTGCACAAGAGTTAAGTGCAATTTTTTGTTCACATTGAGCATTTGTTTGGCTAAAACATATTATAAAAAGTCTGTACGTTGTACAACACCAGAAAAGATGGTTTTTCAACTCTAAAACAAATGAATCCACATACAAACTCCCATAAAAGATAAACGTACTACTCAACGTACGTATTTTTCCATCTTTCAAGTATTTTTTATTTGATTTTACAAAGTGTTTGTTTTCCCCTTCCATTTTTGGGTAATTTGCACTTGAGACGCAAACATTCTATTTTTGGGGATGGAGGAATGTGGAATATGGCCTCCCCAGACATACATACATGTACGTGTGTATGTATGAAAATCCAATTAAATCTCGGACACAATTTGACATTTAAACTTGTGGCTTGTGGCTTGCGGCTTTTGGCTTGCCCCCGATCCTCCCTGATCTCTGTTGCCACCACGTCGTGGCAATGACGTCAATGGCAGTTGCAACGAATCGTATCTCTCACAGAAACCAACCATCGATAGGGTACCCTTTTTCCTTTTTTGTTCTGCTACTTCCCATGAAATGCAAATAAATCAAATTATTAGATGATGCTTTCGGGCGCCCAAATATAATGACATCATGCGGCATTTATTATCGCCAGCGCGTGAACTTGAGCAGCACAAAGCCCTCCACTCCACTCCCCTCTGCGTGGCACTCCACACGTCGTATCCAAATAAAAAAAAAAAAAAAGAAAGAAAATAAAAAAAAAAAAAAAAAGGTAAACTGAAATGAGCTCATGCCTGCTTCTGCTTCTGCTTCTGAATGGTGTTGCTGTTAGCGTTTTCGCGTTGCGCTAATCAACAGCAACAAAGCCACAAAAATTCCTTTGGCCTGATTCTCGAGAGAATGCCACGGTAAACGTGTCTCCCAGCCCAAAAGTTACGGTTACGGCTGCGGCTGCGGCTGCGGCTACGGCTACGATTGCGCGCTCAATCGACTGGAGAGAGTGAGTCAAAAGTACAAGCCACGAAACTTGTGTGATTAAGTGCATCCTGTGCTCTCACACTCACACTCGCACTCTCCCTTCGCTGCATGTTGTTACTATGCGCCGTACACACTCATTTCCTCGAAAATTGATTGCGTTTTTATTATTTATTTAATTTAGAATTTACTCTCGCTTCCTGCCGCCTTTCTTTCTCCCTTCTCCTCCTGCTTGGTATCTTTTATGTCTTGCCACTTGGCCGGAAATGATTTGGCGAATTTTGTTGTATCTTTTAGTTTCCATTTCCATTCGAATGGCGTGTAAAATGTATGATCGTCGCACTCTTTCGCACGCATGCCTTTGTTCTCTCTCTTTTGGCGCTTGACAACATTGAAACTGTGACACAACTGTACCAGAATATCCATAACAACACTGCTAGTGTACCATTTTATAACAGTGAAAATGGAGACATGTTTACTCGTTATTGAAAGTGTAAAAATTTCTTAAGACATTCCTGCGCCACTTTACTACACTGTTGCAAAAGGCTAACTGAAATTAAGAAGTTCCCATACATATTTAATTTTCTCAACAGTTGTCTCTGCTTTTTGGCACTTTACAGCACTGTTGTTCATGGAAGAATTTTCGTTTTCTCTCTCTCTCTCTGCTTAAATCCCAAAAACATTGGGCAATGGACGTGTTCTAAGTAAAGCAGCCACCACACGCTTTTTCTCACTTTACAGCACTGTTACCAAATGCAATTGAACTGTAACAATGCGGTCAATGCGCTGCTACAGCTGTCCAACTCTTGCGTTATTATAATTTTTAATTAATGAATGGCTTTACAGACCATTATTCTCCTGCCCTCCGTTCCACCACCTCCTTCTCCTCCTCATGCCACACAAATCATTCATTCATTCAGTTAAACACAAACGTTTACATAATAATAATTGTTCAGTTTCTCTCTCTCTCTCTCTCTTTCCGTCTCTCTCTCTGTGTATGCGTTTTGTGTCTCCAAATAGCGAGATTCCTGAAGCCCCCCCACTGAGAGCATTGTTTTGTGCCGGTTTGTGTTTAATATCCATAAACTACATTAATGAGTTCAACTTTAGACAGAAATGGAAAATGCAGAGAGCCAACAGAAATCACGTTTATTGTTTGACCACCGGAACACAGCCGACGCGTCGCTCCAATGGATGGCACACGCACACGCACACGCATACGAAAAATAAACGATTGGACAACTGGACACTGGGCTGGCTGACGGACTGGCTATTGCGTATGCGCAACGCAACGCATTTAAAAATCCATTCCATCAAAATGACTCGCAGGTAAAGTCCAAACACACAACCATCATACCATCATGCCATCGGTATCCATCTCTCTTTCTGCTTTTACTTTCCTTTGGGGTTTCTCGGTTTCGGTTTCTCTTTCGCCCCATCATAATAAATGAGCAGCAAATAAAATTATTTCTTCGTCCACTTTGGCGTTCGTTTTCTGTTTGACTTTTAATTTTCAAACAATTATTTGGCGATCCACAAAGAGGGTACTGCGACCATCAACTGATTTGGCTGTTGGCAAGTCAGAGAACGCCGAGTATTATTTAAAAAAATAGTTTAAAAGGAACACACTTAGTTTTCCATAATTAAAAAAATATTAATCAATTTTTTAACAAAAATTTTTTTTAATACATTTTTATTTTTTAATTGTTTTAATTTATTTTTGTTTTTGTTTAATTTATTTCTTTTTTTTTTTAAATTTATTTGTAAATATTTTTTAAAATTGTTTTCTTTTTTTTTAATTTATTTCTTTTTTTTAATTAATTTTTTTTTTTTAATTTATTTATTTTTTTTAATTTATTGGTACATATTTTCCAAAATATATTTTCATTATTTTTTTTATTTTTTTAATATATTTAATTTATAAATACATTATATTTTAATACTATTTGTATATTCGGTACTCGAAGAGTAAAGGGTTATATTGGATTTGTTTTGTTTTGTTTAATTCATTATTCTTTTAATTTATTTAGGAAAAGCTTCAAAATCGGTAAATCTTCAAGTGTATCCCCAACTTCGATTCGCTAAAGACTCGCTAAACTTTCTGGTTTTATGGTATTTCTTACGTTTCATGGCGCGTTGATTTTCCCCCTCCCCACTTTCAATAATTAAAATGTGCAGCCACGAAGGCAATCAAGCGACGGGATCCACAGCGAAGAAAACGAAAAACAAGAAGAAGAAGAAGCAAAAAGACCTGACCAAGTAAACTATATTTTGTGTACGATAGATGATATATATATGTATCTACTTTTATGAATGAAAATCAGAGGCAATGGAAATGAAAACAAAAACACAGCAGCAGGGAGAAACCTTAATTACATTAGAATGGAATAGAATATCCCAAGTATATTTGCCTGCTTCTAAACCTAATCTAAACGCTTGCCAGCTGTTCATTTGAACCGAAAGAAAGATATACACAAAATAACACACAGAACCATTCATCAACTGGTGTCACTTCCACAGCAGAAGGAAATGGAGATCTGGAATGATAAATACCTCTGGAATGAAAGAACATTCCTCAGCCTCAGAGGCTGATCGTGCTCATCCACTATTTCGTTTAGTCGAGCATGCTCATGTTAGAGCACAGTACAGAACCAACCATTCATCAGCTTGACGTCAAGAAAAAACATAATAACAAATGTGACAATTTAATGAAGCAAATTAGCCTTAAATGTTCCAGATACCGTCGACAAACAGAATCGCGCACGTAAAGAAAATATGCTATGTGCGACAGACAGAACCACCGATGGACAGACAGACGGACAGCCGAGAGAGGGTGAGAAAATATTATGATGAGGAGCAGGGCGAATCGGAATAGGAATCAGAAAGAAAGACATCAGACATCAGTCTGCCCCTGCCACAATGAACACAGCACGCAAATACATTAAGCATTTCCCGCCTCGGGTCTCCACACGAATGAATGTTTATCCACGGGTTCTCGTTCGTCATGATATCTTCTCTTCTTTCTCATGAGATTATTTCGCCAACTCATAGACATAATTAGTCTTTGGGAACGAATGGTGGGCTTTTCAGAAGAATATAGAACAAAAAGAGAGCTTTCAATTGGTTAACCGACACTATAGACGGTTTTCAACACTGGCAGACAATCTTTCAAAGTTCTTTCTTTCAAAGTTTATTCGACTACAAGACAAAACTTGAATATGGTATGTTAAAAATGTATATTAATGGCATTCACCAACACTTTATGACATTTACCAACACTAACTCAGGGAAGACCAGTCATTTACGTGTTAAATTCTATTTTAAGTTCCTAAGCGTACAATCCACATTTTCAAATGTCTACTGTCATTTACAAACACTTTATGACATTTACCAACACTAACTTAGCCACTTTAACATGGGTTTTAGTCGAAAAAAAAAAAAAATCCTAAAATCCACGTATGTAGTTAACGTGGCTTTCAGCTTACATCTCATGTTAGCCTCGATCATCGCAATCCCCTCCCATCCCATCCCATCCCATTCCAATCCATCCCCTCAACAATTTTCATGGCTACATGATACTCGGCATTGTGTAAGCTCTCTATCGTATTGATGCACGATACATCCAGTCGATTGCCGCTAATTGTTTTTGTCAATTGTCATGCAAAACACACGCACACCCCGAAACTGCCCGAAAAAAACAAGAGAAGAAAAAAAACAAGAGAGAGAGAGACTAACAGACAGGGAAAATTGTTTGTTGGTTTGTCTGTTTTGCCGGTTGGTTTATCATCTGATGGTGGCGAAGGGCATTTGACAAGTA
The DNA here is from genome assembly GCA_963969585.1 of Drosophila helvetica. Lineage (NCBI taxonomy): Eukaryota > Metazoa > Arthropoda > Insecta > Diptera > Drosophilidae > Drosophila > Drosophila helvetica. Next base: position 18,181,571 of record OZ018401.1, on the reverse strand, counting down.
AATTTGGATGTTCGAATGTTTGGTTGGTGGGTTGGTTGGTGGGTTGGTTGGTTGGTTGGACTCTAAGTGAAGAGTCAATCAATGGCCAGTTTTGGGGAAAAACTACACATCATTATTTTGTGATAGAAAAGGGGAGATATGTGTACTTTACCCAGATTATTTCATTGTCATTGAATTGATAATCTCAATTTGGTTACAAATCACACACAAAAGTGTCAGTGGCATTGGCAGTGTCGCCCATCCGACCGCTTATCGACAATCGTATGTCACGAAGTAGTATCCTTTCGTTTATGGTAAATTTGTAGAGCATGCAAACTTTTGCCACTTTTGCCATGGATTCTTTCTTTTCCTAATGAATACTTAAGCCCCATTTAAACCATTTTATTTCAAGCAATTTCAAGCAAACGATTGATAAGCCATATATGTACTCGTAATTGCATTCCCATTTGATTGACCGCTACAACTATTTTGTGTGTGTGTGTGTGAATCGGTTACCGAGTGCTGTTGCTGCGGCAATTAAAATTAAAGTGCACGATTTGTGTGTCGCCCGAAAGACGCACGAAAATTGTAGTAAAATTCAAGTTAATGTTGTGTCAAAGCCACTTCCGCTCCCCGACTCCTCGATGGCTCGACACCGAGACTGCGTTTACACACACATTGCGGGGGAATATCGTGTGCATATCTTATCTGAACAAAAAAAATACCACCTTTGTGTGTCGTTGTGTCTCGCATGTGGCAATCGGCCTAAAAATATTTTATATACCGCATACCTCGAACCAGGTAATCAGAAGAACGTACGCACCAACACTTGCACATACGAAAAACAATTAGAAATTGGCAAATAGACACTAAAGCATGAAATGGAATGGAACTACTCCTCCTTCTTCTGCTTTTGCTGCTCCTATCGCTGATATTTTGTACTACAGAACAGAACAAACACTACACAAAATTCAGTACAAATAAAACACGAATGGGTACATGGCGAGCGTCAGGGACACGACAATTGGGTCGCATGGTGGCTGGTTGTGTCATCGAGAAGACATCGTCATCGAACCGATAAGATGGCGATGGCGGCACATGCCGGAAACTCGATCAGATTTCGTTCTTAACCAACACTTGTGAGGTGCATTTACCAGCATACGCATACTAGAAGGTTGACGATGGAGAAAGCTTTGGATGCTCTCGCCTATTGGCTGTGAGAGTGGCAATTATGTAGCTCCACAATACCGATTGGCCTAAAATCTGTCATTAATTGCATTCTGCAACACTGATTTGTTAAAAGCTTGCCATTTTTGGCACTTCTCAACACGGATTGGCTGTACAAATTAATGCAATTTATAGAGTGATCCAGCACTGATAGTCTGAAAATGTGGCAACCAATTAGTTTTCCAGCACTGATTGTAGACTGTAAAAATTGCATTTATCTAGTTTTTCAACACTGATTTTCTGTTGAAATTGATTTTATTGGTAAATGAATATCTGTCCCCAAAATGAGGTTTCTGGAAGAGATTTCTTCAATTAAAACACTTTCAACACTTGCCCAAAACCATTTCCAATGCAAAAATTAAACCAAAAACCAAAAATGTATTAGCCACTCAAATATTGAGTGATTTATCCCCCCGTCCACGTCCACATGCAATTAGTGAATACCAAACGGAAATTCCCGTCTTAAATGCCACATACATTGCCCAACACCGGCAGCTGCAGCACACATTCTACAGGTTTGCCAAATGGAAATACTAACGGGTATTAATCATCGCTAAAAACATTCCAAAAACTAAAAAACAACAACACAAAAACTACAATTTGCCGTATCAGTGAGAGAAATAAACAGCAAAAATAAAAAAAATAAAAAAAAAACCAGTTATCCAGCGGCCCCCAGAGATTGTATTCTTTGGATGAGTACTTCGTACGGGAGAGGTACAGTCACCAACGCCGGAGGCCGGATGCCGTAGGCATAGGCGACATGGCATGTAAATTACTCATCCGCGGGCTCTTGATTTATTTGTCCGACTTGTTGAGTAAATGCTTTCGTTTTCAATTTTTGACAATTATTATTACGCTTCGCAATGGAATGACAATCAACCGTTCCGTTCCAATCCGATCCGATCCGATCCGATCCATGGTGTATTATGAAACATAGACAATTTGCATGCACTGTGTGTGCGTCGAGGCATGTTTTATGATGCAACAGAGATACGAAAGCGAAATAAGCACACACACACTCTCAGTTTTATGTCCCTCGTTCGTATATTATTTGCAAATTATTTATGACAGACAGAGAGAGAGCGGCCAAGAGGAGGTAGAGAGAGAGAGAGAGAGAGAGAGAGAGAGAGACAGCCTTTGCTTGTTAGCTAATTTCATTTCATTTCATTTTTACCTTCCACAAAACACTCGTGCAAATATTATTAGCAGCACTAAACGACGCGGTGCGGAGGCCCCCATCCCATAACCCTCTTTAAAAAGAGACAATAGATAGAGATACGACTACGACTACGAATCGACTAAGGCTGCGACGACGACGACTCTATTCCGCCTGAAGGTAGAAGAGTAAATAATATGCGTGACATTGAGCTTTTGAGGTTATGCATACGTTAATGTGCACTCGTCGCACAGCCCCCCCCCCCTCAAACTACCAATTGTTATCTTGACTTAAAAACTTTATTAATAATAAGAGTCATACGAGGAGTCACAGAGCACACAGCATAGACTTTATTAGATCATGTCAAAGTTTAGTTTCTGGAATTCCATCAAATGGCTAAAAATAGCCTTGTTCGTGGTCGATTTCATGATTCACCCTAGAGTTTAGTTTATTCGTTGAATCAATGAAGAGCATCTTATGGGGCAAATATTCGCGTTATGGCTACTAATTTACAAACAAATTGATGAATGAATTCAATTTGAATGCAATAAAAAACTGTAATCGATAGCTATTGATCAGATTTTAGTTATCAATCCATAAATATTAATTAATTTGATACAATTTCGATTATTTTTCCATTATGTCGATACCACTTTGATCATTTTTACACAAAGTCGATACTTTATTGATTAATTTCCCATCAATTCGATACCCATTGGCTGATTTTCACTTTAATCGATCATACCTACATTTTTTTTCATCAATCGATAATTTCGCAATAACCTTATCGATACTCTTCGATCATTTTTCCCATTAAATCGATATAATTTCGATCATTTGTTTTATTCGATAAACTTTCGATAGGTTTTCATTCAGTTTCGATCAATTTTCGTCAGTGTTCTTCCCATAACTACTAATTTAATAGTTAATTATCCGAACCTTCAATTAAATACTCCATTCTACTGCAAAATAAAGCAAAAATAATGACAATTGGAATACTGTTTATCTATCAATTGTCAGCAGAACCCCCACCCCACGACACATATACCCCATTTGACCAATATTCTGTTGTGATTGATTGATTTACGAGTGTATGCCAGAGAGCAGGAGGCCGAGACCTAGAGGTCTAGAAACACAAAAGCCATTAACGAAATAAGCGTTAATGAAAATGTGCACACAGGCAACAAGAAACAAAAAAAAAAAAGAAAAAAAAAACCAACAAAAATTTTTGCCATTAAAACCACATTAAAAATAGTAAAACACAAGAGCCATGGCAACTAAATTTTCTGCTGCTGAAAGATGATTACATTTCGATAAAAAAAAAACAAAAAAAAAAACAAAAAAAAAAAGGGGGGGAGAACCGCAAACACAATGACACAAGGTAAAACACAACGAGAGAGAGAGAGAGAGCGATGATAATGCAATGTGCAGTGTTGTAAAAGCAGCGGAAGTGTTGATTAATTGCATGGCACATCCGCCGTTTTGCCAGATGAGTTGATCATCTATCGGTAGGTCTCACTGGGAAAGCGGATAAGAATCATATGATACAGCGGGGGGATGTCATTTCGTTTGATTTCCTTTGCATTTGGATTGCCTTGTTTTCCTTTAGATTGTTCTATTTTTCAGTTTTTGGATGCCACAGTAGTATTCTTACAGATCTCTCGAGATCTTAGATGTTTCCCTTTTTTGTAAAATGTCAGGCACTCTCGTCTTAGCCTTCAATCATTATATTTTTCGCTTTAATTTATATGAATTCCAGAGAAAAAAAAATCCACCTGACACCCGACTGACTCATTCCCTTCACACAACACACAAACAAGATTCCATTTTCAATTCGCAGTTAAAATTAATTTTCGAAGCGACTTCCACTTTACCTTCGAACAAATCTCAAACAATCAATTGTACAATTAGTCATTTCTTCAATTAATAATTGACTATTTTTAAATGTGTGCGAGACGACGACTGCTATGATGATGATGATTATTATTATATGAGGCTGAGGCTAAGGCTAAGGCTATGATGATGATGATGAGCTCAGGTTTTGAGCAATTTCTAAAAAGGCATCAACGACATCAACGACGTTATTAACGTCACACACACGTCTCTTACTTTGGAAAGATTTATCGTATTTTTTACACCTTGAACTTTGACGCAACACGAAAGCAGCGTCGTGTCGCCTCTCGCTCTCTCGTACAAAGCTCACGAGCGAGCGCTCTCTCACTTCGTAGTCTTGGAGTGGAAGAGAGTATGGGGAGCGGAGTAGCGTAGATATCGGATTAACATGAGAGCGAAATAACAGTATGAGTGTAAAGTGCAATATGAATCTATGGCGGGGCTATCTTCTAGCCTAGCCACCTAGCCACGCCTCCTCTTGTCATTCACATACGTGAAAACGTGCTCATACCTTGATATCTAAAAAACACTGTACCTCTTCTGTAATTGTAGGCAACAAATGAACAAGAGAACATGACGGAAATACACTGAAAATAGAGTCAGGGGCCACATACAAACGTGTAGATGCTGCATAAGCTTGTCTTACAAAGAGAAAGAGAAAGAAAAAGAGAGAGAGAGAGAGAGAGGGACGGAGAGAGATACACCTTTCGTCTGCAAAATTTCAGCGACAAAAACGAACAACGCAAAGAACAAGGTGGAAATTTAACAAAATGCGAGCTATCTACATTTGGATACCCTAGAAATGATTCGATACCACATTAATGTGGAAAGAAAATTACAAATAGATCGGTATATGTATGTAAACCCCTAAATAGGTACATAAAGAAAGGATAGAAAAATATCTAATAATAAATAAATAAAACCTCCTCTCTCTCTCTCTCTCTGTCTCTTATAGCATCATAAGCCCAAAACTGTTGATCAAACTAATATAGCCCCCAAAAACCATGCATATTTTTTGGTTAATGGGTATTCCACTCAACCTGTTATTTTGCTGTCCAATTTGTCGTCTCTCATTCTTGTTGTTTTTTTAGAGATTTTTTCGGCATTGATTCGTGCTAATGACAATATTAATAAAAACATAAGAATGGATGGAGGGGAAAGAATGGTGTCTTTTCTGTGATATATGATACTGGAATTTGTCAGCCTCTTCTGGGATTCTCTTTGGAAATAATACAAGTTTGTCCCTACAAAAATGAATTCTATGATCTGAATTAATGGTTATGCTGCCCTCTCTCTCCCCCTCTTTCTCTCTCTCTCTCTCTCTCTCTCTATGTTTGTGTAAGAGGGTATCACAAACAACAAAGAGCGTTAAGAGAGGTAGAGCTGGGGAGGAATCTATGCAAATTAGTTAACAGTTATTCAGAATCAATGAAGCGTCATCGCAGTGTTTTTAGAACACCCCAACCCTATCCTCCCTCCTCTCTTTTTAGTTCGCTCTTTTTCCTACGCTCTCTCTCACTCTATTGCTATCATCACTGCCCTGCCCATCATCACAGTTACGTTGACCTTCAGAGATCGTAACGTAGAGAATTCTGCTTCTGCTGCTGTTGGGTGCGGCCGCGCAGCAGCAGCTTATACTTTTTGGAGGCTGAAGCAGCGACAGAGACAGCAACAGCGACAGTGGGACGAGGGGCATGCACAGGCAGCGGCTACAAAAGAAAGCTGGCAATGGAATTTTAGCAATGCGGCCGCTAGCCAGCGCTGCCCATTGGATACTCCACTCCCCCTTCACTAGACTAGTCCCCACTCCTTCACTCACTCACTCTCTCTCTCTCTCTCTCTCTTTCTTTTGGTTAGCTACGGAGAGAAAGAGAAAGAGAGAAAGGGAGAATGGCAAGAGCTGATGCACCTGATAAAATACGAGAAATAAAAAGTACATTAAAAATGTTGCAAATGTACGTTAAATATGCATTACTCTATTATTTTGAAAAAAAAAGTTAAAACAAAATTAAAAGCAAATTTAAATGCATTGAGACACGCGCGAAACATCAGTAGAGGTAGAGCCCGCGGCAGAGACAGAGGCAGAGCGTCGGACAGAGTTTCGGCTTAGCAGAGTCCTCTCTCTCTCTCTCTCTCTCTCTCTGTCTTCAAGCTTTTGATTAGATCGTGAAGTTCCAAATATATTCCAAACTCCAAAGAATTTGTATTGTATATTTTTCCTAAGGAAAAATAACTTGTGCAAAAGGTCCCCTTTTTTTGAAATATTTTTTTAGGAATACGGGAGTATATTGATCAGATGATGCCGTGGTTTAATTTTATGATTTTCCCATTAAAATATATTAAATTAATAGAGTCTTTCTGTTCCTGGGAAAAATCCCATTTAAAGGGAAGTAAATGGATAATGTTCATTCGCTTTTTCCTGTTGTTTAATGAACAAATATTTGTGGCTCTTATCGATTAGATTTCATGGGAAATGAGTTCCTGAATGGGAACAGACACATTATTTTATCGCGTATTTTCCTTTTTCCCCCAAAAAGAAAGGTTGTATGGATGGAGTACATGGATCTGATATTTATTTGGATATTTTTCTTCCAGTTTTTCACATTTTGGGGAATAGGCTCTCTTGTGTGAATTCACTTTTGGATATTTATTCTTCCCGTTTTCCACTTTTGGGTATATTTTTTCTCCTGTTTTTCCTCCCGCATTTATATCCCATTTTTTCTTTCTCGTATTCCCATTTTCCTGCCCGTTTAACCATTTTTGTATCTTTTTTCCTGTCTTTTCCGCAAAATAGCTGTAGATTGACGGCATTTTTTACAGTTAGGTTTTGGTCAAAACGAGATGCACCATCCGATCCGGCACAAGGCGCGCGCGGGACCTGTTGCTGCATGCTGCCACCGCCAGTGTCAACCATCTCTGCGTCTTTGGAACGACTTGTTTATATCTTGTGTGGGGATGGGGAGTGGAAGGGGGTAGCAGGCAGATGGCAGGCAGGTAGGAGGAGGAGAAGGAGGATGGATAACTGCCACCTGGGGCACCTGATCCCGCGCTACCTCTGTGTGTGTTGGTGTTGGTCAGAGATTTGTGGCTGGCGTTTTAGAAAGTATGTCAATTTAGAAAAGTCGTCGACTGTCCACCACACACGCACACACAAAGAGAGTGAGAGAGAGAGGGAGAGCGACGGGAGGGAGAGAGACGCCGCCTTTTGCATACTGGGCGCAAGTGTGACCAGATTTAAGTTTTGAATTTGAATTTTAGAATAAAATACGAACCGCAGTTTCTGTTTTCTTCGATCCACATGTGCAGCATACACCTACACACACTCACAGAAAACTAGGGACACAGACACACACAGACACAGACACTGTGAAAAAAAAACGTTAAGATCTTTTTTTTTTTTCTTTTTCAATTTTTTTTTAGAGAGCGGGACAGAGAAAGAGTTGTTCGTTCGATCGATCGGGTCGTACGGTTTTACACTCACACACACGCATATACGCAATAAACACTCGGGAGGGGTGTGGGGGAGGAGAGTGAGAGAACAAAAAAAACTTCGCGTCTGCTTGAAACGAGCGCGCCGTCGCGACTGTCTCAACTTTGGGGCTTTTGGGGGCTGTCTGCCTGCGCCAACCGCTGCGCCGCTGCTCTGCGGCTGCAGCTTTTGGCGACGCTGCTGCTCGAGAGAGCGCTGCTGTGGATGGGAGAGAGAGAGTAAACATGGCTTGGAGAGTGAGTGAAGTTCAAATTGAAATGGCGGAGTAGACGGGGCCGAGGCCGGGGCCGGCAAGGCTGAGTGTGGAGCGTGGAGTGGAGAGTGGACTGGCCATACTGAGTGGAGTAGCGTGTAGAGTAGATTGCCGAGTGAGTGTCGAGTTTAGGGAGAGCGAAGCACAGTGGTGTGTGGAATATGGTTTTTGCAAGCCACAGAGTGCTGGGCGGAAAATGGGCTGCGGTGGAATGGAGTGCTTTCTTTTAGCGCGCTTTTTTGTCGTTACCCGCTCTTCCGCTCCAGCGGCGGCGGGACAGCAGACGCGTAAGCAAAATTGTAATATAATGAATGATAATGCACATAAGCACTATATACAGTAGGATATTCTTAATATTTTCAAGTGCGAATCCCATAATACTCTCTGAAAGGTTATAAAAAGCCAACAAAAGCTTTTAGAAGAGGGTCGGAGAGATTAGAAACGGAAGAGCGAGTGAGTTGTGGGGTGTGGAGAGAGGCGTGCAAGAGCGTAAGAGTGTGGAGTGGAGAGATCCAAAGACGGTGGCTGGTTGTTGCTGTTGTCGGGGGCTTAAAGATAGTGCAGGAAATAAGATCTTACACAAACACGCCTATCTATGTTCCTGTTTTTCCATTTACGTGTGTGTGTGTGTGTGAAACATGCGGCTCAATGGGCGCTGGATACCCTGCAAAAATCACCAAAACACAACCAACGAATGCCGGGTATATCCATTATCGATTGTTGCATTGGGTCAGTAATCGGACCTGTATGGAATCGTGTCATTAAATCAATCATCATTTTGCGATAAGATAATGTGCGTTATGCAATTCAGATAAAGTTTTATTCAACGTTTACGCGTGACTGGCAAATTGCCAACCATTGCAGCGAGAGAGAGAGGCTATTATATTATAGGGTATCCTATAACCGATGTGGGGAGGAGTGTCGCCGATTGCGCAGCCTTGGATCGTATATTCCTACAATGCGATATGGGCCGCCTATCTCTAAGGAACAAAAACAACAACAACGACGAACGCACGCACTCGAGGGCTTAGGCCTGGCCAAGTGCTGTTGTTCTGAGTCATTTCTCCCACTCCATTTCTCCCCCCTCATTCTCCACTCGCTTCTCATTTAGAAACTTGATTCAAAGCTCAGCCCGGCCGATGCCGAAAGTGCAAGATTACGACAGAGATCAGTGGCGTAGCCAGGCCCCTGATGTCCCCGTCCTCTAACCCCTTTGAAAAATCCTGCCCACGGCTCTGTGTGCTTCTCCAAAAGCTTCTCCAGATAGCGGTCACAGCCGCAGAGCTCACAAAACCAAAATTAGAACATTACGTAGTCCCACTCCGACAAAAACGCGAAATATGCTGCTCTGCTCGAAAGAAATACAATAAAAAAATAGTTTATCAATTTGAAAATTGATAAAAATAAAAAACAACCACAACATTTTGCTGTTATCTTTTTGGAGTGTGAAGCAAAAATAAACCCAAAGGAACACAAAACTGATTTATTATACAAACGTTGATTTTTGATTGGAATGCAATTCCGGATGGGTATTCCAGGGGGTAGAATAACTGTGGATCCCTAAACCACAGACATCATTCGCCTCGCCCTTTCGAAAACTCACTCAAATCTATCCTTCTGACTCGAAACCCCATCCCAGAACATCTCAAAAGTTCCAATAGTTTATTGGGATTGGAAATCTAGTAGATTCCACTTAAAACACACCATAATCTTGATTGATTTGGTGATATATTTTCCCGATTTTACAGTAACTTAATCAAGAAGAGATACTTTGAAGGATACTCAAGTTTTCTTAAAATGTATTCTCAAATTTTTTTCTATGGATTTTACATGATAAATCGCTAGAGTGGTGGAATTCAACGAAGGATGACCCCCTCTAGGGTTAAGCACTCTCTCTCTCACTCACTCTTTCACTTTCAAGAAGACTGTCGCAGTAGCAGCAGCAGCAACATAAAAGTAAAAGCCCATCCATGGCCAAGTGTTGTGCAAGTGCAAAAGAGAGAAAAAGATAAGATACCAAATGGTTGAGAGAGCGACAGGGAGAGAGAGAGTGATGGATCGTCTGGGGGGCGGCTGGAGGTCGATCGGCTGCCCCTGCGGTTTGACCCACTAAATGAGCAGCAGCAGCAGCAGCCCGCCGAATACCCATTCTCCTTCCCCCCGGATAACCGAATGCAGTTTTGTGAGTCACGAAGCTGATTAATTTCTCACGCGTCGCCGCTAACGCTGGCGCTGACGACGTCGCCGTTTCGCTGCTACTGCTGGAAGTGGGTGAAGGGCGGCAGCGGCAGCGGCAGAAGCCAGACTGCAAAGCAACAACAACAAAAAGTTACTTACGTGGGAAATTCCGAAATAAATAACCGCAAAAAGTGCCCAATAAAAAAATAGGATTTTGTTTAGGTGCCTGGCGGCGGTGGCGGCGGTGCTCGCTCTCCCCGCTGATGCACGCTTCTCTCACGATCAAAAAAATAACCGTTTTTGTGGATTCTTCTTTACGCTGCTCTCCCACTCACACTCGCGACGACGACTGCGGCGTTGGCGGCTCTCTCTCTCTCTCTCTTTTGTTCTCTCAGCGGCTGCTGCGAACTGCACGTAGCAAAAGTTGGATGCGAAATGAGTGGAGTCGAAGCTGTGGCTTGGTCCGACTGCAACTATGGATATGACCAAAGCACGGGAGAGAGAGATGAGGATGATCGGCAAACAAACAAACAAACAAAAAGCAGTGTGAGAGAGAGAGAGAGAGAGAACGTAGCAGCATCAGCAGCCCCAAAAAGCAAGTCACGCGGCTTGAAAGAGATGGGTTCGGGGGGTGGAGGAAAAGAAAGAGAGATGACATCCAGAGAGCGTAACAAGTGTTTTGTTGGAGGAGGGCGGGAAGAGCTTCACATCAGGTGGCAACGCCAGCCGTTTGGAAATTTGAAAGCATCACCGCATTTTAACGTTTTTCTCATTGCGTAACGTTCGAGTTACTCTCTTTTTTGTATCGCTCCCCTCCCCTTTATACGCGCCGCTGCCTCCTGCCTCTGCCCGCCCGCTTAACTAGTCAAGCATGGCACAAACAGCAACAAAATACAAAAAAGAACAGCTCGTTTTTTTTTGTTTTTTTTTGTTAATTAACATAAAAAACGGTACAACAAAACGACGCCGCACACTTGTTGCACACTCAAAAAGCACCCAAGACGAATATGGAATGGGAGAGCGGGGAGTGGAAAGAGACAGAGAGAGAGAGAGAGTAGAGCATCAGTGTACCGAAATAGGGTTGTCGTTCATTTTTCAATGATATTTTTTTATAAATCGATTTTAAGGATAGTTTTGTTTATTTCATATTTATTATTATCCATTCCATAGCGATATATTTTTGCATGTTAATGATATTTTAATATAGGGATCCTTGGGATATGGCTTTGAAATTTCATTAATTCGGCAAACATTTTTATACGTTCCACACATCCAGTGGGCGGAGGGACCTCCTCCTGTGCCAGCTTTCCTTGAACAAAGATTTGAAGTTCACGAAGGAAAAAGAACAACAGAACTGCAAGTCGAATGCAAAAACATTTGGGTAAAGATATTATTCAGCTGTGCTTTTTCTTCTCGGTTTAAATAAATAAACACAGAGCACGAGTACCATGAGAAAACGATTGGCGGCAACGGCAGACGATGACGTCAGTGCCATGCCGAGCCGAGGGCGCATTTTGGTTCGATTTGGCATTTGGCAGTGCAAATTTTGTGTATTCAATGCCGGAATCCGCCAACACACAACACACGGTGGGCACACACGACCAGGCCAGAAGCTGTCCCCGTCCCGTCCTACAAATCCCGCACAGACAACAGACAACAGACGACAGACAGACAGACAATCGCGGCGCTCGGTTGTGGGCGCGCACAGTGATGGGACTCCATTCACGATGGCAGCGGAGGAAAAGTGCATCAATGGATTGCTGGTGGAATCATGCTTAAAATATGCCAATAGGCTTTGAATCGGTTCGGAATCGTTTATGAAGCTGTATCTTTTGATGAGACCTGAACCGAATCTAATCCACAAAAATGTTTGAAATATTTCCCATAATTTCCATAATTGGAAAATTTTCTCCAATGATCGTGTCACGCGCCTCGGACTCTGGCTCCCATCTCTCGACGCAACGGCGGCGTCAGCGTTGGGGTGCTGCTGCCTACCTGACTTTTTCTGCTGCTTCTGCCTTTGCTCTTCTTCCGTTCCACACCCCCTCCCCTACATAGGAGCAGCCTATAAGCAGCTACGCAAATTTCGCGCAAAATGGCAACACTGGCAGTTAAAACTGGTTTCCTTTTTTCTTTTTTTTTTGGGAGCCGCATCAAAAATATGCAAAAGCCAATAACAAAAGTCGTAGAGAAATGTGTTAATTGAGAAGGGAGAGAAAGGTGAGGGGAGAAGGGGAGCAAGAAGTAGAATTTCAAGCCATAAATCAAATAATGAATGAACCGAGAGAAGGCAAGAGAGATATGTGAAGAGTGAGAGCGGCGAAGAGAGAAGTGTAAACAAAAGCAGAGGACAACCAGCAGCATCCGCTCTGGCAATGCCATTATCAGCGTCGGCAGAGCGGAGAGAGAAAGAGAGAGAGAGAGAGAAGAACAGAGCAGAGAACACCGGACGATGGTAGGTGTGAGCGAGAGATCGATCTTAGCCCAGTTATACCAGCTGGGTAGTACGGTACCAAAGGGTGTATCTTACCATGCACCCGATATGTGACATTTGAAGAAAAGCCTCAGAATATGATAGCAAAACCCATTGTACACCGAGGAAATCAATTGATTTGAAAAGTTCAGTGCATTTCCTCCTGGGTATGCCACAGGTCGATCATCCCATTCCATTCCATGGCGAGACCTGATCAATAACTTGTTTCTGGCTTATTGAACAGCATTTGTTAGAGACAAAAAAAAAGAAGAGGAAAATGAAAAGGAGATGGAGGAGGAGGGGCAACAACTGTGTCGCCGCTGCTTTCACAAGAGTGCCACACAAAACCGTTACAAATTGGCTTGAGAATGTAGCAGAGGTGGAGAAAAAAAAAAAAAATACGAAGTGATCATCAGTTAGAGAACAGGATGGCAACAGCAGAAGCCGCTTGCAAAATAACAGATCTTCGTCGAACCCGTTTTATGATCAATGGAGTTCTAGCTGGAAGAGGGGAAGCCAAAGCCATGGAAACATGGAATGGCGCTGGATCTGATTCGCAAGTGCAGTTCCAACTGGAATCAATGGATCGATATACAGTAATGTAATCCCCGCTTATGCACCTATCGCTGCTTTGGATGCGCCTGAGCACTGGAAGAGCGGAGGTTCCAACTGGAAGCGACTTCGTGCTAATGGGATAAATACCACTGGAATGGAATGGAAATGTTGCTTGCTGGTGTCTCGGTTCCGCCCCACACCACACCACCCATTGCCAGCACTCGGATAAAGACGGAAGTGAGCGACTTTTCGAGACACAAAGAAAAGAAGACCGTAACACAATACCTTGGCTTTGCCATGAGTGTGTGTATCAGTGTGTGAAAGGAAAAACTTTGGCTGGAAAAACGGTGGTTGGAGTGCTGTAAGTAATTTTCACACGCTTTGGAGGGCTCTATGCGAGAGGGACACAAACACACACACACACACGTTTGTGTGATTTATGAGCAGCTGCAGTCGAAAAATATCACGTTGTCTCGCTCTGTAGTCCAGCGGCTTTAACTGATATTTTAATGCAACGCTCCGTGTGTGTGTGTGTCTATTGTGTGCAAAGAAAGAACCGCAAGAAAGAGCATTCTTTTATTGATGTTCCCTTAAACAATTGTTAAGCGGTTTTTGAAGCAACAAATGGCTGACGCCCGCCAATGCCACCGCTCTCTGCAGGCCGGTTAATGACTCACACTCAGAAGTCTCGCTCGCACTCGCGCACACACACTCCAAAATCTCCAGTTAAAGTCTCACACATACACTCGCCTCCCCAGTCACAGACTCACTCACACTCAAACACTGGCCTATACCGGTATTTCAGCATTACGCTACACATACGCACACACACACCACTGACACTATGCTTCTTTCAGTTCTTTTTTATGGCTGCATGATCGTTTACATAGAAAATGAATTGTTAGAAATTGGCAAAAGAACAACTAATTAACGCACCCACACCCCCTGCCCCCCACATACATGCACCTGACAATAAACAAAAGAAAGAGAGAGATATATGTAAATAATGACCAACTCAGTTCCACACACACACACACAAACGCACGTATTGCACACGAGAAGGCCAAAGAGGCGACGGCTCTTTTGTTGCTATTGTTGCTGCCGGCTCTATATATGAATCGTCACAAATATATTTCGAGATATATAGTAATATGATTGTTGTTGGCGGCGCACAGAAAAAACAAATTACTTCGTTGTCGTCGCTGAGCAACACGAAACACGAATAAAAAATACGAAAAACTACGGCGCCCGCTTTTGCCGGGTGGCCATTGTGTGTGTGCGTGTGTGCATGAGTGAGAGTGTATACATATATGTGCGTGTAGCGGCGGGTAGCTTGTTGCGCTTTTTTTCTACAATGCGTCGGAATTTTTCAACTTACAATTTCTTCGTTGGGGAAACTCTTGGTGCACGTAAACGGATGCTGCACATTAAGTTTTTCGGCTTCTTGATTCTTCCAGCTGGGCGCACAAATCAAATGAAATCAAAAAACGCAAAAAAAAAGGAGCGAAACGAACGAAAAAAAACTGTTGGCGCACGGGGAATAGGGAAGGGCGCGTGACCGCTTTCAACGTTGCTCTGGCAATCGATGAATCGATAGACACTTGTCATATGCGCGCGCCAGCGCTGCCAGATGCAGCGAGCGAAATGAAATGTAGTCATCGATAGTATCGATTCGATATTTTTTAAAATCACTGTAGCCATTCGCTCAAGACACTTCCGTTCAAACAACCGCAGCAAACCGCACGTCATTCCACACTTGTCGCTAGTCAACCCAGAAAGCGAAATCCTAATTTTAGATTTGGATGAAAACAAAAGAAAAAACAATTTATTTCGATAGGAGGTGAATGATTTTCGATTAAGAAACAAACAAAACCGCGCACAGCATTCAATGCCGGGCCCCGGCCATTTCTTTTTTGTACATTTTGTCGACGGACAGTCACGGCTATAAATAATAATGAATCAGATCCTAATTGTTGTCCAGGGCGGCGGCGGCGGCGGCCGCGGCCCGTTCGAGCTCCTGCATCTGCTCCCGCTCACGCACCAGCCGCTCCCTGCTGTCCTGCGGATTGAGCAGCACCTTCACCAGATGCTCCACCGTCGGCCGCTCCGCGGTGCAGTAGACCTTCTGGCCCTGCGACTCCAGGGCACGCCGTGTACTCGGCCCGATGGCCACCAGCTTCCAGGGCTCCAGCGAGATTTTGTGCGCCCGGAAGTACTCCATGGCACAGGCGACGCCCGAGGGTGAGAAGAAGGCCAGAAACTCGACACTGTCGCCGGCCTCCTTCAGAGCTCGCTCCACGCACTCGCCCAGCTGGGGGCTGCACTTCGTTTCGTAGACCTCGCAGGCGTCCACACAGAAGCCGTTTTCGGCCAGCTTCGAGAGCAAGGTGTCGGTGGCCAGGTTGCCGCACGGCAGCAGCAGCGGCAGGTCGCGCGACCCATCGAACGTGTCCACAATGTACTCGCCCAGGTTGCGGGCATTCCCCGTCTGCTTTCCGTGCGTGAAGAGCTGCTGCAGCGTGCTGAGGGCCAGGTTGTGGGTCACCTCGCCGACGGCATAGTTATGCAAGAGCTTCCAACCACCTGGCAGTTCGCCCAGCTGCAGCGCCTCGTTGACGGCCTCCACGCACCGCGGACTGGTGAAGATGATGCCCGCGTATTTGTCCGGCGTCTGTAGCTTGTTGCCCAGCTCCTGCAGGTTCTTGAAGCCGAAGCACAGCGTCGGCACGAACACCGGATTGAAGTTGTGCCCCAGCAGCGTCTCCGCGTACACATCGGTGCTATCCGATTCCGATTTGAAAATAATCACCGTCCGCTGGCGGCTCGTCATGCTGCCTGTTTGTGTTTCTGTTTGGGGCCGGGCCGTCGATGTGGGATTCGTCGTTCGATCAGATTTATTGGACGATGGACGCGCTCGCTCGGCGCCGGCCTCGTCGAAATAATTTGTCGCTGCCGAGTGTTACTGCACCGCCGTTCCCGCTACTCAGTGAGCTGTGGCTGTTGGTTTTTTTCGGCTATTGGCTGGCTGTCTGCTGGCGGCAGTGACCGAAAATATTTGCATTTACTTTTAGCCTGCCGCCGCCTGCTGCTAAAATTGCACTTGCACTTTTGTCACCTCTCCCTATCCCGCTTACACTCATTCTTATCAGTGGTCGGGGCGCCGGTGGTCTGGCAGCACTGTCGACTATCGGACTGGTGCTGTACAGCGTCGGATAACCATTTTTCGAGTACCGTACCAGCTCTAGTCGGCATTTAAATGAAATCAGGTAAATATTATTAAAATATAATGCTTAAATATGCAAATTATTAAGCTCACGTAGACCTGATGACCACTGCGTTCGACGCATCGCACACCGAGGGTCCCGGTTTCGTGGGCATTCGGTTCTGCCAGGAGTGCAACAACATGTTGTACCCCAAAGAGGACAAGGAGAACAAAATCCTGCTGTACGCGTGCCGCAATTGTGACTACAAGCAGGAGGCCGACTCGAATTGCATATACGTGAACAAAATTATGCACGAAATCGATGAGCTGACCCATATCGTGCCCGACGTCATATCAGACCCGACACTGCCCCGCACCGAAGACCATGCCTGCCCGAAGTGCTCGCATCGTGAGGCAGTCTTCTTTCAGGCCCAGACGCGCCGTGCCGAGGAGGAGATGCGACTGTACTACGTGTGTACCAACCAAAACTGCACTCACCGCTGGACAGAGTAGTCACAGCTGAGGCGCCCTTTAATTGTAGTTGATAGAAAATACTTACGAATATAAATAACACCTCAATAACATGTACATATGTAGTAGTGGTTGTAGCAAGTACCACAACCATTTTAATAATTTTGTTTATTTGTATCGGCATTTCACAATGGCCAGGTCTTGGAGAACGGTGCCCTCCTTCAGCTTCTCTGGCATGTAGTTTTCCTTTGGCCTTCTTGGCCGGCGCTGAACCGGCAGCTGCTTTGGCTTTCAAGGCGAGGCATTATGTGCACCGCGTTTGGTTTTAAAATTTAAATGCAAGTTGTTTTTGAATGCTCAAATTGCCGCCACACTTGCCATTCACGCATGCACGTATCATTAGGTAGTGCTCCAAAATACGAAATAAGCAATGTGACATTTACAGTTGTAAAATATTATTTATCGAGACTTCATTTGAAAAGTCATCTTGCGGAAAGTTAATTTTCACCTCACTGCTCGCATTGCATACGTTAAACGGAAAATCATGAACGTCCAGAATCGCAAGGAGCCATCGCGTAAGCACCAACATCTCAGATCAGCACCTCACCTACAATCTAATGTGATACGCTTTTAATTTTCAGCACGCACTCGTAATTTAAAGAAGCTCCAGGGCCAGCTACGCGAATTGCTGATGCCTAAGAATGCCCCAATGGCTCTCAACGTTCTGGAGGACCTGAATGTTAGCATTAGTGAGTTTAACTTCACTGGGGCAAATGGCAGATTCACTGCCATTGTAACGGTTGACTCTAAACAGTACCAGGGAACGGGACTGTCCAAGATGGCAGCCAAAAATGTTGTCTGTGAGCAGGCATTGCGTGATTGTATCATTGCGAAAATGAAGCAAAAGCCGCGCAAACCGACTAATGCTGGGGAGAACCAGGAAGAAGACATGGACGCCGATGAAAGCGAAACTGACGAATGGCCAATTGTTCAATTGGCATCGTTCGCTCTACATAAATTATTCTATGAGTGGGAGCGCAACGGCTACGCTGTGCCCGAAATTCATCCTTCGGCATATGCACAGCCGCAGCAAGGAGACGACAATGCAGCAGTTCCCGTCGTCCCCATGGTGCCGAAGAGCCCACCAGTGTGTGCCGCATTGCCTGCAAACTGGCAGACCATACACCCGGCCTCATTGCTCTGCATTGTAGGTTCACTTAGATCAGAAAACTCGCATTTACGTGACCAATCCAATGTTCTTTTTGTTCCCCTTTTAGATGCGCCCTGGAATTGATATTGTGGACTATGGCTCCGTTGGCGGCAAGCCCAAGTGCATTGGCGTGATCGTTGATGACCAGGAGTTTGTAGGGAATGGGCGCTCAAAAAAAATAGCACGGCGCAATATGGCCGTGAATGCTTGCAACACATTGTTCGGTACCAATTTCGAATTGGAAGAGCATTAAGCAAACATCAGACTAAACTTTATGTATAGCAAGTCCGGTAATTGTTCGAAATATGCGCCTGACATTAAAATAAACTACAATTAAATCGATCTGTCTATCATCTGTCGGCATATCTTTTTCATCAATATATTTTTAAAAACATTGGTTATTACCGCCATTTGCAAAAAATATCGTTGGACAGGGCTCCTCATGGTATGTAAGGCGAATGGGGTGGACTTTACCTTGCAGGCGTTGCATTTTCTGGGCCGTTTTGCCTTTTGTCCATACCCTCTTCTTCCTCAGCAAGGGGCATTTGATAAGCTGCCCTTCTACGGAAGGGCATAAGGGAGTTGATCAAATGTTTGTCCAACGAATGCAATAAACGATTTTATGATAAAAATCCAATTTGTAAGCTATCTTAACGAAATTTTTCAGTTATATTCTTCTTACTGATACCAAGAATGTGTATCGGATTCGAGATATATGCACAGGAGTCTAATTGAAAGCATGAATAGGTGAAAAACAAAAACAATACGAAAAGAAGGGATTATTTCTTAGGTTTCAAACAGTATTGTTATAATAATATTATACAAATATTAATTCAGAAATAGGGTATAAAAATGTCCGTACTCCGCAAATATGTTGCTGATATGTAGCAAATGTGTGTAGTTACCGTGTAGTTACCATGTAAAAACATGACCTTTGTTTAAACCCTATTTTCTAGCCTTTTCCCACACAGCACATTTACGAGGCACGGTGGGATTTTTTGACAGATGTGAAACCTCGATTCCCACAGGCCATTGTCGTTCTCCAGCGCCACAGAGCCCATAAATAGTACATTCCGGCTTGCTTTCTGACAAAATTTGAATTTCCAACTGACTTTAAATCTAAAAAAAAAACACAAAACAGTGTAACCGTAGAGCATGCACATCTGGTTACACTGATCACACAGCAAAATATAGGCAACTTTCTTGCGCAAGAAAATGTTGCTTATCTCAGTACTAGGCTTTATAAGCTATTCACACTGGGCACCGTTTACCGTCTATTTCCTAGACGGTGCAGAAGGTTTTGCCGTTCCGAAAATTTCCCAGTTAGTTCCTCCGTCTATTTTGGATGTTCCTAAACCGCACGTTTCTATTCGATATTTAGCCTATTGTTTTCAAATGCAACCCTAAATAATTGGCACTCGCAGTGAAAAAATGAAATTCACTGCGAAATTGTAAACAATGACTGACAAGAAAAACAATAAACAACAACAAAATACACAGCACATTTCAATGCAGATGCAGGTGTTAATAAACAGCCGAAAAAAATTCCAGAGCGATCCTTTGAGTTTTTTAAAGAATGGAAATAAATAAGCAGTTTTTCGGTATTTTATTTTTTATTCATTACGATTTACACAATATTTTGCTATTGGCGATCGTATCTGTTCTGCTGACTGGTTATAATCAGCAGAAGCTTTGCCGGTATCGGGCTGTTCTCTCTGCTCTGCTGTTAAAACCTCCCAATTTTAATTAATATCGGCACGATTATTGAGCCTATTGTTCTTATGGTGAAAACTATAAATTATAAATTATCCCAAATCGAGCCTTTATATTACCAAACGTCTCGTTGTTTTCAGGCACATCTTTCTCTCTTACAAAACATAGAACCTTGTACTTCAGACTTTGATTGGATTTGGTAGAAGTACTAAAAAATGACCGCAACCTTCCCCTTCATGCCTTTATTTTGTTATAGTGCAGATACCCAGATACCCAGAATCCTCATCCTCATCCAAGACATCCTGTCACCATCTACTTCATCATCAATGTCACCATCCAACAACGTGAATAGTTTTTGCATTAAATTTTAATGATTAAAATATTTTGGTGTTGTACCACATTTCGTATCCCTTTTCCAAAAAATTACAAAAATCTTCCGCTCGAATACTCAGTTTTTGTTATTGTCATCAGCTGTTAGACGGTAGACGGTGCCAGTGTGAATCGGAGTTTCTCCGTCTGTCAAATATCCCAACGTTCCCCCGTGACAGGCTCAGTGTGCTGAGGGTATTAGGCCCCAATTTTAAAAAATAACGATTTTTGATATAATCGTTAAAAAAAAATATCGCAACGATATTATCGTGTCAAAAATAAATAGTATCGCCCATATCGAAGTAATATCAACAACTACTAAAGTCTAGTGAAAATTCAATATATTAATAATAACAATTTCGAAAGCATGTAAGTTGGGGACTATTATTACCTTATTATAATATACCTATCCGGCCTATTCTGCGCGTGTTCTTATATGCATGTGATTGTACGTGGCAGCAACTTGTACATGTATTACGATTTTTCTCGACTTTTTCTTGTTAACGGCCTAGTTTTTTTTTGTGAAGTTTGCGAGTAATTTTTTTTTCCGCAGTCCTGGCTACCCGGCTTAGTAATTAGTAATGCGCTTTGGTTGTTTTCAGCAAATTAACAACGAAATATGTCGTTTAACGTAAAACTGCAATCTTCCGACGGAAAAATCTTCGATACGGACATTCAAATCGCCAACAGCATGAAGACGATTGAGAATATGCTGAAGAATCTTGGACCCGACAACGTTGAGATTATTCCGATCGACAATGTGGATTCAACCACTCTGGAAATGCTGCTGACCTGGGCCGAGCACCACAAAGGCGATGACGTGGAGACTCTGGTGTTGGACAAGCATTTTACCATCCCAGAGTGGGATGAGGACTTCTTATCCACAAACCTGGCATCATTGTCCAATTTGATCCGTGCGGCCAACTACTTGAACATCAATCCCCTTTTCCTGATGGGCTGCAAGAAGGTGGCCAACATGATCAGGGGTAAGACGGTCGCTCAGATTCGCGAAACGTTCATCCTTTCGGATGAGGAGGACTTTGTTGATCGCTGAGTTGAGAAGCAGCGCAAGCAGGCCGAGTGGGAGAATGCCATCGACATACACATCAAACATCAACATCAACCTCAACCTCAACCTCAACATGGAACAAACATCACACTCCACAAACCAAACAAAAACAAAGAACACCCGAGGTCACTAAATAAAAAAGAACGAGCGAGCCCCTACATTTTAAGTAAATTTAATGATTTTTACACAACAATATGTATTTTCGTTGCATGGATCAATTGGGACATCCATGTACTGTATGGTTAACCAATTAATGGCGGTGCCCGAGGCTATAGCCTATTGATTTTCCCAGTAACTCGATAGATCTCTGTCTTAAAAAACTTCCAACATACAGTACTGATTTTAGATGAAAATATCATTATACCTCTCAAAAGTAAAATATAAGACTCGATTTAAACGAATGTACACCCGGAATATGCTGAGAATGTGGTGGCCTGCGACTGGGACTTTGTGGCTGCTGCTTCTGGTTGTCGCCAAAAGCGTCGCTGCTGGTTACTCGGATCAGGACTCGGACCGCAACTCGCCGGAGGAGATGAGGAGGCGATTGGGCCAGCTTGTCGATCGCATGGATGGGGACAGCAATGGGATGGTGACGTTGGCGGAGCTGAAAGATTGGATCAGCCAAGCACCGCGACGGTACATCGAGAGTGATGTGGCGCGCCTCTGGAAGCGTCTGAATCCGGATAACAATGCCAGCATCACCTGGGACGTGTACCAAAATACCATCTACGATAATGGTAGGTGGTGCTCAGTGGAAAGGCAGAGTCTCCTATCATTAAAGGGAAAAATAGATGTTCCGTTTTCAGATTTGAATAGCAACAATAGCCTGATAAACCGCGATCGTCGCCGCTGGAAAGTGGCCGATAGGGATCGTGACGATGGCCTCAACTACGAGGAGTTCTCAGACTTCCTCCACTCCGAGGACCATTCCACGAGGACCATGCGTGATGTTGTCCTCAAGGAGATGTTCGATGACCTGGACCTAGACCACGATGGCAAAATCTCTCTGGTGGAGTATGTGCTCGACGCGTACCAGCCCAAATCGTCCGGTGAGACGACAGCCGAGTGGGTGGACGACGAGCGTGATGTGTTCGGAAAGTTCCTCGATCTAGACGGCGATGGGTATCTCAATGAGGCGGAAGTGCGCCAGTGGATAGCCCCCCATGGCCTGGGCCATATCGAGGACGAGGCCCAGCATCTGTTCACGGAGGCCGATGTGAATGGGGATGAGCAGCTGACCAAGGCGGAAGTTCTGGACAAGTACAACACCTTTTTGGGCTCCCCGGCCACCGAGTATGGGGTTGCCTTGATGCGGCGTGACGAGTTGTAGACAGACCCGGACCACACCACACCCATAACCCATAAAGAAGCCATAGATTATGTTTTTGGTTGTACAATTTGTTAGTTGTTCTAGAGATATATAAATCCAGTGAAATTCAGTAAATGAACACAAGGCCTGACCTTAAACTTAAAGCTAAATGAAACCATATATCTTAATAATCACTGTGTATAAAAAAAGCGTCTAAATAGATCAATAAATATGTTTAAACTGTAAGCGTATATCCTTCTGGCAGTGAGAGGAAAGAAAACAAAGAAAAGAAAACTGTCCATCTGTCCATCAGTGAAGCTGCGTCCTGCCATTGCCCTCCACCCAATTGCGCAGCAGATCCCCGGGCTGCAGGGTGACGCCGTCGCGGCGAGTCCGCTGTCCAGGATAGTCCCAGGCCGACGAGCGTCCGACATACGAGAGTCCTGGCGAGGGGGCATCTAAGGGTGCATAAAATGGCAAAGCAGTGGCAGCCGCAGGAGTGGGAGTCCATAGGGATTCCGGTCGGGTCTGCGACTCAAAGCCTGAGGACTGCGAGGAGGTGCGTGAGAGCTGCTGCGGCTGCTGTTCCTTCTGCAGGAACTGCTTGGGACCCGGCTCATAGGCACTTGGATTGATGCTGTGCGTGACCACCCAGGCGCCAACATCCCGCTCGCTCTGCGGCACAGGCAGCCGCGAGGGCATCAGCAGATTCTGCGTGGATCGGCCGTTCATCTGCTGCATCGTCTGTCCGTGCAGATTGGCGTGCCTGTACCAGTGCGTGGAAGGCGATTGCAGCGATTCGTTCAGTGTGGGAGCGGCAGGGGAAGCAGGGCCAGGAGCAGGCCGCCAGGTGGGAGTCGAGTAAACAGTCGATGGGCCATGCCGGCTGGACAGATGCAGCGATTCCATGGACAGACCGGTGGGCGATTGTCTGTTGTGTTTGGCCAATCCACGCGGTCGAAGGCTGGTGATGCCACTGCCGGGGGAGATGTGCGACAGATTCCTGACGCTCCCATTGGGGAGCAAGGTCTGCTGTCGGAGGCTGGTGATGCCGCTCGAGGGGGAGCTGACACCGCCCCCGACGCTCCTGCCGCTGCAGGTGCTCAGCTGTTCGGTGATCATGCCAAAGGTCTCCTCATCGGTGATGCACTCGTCCGCGCACAGCCGATGGAAGCTCTCGCTGGCCGACTCGTCCTGGTTCCTCTGGCTCAACAGATTGGCCCGATTCGTGGCCAGCAGGACGAGGGTCGTCACACTGCCCAGCAGCTAAAAGGAAAAAGGAGCAAACACAGTTAGAGAACAGAAACTTCCAGCTCCCCCTCCCCTCCGGCGTTTACTTACAATGAAGGTGATGCCATCGATGTAGGGCAGCAGCAGGGCTATGCCCATGGCATAGACACTCCACAGCAGCAGGATGAGGGTGAAGCGCGTCAGGCGTAGGCCATTGCTCACTTTGTGGCAGAAGCTCAGCGCGAGCATGGCATACGGATAGAGGCCGATGAAGCAGGAACTGAATGTGGCCTGCTGCAGCTGCTGCTGGCTGAGCCCGCCCGAGTAGAGCAGCAGCTTGCCAAAGGTCCGAGCATACAGCAGCAGTTTCGTGGGAGCGAAAGCTGCCCGCTGTTCCAGCATGCTGCCCAGAGCGGCGGCCGTCACACAGAGCAGGGCCACCACATGCGAGTACAGGTAGAAGAGCGTCGAGCCTAGATGCTCGCCCAGAATGGCGTGAAACTGTTCGCGTGTGGCAGTCGGCAGGCTGTAGAGCAGGCACAAAATATTACCCACAGTGAGGATGGCCATCCACAGCTGATAGCGTTGGAGTTTCTGCTGCCGCTGGGCACTGGCCAGGCGATTGAAATGCGGCTGTTTGAGCACTGCCGCCCCTTTGATCAGGAAGTTCAAGATCTTTGAGCTGAGAATCATTTTCTTCTTCTCGTGGAGGACCTGGTTGACATGCCGCTCACAGCTGCTGCACAAACGGAACTGATGCTCCAGCTGCTCTCTGTTTTGGGATCGATTTCGGAATGGTATAAAGCCAATATAAAGAAATTGATTTTTCTCACTCACTTGTAGACCTTGAGCTCCCGATCGAAGCGAGACTCGTGCTTGGGCTCGAACTGGGCGAGTTTCTCGATCTTCAGACGCTGCGACTCGTTGCACTGGTCGCAGAGGCCATTGTTTGGGGATTGGCTCATGGCGGAGGGGGGTATCGCATCCGGATAGTAGGAATTCGCACAGACATTGGTCTCCCGCGTGGAGGTGTTCTTCTGCGAACTGGCGGCACTGGTGTCGCGCTGCAACAACATGTCCCGGTTGTAGTCACCATCCTTGGTGAAGCCATTGTACTGTTCGCACTGCGGACAGTTCCAACTATTCCGATCCACATACCGCACGCGGGAATTTTGATTGCAGAACCAGCAATTCACTGTGGCATCATAGCGGGAGCTGACAGCAGGAATGACATAATCAATTAGCTATCGTAAATACAATTCTAGGGCACTACACTCACCGTATATTTTCGTATACTCTTCTTAGGATTACGCCGATTACTAATAGAATTGCTAGAACTGGGAAGGTTATCATTAGCGTAAGCTTGAGCATCTTTTTGGATAATTACGCGATGTACTGTACACCTTCGCAACGGTTTGTCGCTACTTTATATATGACTAGAAATTAACTAAATTGACTATATTTTAGCATTAGTTGAAGGACGCCGGGTTAGGAATTCACTTTTTGCGCGCGGACACCATAACCTCACTTTTCCCAATGCGGTAATCGATAGTTGTGCAGCCCTCAGTTACGGTGGTGGGCATACTGACTATCGGATGACATCAGATGGTCACATTATCAGCCAGTAAATCGAGAACTATTTGCGTCATCTTTTCTGTATTGCATGGGATGGGCAGCCGCAAAATTAGGTCTTTCGTGATGAATATTCTTTAATCAGAGAAAAACACTTGAAAATTAAAAAAAAAAAAACTGCAATACTATCGCGGTATGTCTCGACACCATGCGCCTATCGAAATAGCACGTATATCGGTATCAGGCCATCACTATGTGTTTTCTTTTGAATCGGCGCATTGCACGTGTTCAAGTTGAAATTAGCAATATTGACCAAATTTGAGCCAAAGTAAAGCCTAAAGACCTGCCCTCACCATGCAGCACGACGATGTGAGTTGAGATATGGTATACACGTGCAGATAATAAGGGCAGATAATAAATATATTGGTTATATTACAGGTTGTTTGGAGCATTATCAACAAGTCCTTCTGCTCGCACAAAGTCAAGTAAGTTCTTGCATGACCCAAAATCGCAGTCGGAGATATATTTTGGAATTTCTCTCCCCTCGCAGAACCGACACACGCACCTTCTGTCGGCATGAGTACAATCTGACGGGTCTGTGCACGAGGCGGACATGTCCGCTGGCCAACTCCCAGTATGCCACCGTCCGCGAGGAGAACGGCATCATATATCTGTTCATGAAGACGGCGGAGCGGGCGCATATGCCTGCCAAGCTTTGGGAGCGCGTCAAGTTGTCGCGGAACTTCAACAAGGCCATCGAACAGATCAACGAGAACCTGGTCTTCTGGCCCAAGTACATAATATCCAAGAACAAGCAGCGCTTCCTGAAGATCACCCAGTACCTGATGCGTATGCGACAGCTGAAGTTGCGCCGCCAGAAGCTCATCGTGCCGCTCTCCACCAAGATCGAGCGCCGTGAGACACGTCGCGAGGAGAAGGCCCTGGTGGCGGCCAAGATCGACAATCATATCGAGAAGGCCCTGCTCGATCGTCTCAAGCATGGCACCTACCGCGACATCTACAACTTCTCACAGACTGCCTTCAACAAGGCCCTCGAAGCGGAGCGCATTGAGGACGAAGAAGACGAGGAAGAGGACGAGGAGGAGGAAGAGCTGGAGGTGGAGCGTGAAATGGAGGTGGACCAGGAAGCGGCAGAACTGCACAGGGATCTGCTTAGCGAGGAGTTTGTTGAGGCCGAAACAGACGATGAGGAGGATGACGACGACGATTCCCAGAGCGAATCAGGCCAGCGCGAAGAAGTGGAAATGGACAGCGATTTTGGCCACTCCGACGACGACGACGATGATGATGCAGATGCTGATGATATTGAGGTAGCTATAGGCGTTTATATCTTCCCATTTGTTTTCTGCAATTTGGCTTCCATTACGGGCAACAATTGGAATTATTTGTGGCTTTATTTGCACATAAAAAAAAAATTACCATAATTAGAAATGAGAAACGAGTTCCGGCCGAGACAAGCTCTGTGAAACGACTGCAGTCGGTTGCCGTAGAACGCTTCTGTTTAGAATGTGTTTTCCATTCGTTGACGAATGGCGCGAGTGCGCGCTCTGTCCGTAGCCCAACAAATTGCCGGAAGCAAATAGAGTCCCCCCCTAAGAATCGAATCTCTTGCTAATATTTTCAATCACAGGACATCAAAGTGCCGGCCAAGAAATCCACGAAAACAAAATCCAAGAAAACTTCGGCCACTTCGGCTGCTCCATCATCAACGAAACGGCGTCGCGCCAAACCCAAATTGGAGCTGGAGTACGAGTATGAGGTTGAGACTGGGGCGGAGAGGGAGAAAGTGCGCTATTAGCCAGGTACTGGAAGAGTCCCCTCCCCTTAGGACCATACGTTTAATGTTTATAGCTAATTAAAAAAGAAACTGTAATGCTGCTTAAGATTAGTATTTAAAAATAATCGCAAAATCCAACCAACTTTTGTGTCTCTGAATGAGAGCGAGAGGGCCATACATGTGCACTGCACATTGTGCAGTCTATGTTCTCTCTCTCTTTCTGACCCGAAAATGACATTGAAATGTGCGTGAAACGACAGAGAGAGAGAGAAAAAGAGAGGGAGGGAGGGAGAGCGACGGGAACCAGTTTTTTAAATAATCTAAAAAACGATACAACAATTTCTGCTAGAGTTTTAGTTTTTGCCATAACCATACCCTGTTGTAGGGTTAGATTAGGGGTATATTCAGCTGTAAACGGAAGGGGAGATACATGGATATACATGGATACTATGGATAATATAGGGCTAAAAGTGTGTAATTTCGAGGGCATAGAAATCGAGAAAAGATTTAGCCATCCATGGGGAGAAGTTAAAGTCTATTTCTAGGATCTTTACATCTTTCATTCTGCTGGAAACCATGAATTTTGATGGTTCTAAGCATTGTTTTGCGACCATTTAATTACATTGAAATTTGTATAGATTTTTTAATTTTTAAGATTTATATCACAATGGAACTTTTTTGGTAGACCTAAAATGTTTCATAATTATATATAAGAAATTGACATTTTTATAGATTTTATAATGTCAAAGATATAGCTCTACAAATTATGGAGAATCTGGCCTTTGAGGATGACCTACACCTACAAACATTTTGGGTTTTGGTTGGGATTACAGCAAAGACAATAAACGTTCCCATAATACTTTCAAAAATCTGTAAATTATCGCTTCGAAAAGCGTTAGACAAAAAAATTATTAAAATTTGAATGCATTTTGCTTGCAATGGAACTTTTTGGTAGATCTAGAATTTTGTGTATATTTTCTTTTAGCCACACAGCATTAAAATTTGTTCATAGATTTTTACCATTTTAAGGATATACTTATTTAAACCTTCTAATTAGGGAAATTCTTGCTTTTAAAGAATGATCAACCCCTGCAAAAAGTTGTTTTTGTTCGAAATAGAATTTGTTGGCAGTTTTATAATCCCTCAAACATATTATATAGCCACAAAACATTGTGGCTATATAATTTATTTTTATAAATTTATATTTACAAATGATTAAACCCATCTAAAAAGTTGCCTTCGACTATAAAACTCTATGGAGATTCGAAAGAAATTGTACTTTTAATTAATTGTATAGTCTTCAATTAGAAGGCATCTTGCTAGTCGAGACTTTAAACGACGTTTATAGCTCGCTTGTGCTTCTCGCTTGTTGTTAATACATATTAAACAAAATGCTGAAGTACTGCCTTGTTGGCTAATTAAATATCGCATGCCAAGTTCAATGCAGCGACACACAGCCGCAGCCGCTGCCAGTTACAGAGCCATACCCATAGCCGGCTCGATCAGAGCCAGAGTCAAAGCCAGACTCCAAGGTCGCGTATGGCATGGCCTCGCGCAATGGAATGGTCAAAGGTTCTGTTTGGTCGCAATCGATCAAGCGCTTACCCCCCAATCCTGCCCCGTAAAAGTGCGAAAAAAAACGTTACAAGTTGAAAGGCTATAACTTTATGGAGCCATGGCAAATCGTGAGGTAAATTATATGTGAACAGAGACAGGGGAGGGGCTTAGAGATATAATTTTAGATTTCTGCTTGACATATTCCACGAATAGTATTATATATGGCTTTAGGGGATTTCCTGTATTTCCTAAGTACCTATATTTAAAGGGAAAACCACCCAAGAGTAGAGTTTTTTATTTTTTTTTTATAAGAATTTATGAAGAATTTAGGAGCTTGGTTTTATAACTTTATTTTCTATTTTCATCAGTGGATTCTATGGGAAAAGCTCTTGAGGTAGCAGCAAAAAGCATTCATAATTGGAAATTATATGATTTTCTATTCATATACAAAATAGGTTATTTATATAAAGACCTCGTTCAGATGTCACAGGTAAATTTTATATAACTTTCAATGCATTTGTTCTATCATCAATCAAATATGGAGTCAAAATCCCTAAGAAAACATCAATTGAATGCTGGAAAGAAGAAAAATCTTAAATAAAACTCGAGAATTGGGCATTATATGTATGCTTTTCCTTGTTGTAGAACAATTTCACTGAAATCCCCAAGGGAAATTACGTTTATAAGTGTTAGGGGTCATGCGGTAGCGCCCCTCGGTTTGTGTTTTCTGCATGACATACGGAAATTTAAATTTAAAAAAAGATGACTAAAAGATGATCTATTGAGTGGATAACACTCATGTTTCATTAGATAATTGAAATAAACTTTTAATTTGTTTGTTCTTAGAAATTCGAAAATCATTATACATGAAGATTTTTCCCTAAAACGAATTGTTTTTATTAGTTCCCCTAGAACTAATAAGACTTTCCACAATATATACTGCCATATAAAGCATTAAAATCTATAGTAAGTCCCTTATAATTGATTTCCACAGTCTATACTTATATAAAATCTATCCGAGTCCATGGGAAAAATATGTTTTACATTACATATAATCCCAATTTAGAGGAAGATTTAGGAAGCACTAAAACCAATCGACTTTGGTGGAAGCCACTCCAAAACTCTTTTTAAACCCCTCCTCCCTCGCTTCTATAGGAATTCCTCTATTATATAAACCCTTATAATCCATTTAAATCTATAGGAAACCGCCTCTAAATCCGTTTTCACATTATATACTCCCATAAAATCAATCGAAATCTATAGGAAAGCCGACCTAAGGCTTGTTGCTATGGTATAATTCCATAGAATCTATCAAATTCTATGAGAAAACCCTTTCATATCCCTTTTAAAAGTATTTCTCTATTGTATGTTTCTGCATAACCCATCAACATCTGTGGGAAACCCTCTCTGAATCGCTTTTGTAAGCCTTCCCATATCATATAGCCATATATAATCGATGGGGGAAGCGCCTCTGAATCATATATCCATGCATTATCGAAATGAAATACATGTCTATATCTTTTATCTACCATTAAATGAATACACAAATGTCTTTCAGTTATGTGTATATACATTATATTAGTTGTTGTAAAGTAAGGATTCAATTTCTAAGCTTTACAATTCTCTCTAGTTCCCCCATTTTGGGATGCGGGAGCACAGTTTGTTGTTTGTATTTTTTTTTCGTTTTTTTTCGAGTGTGGTGTTTTTTTCTCTCGATGTTTTTGTGTTGTAAATCTTAAGAGATAGAAGGAAAAAATATATATCTCTATAATATAATTTTTTGTTTTATAATCAAAGTCCTTTCTCAGGATCACAACACGATTCTGTACTGCTTTGTATGTGTGTGTGTGTGTGTCCAGAATCGTGTTGTGAAGGGGATCCCCACGCAGATCCCCAATATAATAATTGCATTTTTTCTAACGTATGTTGTTTTATGAGTGATTTTTGCTTCTTTTGTATCTGTATCGACTATTGGGTCTATTGTGATTGGCCGTTTTTGTATCTGTATATCTTTTTGGGCTATTGTTTCCCTCGTTTTGTTATTTCGTGTGTATTTTTTGGTTGGATTATTACCATTTCCCCATCCTAAGCCCCCATGTGGATGCGGTCTAGGCATTCGGACTGAATGCCGCCTGACGGAGCAGCACATAGATCTTCTCCTTGATCCACTCCTTGTTGTAGGGGGCATAGGTATTGGTGCTCTTCTGGTACACCATGCAGCTAATGTCCATCAGCGTGTCGATGAAGTCGAACAGCTGGCTGATGTCGTAGGTGATGGTCGGTGTGTTCGGATTGCGGCGCTTCAGATGCTCCTCGTAGATCTTGCACACACCCTCCATGCACTCGTTGACGCTCTCATAATCGCAGTAGGTACGGGTCTCCGGGCGCGCCCCTGGCTGCACCAGCAGTATGGTGTGCGACATCTTTAAAGTCTAGAAAGATTTCAATTAGAAATAACATCTGGGGCGCGGTACTGCCACTTACCCTTTTTGGTTTCCCCCTGTTGTCGAATTGATTCCGAGACTTTGCCCACGCCTACGGCTTGCTGCTGTTACGTTGGTCCAACGAGAAAAGAGCCTTCTGGCCGATGCTGCAATACGTTAACCCACAAATTATTCATTAATAATGGTACAAATAAAGGGTTCCGATCGAGTGTCGAAGCTTGGGATACCCTAGAGGATACATATTGGATGGCAATGGGAAAATTACTGATGGAAATGCGAAACTTTTTCCTTTAAAAATTAAATTTCTCGCACGGTAAGGGTATCCCTTGTGGATCAAGAATATATATTTTTTCTGGCACATTCTCCTTCTGGTAGTGCCAAAACATGTATACCCTATGCACACGAATGGATACCCCTCAAAAAAATCTTTTGGTTCATCTATCACACACACAAACACATGCGCGCATGCATGCATGCAATACATGTGCGCGGAAATGTTTTGCTTTTAGCGGCGTTTTTTCACAAATTTTTAATTTTTCACTAAAAAAAAATATGCCGCACCGAATTGTACATTTAATCAACAAAATGCTGTACATTTTTCTTCAATTATATGCATTTTTGTCAAGAATTTCGAAAATAGTTTTTGCCGCTTCACAAGCAAACGCACACACACACGCGCACATACCACACAAGCCCGCACACACAGGCAGAGCGTCTGTACAGCGCCCAACAATTTGTTTTTTCGCATTTTGTTTTGTTAAATTTAAAATTTTGTTTAATTTTATTTTGTACTTACTTGGTACTTGGGGGAACAGTATTAAAATGATTTATGCCGGCTTTTTGACGTAAATTTTCGTGTTCGGCTCACGCTTGCTTGGATTTTATTTTTTTGGATATACCGATGAAAAAACGAACTTAACCCATTCAACCCCCCTCTATTTAAACAGGGGAACAAATTAAGTTAAACCGCGGAAAATAATACTGTTTTTGAATTGTTGTAGATCAATCATATCCTTTAAATTTACTTAAAAAAAGACCACGATATTTTTTATCTGAACTGCTCTAGTATTCTCAAAGTTTAATAATTTTCGTGGAGTGTATTTTTTTACCCGCTGGTCTTTAAGGGGTTAATCGTTCTCTGTCTATGATCGGAAATAATATTTCACAATTTTGATATTCGGTTTAATATTGCTAGCGTGCTAGGACATTCAGCCCCTAAACTACAATTGTATCCGATTCATGGATAAATTTCCTCTAAGATTGACTAATTTTAAGGATTCCTTTTCATGGGATTGCTTATACAATAAGTTTTAAGCAAAATAGCTCAATAGAAATTACCACTTCTTTACATGGTAGCTACACGGTAAATACACATTTGCTTCATATCAATAATATATTTATGGAGTATGGGCGTAATCTATACCCTATATCCTCAAATTAATATTAAAATGATGTTTTCCAATAATGACTTTTGTTTTCTGAATATATATCTCGGCCCCGATATTTTTGGTCGCTGTAAGAAAACGATAAGCAGCAAAATTACTCTGAGATAGCCCCAAAACAGAGTGTGATTGGTTGCTGCATTCATTGGAGCCTGGGATGACAAAAATTTCCGCATTTATATAATATCTTATTCCCAAGGACATTGTTTCGGTCCATTGAATATACTTCTTGATACATGCCAGCTGGACGGTTCTGTGAATTAATAATTCTAGTTGGCACTCATGGCTGGATAGCATCTTTTTTCTCTAGTCTGGCAGCTCTATGATGCGTTCCTGCGCTGCCAGATCGCCACAACTCCAGCTGTTTTTTTTATTGTTTTTTTTTTTCCATCGTACTGGACCAATTGGAAGACCGCCGACGGACGCCGCTCAGACCAACGACGCGATCGGCTAAATAACAACGAAATTCCGTGATTTATATATAATCTCAGCAAACGCGATCGGCTTTTTTTGTGGCTCTCATTGTTGTTGGTGTTGCAACAAGTGAAATGTTTGGTGCAGAGTAAAGGCGCAGACGCAGCCGCCGCCGTCGCAGTCTCAGAGAGCGTCGTCCAATTGTGCAAGTGTTGTGTTTTTGTGGTTTTTTTTTGTTAACTGTTAATTGAAAAGAGAGTCGCGCGCGCCGTGATCCACTCTCCACGCACGCGTGTCGAAAGTTTTATGCCCCTCTCTTTCTATCTCTATCCCGCTCTTGTTCTTCGTTTACTGTAATTTACATTGGCGCTCTGTAACGGGTTCTACGGTTAATCCAATCCCTAAAACGTATTCGTCATCTCCCTCTACTCCCCCACACACACACGAAAACCTATGAGTAGATCTGTATTTTTTAATTGTGTTTGTTTTTATTGTAATGCGTAATTTGTGTGTGGTTTGAAAGTGTGTGTGTGCGTGTCCCGATGTTCTCTGCAGCCAATGGGAAAATAAAGGTGTGCAAGCCCCCTATATCATATTACAAAAACCTGTAGTGGCCACAATCCGAAAGATACAGTACTCAGAGATGGTATAATTATAAATTAAGATGTTGTCTACCTAGATGCCAAAATTCAGATTGATTGGATAAATATTATAGCCAAGATAAAGGATACAAGTACTGTTCATATAACATGGAATATACCACCAATGATACCCATAATTTTCACATTTCCTTAAGTTGTGGATTCGAACATTTTAAATACACAATGCTTAGACTTGCTATAGTTATAAGTCCAGCTATGGTTTACCTAAATACCCAAAATCATCTTGATTGGATACATATTGCAGCCAGAACACTCTTACTCAAAGGTTTGGTTGAGAGACCCATCGAATACCCACCTACCCATAGAATACCCACCTACCCATAGAATGCCAACCTACTATGTAGATTTGTTCTCCCATTTGTTCAGTGTTCGGTGTGTCGATCGTTTAATGTGATTTCAATATAGTAAATCCTTGCCCCCTGTCCTGTAGCTGCCTTCTGAGGACACGGCTCTGGTGACTTCTCCACTGCGCTGTCTCTTCAATGGACCCTTTCGCGATCTGCACTTCAATGTGAGCGGCGACCATCGCCTGATACCCGTCCACGATGTGGTCTTCCTCGATGACTTTGAGCACAACGTCAAGCCGTTGATCTACAGGCCCGTGACGTCAGAGACATCCGACGGCGGGGTTCTTCTAGCCAGCGAGGTGCCTGAAAAGCCGCCCCACAACATTTATGCCGCTGCCAACAGGTGAGTCAAAGAGCTGTATGCAGTTTAACCTTGAACTTGTTTCGATCACTCAAAACCCGTTAGAACCACCGTAGCCGTAGCCGTAGCCGAGAGGGCCTTGGCTTTCAGATTTCAGGTTTTTCTCTGTCGTCCCACGAGATTCTCTCGCATTGTGATTCATTGTTTCGATTTGATACCGTAAATGGATTGCACGCGTTGATGAACATCGGGGGAAAAAAGCGTTGCCTTATTTATGGACAAACTTGGACTACAAATAGTTGAATTATGTGAAATTCGGAAGCTAAAACTTTATGAAAAACAAAGCAGTAGTGCTGAAATATGAGCGTTTCTTACTTCAATCGAATTTTTCTAAGAGTACTACACTGTTTCTTCGATTAATCAACTGCTTTTCAGCAGATTATAATGATCTTTAGATGAAAGAACTGATTGTCAGCTGAGTGAGCTGCTTGAAACTTGTAATATATACTGCTTGCATACTGAATCACCTGTAAAAAGCTGGAAAACAGCTGATTTGCAAGCAGTCCGCACTCCATATAAACTCCACATAAAATGTTATTTTTTTATGGAATTTCGTTTTGTAAGGCCCCACTGTGCGTCGCTCGACCTGCTTCTGGCCGGGTTATAATTTGTCTTGTTTTACGCTCGTTTTCCAGAGATGTTTGCTTTTCGTGGCTCTGATAAATGGGGGAACTCTCTTCTCTCCTCTCCTCCGCTAAGATAAGAACATAGGCGCCCTCCTCACTGTGCGATGTGATGAAACATTATTACTATGATCATAAAAGAAAATTAAAGAAAAGTTCTCAGCGATTGCCGCCTTCGACTGGCCGCCTGCCTTATGCCCGTGGAACGCACTGTCCAACCTGATGGTGTGGTGGCAAGTGCTTATCAAACATGCGTTATGCGTGTTTATTGAGTTGACTTTTGCTGTTCTAATTGTTGCTTTTTACGACTGTTTTCTGAGTAGTATGTGTGGGCTTCTGCTTTTTATTTTGTACCTGAGAAAATGCTTATAGTTATGGCTTAATGAGAAAAGCTACCTCACTTAACGCTGTCTTTGGACTATTCATTCTGCTACATGAGCGAAGTGTCATCATGGAGGATCTGATCTTCACACAAACATTCTTGCCTCGTGATACCTTTGAACACTCACCTTTGAGTCTTATTAATTTTCTAGTAGTCTCAGATTCTATCATCCAAAAATTCTATATTGTAGTTATCACTACACACTCGTATTATTATACACAAAATTTAAAAGTTAATACCTATGCATGGACACAATTTACACCGGAACCGAAATTAACCATTTACTCAACAACAAATATCAATGGATGCAAAATTTAAATTGAGGTGCCGTTTATTATTGGAATTCTTCAAATCCATTAAAATGAAACTCCGATAACTTTTAGATTGACCACAAGTTTAAATCAGTGTTTCCGAAATTTCGGAGCAATTCCTTGAAGGAAATGCAACAAGTATGGCAATACGAAGTTATACAGTCCGTACTGCTGATGGGTGGCTGGGCAGATCATCGCCCAGTTGAACAGACCTAGTCCCATGATGATCACCACCAAATGAAATAAACGAGAGGCCCCTGTCCTGTCCCAGTGAAGAGACGAAGAATAATTTCTACAGTATCCAGAAACACGCCGTAGTAATCTGACTATTAAGGAAGAGAAAGACTGTCTCTAGCATTATCTGGAATAACCGACTCTAACGGAACGAGTTCTTTGTTAGTATCTTGTTGCCGTACAACAGACTGCCCCAGTAGGATTGGTCCTGATTACACTTCTCCTCATCCTTCGGGCCTACGAGCGTGAAATGCGACAACAGGTGCATATAGAAGGCGAACAAAATTGGGAATAGCTTGGTCATGGCTATAGACGGCCCTTTTGAGTTCTGATTCGACTTCTGTGTCTGCTTGAGTCCGTTCTTACAGTTAAAGGAGCTGAAGAGTACGACATGTTTAGACCTATGTACATGTTAACCTTCTTGATATTCTTCCTAATATTTTCTGTAATAAACAATACATGATTTACTAAAAACTGTGTATCTTTGCTATTAATTGAACTATTTAAATGAGTATTATATGCCACTAAAGAACTTAAGTCTCAAAATGGGACTATACCATACAAAATAGATTTCCAAAAAATTCCAAAAGTATAAGAAACATTACAAATGGTTGAAAACTTTAAATTTGTCTCGAAATATGTTCAGGTACAGCAATAGTATGGCAAAAAAACTATGAAAAATCACACAATTAACTTTTCAGCATATCAATTGTTTCGGATATCGGCGCTGCAAGTCCCGAGTGAAAGCTATGACAGGGCCCAAAAAATTATACTGCAAATTCCCAATATGAGAAATTGATCTACTCATCCAAATTCTATGCAAATGGCTCGTGTTTTCCTCTCGCTTCTTCCGCATTTGTTTTGAGTTTTTATTTCTTTTTGATTTCTTGTGTATTTTTGCGTTGAAGGTTGTCTCTGTGGACACCTTTTTACTTTATTTTTGGTTGGACAGAGCATTAATTCGCTTTGTTTCGGTTCGGTTCGCCTCGCTGTGCTTCTTGTCTTCTGTCTGCACGTGGCAGCGGTGTCTCGCTTTATTGCCTCACTGTCCTCGTTGCCGGCAAAAAGTGTGTGTTGCCCTTGGCATTGACCGGCCGTCGTCTGGTCGTTCAGTCATTCGTCTGTCGCATAATTAAAGCCACAATTCCGCTGTTTGTCGCCCGTCGCCCGTCGCCAGTGCAACGACTTCAATTAATGTGCAACACCATAATTGGCAGAGTGACCCCCGCCGGGACACCCATTTTGCGACATGATTCGACGGACACTCGACACAGCAATACCGAGAAAATACCCATCGCAGAGGAGTAATTATATTTTTGCTAGCACACCAATTAAACGCTTAAATCAAGCCTGTAATTTATTTAAAGTTTGTACAGAGCACGGACACCAGAAGGGTGGCAGCAGCAGCAGCATTGTAGATCCACTCATTGGCGGATGGATTTCAGTAGCCGTCGTATACACAGATTTTGTTCTCGAGATCTTTATACGATGTACCTTCAGTTGATATATTTACTGGCTCGTCATGAAATCAATATTTTTCCGGTTATTCATTGGCCGCTTCTGAGGAAGTAGCTACCGTAATTTGAATTTCTGCATATAAATTTCCGAAACGCAGCTAAATAATGCCATCGATGGTATCCATTTTGGTAATGATTACTGGACTATCATTAGCTAAGATATTTCCCGAAATAGAGTGGATGCTAAGGACCCCCAGACCACGGAAGCATGGACCAATCCTAACGACTAATGACCAAGGAATTCCGGGTTATAGTAGAAAGGCTGGGCCTACCATTGCAATAAAGCTAATAGTAGTCGATTCCATTCTGAAAATATTATTTTTCACAACAAGATTATATTCAAAAACACTTTCATCGTGGACAGGAGATGATAGATTTGGTGTTTACTTTGTGGCAACGCCACGACATAGAGCAGCCAACTTCGCGCCGTATGGACAGCACTCATGACAGTGATGCCAGATGTCTGCGATTGTGGAATGAAATGGTGCTGCCTGGAAGATGGAATATTCATAGGTGTGTAAAAGAGCGCCAAAGTGCAGGTTTTTAAAAAACCGATGGAAACCTCTTTGAGTTCTCGAGTTTCAAATGTTATGGCCATGCTATTGTTGCAAATATAAAGATATAATCAGTTGAATGATGCGTTTTTGTGGCCAGGTTTGGGTCTACCATCATCATCAACATCATCAACTTCAGGGGGAAGCAATTGCAGAGCCTCAGCGGCATTGAAATGGCTCATTAAATCTGACTCGTTGCGGTCTTAACTCATTTGAATTTTTATGGTTCGACTGGGGCTCCACGGGGGAATGAGGCGGAGCCGGAAGCACCGCCAAAGCAAACAACAGATAATAATTGTTAATCATTTTGTTGTTGAATATCACGCGAGTACGAGTATTCCAGAAAGCTTCCAAGAAAAAAACCAATAGATTGGGAAAAGCCAACGGAATTTTCGAATCAAATCACTGCAATT
The DNA here is from genome assembly GCA_963969585.1 of Drosophila helvetica. Lineage (NCBI taxonomy): Eukaryota > Metazoa > Arthropoda > Insecta > Diptera > Drosophilidae > Drosophila > Drosophila helvetica. Next base: position 18,143,163 of record OZ018401.1, on the reverse strand, counting down.
GTTTTAAATGCTTGCGTTTTCCTTGATTTTCGCTACGTTTGGGGGTGGTTTCCATCCAACCATTCATTCATCGACACAAAGTTTGGGAGCAGCACGTGCGAAGGGCTTCCTTCCTATCGTCACAATGTCGCCCCCGAAAATCACTGACCCATTTTACGGATACGGTACGAGTACGGGTACGGGTGCGGGTACGGGTACGGGCGTAGTAGTCGTCTTACGGACAAAAGAGAAACAAAGCGGACAGCATGGAAGATACATAGAAGAGAAGAGCAACCATTGAGGGACAGACCGACCGAATGAGTCTTTGAGTGACCGTCGCGTCGCGTCTAGTCCAGTCCGGCTCTTGCTCTTCTTGTTGTGTACCCTATAAAATATTGGGCATAAGGGTATATGCTGTGTAGGAATCTCACTGACAGATACATATGTAGAGAGAGCTATCAAAATTTACTGCTAAGCCACACTGGGAAAAAGAGCGCCTAAGAGTCAGAGCGCGACAGGCGGTGGAGATTGTTTATTAAATCTAGAATAAGGATAATAATGATCTGCAAATAAAATCAACTCAACGACATTGAGACTGGCATCTTGGAGGGTATCTTTCAGTCGTATATCCATCTGATCTATCTATGTGTCTCTTACCTGTACCTGGTCGTTGTTGCCATTGTTTCCATTGCTGCCTCTGTTCTCTAATTGAATTAGCCCACACAGAGCCCCGTTAGAGCCGCAGTCCGTTTGGGGACTAAGGTCTCGCGATGTGAAGCCCCTGAAAGTCCCACCTCGGTGGCCGTTCTCCGTTTCATCCGCCGATTGCGATTTTTCAGTGCGTTCGTTGCAAGTCTCTGTGTAAGTCGAAAGTCGAAACACAAGTCCGAAACAATATCTTTATTTCAAACATTATTACAAAATAAAGTGCGTTTTTTTTTGTGGCGTGCATCGTGAATCGTGAATCGATTTATGGACTGAATTAAACAAAAGAGAAGAAAAGAAAAGTTTGGAAGAAGTGCCAGCCACAAAAGGAGATAAAATGCCAGAGCGAAGGGTCAGTCAGCATGATGTCGATGAGATTGAGATCGAGAGCGATGAGGAGGAGGAGAATCTTGAGCAGGGTGTTGGTCTATCCGTTCAATCCACACGTCGTCGCCGTCACTCCCCACCGGCCGCGTCCCGTGGTGGTCGTCGAATTCCTGGCAAAGTCCCCAACGGTAACCAGAATGAACGGACCCTCGATCGCTTCCATGATGATGGCGAAGATGCCATCTTTGAAGACGATGAGCCAGATAACGATGATGATGACGGCGATATCGAATTGCTGGACTAGTAAGTACATAACCTCCAATGAGTCCCCAATGATTCCTCTCGTTGGCCTTCCCTGAAAACTACTTTCAATGTGGTTCTATGATCTCCGTTTAATCACTCACTTTTCGGCCACTTTCTTGCTAGTTCTGCCGTTGCTTTCGCCGTGGTAAAATTCAACCCAAAATCGGTTTCAAATTTGTACCTATTACTGTGCTTATCATATAGTATATAGTATATGTTTTCTTTCGTATTCTTTCGTATCATTTGATGTTCGATCAAGCAACATTTTAATGGGAATTTCAATGGGATGGAACCTCCACTGACTGCTTTTTCATTTTCATTTCTGTCGAAAATGGAAGGAAGGACATGGACATGGAATAAATATAAATAAAAGAGCGCCAAATGATAAATGAATTGAGAGCAATCTGACGAGGGAAGAGTGCATTAAGGATGATGATCAGGGAGGTGGCTCGTTTGGATTTCCAGGAATCTCTTTTTTGGTGGAGAGTCTGCAGTTCCTATTTCGTTGCTTCCCACCATCATGCAGCGGATCTGGCACTCAGGCATGTCCTTGGCTCTTTTCCAGTTTCGCGTTTTTGTCGTCGCTGTTGGGCGTCTAATTAAAATTAATGAAGTACGCGTACGTACGCCTGGCGCCAGTCATTACCTGGATCAGCCTTTGGGGCCATGGAGGGGAGTGGAGTGGCTGCAGGGCGTGCAAATATGTATAAATTTTGGGTTACATTTCAAGCGGGTTAATTGTGCAGAAAATCAGACACACAGCCTCTAATGGAGATTGACCAGACGCAGGAGCTCCAGATGCACTCACAACAGCCTTCTGGACTTGGTCTTGGTCGGTGTCTCAATTACCATTGGAGGGCTATTAATCATTTGGGTTCTTTGGCGCATGGAAATGAAATGTGGGCAGAAGTTTGTTGGTGCCAGAGTACGCCCTTTGACCTCCAAGGCAGTGATAACAAATGAAATATGAATATACATTTATGCACAAGTCTGCAAAGTAATCCACAAAGATACCACCACAGGAGACATGCCGCACACATACAAAATGGTGGAGAGACCACTGATGGGACACACTCATTCATGCCCCCATGCCACACAGAACACACAACAGAAACAGAAACAGCAACAGCAACAGCAACAAAAACAGAAGCAAGTACAAACCAGCAGCCTTAATGCATGTGTTGAGGCAGGAAGCAGGATGCAGCTCATGGGGATTTTGTGGCATGTGGCGGGGAGGGGATGCGGTGCCGAAAAATGTGCCACAAAAGCAGCAGGGCAGCGACAGCAAAATACTAAAGAAATTTCTACTACGCTGCGTCGAAATTTGCGCCTTGAAAATGGTTAAAGACATTGCCAAAGATGATGGCCATGGAGCGCCCCAGCAGGGTACAGTTTCGTTTCGAGCAGGAGTAAAAGGATCTTTGGGAAGTGTTTCAGAATATTCTTAAAATACACTCCATAAATGAGCAAAAAAATCCGAGTTGCGTGGAAAGTATTTTCATAGGGGTTTTTCTTTTTTTTCGTTACCCCATTTCGCATTTTCGCGTGCAGCTCTCGAGGGTATGCTGTGCATTCTGTGCATCCTGTGCATCCTGTGCGGGGTGTGGAAGCGTACTTTTATTGCTGCCATTCGCTTCCAGCCTCACAGTTTTTTGTGGTTTCTCGTAGCTCTAAGGCATACTCCTGCCGAGTCTTCTGCCACTGCCACACATTGCACATTTTACGGGGAATGGATTCGGCGGGGAATGGAGGGCGAGGGAGCTTGCAAAAATATTTGATGCCTGCAGCGCACTGCTTTAGCCCCATCTCAACGATGTTGCAAAAGGTTGTTGCAAAGCTGTTATGCTTATTATACACGCTCCTGCCAAGCCATAGCATCCCCCATCCCCATCCCCACTTCCCACTTCCCAGTTCCCAGTTCCATCTTCAGCCGCATTCAGAGACCTCTCCCCCCATACCACTCTATGAGGAAAAACTCCTGCACATGCGAGCGAGCCACAATTTAAGTGAAATTGCCCAAAAGCACGGGAGAGGGTAGAATAAAAATATACATATGCCTTTTATGGTGACAGAAGCACTGTATACCCTGTAATCGATTCGGGCTTGGGTCTTTCCATCGGGGCAATCGAGTGATTCATCTGGAAATATTCGCTTGCCTTTGACACATTTGATACATCTTCGTTCGATACGTTATGCGGTACCATTGCCCCATTCGATGCCATGTTTTTATCGATAAATTATCGATAAGCTTTCTGATACCCCATCTGTGGATACAACATTTGATACCTCTTCGACAACTCGTTCGGTACAGTTTTAGGTAAATTGTTCGATACCTTTCATTTAACCCGACAACTTTGTCGATAAATTGTTCGATAACTGTTCTGATACTTACCCCATCCATTTTCTACCCTTCATCCGAATACTCTTAAGATAAGCTTTTCGATAGCCCTTTGTTGATTACACTAGTCAACACGACATTACCACTGCGGCCAAAAATGACTTTTTCTAATAGATTTGGGGATTTAAAAATTTGTAAGCGATTATGGTTTCTTTTTTTAGGCGTAGTTTTTTTTAAAGAATTTTTTTAAAATCTGTCATTTTTTGCGGTATTTTTTTTTTTGGAAATTTTGACTTTGAAAGCTTAGGAAAAGTAAAAAAAAATATTTCTTGTCCCGTATTTTTGGTTTTAGATAGGTACATTAATGAGTCGTCGTTTAAGGTATCATTTGTAAGAAACGATGGGTAAACGGCTAAACCTTTGCATGCCGAATGCCGTATGACTAGTGTTGTCAGATACTTTTATTGATACTTGATACTTCCTCAAATAATCAGGGTTGATGGGTATCTTGTACATAAATGAAATGACATTGTGATGTGTCCTTGGATCTTTGCAAATAGTTCTAAATTTAATTTGTAGGTAAAACTTCATGGCATATTCATTTCCTCTTTCCCTGTACCCAAATCCAATCGATTTTCGTCGATGCCAGGGTATTAATATTTCGCGTGTTGTATGTGGCCCCATGTTTCTGCTGTGCCATTGGACCGCCCCCGCAGGATGGATGCCGCCCCCAATGGTCGTGGAGGCTGCTGCATTGCGTTCAAGCGTTGCCTTCGGGCTGGACACTGCCATACATACATACATACATACAGACATACATATGAGAGAGCGGGGGTGTAGAGGGTGTGGCAGGAAGGAGCGCGTGTCCTGCTGCCGGAAAGTGGATTCAAAAATTCTATTATGCCTCGTGCCCCGTCCCCTCCAGGCGTCTGCCGCCTGCCGCCTGCCGTCCGCTGCTGTTGATGCTTTTGATGCATATGCGGTTCTATTCGATTTGCTTGGACACCGAATCGGTTTCGGTTCCTGCACTGCGTTTCGCTATTTTCCTTTTTTAAATTTCTCTATCCTTTAAATAAAGGATTCCATCGATTTCTTTTTCATTCGTTTGTCTTGGTATTTTTTTGGCGATTTTTCACACCTTAGACTCGGCTGATAAATGGTGAAATGAAATCCTCTTTAAACATGACGTTTATTGTCAACAATATTTATAGACAGTGCGTGACATAAGTATGGTAGCAAAGAAAACATGCGGAGAATTATATTTATTCGTGGAATAAATACGGACTGACTATACTTATAGTCTTATTATACTTATAGTATTCATTCGCTCTCAGACACTTTTTTTTTTTTTTTTTTGGTATTTTTACGATTGTATTTTTCGTATATTTGGGTGATATTCCTATTTTTGAAACGCACTGTACTATACAGCCCAAAGACCCTTCCGTTTCCTGTCTACTTTAATATTGATTTTCGCCATTTTATTCTTCCTTTGTCTCAAGCGGCTTTTCTTTTATATTTATGTTCTCTTTATTTTTCTTCTCGTTTCAGTGATACGTGAGTACAGCCCGAAATTTTTATGAAACCCAGCAGAAACAAAAGCCGTTGCGATGCTGCCACAGACTGTGGCACGCGCACAAAGGGACCACAAAACATGGGGCGGGCGGTCACATTCAATCAGGTATTTGCTTTCCGGATCTGAATGCAGTTTTGTGGGGAAACATAATTAAACACTCGATTAAATAATAAAAAGAAGCCAACAAATCGTTGGATTGAGTATGGCGATTATTTGAAAGTAAAGTGGAAAGTAGAAAATGAAAATATGTGGTGCCAATATAATGGTTTGTATATTATATTCATAGTCTTTTTACTTGTACTAAATTTTAAGGTTCGATTCTGTTTAATCATTGAATTAAGTTGACACGTTTTAACCAAAAGAACAAATGCTTAGGATTGGGCCCTGTGATACCTTCTGAAAGGGGAGTGTTTCCTTTTTCCATCAATCAATGATTGCAGCTACTGAGATGCCAACCCCCCGATTCGCTGCTCATTTGCTTGCACAACACTCAGGTTTTTTGTACACGTTTTTCTAGGAAATTTTCCCTCACGAGTCCTTTTGTGGCGCGTTACGTATACGCAGAACGTGTCTTTTCCGAAAGCTAAATTTGGTTTGGGGAATCTCTCACAGATTGTTATCTCGTGGGTTCAACAAAAGGGCAATCGGAAAAGGGCAACAGTGGAAGAATACGAAAATACTTACATATTATATATGAGAAATGAAATGTGATATGGATATTATACAATGTGGCTGTCGTCTCCAAATAGGCGCACATACGCGCAAAATGAATCCAATCGAAGCGAAGCGAATCGGATCCACGAGAGCAGCTGATTTTACGAGCCTTAAGCATGACACTGAAATTAACTGCGAGGACGAATGCATACGCAGATTTTTATGACAGAAACCAAAGCCACCCACTCACCAAACAAAAAAAACAAAAAAAAGGATTGGGGTTGCGGATGCGGTGGATGGATCCGCAATCCGCAATTCACGTGGAAGTGTGGAGTGGAGCGGAATGCGAATAGCAAGGATTTCCGCTGCGAGGCCGGGGAGATGCACTCGGTTCCCGTTTTTGCCCCATGTCAGTGTCTGCGTGTGGGTCGTGGCCTCCACTTCTCGACTCCCCCACTCTTTCCATTTTTAAGGAGTACATATTTGTTTGCTCATAGCCACAATTGTGCAGTCCAATACGGGTATGCGGGTATCGATGATGGGTATCAATGGTCGATTGGGCCAAATGGCGGGATAAAACATAAACTAGTTTAATAGGAATTGCAAAACTTTTTCAAAAATGATTTCAAAACGTTTTTTTGACACAATTATCGAATAATTATCGAAAAACTGATTTTAAATTGACATTTTAACAAAATTTTGTTCGATTCTCAATCGAAAAACGTTTTAGAATTGTTGCTGAACAATTCATAGCCGATTCTTTTGTGATCGATTATAAATCGATATTTTAGTTTTGGTTTTATCCGGATTGATCGATATCTTGATTTATTATCCATAAACATAACTCTTTTGTTTCGAATTTAATACAATTTTATCGTTAGATAATTTTTGTTCTCGGTCCAGGTCTGTTTTCCCAGCAAGAAATGGTTTAGTTGATTTCAAACAATATATTTGCGTTCCGATTATAAATCGATATTTTAGTCAATCGAAGTTCGATTATTAGTCGCTAAGGGAACCTTCTGAGCCGCTTAACGTTTAATTTCTTCGCTTCTTGTCCGATTCGTGTAGGATATAGTTCATAAGATATCGGAACTTTTTACAGGCTATCCGAGCAGCTGCACCTTTTAATGCCTTGACCATTCACTAGTCATGGAGTTGCGGGCGCTCTATCCGGGCCTCCGTGGACGATCGAAGACCAAATATCGGAACGTGGATTGCGGATTGCAAACTCTGGCAAAAGGCAATCAAAATCCATCCCCAGGGTTTCCAGGGGGGAGTGGGGGAGTGGGGGAGGGGAGGGGCACATTGTTGCTGCTGCTGCATGCTGCATGCTGCAGCTTCTGCGTGTTAACAGTTTTTGGTGTGTGCCCCTCGATTGCATCGCTGATTTCATTTGCTCTTTGGCCTGGCCCGTTATCGTGCCTTCCTTTTTCTTCTAATTGACAAGGGGATTTAGGAGGCGCAGGAGAGGCTGGGGTGCACAGGATGTGGGATGAATGTTGTGTTCATAAATATGCTGATTCGCAGTGCTCTCGAAATGAAATGAAAATTCGGCTTGAGCTCCCTCGCTCCACTGCCGCCGCCCCTGCCCCGTAAATGCCCTTCTGGGGCTCGTAAATCTCCACTCGACTCCACTCGCCTGCTGTCGCTGCTTCCGCCTGTCTGTCCTTCTGTCTTTCTGCCTTTTCTGTCTTTTCTGTCTGTCTCTCTGTTTGCTTGGCATTAATAATGTAAACGGTTTAATATTTAATATTACGCATACGACATGTTGCGCCAATTTTTTTTTATATTTTTTTTTTTGAAGCTTCTTAACATTGCTCTGACATTTAAATGAATTTTCAATAATTTCGTTGTTGGCTTTTCGGGGCGTTGGTATCAGGGCAGGAGGCCACCGAATAGAGTTGTTGTTGCATGCCACCAACAAGCACTTAACGCCTAGCAAAAAAGACCCTCGTCTACCCACTTCCGCATCCACAGGACGTCCCTCCCCAAATGCGGAAGGGAGAGCAGTGGTGTGATGTTGGCGCAAAAAAAAAAACCTACTCCCCGAAAATGCCATTTGTGCAAATCTAATAAACAGCGAACCGCATTAAATTTGACACTGAGGTGTGGGATGAATGGATGAATGGATGGATGGATGGATGGTTGCTTACTCGTATGTATGGGTATATGTATGGGGACGGATAGACGTGGCAATTTTTGGGGGTAGTAGCGCTACAATGGCGATACTTTCATTATGGTCGCCGCTCAACGAGAATCCTTCTCGCTCAAGGAACTCTTTTCCTCTTATTGAAAAAAAAAAATGCTTAACGGGTAGATTCCAAACTGATTATTAAGCAATTTTAAGCGGAGAGAGATTGCAAAGATGCAGACCTAATGCTTAACCGATTCATAAATTATTCATATTTGATTGAGAACTGATTCTTAATCGATTTTTATTGAAGAGATGCATAACTGATGCATAACCGATGTATAACCGATGCATAGCCAATACATAACCGATTCAAATCTGTTGCATAAACGAACCGATTCAGATCGCCTTGATATTAAAAACATTTCGAGCTGATGCATAACCATTTCATAACTGATTCTAAATCAATTTGGAACTAGTTTATATCGAAAGAATTCATAGCCGTTTCATAGCCGATTAATGTTTGCGGTTTACCCTAGTACAGAATATATAGGTATGTAATTGTAAGTTTAAAGTGTATTTTTAAAGGGTTTACCGTTTAATCGATAACCGATAACCGATCTACCAATACCCGATTTATAATCGACTGAATTTGCAAAATACCAATCACCAATGACGATTATAACTTGACAATTTTGCGCTTGCTATGGCTGATATTTAAATATATATAATATATTTATATATATCATATATATATAATAAATACATAAAAAATCGATGTAAATTCGATATAGTATCGATTTCTGAATCGTTTTTCAAGAAAGAAAAGCCTAATACCCCCGTGGAAGGGTACAACAACGTTTTCAACAATTTAATACGAATGTAGGACACATTTTTCTTCTGGGATTTGTCGGCCAAAGGATGCTTTCATTTTCATTTTCTTTTTTTTTCATACCCGGTACTCGAAGAGTATAGGGGTATATAAGACCGATTTGTGCCAAAAGTGGATGTGTGTAACACCGAGAAGAAAGCGCTTCCGACCCCATAAAGTATATATATTCTTGATCAGCTTCAATATCCGATGTTAAAAACGTATGTAACCAAAAATGGAAACGGATAACATTTAATATATAAAAATCTCCGAAAGGTTCGAATTAATTATTTTATTTTCTTTTTTTTCTAAAATTAAATTTGTCCCTTTTGCGAACATGTAATAAATTACATATATCGTAAGCTCACATACATACGTATATACTGACTGAGTACCGGGTATAAAGTAGAGCTGCGGCCTTAGACGCGGCGTACAACGTTCCCCCTCGTTTTCTTTCGTTTCTTTTTTTTTGTGTTTGGGAAATTAACATATCGCACAGTCGTCGCAGCGTCGTCCTTGCCTCTTCGCTTTGCTCGACTTGCCACTTTGAGGCGTGCGACCTTATGAGTCTCTCTCTCTCTGTGTGTGTGTGTGTGTGTGTCTGTCTGTGTGGGGCATGGGGCATGTGGCATGAAGCCTCGGCCTATGGGCCATTGACTGGCTGTCGCAGTGAGACCTGCAGTCAAGTTGTGAGCGCGAACTTCATGGTTCATGAAAGACCTTTAAGGAGAACAGCCTTCTGCATCGTTTAGGAATTAACCTTGGGATTTTTTATTTGAACAGCACGAAAATAAACACTTAACAGCAAGGGCCGGGCCCAGACCAGGCCAGAGAGCACTTTACGGGAGTGAAGTGATCGTCTTCATCGTCGCCATCATTGGTATCGTCGTTATCGTCGCTATCACCGCCGTAGGAGACTGCACTGGGAGGCGACTCATCATCCTCTTCCGACTGGGATGAGGCCTCCTCGGCGGTGTCTTCCTCCAAGCCATGGTACTGGGGATGATTGAGCTGCACGAGTGGCTGTTGTTTCACTTGCAGCTTCATTTCCTGACAACGATCGACCCCCAGATACGAGTCGGAGCGAAGGCAAACCACAAACGTGTAGACGCCCGGCCTCAGCGGTGCCGCGAACTGCAGCTTGACCTTTTTGGAAAGGACAAGGTTCATGATCTGAACAGGCTTCGTGATGATCGAGTGCGTGCGTCGGTTACAGATGTAGATCCACCAGTACTCCTGCTTCCTATCGGGAAACAGAGGACAGTGGACCTCGTGCGATTCTTTGGATGGGAATAGAATGGGAGGCTTCTTCTTATAGTCCGCCTGGAGGCGCTCCCATTCCTCGTCATCATCGTCGTCCTGCATTTCATAGTGATCCTCGCTCAGGTCCTGCCAGTGATTCGATTGTGTCCAGGCGGTCGTTTGCTTTCTTTTCTTGCTGCGACGGCGCCACACTGAGGCTGGCCTAGCCCCAGGGGCAGGGTTATCATTGCTGGCAATATCCCCGGATAACAATGTGCTCATATCCTGCCGATTTATGTTGATGGTGGCGGTCACCGTGGCACCGGCGGTCACCACATAGCTATCCTCATCGTCCAGCACCTCATAGTGGACGGCCAAGCCGATCAGGGGCATGCCGCCGAGCACCCTCATGACATTCGCATACTCAGAGTCATTGAGAGGGCGGAGCAGTGAGCGGCGCTCGTGAGAGGGCAGCCTGGCGAAGCGCTGCATACTATTGATGGCGATGGCCAGGTCCGTGTGCTTCAGGATCATCGCCTGGACATGCTGTTCGGTGACATGCGGCAGCTGCAACAGCGGCGACATGTCCTCCCCCACAGCCTGAACGATCATCGGCAGCAGCTTCATGGTGTTCTCAAAGGTCTCAGTCTCACAGTATGCCAGCTGTGTCCCTTGATCAAGGCTGAAGAGCAATCCCTCGATGAGTGGCGGACACAGGCGCACAATCAGCTCACGATCGCGTTCCCGGGTCGCCGGCTCGAGGCTCTGACGCGAGAGATGCGCATGCAGGATGGTCCTGGCCTTGATCGAGTACTCCATGGTCTTGAGATCGTGAGTCCTCATTTGCGGGAACAGAGCGCCCAACTCCCGGTTGCGCAATATCATCTTCGAATCGTATTGGTTATGGAACTCGCAGCTGTACGAAAGCAGCATTAGGGCACGCCTCACCTCCAAGTGCTTAGTTCCGTGCAGTAGGTGACGTTGCTGCTCGATGGTGGCCATCAGCACCGTGCCCGAGTAGCGCATGGCGCCATGCCACCAATATGATACGCCCAGAGGCAGGGCAACGAGTAAGAGCACAGCGTAGAGGCCCAGGACCCACAGACGATACTCCGCAGACACCAGCCAGGCGGGCAGGGCAATGCCGAAGGTTATGGCCTCCGGGCCATCGGGATGTCCAAATTGATAATAGTGCTTGGATCCATCGGCTGTGGTGAGGGACTTGGCAAGCGCCTTAAATGCCCCATGGGCGCCAGTCACCATCGGGAGCTGGTGGTAGGCGTGACGCATCTCCTCCATCGTTGCCTTTAGTCCCACATTTAGGAGGCTAAATGGGTTGAAGCTCAACTTGACTGGCTCTTGTGTGCTCTTCTTGAGCGGTCCACGCACGGCCAGAGAGATCAAGAGGATCCATGCCAGGACTATGCATTGGCGAAGGAACAGAGAAAGAATAAACCGCGACGTTTGGAGCTTGGCCAGTCGCGTGTTCTTCCTGATGCACTCCCCACAGTGGCACTTGTTCCTGTTCTTGCTGTTACCCGTATTGGCATTGCCATATCGGATCGCCTTAGACCAACCCAGGCAGGATAGGGGTATCATCGCCACAGTACAGACCGCAAGCCCCACAAAGAAGAACATCGAACCATCTGTGTCATAGTGGACGTGGGGATCAGCCATCTCCAGAATCTCTAGAATGGTTTTGCTAATCGATCAGATGTTCTCTTTTAGGGGTTGGGGGAAGGGTATTTGTTTTTCCTTACCTTTGGTCGCTTTTCGGGTGTTTCTCTCTGCAGTAGGGATACACTTTTTGCTCAATTTCCAATAACTATTTGAATTAAAGAGAGAAATTACCCATTTTGCGAGCACTTATCTGAAATGTATTTTCCGTTTGCACTTTTCTTTTTAGAGTGAAGGAAATATAAAGGGTTTACTGAAAGATTTTTTGTTTGGTTTTCCAGGGCCTTCTCTCTCCCAGTGTCTCTGCTGCTCCTTGAAACAATCTGGCAACACTTTAGGGGCCAAACAAGGATGCCACTCAGCGTTTTTTCCAGTGCTCCTCCAATCTGGCACTCCTTAACCCTTTCTCTCTCTCTGCCTGTCTCTCCCCCTGTCTCTGCCCCTGTCTCTCCCTCTGTCTCTGTGTGTTTTCTCTCCTTTTTTCCGGGGATCTTCCTCTTCATTCAAATGATTCATTGTACGCCATGAATGCAGGTAATGTTTTCCCTTCGATGTTTGCTGGTTTTTCCCAGTCTCAGGATTTACTCATACCCTGTAAAAGCAGAGTGCGAATAGGATATTTATTTCTTTCGGCTCCCATTGCAACCCATTGCAGTAGAGGGTATCCTTCAGTCGTATATCAACGCCTCCCCCATTTTGTATTAGTTTTGATTTGTTACATTTGTTTTTGTTGCTCTCCGGCACTGTTCCTGCTGGTAGAATGGCAGCACAATACAAACCATTTCATTTGAATAATGTGAAAACATTTTGCTAGGACGACACCCCCACCCCCACCCCCACTGCCACCGCACCCACCCACTGCCATTGTCCTGAAGTTCCCATAGTTTTTGTTCTCGCTTTTTGCCTTTTAAACTGCTCTCCAACTGACATTCCGCAGAACGAAGCTTATAGAATGCCTTTGCCTGCAGACAGACATACAGTTGCATCTTATAGACAAGGCACCACCGGGTCTATTGATTGCCAATTGATGGACAGATGGCAGACAAGACACACAGACAGCACACAGACAGGCAGAGGCGGAAAAATGATTGGATTTTCGGTCATTGGTGAGACTTTCTTCTACGCTAATTAGTACAAATTCGTGCCGTTCGTGTGTGCTATTTTTTCTTGATCCAATCGATACCATTATAGATTATGCAATGATTTGTATATTACTTAAATATAAATTAAAAATTTACAGCAAGTAATCTATATTAATTGGCGATAAGTTTAATCTATGATCGACCATTAGCCGATAATTCGATCAATGTATTTCCTTTCGGTATATTATGCATAAATCTCATTAGAAAAACCCTCTCGTTATGGTTAAACTTTTCTCGACTATATGTATATCGATAACTGTCGATAAATACGGATTGTCCAATGAATTTTTTAATTCATTCATGTTTTATATTTCTGGGTGCTACTTCCTGAAAATATAACCCAATATTATCGATTACAAAAATAAAAAATAGCACTTCCTTTTTATTTTTTTCAATCAAAATAAAAAACATGATCTTTTTTGGATTGAGTATCCTACTAGTTTCTATTATATTCAATGTTTTCGTCTGCATTCTGTTGCAGTATTTTTGTAGTATTTATTGGTAAACAAAATACCAATATATCATAAAAACAATAAAAAATACTGCAGTAAGTAAAGTTTTTCGTAACATAATTTCTTCTGTTGAATTTGCTGACAAATTGCATTTCTAGGAATTTACAGGAAAAAAGCTTTTATTCAGCTCAGTTGGCCGTTTTTCCCGGGAAGCAGAAGTAATTTAAGTCGGTCTCCAATTGGAGAGGTAACTACTTGATAGTCAGCTGGTGGGACTTTCCAATATATGTACATATGAAAATTATTTTTCCCATGTTCCCAATTTTAAGGCCCCCGCCCCAAAAATTACCCGCGCGAACCCCTAATTATGTGCATTTTTCCTTGTATTGCTTGTGTGGCAAAAACAGAATGAAGAATCGCTGCCTTCGGGACGGCCAAAGGACACTCAATCATTGATGGTAGGGCGGAACTTTTTATGGGATTCGCTTTGCCTAAAAGTATGCCACGTTGTCCGTGTCGGAGAGATTATTGCTATTGTCGTGTATCGATTGACGCGACGCGACAGTCAGACAGTCAGACAGGACATTCATAGTTTAGTGCATGGATATGTACACATATGAATGAATAATTTCCTTTTCAGGAACGTCCGTCCCCTGGCTCGCTATTTGCCACATTCTGTGCCGCAATGTAAAACATGTTTGTGGGTCACTCGCCACGAGAACGGCTTCATATTGGATTCGATTATTGACTAATCAGCAAGAGCGTTTCGCCTTCTCGATTAGTGGCCGGTAATTGATTGAGATTCTTCTCAAGGGCTTAATCACCAGCGTTGATTGATTTAAATGGTTTGCGGGCCATTTGTACATACGAGCTATGAATTATTATCAATAATTGTTTATAAAAAGACAATTTGATATATTTTGTATGTTTATTTTGGATAAATATCACTGGAAAATGGTGTAGTAGTAGTAGTCTCTTCCTTTTTCGTTCATTCTTTGCTGTTTTAGTAACCATTTTCTCACAAATTTTGATCTCGCTTAATGCAAAACGAATAATGGGTGACAAAGAGCCCTCAAATCCGTTCCACCACATCATTCAAGAGCAATCGGAGCTCGTTAATGCAGCCGTAAATGACTTCTCCATCATCGCAGATCGAGAGCTTGTGCGGAGGATGCATCAGAGGTTCCTTCAGTGCTCCACCAAGTGCTGCACCAGTGCCAGTACCAGTGCCAGTGCCCTAGCTGTGGAATCGTGCGTTAATCGTCACTTGCCAACGCCTCTGCCGCCGCAGACTGACTTCAAAGAGACTCTGTCAAAGTTCGCGCTCCCACTAACCGACTGCATGCTTCAATGTCGCTCAGATAGAGATCGCTACACAGAGAGCTGTTCCGCTAATTGTGTGGATAAGTCTATGAAGGAAGTGCCGCAATTGATAACGGATATGTTTGATGGACAGAACAAGCTAAAGGCGAAGCATGACTAAATTATTTGTAGAACAAAAAATTAAAAAATATTTGCAACTAAAACAATCAATGTTGGTTTCTTTCAATGCAACTTTTCTTAGTGTAGGCCTCTGGCATTCAGTCATTCTATTTTCGCATCTTTCCTCTGAAAAACCCTTCTTCTTTTGAATGCGAATCTAGCATATCAGGGTATCGATACCTATCGATATTCCACACGTTCTTTTGACAACTGTACTCCACTGCTCGCCACTTAGCAAATGATTTTCATATACATTTCAGACTTGAGCAATGAAAATCCATCTGAAAAGCAAATGCCCATCTTTTCGCATATGTATGTGTATCATGGTATCGATAATTATCGATTAACCCAATGTTCTCTGTTGGCAACTGTACTTTAGTGCATTCGTAGCATCGGGAACACAGAAAATGACTTGCCTGGCACCAGGAACGACGCCAACAACCAGTAGCGCTTGCAGCTCTCCCACGCCGCCCCCGTGCGCCGTCGCCTCCGTAATGTGCCAACTGTTGAGTTTCCTTCCGCTTCCGACAGATGCCGACAGACGCCGACAGAGGCCTGGCTGAGAGTGGGACAGCGACAGCCAGAGCGTGGCCAGAGAGAGTGAGATGGCTAGAAGAGAGAGGGCGCGTGGGCGAGTGGATGAGTGGGCCCCAGAGAGGGAGAGGGAAAGCGAGAGCGAGAGAGAGAGACCGAGAGGAGCCTGCCTGATATGGCCTTTTAGCCATAATCTATCTCCCTCTCTGTCGCGCACACCCTCGCCGCCTATGGCGCTCTCTCGCTCTCGCTCTCGCTCTCAGCGCCCGGCCGGCAGGCCTGCCTGCCTGCCTGCTTACAGGTGTTTATCGTGTGGCCCTCGTGTGTGCGCGCCTCGGCTCCTAAGCCCGAAGAGGCGGCGGGCGGCCTTCTCTCGGCTGTCGGCTGTTGGCTGTCGGCTTTCGGGTCGGTGGGTCGGTCGTCTCTCGCCGGCGTGTACTTGTGTGTGGGATTGCGCCGTTATATTCCTGGCGTCGCTGCGCTTTGGCCTCAGTTTCATTTGAACAGTGGACAAGGCGTGTTGTGCCCCCAGCAGCGAACAAGAAACAAAGAAACACTGAGACTCAACTCCAAAACTCAACTCAAACCAAAACAGAAAAACTCAACAAACCCGACACGGAACCGAACTCTCTCTCGCTTCATCATCCCACACACCCGATTGCATCCTCGATTGTGCATATAACTTCATTCCCGACTATCCACCTTGACAGACATCGAAACACTCTGAACAACTCAACATCAAAATTTCCAAAACCTTAAAACAGAAGTTTTTCAAACTAATATTTTTCCAAACATTTTCAATCAACTTTTTTTTCTGTGAGTGTTTGTGCTTCAAAAACTTTTCAAAACCCAAACTTAACTTCTTAATTGGCAAAGAAAGAATTCAAATTCAAAAATCCACGAACCAAACAAAAACACAAAAAGTATTTTCAAAACTAACTGAAAAATATTGAAAAATTTGTAAGCTTAAGTTTGGTTTTTCCTGGCTTTACGTTTATCCTTCTGTTGTTTTCGTTTTGTGTTTCCTGTGAAAACTAATTCGATTCTTTCACGTACAAACATGTGCACAAAATTTTCGCTGGATTCAAACGACTAGAAAGTGCGTTGCGTCCGTTAGAAATTTCGGATTCAAAAACAGGTAAATATTTGACTTTTCATTTTTGAATATCTTTAACAAATTTATATTCTGAACTCCTGACTAATTTCGTGAGAGTGGTAGGATGATGGTGTGTGTGTTTTTTGGTGATCTGAAAACAAAGAGTTTTCAAACGATTCTTCCACAAGTGCTGGTAATTAAATTTAGGGTACTAACAATTTTTGAAATGCAATTTCGTGATATTTTTACGACACTTTTTGAACGTTTTCAAATATTTTGGAATGAAATACTTTAGGAAAAGTTTCAGATCTACAAAACCGTTCAAAGATTAATCATTGCAATACTGTTAATAGTTGATAATAGTTTTCAAAAACATAATATAAATTGCTAAAAATCAGAAAATTGGTTTTAAAATATGAAACAAATTTGGAACTTTTCCAAGAATATACAATAAAATACAAAGAAATAAAAAAAAATACAACAAAAAAAATTAATTTTTTAATTCTATTTTATTTTATTTTAATGCTAAAGCTTTCAACTCAAATCATATTTTCTAGAAGAAGCTTAAACTTAAACAATTAAAAAAAAGTTGTACAGTTATTCGAATTTAGAGTATTGAAAATTATTTTATTGCAAAAGTTTTAAATAATTTCTAAATGAAAAGAAAACTAAACAAAATCCGTAAGTATACCACATATGCATGTATATTGCGCCTAAGTATTATTGAATGTTTTTCTACAGTTTTCCTATACCCTGCTTTTACATATTTCTTAAATTGCAATTTTATCTGTGAACTCTTTTCTTTTGCGATTGAAAAATTTTCATTTCTGTTCACATTTTTCCTTGTGGAAACCAATTGAAGAGTAAATTGTCTGCAATGGGAAGACGATCCATGTAGCCGCTATTAAATACTGTCATTTCCATTCACATTTCTACCAATTTCCGACCTCAAACGAATGTGGGGGAAAACTGCATGCAACAAGAGCCACTTTTCCTCTGGCTTAGGATCTCCGCTCCGCTCCTCTTCTCTGGTGGCATGTGGTGGCCTGCCTCGTTAACCAAACTTGTTGCCACATTCACACACAGACATTTGAGGGGGCAGACGGCTTCCTCCTTCTTTCTGGCCCGTTCCGTACGTGTCCTTTTGCTAATCGCTGCGTTTAAGGAACTGCACGATGGCGTCGGTGGCTGCGCCCCCCACCCCCACCCCCCACTAGCTGCAGCGCTAGTTTTGGCGCGTGACCAGCGGATCTTTCCGGAAACGGTGGGCAACAACAAATTCTTTGATTTTCCTCAGAAGCAGAAACAGGAAAAACGCAATGGCAGTGTCGTATACGTGATATTCTTGTTTCCTTGTTTTCCTTTCTACATATGTAGTTCATTTGCAAGGCTTTTCTCGAAGCAGATGCTATACGAATTTTAAGGCCCAACAAAATGGAGTGCATTTGAAACGGAAATCCATGAAAATATATTTATTCCCCATCGTTTGCTAATTTAATTGCAATTTTGTTTCAATTGGGATTACATTTAATTGCCTGCAAGTGCTGGCCTTTTTTTTTCAGTTTATCACTCAATTAAAATTCATTTCGGATACAGTGTTTGGGGATACAATTTCATTTAAATCGAATTTCAATTGAAACAAATTGCTAAGGACCTAATGATAGTTTTTCCCCGTCTATTGTGTGATTTATTGGTGAGTAAATATTGGAAAAAAAAGGTTTTTTGATGAAATGAACTTGAAATGAAACTTGAAAGTTTTTGGAAGAAGTCCCACATTTCAATATATTTAAACATCTATTTCCCAACTTTCGTGGGATTTTTCATTCGTTTGAGAACTCTCTCGTTCGAGGACTCTTTCGTTGGACTCCCATTTCTTAGAATAGTTACAGAGTTCTATAGCTCCCCATAGACGTAGGACTTATCATTCGTTCCGGTTCTGCCCCCGTGTCGCTTACAGGGGAGTTTTATCCAAAGAGCCATCATATCCATCGATGATGATATCAATCGCCAGCGCTATCGCGCATCAACATTGTTTTCCACTTAAAATGCCATCAGGTATTTTGGTATTTGGGTTGGAACTTTGATATATTTTTCCATCATACGCATAATATTTATTTAGCCAAAGGCTCATGCAAAGCCCCCCCTTATCAATCCGATGGGCCCTCTCTCCTTCCACCAAAAAAGGGCAACAATAATGTAGATGATTGATTGCGTGGAATGTCGCTTCGCTTACAGATTCAAATGCACATTCATTTCGTGTTCTTACACCAAAAAATATAAAATTAAAAAAAAACTTTCCATTAATTAACAGCGCGAATCCTACGAAAAAAAATTAGCAATCAAAATTTCCGTGTATCTTGTGTTGCATTCATCCAACCCATTCGATGTCAAATAGCCTCTGGGATTATGGTAAAACAATTCATTTTGGAAACATTTTTCTGTGATTTTATTATATGTATATATTTCAATTTTGGCCGAAAGTATAGATTGGTTCAGCTTAAATAAATCAGGATAAGTCCAAGGAAAAACATGTTATTTCTAAAGATATTCGAACCAATCTTTCAGAATAGCACTAAAATATTATAATAATATATATAATATAACACGACAATATGAAAGACTCTATTCTCTAGTTTAAAGCCCATACAGTTATTGTTTCTTACGATATTCGAAGCTAAATTTCAAAATATTATTTTAGTGTTTTTCCACATAAATCTTCAAGGTATTATCATAATCAATTGACTATATCCGCAAGGAATTCCACAGTTTTCCACGGTAACAAATCCTCCTACTCTCTGATTTTTGTTAAATTTGTATGCGTATTTTTTATTGGTTTTTAAAAGTTGAACAAAAAAAACAGCAGGAAAAACAGGAACAAAATAAAACAAAAAAAAAAATAACAAAAAATCACCATAAAGGAAATGAAAATTGAATATTTCATGTGGGAGTCAAACAAAAAGAAAAGAAGCGGAGAAAACCGAAAAAAGGCGAAACATAAAATTCCCGAAACAAACAATTTTTACTTTTTTCCCCGAGTTTTTCCGTGGCTCGGCTTCTCCTCCACACAAAAGCAACCGCAAAAAAGTTGAAACAAAAAAAATAAATAAATAAAAAACAAAGTTAAAAGCAGCATAAGAATTGAATACACAAATATTTTTAATTGAAAATGATTCAATTAAAAAATGTAATAAATGGCCAGAAAAAAGGGAAAATCCCATTTATTCTGTTAATTGCTTATCATTCAAATGAGCGATGAAAGGCTGTCATTTATCTGACATCAAACGGAGGAAATACTAAGATTTTCCTGATGTTCTACCAAGAAAATCGCTTGTAATATGATCCACTATGGAAAAGTCTACTCTAGGTAGAAAAGCCCTTAATCGATATTAAGCTCCGGCTAGTCCCATTAATGCTCATACACTCCTATGGAAAGTTAACCCTATTCTTTTGCTTAGAATCAGAGTACTTCCACCTGCAAATGGAGCTGAAAATGTGATTAAGTGAACTCGATATCTTCCTGATATGAATATCCTCAAAGGATATATCCTGGCATACACTTTTCTCTTGCTCTTCTCACATTTTCCCCCGAAATACACCCTAAGAAGAGGAGAAGAAGCGCTGCCATTGCAGATGGAAAAGAGGCTAGAAAAAAGGCAGCCAAAGAGTTAAGTGATTGCTGGATTTTCAGCAGTAGCAGCAGGAGAGGATTGGCAGCAGAGTGGGGGAGGGGACTGACGGGCGATATTCTTACAGATGGACAGGATACGAAAAACTGACAGTTGCAGACAGTTGTAGGCAAAACATCAAGGAATACGATTAGCAATAGGCATACCTAGGCACACACAGACACACACAGAAATCTGTTCTGGAGCCCCCAATTTCGGGCCTAATTTTGGGTCTATTTATGTTCTTGTCATGGCACACACACACACAAACATTGGAGCAGGAAACGGGAGTTGCTTTCCCGCTGGCAGCGCCAGTTATGAGCCTTTAACAGGCAACAACATGGCAACACACAGCCATAGGGCATGGCTCGGCATGGCGGCAGTCGGAACTCGAATTTGGGGCAAAGTAACCGAAAGTTGACTCCGTTGCCACGCTGCCCCCGTGCACCGCGCTCCGCTCCCGCCTGCTGTAATAACTAACGTAGTTTGCCTAAGCAATTTGGCACTTGTGCGCCTTATGCGACAAAGCCCATCCCTACATGACCCACAGCCTATGGCACAGTGGTTTTTGTATACAAGCAGAAGTGATATATGTATGTAGCAGCAACGGGTACTCCCGAAAGTGACAGTCGATGGAAATGCTATACCAAAGCATTCGAACATTCGAACATTCGACCATTCATGATGCTCCCATGAAATTGCTTCCATTGTCCAACATTGGCCATTAGCCCATCAATCGAAATGCAATAGCTGTTTTCTCCGCTATCGAAAATTCGATTGCATTTTCCTGCAACCTCGAGCCACTGTGCCAAACAGGTAGCGAGCCCCGCAAGGGTAGAGGCGCCGCGCCGCGCCGCGAACCCCACCGATGGGGCAATATCTGCTGGAGACAGAGAGGACAATGTGGCACATGTGCTTAACTGCCAACGCGGGTGCCCCACGTCTCTGATATATTTGCATGCAAAAGTGTTGTCATTGTTGCTGCTTCTGTTGTTGCCTGCTCCTGCTGCCTGCTGCCTGCCTCTGCTGTTGCCTGCCAATGATAAATGCAAATAGGTGGAAGACATCCCGTAGAAGAAGTCCCTGAAAGAAGAGCCAGAGCGGGGTGAGTGGGGGAGCTCCACCGAAGAAGAGCATTACGCATATGTCATGCGAGTGTGTGTGTGTGTGCGGGGCATTCTAAACTGCAATCTGCTGCTGATTGAGAGCGTTAATCCAGCAATACGTGGCAATCGCCAAAAACGATTGACAAACAATGTACAAATACAGACATTTATTTGATCAGAAATTGCGAAATGGAGGGAAGGGGCCTTCGGGAACACATGTCAGAAGGTTTTCTGATAACCCATACAATGACATAGATATATACACATGTAGGTGACAGAATGGTATATGGATAGGTATCGTATGGAAAACTGTAAGAATACAAGCAAATAAAAACTTCTAGTAGATACATTTGTTCAAAAAACATATTATAAAATAATTATAAAATAAAATGCATAGTTTTTAATAAAAAATTATACAAAAAACTAAAAATTAAATCCAATTTTCATATTTTATCATAATTAATTTTTTTTTAGTTTTTAAATCAAACAAAATCTGTTGGAATATTGAAGATGAATTACTATATTTTTCGCCAGATAGATCATCCATTAGATCTATAGGAAATGTTGTTTGGAATTTATATATAATAATTGGTAAACGATACAGAAATAGTTATAATATATATGCTCCATAGGTCTTCTCCTAGTTTCTGCTGTTGCAAACAGCTCCGTCAAGTCGTCATATCTTCTCCTGTATAGCGTATAGCCAACGAAATAAATTTTGACAAACTGCAACTGCTGAAAGCTGAAAGCAATCCCCAAATACCCAAGCCCCAAGCCACACATTAAACCCATTCAGAAGCCACTTCTGACGGTGGGACCCCCCCACATTTTTATTACCACTACGACTATTCGTATTTTTATTTTCTTTGGAGTCATTGACACGCGCGTCCTCTGCGGCAGGACTTTCGCTTTTTGCTTTCTGCTTTTTGCTTTTTTGCCTGCTCTTTTGTTCGGGGTTTTGACCTAAGACAAGGAACACACCCAAAAGAACATTTTTTCAGTTATTTATGAACGAACTTTAAGAAAAATCTCTTCAAAGTCTGGAAAAAATGTCCATCTGGGGAAAAAATGCCTTAAATTTGTTTTCTGTTTTGCGTTGTGGTTGCCATCAGCAACAGATTTTCTCCATGCATGAAAATCCAAATGAAAATGGCACAAAAGAATGATGGATGGCCCCCGAAAAATATGCGGAGTTAGGAATGAGCGGCGCGGGGCTGGAAGGTAAATGGAAGCATCATCTGTAGATTTGATTTCTTTCTCGAAATATTCGGGAGTTGAGATATGTTCTTGCCTGAGTTTAATTTAAAGCCATTTTTATGCACATGTGTCTTTGTCCGCCATGCATTTGGTGGTCTTAATTACAGGGCTGACACTTGACCTTTTTGGATGGAACGGATGGCTAGATGGATGGCTTGAATAATTGAAGGAAAAGTGTTGGCCCATGTCCGAGTCCGTGGCCCTCTTCTTGGGGCTTGGGCACACGATACGACAAGACACTTGGCCACGTTGACAGCTCATAAAATTTGCATATAAACTGCTTAGCCCAGTATAAGACAGTAGTTGGCCTTTGCTATTGCTTCCACTTTCCCCGCCTTCTGCCAGCCTTGACCACGCCTCCGCATCTCTCGCCTTCCCTCTCCTTTTCTCCAGTGGCAGGCTGCAACTTTGCTAATTAGTCGGGAATTAGCCGGCAATTCCAGCAACTTGAATGCTGAATGCTTACTCGCACAGCTCGTGATGTAAACTCAAGAACTAAGTTTAAAACTGCAATGAATATTTAAAAATAACATCGAAAATTACATCTAAGATAGTTGAAATTTTATTTCGAAATTAAATTTAAGAAGGGAAATTAAATAAAACTGTTTCATAAATCATATTTGCTTGCGAAAATTCTTTACTCCATCAAGAAATACCACTTTTTTTTTTTTAAATAATAATAAAAACAATATGAAAACATTAGAATATGGGAAAAAGGATATTTACTTTTCATACGAATCATTCCAAAAGCTGCAAACAGTGCGGTTAGTTTATTTTTCAGAAATTGTAACCAGCATTCAGCCATATATTTCCTTTGAATTTTAGAAAATCCAATTCTAACAAATTTAAATAGTAATAAAATAAATGGAATAATACAAATTTTCCTTGGTGCTTCAATTACCATTTAATGCGAAGAGAAGGAGCTCGTTCGAATGGACTTATTGTCCTTCTTTTCGCTCCTTGTTCATTCGAAGAACTGCTTTTAATTGAAAATGTGCATAAAAATCCATCGTTTTCCCAGAAGAAAAAACAGTGCAGTTGATTCATTTTCCAGAAATTGTATCCAGCATTCAGCAAAATATTTCCCTTAAATATTTCCCAGTAAATTACCATTTTATACGAATAGTTTCATTAAACCTACATTGCATTATTCCTGGGAAAATGTGTATAAAATTGCTTGGTTTTCCTTGGAAGAAACATTGCATTTTGTAAACATCAAGGAATATTTTTGTGGGGGAAATAGTACACGAGGAAATAAGAAAGTCTCATGATTTCCCTGCTTCAACAGATATGGAAATACTTTTTAGAAAACTATTAAAATAAATGGCATAAATGCAGTGTAAAGTTTTTTTTTTTGGGGACATGAATATTCATATCGATGCTGCAGCATTTTCACACTTAACTTGCTCTCAAGTTCTTCCCCATTTCCACCGGAATTGTATCCTGCCTTACCTCTCGTTACAGACCGTTTCTAAGCCTTTTTTGTTTTTCATATTTTTCTTGAGGCACTTAAACTTTTTCGCCTCTTGAGCTGTTTATAAATTTTCTGGGGCAGCATCCCAAGAGTTTCATTTAAGTTGCAGCAGCACTCAGTCCTCAAGGACTGCTTGGAAAATTGAGCACCGAGTTCCGAATTCCGAATTGTTACTGCAATACAAAAGCAGCGTCTGACAGTGCGACAGATGATGTTTTGGGGAGGCAACAGTTTCATAAATCTGTGGGGCAGTCGGTCGACGGTTGATGCTTCCACCCAATACTCTCCTCCGATAAATAAGCCAAAGCTTATTCACACTTGAAGGCCCATCAGCCACGTCCGAGCCAAACGCCAAGCGCCAAGCGCCACATCCTCCATACTCCATCCGCGCGAAAACATTGTCCTCCATCTTCCATTTACTGTCATCGCGAATTTTGTTCTGCTTCTGTTCTCTCCCTTCGTTGTTTTTTTTTTTCTGTTTTGTGAGTGGCGGGGGGGGGGGGCCATCTATCAATGGGCGCTAACTGTGCGACAGCTGTGACTGCCGCTGCTTCTGTTCGTTCCATCAGCCACTATTTAGGGGATTTGCCACCCAAAAGAGGGGACAGCCGGGCTGGTGCTCGCATATAAAACGAAAAAGATTTACCAGACATTGAACTTTCCCTCGTTCCTTACTCTGTGGATCCGCCTCCGCGTGCCCGAGTATCGTTGTATCTTTGTATCTTCGTATCTTTGTGTATTAGTGTATTAGTGTGGGGCCAACCAATGTTCGTCTTTTCACTTTTGATGGACAGTGTATCCAGACGATTCTTTATTCTTCTCCAACTTTGAGTACTTCAAAGTAATTTCAAATATCTATATCCTCGGCAATAGTTAAAGTTTTAATAATTAAGAGGTTGTTTTCTGTTGTTAAGTACGAGTATCTTTCAATGGTATCTCAAGATGCTATGCTGCTTTAGAAAATAGTAGCACTTCAGAAGTTTGCCAATTTTGCGAAAATTCTATATTAAACTCAAACTCAAAGAGAGAAACGGAAAACAAAATAAATAAATTGCACCCGAAAATAAAATAATAATACAAAATAAAATAGCAATTGAATTTCAAATACAAATTGTTGTATACATAAATAATGCAATTTAATAATATAAAATAAAAAAATTTTAAATTAAAAAATAATCAAATATTATACAAATATTAAAAAGATAATAAAATATCAATAATAAAATAATAAAAAAAAATCACATATTAATCAAATTAAAACAAAAAAAAATCCGATAGTAAAAATAATAAAAAATAGTCGAATGCTATAATTAAAAACTAAAAAGCTATTATAATAAAAAAAATTAAAAAAAAAAAACACATTAACCAATTAAAACAAAAAAATTGAAAAAAATTGAAAAAAATGGGAAAAAAATAAAATGAAAATATTCTATTAAAATTAATCATAACAAAAAAAGAACGCAAAAACATAATTGATCTTTTCCGCTTTCAATGTTCATTGAATATTCAATCGTAATCATACATCTTTTAGGTGTAATTTTGTTTTATTTCCAAACCATTTAAAACCACGAAAATCGTATCTCATATGGAAACTCTTTTGCCCTTCTGGCCGACAACATTAAACGCAACCACCGAAATAAGTAAAATGTGTTAAAACAATTTGGAAACATAATAAAAATAAACAAAACTGAGCGAAAAAAGAGCTGAGGGAATGCCCTGCCCTGATGTCTGGGGCTTCGGCTCAGGCTGTTGCCCCACGAATGATGCCCCAACTTTTTGGGTAAATAGTTCTGCTCTGCTCTGAACTTTTGGGTTCGACAACAAACAAAAATACAAAAAAAAAACGACGGAAAGAACGAAAGACAGACAGAGTGTCGGCGGGGGCCACGGCCATGGCCATTGTCAATGCCAAAAGAAATAGAAGAAAAAAAGTAATGACAAATGTGTTTTTTATTATAATGTGTGTAACATTTCTCGGGATGATGATGACGATGATGGCGGGGCACTGTGCGGCACACTGTTCTATGATTCTGAGGATGGAGATGAGCATCGTTCAATGACCGCTTCGCGTGGCCCAAGCGACATGTTGCACACACGCACACGCACACGAAAAAGTAACAAAAAGCTATGCAAATTAATGATTATGAGAGCGTATGAAAATGTATAGATTTTATCTAGAGATATTTTAGCATTGATTTATGCTGTGCTTTGCCCCAACAAAGTTTTACACCCGTCGATTGTTTATCTTCGAAGAAAATTGAAGAAGTTGCAAGGTTGCAAAATGCCTTTGCTTTTGCTCTTGCTTTTGCCTCGAAGCGAACTTTTCCTAATTAAAATACTCTCGAAAGTTGACGAAATTGCATGGCAGGGAGTGCCATATATGTACGTATGTACGCGTTGGCAGAACTTCAAGTCTATCGAGTATGGGTGTACCTCTCTTTAAGTGTTTTATTTGTTGCTATAGCTGTCAGTTGCCTGGTTATTTGTGGTTATATTTGGATACTCGCACATATAATTGCGGTTCTTTGTCTTGTATTCTTTCGTTGCACAACTGAAGCTGCGATTGAATGTTGCGCACTGGTTATAAAACAGAGACTGTACTCCCAAACAACGTGTGCCTCACATAATGCCACATGATGATGAAAAGATATTCATGTGCCATAAGTGGGAGACTGTACCGGAAAAAAGCTATGAAAAACAGCATTTCCATGCATAAATTATCCATTTAAATCAGTTTTAAAATTGAAATATGCCTATATTCTGTGCCAAGGCATTGCCAGCTGTCACTTTGATGAAAAAGAGCATTGCCAGCACTAAATTCGGAATTAATATGAGCAAACTTGAGCATATGTGTGAATATTTTGAAATGTTACCAGGTCTGAATGGAAATCAATAGATTTTCCACTGCATTTCCGTACCAGAGGTACACGACCGTTTGACCTTTCGATCATTCCTTCCGATCCATCCATCCATCCATCCATCCATCTGCTTGCCTTTCAGTTCTCTAATCGGTTTGCCGGCAGCCAAATTGCATTCGCATTTACATTCACATTCACATTCACATGGCTTGAATAGTTTTAATGACGCCTGCCGCGAGCTCTATTAAATTGCACCAAAATCCACTTTCGTGTTAAAATTAACATTAATTATCGTATTCGGTGCAGTGCACTCTCGCGATTTTATACTGAGAATTGGCACAAGAAGCGATCATCAGCTCGTTTCGTTTCGTTTCTCATTTCGTTTCGTTTCGTTTCGTGTCGTTTCTCTTTTTGTTTTTCTGGGATTTTTGGGATGTAAATGCTGAAAAGAAGCGCTTGAGTGACAAATCTAATTAAATATTTGACCAAACATCAGAAAAGCAATTTGTTACAAAGGAAAGCAAGTAATTTTTGGAATATTTACTTTTCGAAAATACTGCAATAAGTAAGGCTATAAATCTTATGGACACAATGTTTGCCAGGTGTTTAAATGTTGTGACGTGATTAGAGTATATACATACATATGTATGTACATATATACACGATCTTCCGATCCCAGAGATCTCACATATCCGACAGATGGAGGGCAGTGAAGCATATGTATTGTATTTATTTTTAGGCAAACAATGCAGACAGATCGCTTCGATTGTGGCGTCGAGATGATGGATGATAGATAGATAGATGGATGGATGGATGGCTGGATGGATGGATGGTTGGTTGGTTGGATGGTTGGATGGTTGGTTGAGGCAGTAATTGGGAAACAGAGAGGTGGATCGTGATGATGTGATGGGGGTGGCCCGCTGGAAAAATGTGTCTGCACACACACGTGACGTGACGTCTTATCGAGAGATCAATAATAAGAAATAGCAAAGAAATTGCGGTGTTATAACCGAAAAAATATGCAATAACCATATATTATTGCTTTTTTTTCATTTATTTTGATTGCTTTGGAATTTAAATGTTGGGCATGATTTATTTCCTATTTGCATTTCGATTAATGGGTATTTTAGAAGATTTTGGTTTTAATTACAGTCAAATGGCAATGCCTTGTGTTAAACTGTGTGTTGGCAATGCCTTTGAAGAGGAAAACTCTGACTAAAGTACAGTGTCTGTCTACATTTCAATTCTAAAACTCATTTAAATTTAGAATTTAGTGCGACTTCTTTCATTTTCTTTCATCTTGATACAAGTTAAGTGTTGGCAGTGCCTTGGAGGGAAAAACATCCTGCCGAGTACAGTGTCTGTCTATAATGCAATTCTGAAACTCATTTGAAATGAAAACTTAGTACTGGCAATGCTGTTTCCTTTAGGTACAGTCCTCCATTTATGGTAAATGGCAATGCCCTTGCCTTAAAGTGACAACTGGCCAAGCTGTCCAGTCAGTTGATGTTTCTCTTCATAACAAAATCCCCACTCTAATTAGTTAACAGTCTTTTGGAGTGTTTAGTGTTTAAACTTGTGTCTAGTTTACATTTCACTTGCTGACTTTGCATTCGTTTTCCTGCGTTGCTGCGTGTCAGTTGTGCAAATAACAAAGTTGCCATTTGGCAAGCCCTCAAATGCACAGGCATGGCCAGTGGCAAACAGAATTAAGCGACAACAAGACAAGGCTTACTTACAATGTGCTACCAAGTTGTTGCCTGTCTGCAATAGACATAGACACAGGGACACAGGCCGACAGACAGATGGGGGGGACACCAGACGACAGACGACAGCGAGGCGACAGGACAGTCCTCTGCAAGTGAAGAGAAGGCATTGGAAAGCCATCAGCTTACTTGTTAATCACAACACCCAAAGCCAAACAAACGGACAGACGGGCAGACGGGCAGACAGACTCGACGGACTCGACAGACAGTGCAATAACTGCAAATGGATGCCGGTGGATGACAGAACTGGCCATGGGGTTCTTGTGGTTCCTGATATTGTGTGGTATTACTTCTGCGAGTGGTGGGTGGCTTGTTACAAAATATTTGCATCATTTATTTTGTTGCGCTGTCAATAAGCACAAACACCACATCGAAGGCATCGAAGCTGCACGAGGAAAGCAGTGAAAGAAGCAAGCAGTGGCGGGAAACGCATGGGACCACATGACAAAAGGGAGCTGGAAAAAACGAATGGGCGAAAAAATGCGTCGAGAAAGTATGAGAACGGAACGAAGGAATGACAAAAAGTATGGGAGATGGAAGCAGGAGTGCAAAAAATAGTACGAGAACAGAAACAGAACTGTAAACGAAATATTGACACACAGCTAGAGGGGCGATGAATGACAGAAAGCAAGAGGAGAGTCGAAAAGTTCGATAAAAGCAAAAGATTATGCCAACGAGAATTGAAGAAATGCAGAGAAAGAAAAAGAAAAAGTACAAAAAAAGCAAGCAGATCACCAAATGTATGACAACCGAAAGTACAGATGACATGCCTAAGGGGAAGGGGCATTTAACACCGAATGAAGGAATGATAACAGCAAGCAGGGGTTCAAAAGAATGATGTCAATCAAGGAGAATAGAAAAAAGCATAACCAACTGAAAGCATGACAGACAGGAGAACAGAATGTCCTCAAGAACGAATGCAAAATGTGGGAATATCATTAAGAAAGAATGATATTAGGATAAAGTATGATACTATTTCGTATGGCAAAAGCAAGCAGTAGTCAAAAAAGCAAAACAAATAAAGCAATAGTCGCAAAAGAATAACGGTAATCAAGCAGTAGGTCGCAAAAGCATGACAAAAAGCAAATAGCATCAGCAGTTCTAAAAATGCCTGATTAACAGCTAGCAAAAGGGGCTGAGAAGCAGGTGATAGGGGGGCACAAGGCGTTGACGATGGCTAAAAATAACGAAGTGCCGCACTTGGGCCACAAATATGACAGTCAGGGATAACAGTGGACGCAGCCACAGGGGAACGCTGAAGCAGCAGCAGCAGCTGAAGGATAAGGCCAAGAATGTCCTGTGAAAAACGTAACAGCAGTTGGCCAACGTTGTAGCCGCGTGGAAAACAACAGCAAAATACACTGAGACCAATACTTGCGAATTGCGGCTAAAGATCTTTTCCGAGGTGAACTCGTGTAGATCTTTGCTTAGGAGATGCCCAAGTTAAAAAATATCATAACCTCAAAGAGTGTGCCCAAATTTGTGTGTGTCTTTTCTTCTACTGTCCATCTTATTATCCTTTGCTGTCGCCTTATCCTTCGTGTATACAGATCTTTGTTTTGCCCCTCTCTCCAGCCGTTTATCTTTTGGGTCTCTGCAAAAATGTCACCTTGAGCAAATTATTTGCTTAAGGATGCAGTTGTGTGTTTGCCTGTCCTTGGCCAAGATATTTTGTGGTCAGCATTTAGTTGCATTGCTCCTTCGTCCACCGTTCACCGTCCACCGTCCACTGTCCCCATTCGTGCGGCAGGGCCACATCATTAAAAAACTTGCTGACTGGCGTTGCCTTCGGGGCTTTCGCTGAAATGTGGATGTTGCAAGAATGCAACGGTGGCATCACACCAACTAATTAAAAGCTCTGCGGGCTGAGTTCATCTTAGCCGCGATTTTCTACTCGTCTACCCCGGCATACCCCCGCATACCCCCGCCTACCCGCCTACCCGCCTACCCGTCCACCCGTCTCCTGTTCATCCGGTCTCTCTTTTTCTGAGGCAAGAATTTGTCGGGTATGTTAATTACATTAAAAATATATATTTTTATGGAATGCAAATACAAACAGTTGTAAATATCAAATTAAAATGGCATTACCTGAGGGCTCTGCTCTGGTTAGCGGTGGGGGCTGATTAATATTTAATGGATATGTATTGAAAATGCATTAAAAGTCCGTTTATTTGCATGTTCTGCCACGCCTCTTTTTATTGGTGGGAGGTTCGCATGGCCTTTGTGGCTTTATGTTATATTAATTATTTTTCTGCGGTTTTCTGTAGCACTCTCTCTCTCTCTCTCTCTCGCTCTCTCTCTCTCTCTCTCGTGGTTCAGTTTCCATTCGTGTGATTTTTATAAGGTTATTTGTTACGCATTGTTGAAAGTTTGTTGTTGAAAAGTTCGTTGGTGTACTGTCAGCCTAAAAGTATGCAATTATTTTGCTCAGAGAGAAAGAGTAGCGAGATCCACTATTTATATGATAAAAATCCCAAGAGCAAGATATCTGTGAAGCTTATTGAACAGTCTTTTATCCCAAGGATGATCCTTCTATCAAGGATCTCTGCATGCTTCAAGCTCTTAGAGATTTTCATCGACTGATCTCTTGGACTCAGGGCCTCTGCCGAATGCCGAATGAAGAGAATTCGAAAGGGACGCATTAAGGGGTATTTTTTAGCCTCTCCCTCGAATTAGCTCCTTCAGAATGCTCTCTCTAGCAGAAGAGCATTTAATTTTCCAGCATTTTGTCCCTGCTTTCCCTTTCCCTTTTTTTTAGTTTTTTTTTTTAGCTTTTGTATCCTATTCCATTTCCATTCATATGCGTTTTGTTGCCTACCATTCTGTTGTTTGCACTGTTCTTGTTTTTCTTTTCCTTCGCTTGTTGCCTGCCTGCCGTCACTGGCGTTATTGTTCCTGCAGAGGGGCTATAGAGGATATAGCCTCATAGCCCTGGTATTATGAGGGGTACGACCGACGGGAGAGGGAGAGTGGGTGGGTCGGTGTCAGCTATGGATGTGGCTGGCATTGCCATTGCCTGGCATTGCGTGTGGCATGAGGCCAACATTTGCAAGTCAAATGAAATTATTTATTTTGTATGTAAAAAGTAGGAGGCTGGGCACGAGCAGGAGCACGAACAGGAATGGCATGGCAGCAGCTCTGGGCCTCACCCTGGGGTTTAAAGATGACGATGATGCCACAGACAGACAGACAGACAGACAGAGAGACAGACAGAGAGACAGACAGAGAGAACAAAAGAGTAGTGGAGTAGGAATACATACATTTATTATAAATAAGTAATATTCAGACATGTACTTAGATATGCAGACAACTTCCAAGAGATTCAAGGAGACTGCGATTCAGTGTGGGATTCAGAAAGAGACTTGTTTCCCTCGAAAGAGTAAAAATGCAAAATCCAAATGGAAATTCCTGGCTAATTAGTAGATAGACAGAGTTTTCCTCCAACGGAAATGCACATTTTGTTGCACTTACCATCCATCTCTCTCGTGTGGTGTGTGTGTGTGTGTGTGTGTGAGATGATGGCTTTGACATTTCCTGTGGATGTTTTTTCCCATTTCCGTTTCTCTCCATTTTGCTCTTCATTTAATTACACGACGGAAAAGGCAAGTGTCCAGACAGGACGGACAGACATTTATCTTTTTATCTTTTCTGTGTGCATCCTCTGATTGCTATGGAAATTTCGAGTGGGTCCATTGATTGCTGCCTCTGGAAAATGCTACGCAAAAATGCTAATGCGTATGAAGTGTGCCGTCGATTGTACAATATCTTGAGCTTTAGATTCCCCCTGATTGCTGATTGCCTCATCACTTACGAAAACTGTCTTGAGGAGCGCTCTATTCCACTTGTTACGTACAAAAGCTGAACCTGAAGCTAATTTGCAATCATTAGTTGGGATACAATAGTTATTGCAACACACAAGTGGAGCGATAACAAAACGATTGCAAAATGTTGAAAGACAAACTTGAAGGATTTCTGTATTTTGTATGCTAATTGGTGCTCTATTGAGATGATACAAATTGGAAATACTGCGGCAAAAGAGAGATGGAGAGACGGAAAGCAAGTAGGGTTTTTATTTGAAAAAATTCATTTTAAAAAATTACATAATTCTCCCAAAAATGATTAAAAATGTTCAGAATTTAACATTTTTTAAAGAATTTTAAATTTTATTTCAACAACAAAATTTCTCTTAAAGTTCTTAAACCTTCTACCTTTTTTTTAAAGCTTGATTTTTAAATTAAGCAAACATTTTTAACACATTAAAGTAGAAAAATATTTGGTCTTCAATTTTCAAATTAATATGATATATAAGATTTAAGAAAATTTATATATATTTTCTTTTTTTCACATATAATTCAGGGTGGGAAATATGCTCTTTAAACTCCAACTATTCGTTTCCCTTTTCCAAAGCCTTTCCTTGCTTCAGAACTTTTCAAAGGCGCTTTGCTCTGCTTTTCCTGCTAAAACATGGCGCATAAATTAAGGACCCCCGCCCCAAAAAAAGCAAATCTCTGCCCACGAATGAGACCGACCATCAACAAGCGATTAGGTTCCAAACGAAAGCGTTAGCCGAAAGTTAAGCAAAATTCCTGCCTACACCTACACCCACACCTCCGCCCCTTCCCCAAAAGAAGGGTTTGGGGATGCAACATTTGGGTTTTATTTTTCATTATTTTGTCGGTTGTTGCTGTCCGCCGCCATGTTGCTTATTTATTTAATAATTCGTACAGCTGCCACCACACAACGGCAGAAACGGTAGAGGCGGTAGAAGCGGTACAAAAACGGTTGGCAAAGGGTGACTGAACGTGAATGAGTGGTATGAATGGGTCGGGAATGAGTGTACTCATACTCCCTGTGTGCGTGTGCGTGTGTGTTTGGTGTGTGTCGTTTATGACGATTACTCATACGACCTGGTGTGCTAAGCGAAAAGCGAAAAGTGAGAACGAAGCTCGTGATGAGGTGACACTCAAGTCAAAAATGTTGCTAATTAAGTGTTAAATCATGCCAAAAATATGCCCACTCAGCTGGCAATCCATGTGGG
The DNA here is from genome assembly GCA_963969585.1 of Drosophila helvetica. NCBI lineage: Eukaryota > Metazoa > Arthropoda > Insecta > Diptera > Drosophilidae > Drosophila > Drosophila helvetica. The sequence continues at coordinate 18,109,493 of OZ018401.1, read as the reverse complement.
TGTGTGTCTGTGTGTGTGTGCGTGCGTGTGTGTGGAATGCCCTTCAATCTCTCTGATCCTTTTCCCTGTTTCCGTTTTGACAGCCACGCCCCAAGTGGCACGCACTCTTATGCTTCAAATGAACGCAAATTTCGCAGACACATGCTCCAGCAATTTGCCCTGCCTCATGCCACACTGCCACGCGCTCTGGCAACGGAGAAACACAAACGGAAACGGAGGAACAGTGAGACACTGAGAAGGTGTTAGGTGCTTGGTTGTACTGCAAAATTGTGAATGATTTGTGCTAAAATGTTTATTCATGAATCATTCGGAGCGTGAAGAGCTCATTCTTCTGTTCCAGTGCATAGTTTATGTGCTTGTACTTACGTTTAATTGTGGTTTATGGTCTGTTTTATGTCCTGTTTTACCTGGAGTTTCAGTTTAAAGCTGCAACAAAAACGTATGTAGATTTTAATGATACCTTTCAGGTAGATTTCAATTGGAAATCAGTGTTATTTTGACATGAGATAAGATATAAAATATTAAAAAAAAAAGAACTGCTTCTGAGTAGAGAAATTTTTTTTTTTTAATTTTTAATAAAATTTTGTTTTAGTGTTATATCATTTTTAATTTTGAGTCCCTTTTCCTAACTGGTTTTTCTACCATTATTCTCAGCCTCCCTTCAGAGGACCAGCTGTAAACCCAGCTGCAAACTCGTATAATCCCCTTATAATATCTACCAAAATTGTACCAAAAAAAAGGGTATTAAAATATTGTCATCCATTAAATATTCCAACCACCCAAATATGTATGATGGCGGGAGCTCTAGAGAGCTCTATCTACAGGCCCTGCTTTTATGGGCAATTCGAAACACATTTCCATTGCCCCCCAGAAGAAGAAAAAACAAAAACAGCATAGAATAATGTGTGGCGTTGTCTGCTTATTTGGAGGTTTGTCCTCCTCGAGCATCATTAACCTTTTGGGCTGTTTGGATGTTTGGATGTTCGGATGTTCGTATGTTCGGATTTTTGTACCTAAGTGAAATCTTCTTAATATGTTAACAACTCATGAGGGGCATCCGCTGTGCTGGTTGGGTTTTTCCTGTTTTTGGCACTGTCATTCGGGGGGAGGCAAAAAACTATGCACAAAAAATTCCAAGTGCCAAGTTTTTCCTGTCCTGTCACTTTCTGCTTGACTTGAGGAATTATTTATGGGAGATGGAAACGTAGATGAAGATGAGTGTAAAGATTCTACGCAGCAAAAAACAAAAGAGAACTCAAATGAAGATGAAAATGCTTTCTCTCTCTCTCTCTTTCTCTCTATATTGCTACTCCTGCTGCTCCTGCAGCTCCTGCTGTGCGTATGTCAAGTGCCAAAAATCTGCGCTGTAATGTGCATATATAATTTTCTATTTCTGTGTGTCTTATGTACATATATATATATTTTTTTTTTTGCGGAAATTTCATTTTCTTTCCTTTTCTTTTATTGTTATATATATTATTTTTTTTTGTGTTTGGAACACTTAATGCTCCAATGAATTTTGTGTAAGCATTTTTCTCCGCATGCCCTCCATTCGAGAAGGTATTACGAATATGCTGTGATGGATAAGCTAATCGCTTAAACAGGAGTCCAAAATATACCGATTCCGTGGTGCAAGTGATTTTTTAATGCATTAAGAGTTCATTTTGCTTATATATTGAGCAGAAAGTGGGAATCTATTGAATAAAAAAAAAATTGAGCAGAAAAGTGGGAATTTATTGGAAAAAAAAAAATAGTCTCTTGAATTTAAAAAAATAAAAACGGATCAAAAATGCTAAAAATATAATAAAACAAAATCGTACGAAAATAATTAAAAAATTTTAATTTATTTATTTATAAAAGTTGACGTTAGGCCTTAGAGCCTTCGGCTGAAAAATTAAACTGTGTATTATTCTATATTTTGATTACTTATTTAATAATGATAAAATAAAAATAAATAAATAAATAATACGTAATAAGCAAATTCTGGTATTACAAAATAATAAAAAATATTAAATAAAAATACTACAAATTAGGAAGGAAAACATTAAAAATATAAATATGTAAAATATACCAAGAAATCTTAAATAAAAAAAGTATTTTGAATGAATACTACAGAGATTTATAAAATATTTCTAAGAAAGTACCGAGGAAAATACTGAGATTGTACGAGCTTTGCTGTTAGCGATTCAACGGCTAAGAAGCAGTATTTGTATATTTTCCAATTGAATTCTAAAGAGTTCTTGCATCATTTATGTCTCGAGATCTTGAAGGGTATTCGAGGCTTCGCCGGCCACTCCCACTCGTTGCTTGAGATGAATTCTTATGAGTATTCTTATGGCTGTATCTTTGCTTTATCTTTCTGGCAGTCTTTTGGCCGTGCTGGAGACGCCTTAAACTATGCAGCGGGCACTGCAAATGAAATAAAATTCAGGGGCCAGACAGCCGCAAGGCAAAGGCTGGCAGGCGGGCGGTCGGGCGGTCGGGAGGGCGGGAGGTAGTGGAGTGTGTGTGTTTGCGTGCGGGGAAGACTTTATTAAAATTTTCGGGGTAGTCGCTGCTTGTCTGCTGCTCAATCCCACCCCTCCTCTCATTTTCCGTGTTGTTTTCCCTCAAAAGTTGAGTTTATTAAAAGCCCTAAAGTATGCCCTCGCACACTTCGCTCCTGTCTTCTGTCTCCTGTCTCTGGCTCTGCCTCTGGCTTTGATTTGATGTTAATGCAAATGGGCTACCCCCGCCACACATCCCCCTCTTTTGGGGGGTCTGTACTTCCCTTTGCTTTCCACAAATTGCCGCACTGTTTAATTTTTAATGAAGCAACCAAAACAGATTTACTACCAAGGCAGCGGCGGGGCAAAGTATCCTTCAGGACACAGCCCCCATTGCCATCGTGCGCCGAAGAACAGCAGCAGCAGCGGAAAGAGGCCGTGGCAAAGTGCCAGAGAAAGGATAAGAGACGGGGCGAGTGGCAGGTGGCAGGTGGCAGGTGGCGTGGGACATGGGGAAAACAGCAAAACGCTAACCACCAGCTGATGTCTGATTAATCATCAATGATTGAGAATGGAACTCTCATCGCGTAGTTAAAGGAGGATGTGCCCAGCCCCACCCCCCTCCTACCCAGGAAATCTGGGGCACGTTTCTGATTATGGGCTCTTCTGTTGCGTCTCATCCATTTGCCATTCCTTCTGCCACTTTCATTTCCTCTATTCGGAACACACGTGTCAAGTGCCTAAGCCGGCACTCGTACTCGTACTCGTACTGGTTTCCTTTGCCTCCACACACATGCCACATGCCACATGCCACCATTCCTTTGCCATGTTTTCTGGCGGCCGCAGTAGGTCAAAAAGCGCATTCACCCGTGACACGGAAATCTCGGGGAAAACCTTGAATAACTTCTTTCGTATGCAATTGAGGAAAATACTTGCAATTAATGAGCAAACGCGAACACAGAACAGACAGGAAAATTTAGCATTTATATTAGTTTTCGTGTGGGGGAGGAGTCGTGCCTATCGGCTTGTCTATCGCCTGGCCTATCGCTTTGTATGATTACCCTTTCAATCAAATATTTCATCCTGTAAAAGATTGAATGCCAGCTGCATTCTTGAGCAGAATCAACAGTCTTTTGTTCCTGCAAATTTAACATAAATAAAAAAGATTTGTTTAGAATCGGAAGCTCGCTTCCTCCCCAGTTAAGGGTCTGAGAAGCAGGACTGTCTACAGGTGTATGGCTATCCCTTCGAAAGGCATCTCCCAAAATGATAGGCGCGAACGTGAGGGCTCAAAAATTGTTGCCTGAAATAAGGTTTTTTTTTACGCTGAATTCGGAATCGAGTTTCTAGAGAAAGACCTGTGGAAATGTTTGCTAATTAAGGATTATACTGATTATATACAGCACAAAGTCGATTCAGAGGATGGGAAATTCTTCTTGGCCGGATGAAACCCTTTCGGGAGCCCCACCCAATCGATGGGCCGGACAATCGTTGAAGTGAAAGTTCATTTGCGGCCACAAAAAGGGGGTCAAGCGCTACAGTTGCATGTCCTCTGCCCAGAGGACCTGGCACTTGTCTCGTTCTGACCCCAACACACAAGTACCAGACACGCCGAACACGCTCCCACATACACACATAGAATGCATCCTCTCCTACGAAAAGGATACTCTCCAGAGTATCGCCCCAAAGCGTTTCTGTCTAGTGTTTCAGCCACATCACCCATCGAAGAGTCATCCAACCATACTGCCGTCTATCCTTCAATCCTTCCATTCATTCATCGTCCCTTAGGACTTTCTCGATACGATGGCTGTCTCCCTCTCTCTCTTTCTGCTACGTTGACAGACAGTTTACAGTTTTGTGTAGTTCCATTTGTTGCTTCGTCTCTCTGTGTCTCTGGTTCTGGTATTTCTCAGACTTTTCCCATTTGTTTACCCGCTGTTCGTGCAGGCTTTTAAGTTGGAACGGATAGCACTTCCTATGAAAAACAAGTACAAATTTGGAGTCCGGGAGATACAAGATATACCAGAGGATTGTGCTGGCACTTTCGTATGAATTCCTTTCGGTTTTCTTTGCCATTTACAAGTCATTCACTTTGGCAAACTTTTCTTCTTAGCCCAACCAAAAGCCCCACCAATAGCAAATCAAATGAGCAATGAACTTCGTTCAGGGGGCAATCAATGCCAGAAACATGGATCCCTATATATGGGGACACATCCAAGAAGTGCTCTGTCGCTCGTCTAGTATTTTATTGTATTTTAATTTATTTGTATTTTGCGCCAAAATGGCAGTCGCTGAACTTCTGCTACCATCTATCTGACTCTCTTTCTTGCGATGCTTTTGATTGTCTGTTGCTTCTGTTGTGTCTGCTGTGGCATCCACCAAAGGGATTCGTACTTTAATTTCCTTTGTCATCTGCTGTCTCCATTCCTGCCACACACCACATGGCTCGCTTTTGTGTTGCCACCAATTGTTGCCGCATTCTTAAATAAATGCCTCGAAGCCTCGCCTGAACTGGAATCAAATTTGAAAGATAATTAGCTAATGGATGATTGCCAGAACCAAAGTCAATTTGAAATCGGAGAATACTAAATGTGACTGTGGAGGTGCTTCGATTGAATGTTGGAATAAACTGGAATACACCATAAATGGAATGTGAATCAGAGATCAAGTCATTAAAAAACCAAAAAAATACTCAATAAAATACTTTACAATAAATAAGTATAATAAAATGAATAAAAATAATAAAAACCATGCAAAAAAAAAAAAAAAACAAAAATACTGCTAAAAATTAAAATTTTCCCTGAAAAAATCCTAAGCTAAAATAGAAAGCCAAAAAATATTAAACAAAGATGCCACATTATAAAAAAAAAAGTTAGTAGAATAATATTTAAGTATTTTGTAAAAAAATAACCGAAAAATAGATACCTTAAAAATAGTACCAGCTTTCTTTGAAATGATTCTACGACAGCGATTTAATAAGTTGTTGTATCGTATTTCGATAGTATTTGACCATTATGATTCGAGTACCGAGTATCAATCAGGAATGAGTTTGCGGTTCATTTGCAAGGTGTCGCTTTAGTCGTAGATACAGTCTGAATGTTTGGCATTAAGCTCTGAAATCGAATAGAAATTGCAGGAAAATAAATCCTATACCAAAAGCGATACCCACTTTCTTTGAAGTTGAGCTTCGATTTTGCATAGAAAGTGCTGCCCCGATCCAATGCTGCGAATTCCAGTTCAAAGCACCTTTTGATTGACCAAAAAGGAAACAAAGACCCCACACGGCTCCTCTCCGAATACTGGAGAGGGGAGCCCAGGCAGCTGAGGCAGCTGAGGCAGTGGCAGTGGCAGTGGCAAGGGCTTATTTAGATCCCACAGTTCCATTTTGTGCTCACTATATGTGCCCTTTGTAGTGCGAAGGTATATCGTTGTGTATTTTGTTGGCTAACATCTGCCCCTCGCCCTCGTCCTCGCCTCGGAATTTCCTTTGGCTCCCTTTTTTTCTGGTCTCTTGTTTGGTTTTTCCTTGGTCGCTGTCGCTGTCGCCGTCGCCGTCGCTCTCTCTGTCTGTTTTTGGAGGTGGAGCTGTTGATGCTGCTACAAAACAAACTTTTGCCCCTTCCAGCAGAATCCTTCAACGTACTGCCCAGACAGCCAGTAGCTCAGAGATTTTCCACAATTTCCATATCAAAGCGAAAAGTGCCGCTAGCCTGATTTTCCGTCATCCGTTTTTCGTTCTTCGTTGTCCGTTGTCCGTTCTCTGTTCTCTCGTTTCTCGTTTCTCGTTCTTCATTCAGATATCTGCTAGAAAATGCCGAAAGCCCCAAACAATTGAGCACAAAAATAGACCATGATGTGGACGTGGACGCCAGCACGTGGACGGGCAGGACGACAAATAAGCTTCAATCTGAAAAATGTTGTGCACAATGAAATTTAAAATTCTATCAATTTTCGCCCAAGTTTCATGCGCGCTGATTGTGATTTATGTGGCTGCCAAAGTCCTCTCGCCTTCTGTATTCTGTTGCAAGTTTAACAAGCTCCCCGCTGCTGTTGCAAGTGCTGTTTTGTGCAACAAGTTGGCGCATTCCTGTCGGAAAAAAGCCAAACTTCCGCCGTGGCCTTGACTGCAGTTCCTTGTTTATTAGTTGTGAGCGAAGATGGCAGATTTCGGACAGATTTCCGCACCGCAGAATTGGTGAGTTCGACAGTTTTCTTTGCTGGTGACAGCCCTCCCACCTGTCAATTCAGTCCCTTCCCTGCCATCCCAGCACACTCCAGCTCCAGTGGCTGTGTAATGCTCTCAGAAACGAAATTAGCCACACAACAAGTTTCTGTGTCCCTGGGTGATGGGCGATATTAAGAGCCAGTTGGCAGCACCATCCATGAGACAAAGAGAGCGTGCGGCAGAAAGGGCTTTCATTAAATTGCACTTAATTCTTTTGTGGGATGGATGGGATGGGGATGGGATGTCAAGGCAAGATGAGAAACTCGACAAATAATTAATGGTACTCTCTCACTTTAGACATGTCGCCTGAGTCCTGAGTCCTGACTCCAAGTCCGAGTCCGAGTCCGAGTCCAGCAACTTTGCTCTGACCATTTTGATTATATTTAATACACTCGGTTATACACTCGTGGAGTCCTCCTCCGGCGCCTCCTGCACACGACAACTTTTTCTTCATTGTAATGACAGTCTCCTAATTGCATAAATCTAGTTTGTTTTTGTTGGATGTAGGGAAAGTTTTCTCTTTGCTCTAAAGAGACTGAGAATTGGATATTTAAAACAAGCTGTATGCCAAGCAGAAGAGTTTCAAGCAACTTGGCAACTTCTTCATTCAATTCATTATGTGTCCAAGAAAATGCATTTTGAAGGCTTTCCATCTGAAGCACACGTGGCGCATAAGAAATGGGGCATCCGGAAAATGCATGGACAAATCTTATTACCGTTTTAATCAGCGCTCGTGCAGCATTTTTTCCACTTTTTTTGCAATTATCGGAAGCAACAGAAATAGCTCTAAAAAGGCAGCGGTTAAGGGATTACACACACCCACGCCACGTGGCCACGTGTGGCGAGAGTTTTGCTAATTGGCAAATAAAAATCGTACTAATGAATATCCTTGCTTTGACACTTAATGCCTCATAATTGGCCAACACATGGAGTCGCCTTTGACCAGCTTTAGATGTGGGACGATGTGGGCTGTGTGGGATGATGAATCCTTTCAGTTAGACCGAAAAATGTTCTCATTTTTAGGGACGCAAATCTAATTTGTACAAATTTGCGAAAAAGGATTAGAATATTCATTTATTCATCAAGGATTGGACATGGTATAAATAGCAAAAAGGGGAATGGATTAATGTGAGACCCCGCACACGTGTACGGGTGTAAAAGTGCTGCCCATAAAAGGGCTGCCATTGATTTGGCAACAAGTTGGCAGCACCGAAATAGATAGATATGAATTAGCATTAATTTCCGTGTCATTCTGCCGTAGTAAAAGTTTGTTTGGAGTATAATTTCCTTGGGGAAATACTAGGAAGGCGTTGGCATTACTTTTCCACTCCTGAAAGCAGAATCTTACTTCTGCTGCTCCTCTCTTGTTCTGCTCCTCTTCTCTTCTCTTCTCTTCTCTGCTACTGCCCTACTATTTCCTTCGCACCTTTTCCTACGCTCCTCAACAGTCAGACTTTTTAATAACTTTTGTCTGACGCGCGTAACGCGACTACACACTCATGTGGGGTGGGGTGGGATGGCGATGGCGCCTCAGGGTATGCTAAGGAAAATTGCATTGAAATTGCCATGTGTATGCGTGTGTGTGTGTGTGTGTGTGTGCGCGCGGCGCAAGTTTCCCAGGGACCTCCACTCTCTGCCTCCACTTTTTCGCAATGAAAATGAAAATTTTCGCTTTGCCAACTTTTTGTCAGAAGTGCTCTTTCTCTTTTTCTGGCAGTGCAAATATTTTCCCAGTTCTTAAAGTTCTTTTCTTACGGTTTTTGTGCGTTTGTTGCTGCTGCTGCTTGAAGCTGAAGGTGTGTGCGTGGTGGTGGCATGCCACAAAGTCGGAAGGCAACGACAAGCGCAACAAGCGGCAGGCAAATGTGTTTTCAAATTACAAAAAACCGAAAAAGGTGCCGTTCCAGAAAATACACACACACTAAAAGCAAAACAAAAAGTGAAAGGAAATAAAAGCGCAGGACAAACTGCGAAAAACTGAGAAAACAAACACAGAAACGAGCGACAGGGAAAACGACATAAAAATTAACTGTAAATAAAAGGAACACACAAAAAACTGAAACAAACAACATCAAAATGACACAAGAACTCCGCCCTCCAGAAGAAAGACAAGCAAAAATGCGACTGGGGATGGGTCCTTTGGTATTTATTTTTTTATTTTTTTTTTTTTCTTGAGATGAGATGTCAAATCACGAATTTCAAATGCTCTTTTCGCTTATAGAATCGCTGGGTTAATCTGTACAAAAATCTTTCTCGCTCTAAAACCTGTGGAAGATTATCTCTCTCTCACTCTCGCTGAGAGTCTTCTGGAAAAATTAATAGAATCAGTACAAACAGAACTCAAAGAGATATAATTTATCCAAAATCAAAGTGTGAAAAGCCTAAAAATATGAAATTATGGAATAAATTAAAAAAAAAATATATAAATAATAGGGGACAAGCCAACCCTCGGCTCACTTGCTGCGTTCGGTCGCTTCGGCAGAGAGATATAATAGAGACATATAAAAGAGAGATAAAATAGAGGGATATAATAGAGAGATCTTCAAATATTCAATAGTTTCAATACTCCGAGAGATGGCTACGAAAATACGTTAAATTTCTTCAATAATCTTTGATAATGTTTCTAGCATTTTGTCTTATACAAACCTCAACTCGACAGATCCTTTGCATTTATTGCTGATATTTTCTTACTGCGATTACTTAGATTTTTTGCTAAAATGCGAATACAAGTATATAGATATATATTCCATTATGGCTAATTAGAAAACATCAATGAAACCTATGAAAAATATGGAATTTCGAGCCAAAAAGAGTTTCATTGAATATACACATACAAATAAATTTCGAATTCCTAAAAGTGGAGTTTTTGTTCGCTGTTTTCCCCCAAAAGAGGGAATTTTCACATGTAAAAAAAAAAAAAAAAATGCGCCTCAATGTTATGGCCTTCCATTTGTAGGTCCTTTGCCGTTTAACCTTGAGCTTTTGTGGAATTTCAGCTTCCTTTTTTTTTTGGTTTGGAATATTATTGCTGACTTTTGCTCATCCCTTATGTTCTGGAGCGGAAAAGCGGTAGGGCAGGGGGAAAGTCCCACTAATTTGTCCATTATGGCAACAGTCCTGCCCCTGTTTCGGGGGTGGTACGTTTTGGGGTGCACCTGTTGCGGTCGGCTTAACTTTTAACTTGATTTTGGGGCCCATTGCTACAGCAGCAAACAGCGTCCATCATCCATCATCCACCATCGAGGAGGAGGTCCGACACAGAGGTTAATTAATAAATTAGACCCCCACAGAAAAAGGGTCCGTCCTTCGAGTGGGATGGGTGGAAACCATTAGCATTCCTCACGCTTGACTTTTTCCCATCAACTTTCTGACTTTTTTACTGCCTCAAAAGTGCCATCAAAAAGAGATGTACATCTGAAAGCCATAAATATTTCATTTCTGCAATAAAAACAAAGATATTCTCAAATATCAAATATCGATTGGGACTTTTTAAGGAAAATATTGCAAAATCAGCAAAGGATTTGTTTTTTCTGAAATGATGCACTCGTATGGCTGAAGAGGTTGTAAAATCTTCTGGCAGTCCGAAAGTATCTAGATATTGGAGAAATATTTTTAATCTCATGGGAAAATGTGATTTGGCAGTGATTTTGGGTAGAAGTTAAGGAAATAGAGGAAAAAGATCTTAAGCTTAAGAAAACTCCTGCAAAGCTCACTTGACGAAGTATCTCAAGGATACAGTTTTGCTGCAACTGATGGGGAAAGCATCAGTATCCCTTTCGGTATGGAAAGCTTTTTGATCGGCTTTCGTGCAGCATTCATAATTGGTGCACAATTTTTTCGCATGCAACAGAAATAGCTCTGAAAAGGCAGCGGTTAAGGGATTACACACACCCACGCCACGTGGCCACGTGTGGCAAGAGTTTTGCTAATTGGCAAATAAAAATCGTACTAATGAATATCCTTGCTTTGACACTTAATGCCTCATAATTGGCCAACACATAGAGTCGCCTTTGACCAGCTTCAGATGTGGGACGATGTGGGCTCTGTGGGATGATGAATCCTTTCAGTTAGACCGAAAAATGTACTCATTTTCAGGGACGCAAATCTAATTTGTACAAATTTGCGAAAAAGGATTAAACTATTCATTTATTCATCAAGGATTGGACATGGTATAAATAGCAAAAAGGGGAATGGAATGCTCAGAGCTGCCGCACACGTGGCAGCCACGCATTGAGTGACGTTTAAGGATATTGCAGTCGTGGGCTAATTAGCAATTAGCCATCAAAAATAGAGAATAAACTGTGGAAAGTGGAAAGGACTTCGCTCGTGTGCGCTTTCATGGCAGGGAGTTATCCTTCATCATCTCCTGCTGCCACACCCTGATATTGCCTCATATCTCGAATAATGAGCAGAAATTGACGATGCGTTCGAAAAACGCGGGAAACCGCTGAAACCGCTTTCACTTTGTGAAGCATTTAAATGAATTAAATGCTGTCAAGGCATACTCTCTCTCCCTCTGTCCACAAAAAAGGGAGGGCGAAACAGGAGTAAAAAATATAATTATCAGAGGGTAGACATTGAATCGCTGGAAAGAGAGAGAGAGAGAGAGAAAAACAAACAAAAAAATGAAAAATAAGAGAAACAATGGCCTTTTGAGAGAACGAAGATGGGAATACCCTGCAGGTACTTGCATATGTATATATTTTATCTTTATTCTTGATGGAATGAAACGTGCATCTATGTATGAAATCGATGGATACTCTGGCGGATCTTATGCTTTGGATATCCTATATTTTTGTAATTTTCTATGAGTTTCTGCTTTGTTTTCTGTATGATCTGAAACGATTACAACTCTAAGGACTGTTGTGTAGGCAACTATCATTCTTTTTGGCTTTTGAGCGTCCTGCAGCAGTGCTCCTCGGTCGTTCAGAAAGAAAGAACTCTTCTCGAAGGAACTATCATTGTTTTCTATCAATTTTAAGCCATATTTCCATCTATAAGCCTTCTAGTTTTGGTTAAGCAGCTGTCCGTCTCGGCTGGCTCCCTCTGTCTCTGCTTTTGCCTAAGGCTAACATCTAAGTCTAAGGATCCACTCTTCGAAGGGGTATACCAAGCCCAAACATAACGAAGCGACTCATCAAAAACCAACAATGCGAGTGGCAGGGCAGGGCAGACAGGCAGGCAGGCAGCAGCTGCCCCAACAGCCCTGAGAGTGGGGTGGGGCTGGTTCATTGGGTGGTTTAATGGCTGCTGGTGTATCATAAATGAAATGATGCTTTTGTATTGGTTTCGCTACTCAATTTAATTTATTGCTCGAAGAGGGAGCTCGGTCAGCTTTTTTCTTCTTTCGTTTTTGTAATATGCAAAGTCTGGCGATGGCGATGATGATGATGCTTTGTTTTAATTGCCAGCAAAAGGAATCTGCCCCATGAAATCGTTCATTAATGCTGGTGATTGGCTTTTATGTTGCCACAGCCAATGGATGGGCCGGTTGGATGGATGGCACTGAGGCACTGGGGCACTTGCAACGATCCAAAGCCATCAGCCAATTAGCAATTTGTGGGGGAAATAGTTGCCATTGGAAAATGCAGATTGTTCAACAAGTTTATGGGCAGAGAGAAGAGTTCTTTTGGATTACAAAATGGAACTACAACTGCATTTCAGAATTTTCGGAGCTGTAGGATGGAAATGGAAATTGAAAGATGAATGCAATTGATGAATAGAAATAAATATGAATGTGAACCTTCAAAATCGGTACAAATTTAATTTTCCTTAAAATAAATAAATATAAAAATTATATTAATTATAAATTTTCTTAAATATCACACCTCTTCGCTCAAAAGATATTTGAATTCAATTTTATTTTTAATTTTTCGAAAATCAAACATAATATTTATTTTTTTTGTTATAGAAACTATTTGTATTTCTTAATTTTTATTATAAAACATGTGTTATTTAAAAAATGCAAATTTAAAAATAATAATATAAAAATAAAAAATAAATAAATAAATAATATCAAAATAATAAATAAATATATAATATTATCTTACGAGTATATTATTTTTGTATATCCATATAAATAATAAATTAGAATCGTTTTCAATGAAATTTCCATTCTGGAAGGCAATTGTAAATATTTGTGCAGAGCTTCTACAGTTTCTACTTTCCCCAACTTTAAGAAATGTATAATTTGTGTTTGATAAACCAATTCTGGTAGTTTTCCTGCACTTTTCTTCTTGGCTTTTCTTGGCAGTAAATTTCCATTAAATTCCACCACAACTTGAGCAGAAAGTTCTAGAAAGTCTCCCCCTTTTGTTGCATATCCTTTGAAGAAGCAAAACATGAGACATCCCCTTGCCCCTACCATCCTCTGCCATCCCCTGCCATACCTCACATCGCATTGCATCGTGTGGGCGTCTATAATTAATCCTGTCTGCCCGTCTGGCTGTCACATCGCCTCAGAGGCACTCCGCCGCACGCATCACTGCACTTGCGATGACAAACGGCACACAACGCACACACACACACACACACACACACACACACGAGTTGATCAAATCAATAATAATCCCAATGCAGTCGCTAGACATGCTAATGATGGCTGGCTGCTAAAATTTGATAGCATTTCCCCATTGCCAAATGTCCAATGAAGCATCCATCCGAGAAGCATTCGAGGTGAGGGAAGCGCAGCACCTCGCAGCTGAGTGCCAGATGCCATCGGAATTTTGAAATTAAATTAAGGACAGAAATCTCTACCAAAGAGCACTGCCTGACTGCAATTTCTTCAATAAGTATAGATCTCAATAAGGAAATGGTAGAATCTTGCTATTTCCAGGGCTGTAAAAGAAAGAACTGCCAGTGTAAATGGCGGAACCCATCCCGAAACTGTTGCCAATGCATAAATCATTACAGAATTTCTGTAGCAGAAAAAACGAACCAATAAATTAATCAAAAATAAAAGTTTCCTGTGGTCAAAGGCGTAAACCGAGACGCAAACACGAACGAACTGAACAGCTTGCACTGGCTAAATGGCTGAAGGAAGTGGAGAAATAGAGGGGGGAAGAGCGAGAGGGGACCCTTTGGGAAATGGGGAAATAGAGAAAGAAAGAAAAATACGGGCTGTTGTCAAACTGGATAATTAATTTCAACGCCTTGTAACAATATAAATACGCTGACGTGAGCCAATAATTAATGACAACATTGAAAGGAAAACACAAGCCCTACTGCACGGCAGAGGCCACAAATTGAATGACCCGCCCCCAACCAACAAAACATTCCCATTGATGTTTTCATTTGGAATGTTGGATAGTTTTCGGGGCGGGAATGACGAGTAGGATAGAAAATAGCTGTAATCCAGGCACTCGTAGTCGGACCACGGAATATTTTCCTATTGATTCTTCAATGAAATTTGCGATTGAACGAATCGAATCGAATCGTCTTTAATTCTTGAGATTTATTCTGAACTCCATGAAGAGTTCTTCTCATGTAAATAATGGTTGCAAATAAATGATGAAACATTGTGGGCACATAATTGCATAAAATATGCTCATAATTAATTTCCATTAACACATTTTTGGGATGATGAAAACAATTATAGAGGTCAGCCAAGCCTGGCATCAATTAGGAGTTCTACGTGGCATGAACGATGTGCCCCAAAGCGTCTATCATTCCGTCGCTGTATAGTTATATCGCTCTATCATTCCATCAGTTTTGATGATAAATTGAAGCTTAAATTGCTCTAACTTATCGGTTCGGGGTGGTGCCAAACGGTGTCAAATGGTGCTCAAGAAATGGCACGCAATCGAGCTCCGAGCGAGGAGCGAACGAGCGAACGAGCGAACACCGACTTTTGAACCACATCCTTACATTCTTACACATCCTTCAAACCATTTACTCACTTAACACATTTCGAATGGCTGGCTGGGGGGGGTCATGTCGTTGAACTGGACTCCTCTCCTAACGACTTCCGGGTCGTGCGGTAGATCGATTTTCCCGTGTCCCTGCTTGGAACTGAATCGGAACAGAGCCGTACAACGAACGCTGTTAACCAAATGAACATCAGGCTGAATGCCGAATCAAAGACAGTGTCAATGGCCTCTTGGAACCTAAAAAAAAACCCTTCCTTCACTCCACTCATTTTTGTTATTTTATAATTGCCGTTGTGGCTGTGGCTGTGGCAGCCGTCCCTTTTCGTAGTCCTTTGTAGTCCCAGACGAAAGCATGGGGCAGGGGCCTTTGGGCCCAAAAGAGCTCCACTCTCGTGCAACTTGTTGGCTTGAATGGGTTGAGGGTTGAAACTAAAACAGCAGCTGAAACTCGGATCTCGTTTATATTTAATGAAATATAAATAAAATATTGCAAGGCAAACACAACTCTTGTGAAACATTTTAGAGATGTTCTAAAGGTTTATGCTTTTAGCATGAACTAATCGAAAGTCATTCCCGCATTCGTATTCGCCGGAGAAACTGTCCTGTTTCATTGCCATTCTTTGAGGAAACCAAACTAGTAGCAAAATCCCGTAGAGAACGTATGAAAATATTGTTTCTCATTGAGAAAATATATTTTCCTGTGTAGGGAAAGTGAGAAAGCAAGAAACCTGCCGTTTGCAGACAATAAGACATTTTTTTGAAAATGTATACAAAATTAATTATATTTTTGTTTGCTATGTTTAATGTTTTATTTAATTTGAGAAATGTTTGTTTTATTTTATCAAATTTTAAGAAATGTTTTTTTTTAAATGTGTAATTATTTTTGTAGTTTTTTGTACTTTTTGATTGAAATAAATATCAGATATTATCGATATATTCAATCTATACTTTCGTGTATCCTGCCGAAATGCTAGTCCTTTGGCTGGCACTTTGTGCCTGGAATGTATCTTTACAGCGTCTTTATTTCTGTAATGATTTTTGTTTCTGTCGATTTGGAAGCGCTTTTCCTTGAGCCATAGAAAATTTCATTAGTTAAATGGTGCAAAAAGCATCCAATGGGGCTTTGGGTCTAAAAATTGTTGAAAGTTGCTAAGTGGCTGTCGAGGCTGTCGAGGCCGTCGTCCGGTGTTCAAGGATTCCCAGGCAGCAAACGCATAAATCCATGGAAAAGCGCTCTTGGCTTAACATTCGAGTGGACTGGACTTTTGCTTGTTGACAGATTCTCTTTTTTTGGCTGTCAAACATTTTCCAATTTGCCAAATGCAATGCGCCATGTATCGCGGTAAATATTTCCTCCATTCATTTTCCTTTGCTGCTTGGGTTTTCCTCTCCATTGGGCTTTCTTTCGTTGCCAGCAGGGCTGGAGCATTTTGGCAAGGATTGCGGTTTCCCAGAGTCAAGGACACGGCCATAAATGGGAGTTGTCAGAGCCTCTATTGCGGTTGTTTACTTCTGTGCGTTCGCACTCAAATGTAAATCGGTTAATTACATGTCGCAGGAATTAGAACCCATCTCCCCCTTAGCCCAGAAATGGTTCCTGCTGATGAGGCCATCAGAATACTATGGAGTGTGTGTGTGTGTGTGTGCGGGTTTTCCTCCCTGATGAATGTGTGGCGGGGCTTTCCAACGGAAAACCGCATGCCCTTTAATGGAAATGTTCTTGAAGTGATTTCCTGCTTTTGATTTGTCGTTAAATTTGTATCAGAATATTTGCTACATAAAATACATTTGGAAAAGATATGAAATGTTCATTCAACTGCAGGGACGACCATTTCTGATTTCTTATTGAGTTCAATCATCCAGGGCGCTTCAGGGTCCTTTCGCGGACTCTACCTAATGGTCATGACATTTTACCTTCACTCCTCCACTTCGTCCACTAAAAAGCCAAAGGCATTGATGGCGGGGGGCCCCCTTCTTGATGTCTGTTTGTTGTACCCTCTACTCTAATGCCTTTCGGGGCATATTTGCTAGACTGAGGGGACGACGAAGTAATTTCTAGAAGTAATTCGAATTCAATATTTCATTCAATGATATTTCATAGGGCTTTTGCACCTGTAGATACGTCTACAAATAGATTCGGATATATACTGTACAAATTCCGAATGCCAGCTAAATGGATCACCGAATCAGAAAACTATTAGCTGCAAATTGATGGAATGATAGCTCTACAAATGATAGATGATATCCCGAATTATCTCTAGAAATACATGCCTCAGCCTCGCTGTTAGAGGGTATCTCGCTGTGCCAGAGGCTCTGCTTTATTCCCCGTCTGCCAATTGTTGTCTGTTATTTTTATTTTTCTTTGATTTCGATTTGCTTGATTTGGCAAATATATATACACGAGAAATGCTTTCTGCTTTCTGCTTTCTCTGTTTGCACGTAATTGTTGCGATGGCCCCGTTTTTGCGATGGCTTTTCTCCGATTCTGATGATGATTCTGTTGATGATGATGGTGATAATTGAGCAGGATCATTATGAGGTATATAAGTGATAAAAAACACGGAATAATAATGATGTTACCGCTGCCAAGGAACACAGGCTAATAATGATGTTTGGCTGCTGCTCGATGGGGCTGTTCCTGGATGGATAAATAGTGAATAGTGACCGCAGGGCATGCGATTCTGTGACTCCGAGTCGAGTGACTTTGAGTGACTGTGGATCCCAGTGTCACTGCTCTCCGCTCTCCGCTCGTGCATGAATTTCCAGGAGCTGGAGGAAGGGCAGAGGACAGAGGGCAGAGGGCGGAGTTTTGGCTTATTTAAGGTTAAACACAAAAAGTGAAATAACAAGAAAACAAACTAATTCTATTAGAAGTGTGCCCCTCCAGGCACCAAGGTACACACATGCGGACATTTAGGAGGACCTCCCCCCCGCTCTCTCTCTCTCTCTCTCTCTCTCTCTCTCTCTCTCTCTCTCTCTCTCTCCCTCTCTGTCTCTAGAGTTTTCTTTGGCGAAACCCTCTTGAGGGCAGTGTTTTTGATTTATGACTTGCTGCTCTTTCTTTTCTTTAAGATACCCTTTCAGGGGCGAGGGTATCGCTCTCTGAACAGCAGCTGAAATTTTGCTGTGGATTGTGGAAAGATAGATACCCAGATGGATGATAGACAGATAAATATATTGTATATTTCCACTGTATCATCTATTTATATCACATTCTTATGCAATAATGTACTTTTAAATCTCTTTTAAATCCAAAATATTCTTAAAAAAAAAAAAACACAAAAAAATACTATCTTTTGCGTTTAAGTTGAGGATTTTGAAGGGTATCCCAGTCTTCATATTCCAAGGGCGACTTTTCTTTTCGTCCTTTCTGATTTTCTTTTGATTTTGTTTCGGTCTTTGGCCAATTTATAAGTTTATTTGCTTAATGTCAGGAGACCGGTGGGTGAGAGCGATGGGGCCGAGGGCAGGTCCTGCAGGACACTTAACCCAACAAAGAACTACAACGACAGCAGCAGCAGCAGCAGCAACAACAGAAATATTCATTGAAAACTAATGATGTGGAAAATAGAAAAATTGCCTGCAGTTAGGAGGCGAAACGAACTTTGGGTCCGCCTGGACCTTCTCTCTCCCTCTGGCGCCTTCAGCCGCCAAATACAAACACCAGTGAATGTGTGTCCTGGAAGGATGCGTTGCCCTTTTCGTGAATTGAGCGGCGAGAGAGGGGGCAGAACCCATACGGGCATGATACCAACATTTTTGAATTTCTGCCTTGCGTTTGACCTTGACGCGAATTATGAAGATTTTTGTGGCATGCAAATATAATTTTCAACAAAGGGAATCAGTGTGGGAAAGTTCGCTGGGGAAAAGCTGTTGGAAGATACAGCATTTGCTCCTGCATACTTTATTGGAAGGAAAATCTCATTTCGATCAACGAAAATTGTAACCTTTGAGGGGAATAAACATTCTGATGGCTGTACTTCTGGTAGATGGGGCATGCCGCATGCCCCATCCCTGCCATTCTATCGCAAAAATGATGTGGCAATTTAGGCCCCAAAGTGCTGCTGTCCCGTCATTGGGAAACATTAAAGAAACAGCAGCAAAAAAAAAACAATGACTGGAAAATGAACAAATAAACAAAACTTCAGTCAATGTGCCCCAGCGATTTCATCCTCTGATTGATTTTCAAATGTGCGTAATCAATAAAAAAAAGAATCGAATAGAGAGGGAGAGGCAGAGGCAGAGGCGCAGGGGGACAGGGGGCAACAGGGAACAAGGAAGGGAAAAATGCAGAGAGTGACGTCAAATGAAAATTTCAATAAATAAATGAAATAATGCTTCGGAAAACAATGGGCCGCCTAAATATTTGAATTGTAATAATGAATGAGCCGGAGAGCCGCACACTTGTGGGGTATATGTATATATGTATGTACATATGTATGTACATTTAGCGTTTCCTCAGTAAACTCAAGTGGAACGAACCCGAGAGACCCCCAATCTTCATTTCCCCATTCCGCATTGCCCATCATCGTTCTTGGTTTTTCCATGCTTGGGCAATTTTTTGAACCGTCGTCCTTTTTTGTCAGCCCAAGGGGAGAATAAATATATCGACAGAAATACTCGTAAAGCGAATAATGACCACGCCTGGGGGGGGGGGGGGGGGGGGGGGGGGGAGAGTTGTATCTGGAAGCTATATAATCAATTTGTTCAATTTGTTTGTTTTCAATAAATATTTATACAAAAATAATGCCTGGACGGTGCCTGTCGCTTCCAGTTGACAAAATAATCCACAGAGGCACAAATAGGCCTTGGAATTTATGTATTCGAAAATGCGAACAAGTGATTAATTATGAATGAGATGAATGCGCTACTTAACAGAAATCTTCATTCAAATATTTGATGGAAATACAAAATAAAAAAAAAAATAAAATAAAATACAGATACAGATACAGATACAACGAGAATAATGGAAAAAGAAAAATACTTACCAAATATTAGAATACATAAATATCCTCAAAAAATAATAGAATGATCCCAGAAAAATACTATAAACAAATACTAGAATATACTACACATGCATATATTTTCAAGAATAATTCTAATGTACTGTAGCATAGGAAAATATCTTTAAGACTAGAAAAATACACAAAATTCTAAAACAATCCTAAAAAATACCAGAATGAGCAATATTAGAATGATACTGAATGATCCTAAAAAAGTACTACTATAAGTAGTGAGTAAACCTTGAAGAATACTAAGCAATTACCCATACAGAAAATTATTATGAAATTGGAAATTCAATATGAAATTCTAAATGAAACAGTTTCTATATAATTTTCTGTTAATTTTTGTATTAGTTTTTATTGTTGTAAACATTTTTGTATTATTTTATTCTACAATGATAATTCTTCTGAGGAAGGCAAATATCTGGGACGCATTTCAGTAGATTATATATCACAGATAATTACAATAACACAAACAATATTCCATGTCAGCATTTCCCCAAAGTTATGTCTCCGATTTTCCCCACCATTACTCTTAAATATCGTAAGTTATTTAAAATGTTATAAGCATCCCATTAATCATCATATAACTAGTATCATGACAAGTTCTTATCGCCCTTGGACTTTGCCGTCAGCCATCAGCACGGGGAAATGGGGGAAACATGGAAACCTGGAAACCTGGGGCAATGTTTCGACCAGAGCTTGACCGAAAACTGTCACTTAACTTCCAGTTCGAAAACATCCGAGCATGTACATATATTCGATGTGTGTGGTAGGAGTATTCCTCTGGGAATCAGCCACAGTACCTGTACAGGCTTATTGAAATAGAGCCGCTGCTGTCCATCAGCTTGAAAGGCCTTTTAGCTAAAATTATTTTCATTATCTGTTGATTAGCGCTTGCTAATTTCTATTGACTTTTAAACGAATGTCAGGGTCTGACCTGCACCGCCACTCGGAAGGGGAGAGTACTCGGAGAATGCATTAGATGATTGACTTTTAATTAATAGGATGCGAAAACTAAAGTGCACTTCACTCAAACATCAATTAGCCCTGACTTCGGTCTTGTTTTTCGCTGATGTACGCACAGGCTCGTTGTGCGGTTGTCCTTTGGTAAATCGTTGTTCGAATATTTAAAACTTTGCCACAACTTTCGGACACGCCCTGCAATCTCTCACTCTCTCTCACTCTCTCTGTGAACGATAGGCAGACGTTGTCGTCTGTTACCAAAAACTTGAGCAACTTTATCCTTGCCTTCCTCCCGTTTCCGTTTCCGCGTCCGCGTCCGTTTCCGTTTCCGTCCCCATTTCGGTTCGTCCTCTGACGGATCTTTTCTAATGGAGTTTTTTGAATAGCTGACAAAAACTTTTTGGGGCCACAAAAATTAACAATTTTATGAAGCGCATAGTTTTAGAACACTACTCTACTCGCAGTTTAACGGGCAATTTGGGATTTAATTACTCGCTAAAGCAACTAGATTTTCCATGGCAGTTCAAGGGAAACTTGAGCGAAAATCGTTTTTGCTTTTGATCGGTTATCGCGAGGATAAGCAGTGATAGGCATTTTGGAAACATCTGATATATGAATCCTCCGAAATCTAGGGAGACAATTTCCTATTTTTATACCCGGTACTCGAAGAGTAAAGGGGTATATTAGATTTGTGCAAAAAATTAATGTGTGTAACACCCAGAAGGAAGCGTTTCCGACCCCATAAAGTATATATATTCTTGATCAGCATCAATAGCCGAGTCGATATAGCTATGTCTGTCTGTCCGTCCGTCTGTCCGTCTGTCCGTCTGTCCGTCTTCATTAGCGCCTATAGCTCAAAGACCATAAAAGCTAGAGGAACACTATTTTGTATCCAGACTCCTGTCCTATCGCACTGTTACAAGTGTATTTCAAAATTTCGCCCCGCCCCCTTCCGCCCACTCCAAGGACGAAAATCTGTGGCATGCACAATTTTAAAGATACGAGAAAACTAAAAACGCAGAATCGTAGAGAATGACAATATCTATCAGAGTGTTGAATCTGGATCAGATCGACTCATAAATATAGCCACAATGAAGAAAACAATTTCGAAATGCATCGTTCCCTCTCGCTCTCTCTCACACACAGGGGTAGGCGCTATGCCTGATCGAATTTTTTGACGCCTAGTTCTCAGAGACTATAAGAGCTAGAACCACCAAACTTTCTATCCAAGCTCCTGTGATATCAAACCGAGACGAGTTTGTTTTAAAATTTGGCCACGCCCCCTTCCGCCCCCACAAAAGATGAAAATCTACAATTTTGAAGATACGGGAAAACCAAAAACGCAGAATCATAGAAAATTACTATATCTATCAGAGTATTGAATTTGGATCAGATCGGATCATAAATATAGTCAGAAGGAACAAATGAAATTTCAGTGGCCTCCCAAGCGCAGACTGATTCCCTCTCTCTCTCGCACACAGCCGTGTATGTATATGTAGGAAGTAGATAAAAACATGTAGAAATGGCAGATGTAAAAAATTTATGTTAACCAATATGGAAACATCGAATAGATCAAAATCTCCGAAAAGGTTCGACTTAAATTGTTTTTTTTTGGCTAAAATTCAATTTTTCCCTTTTGCGAACATGTAATAAATTACATATATCGTAAGCTCACATACATATATACTGACTGAGTACCGGGTATAAAGTAGAGCCGCGGCGCAGACGCGGCTCATAACGTTCCCCCTCGTTATTTATTTTTTAATGCTAATGTCATATATTTCGTAGATTAAACAATACCCCATCATCTTTTGTAATCTGTTGGGCATTTATTCAATTACTTTTCATTACCTTTTGGATTGCATTTCGAGTGCATTTCATTAGAGTTAAGAGCCGTTTCATATTTATCATGTAAATCGATTATACAAGCATCGCCCCGCCCCGTACAGCTGTCTCTCTTTTTTGTTTTTTAAGCAAATCAGCTTAATGGAGGGAAAAAACGCTCGAGAGTGTGAGAGACAGCACAAAAAACTCGAACAAACTTTCATCAATTTGGCATGCAAATCACTCAACCTCGGGGGCCATTGCACAAGCATTTCCTTTATTTTTCGCCCCCACCCCTCCCCACCACCCTCCTTCCTCCCCGGCGAATATGTGTGCCCCGTTGTGCGTCCTCTTTTATGGACAAATCATTTAAAAGTGCAATAGGCAGCGCATCCACAGTGGGAGAGAGAGGGAAAGAGGAGCTGCAGGTGCCCTACAGTTTTTTTTCACTTGCATTTCTGCGCTGCTTGTGCTCCTGTGCTCCTTTGCTCTTTCGAAAACTTTTCTAAAATTGAAAAAAACCCATGAAAAAAACAGAAAGAATAAGAGTATGAGTGTATGAGGCTATTGTGTACTCTTTTTCCCAGTAAATGTTAACCAATCGAAACGATTTTTGGGTATTTAATCAAAGAATAATCAAATGAAAGTGTAGCTAAATATTTTTAAAATTTGATACATCAGACGAGACCGTCAAGAGAGTCAGTAGATCCTCCTCTTGCCAGAGAGAGCATACATATCCTTTTGTTGTACTCTGAAAGTGATGGAGGAGCCTCCTCCTCTTTCCATTGAGAGAGGCAGGCGTTGGCTTTGGCAGCCTCTTCGCTTGCCTCCTTCGTCTCGCTCTCTCTCTCTCTCTTTCCTGCAGGTCCTTTGTCATTTTCATTGCATAAAATCCTCCGTTAAGTGAGTAAGTGGAGTGGCGCTTGGGGCCCCATTAATGCCGGCTGCTGCTGACAAGTAAGTCACGAGTATTACAGAACAGCGTGAACAGGCTATCAGGCCTATCAATAATCTATCTACCTATCTAACAATCGATTTCTTACGTGCATTTCGATTGTTGAAGCAAGCAGAGACGATGAAACATTGAAATAAATCAATTGCTCAAGTCGACAGGTCAACAAATTGGGTCAAAAAGGGACTCCTTTGAGTGGTCCTTTTTCAGCTGCATTTGCTCAAAGTGTTGGAAATTTATTATATTTAAAAAGGATGACGACATCCCCGACAAACAGACAGACAGACGGACAGACAGACACACTGAAGCACAGAGATCTACCGAGAAATGAGAGGGGAGGCAAGCGGAAACGGAAGCTGAGCCGTCGGTCTGCCATTCTATGTCCTGCATCCTGTGTGCTGTGTCCCACTTCTCTTCGTTCTGCCCCATGCTGCTCCACATGCGCTCTCTGGTCTGCTGACTTCTGTGTCGCCACTAAGCGGCTTAGAAGCAGGAAAAGACCCGCAAGGGTAAAGTCCTCCCCGCCTTTAATATCAAATCAAGAAAATGCATTTAATTTCCCAATAGAGAAGAGAGAGAAGCAGAAGAGAAGCTCTTTAAATGCACTTGAGAGCTGATTGATTGGTTATTACTTTTCTTAAAACGTATATACTATATACATATATATTCTATAGATATTTCTTTAAAGAATTGCCTTCAAATGCATTCCAACAGAGAATCGTTTGCTTTTTAGGTGGCAACATTGTAGTGGCATCTCTCTTTGGAGTTGCCATCTTTTTGAGCTGCCATTTAAAGACTTTCCTATTAATTCTCCTCTCCCCTCTTCTGAGTAAGGGATGAGCCGCCATGGAGGGAGTGTGAGGCTTTCTTGTGGCATGCCTCTAATAGAACTATTAACATATTTTTGGCTAAATTCCGAAAAGTTTTCCTAGCACACTACTTGCTGGGCTGGCCGCTGATTTGTGGGTGGCATGCCACCAACCAAGGGGATCCTTAAACGCTGAATGAATGAAAGAAAACTGAGGACGAACTTCAAGCTCAAGCATCCTTGACTAGTGCCAAAAAGCAAATGAAATAACGCACAGCAAAAAAATACGAGTAGTGCGGGGAAAAGTACGAGCACTCGCATTCTATATATAGGGAAATGAAGAGAAGGAAAAACTTTGTGCCCTCCAAATAAAAAATAGAAGGAAGGAAAACCTTGATTATTGTGCGGGGAAAAACCCGGTTGTTAAAACTTTCCATGGCATCTCACTCTCTCTCGCTCCACGCGTGCACTTTATAATTCCGCAAAATGCTACTCCCTGTCTGTTCCTGTCCGTGGAGAAAAACCCACGGAAGCAAAACTGTAAAGTTCTTAATCATGTAAACGAAAGCGTTATGCTGCCACGCATGTCCGTGTGGGCATGTGGCACAAAAAGTTAATACCCCACACGCGCCACTGGCTTGCTCCACCGCTGAGCGTGGGCTTGCCAATTTTCCGAACAAGGAAAGCGCGTAATTCAATACGCTGCATCCTGCGTGTGTGCGTGTGTGGGTGTGTGGGTGCGCGGAGGATCTTGCGTTTAGCAATTTGAATTAGCAATTCGCTAATTAATCAGCCCGCCGCCGCACTGCAGGTCTTTGGCGGTTGCATTCAATGCCCTAATGAGTGCAATTCGAGAGCTTGTGTATGCCCAGGCGCTGGCCAAGAAAGCTTTTCAGTTACCAATTAGTTGAGCATGGATGTTTGATGTTTGAGGTGATTTCATTAATGTATGCCCTAATTTATAGGTGCTTTGGCGATGATTAGAGGCCTGGCAGAGCTGCATGGGGGGGGGCATCTATTTACAGCTGGCAATTCCATTTTCATTACCCTACCTCTGTTAAGTCCTTAAGGCAGTTCGAGGTTTAATTTTACTGTTGAATAAATGCAAGGATTACTTTCAGATGGCAACCCCTTACAGATGGCATCTCTATTTCAACGCCAGCGTTGCCATAAAAGACAAAGAGTGAAAGCTGAAGATAAAAATACTGGCTTAACACATTATTTAATGATCAGAGTGGCAACCCCTTACAGATGGCATCTCCCTTATCATTCCGGAGGTGCCAGAGGGTCGAAAAACCTCTTCAAATACCCCATTTTCCAGCAAACACATTTTCTATTAAATGCAAAAATGCACAAAACAATTAAGGGATTAAAATACCATTCATTTGCATTTTTGAGTTTAGGCCTTAAGGCCATCTGCCTGCCTGGCCCACAAAAGCCTCAAGAGCTCAACCAATAGAGCTCCTGGAATCGAGCCCCAAATAACTTAAGTTAATTATTGCCCGCCCTTTGTTAGGCTCAACGATCACCGGCCAATCACAATTGTGGTCATCTTTCGATTCAATTAGGAAATTGCGAAATTGCGAAATTGCGAAATTGTAAAACTTAATGCCACATTGTCAGGCTTTAGCTTTAGCTTTAGCTTCAGCCATGTGTCAATCTGTCCCATCCAGCCATTGAGCAGACATTGTTTTCGCTTCCTTAAATGCAAATGCAATGTAAACGGAATATGCACATATGTATATATGTATGTACATATGCATATGCATTTGTCAATGTTTTTCCAGGCATGTTTTTCTTTCGCTCTCTCGCTCTCTCGCTCTTCGGCTGCGAGTATTTGTGCCGCTTGATTGTCCTTTATATTTACTTATTATTCGAACGAGCTTCTGTGTGTTTGCATATGGGATTCCTACGGAACTATCTGCGCCCGCTGCTCTGCCCTTAGTTTGGGGCTAGGCTCCCTGGCACTTATTGGAGGACTTTTCGTCCTTTCTCGTCATTGTTTGCAGCTCATGCACTGTGCCTTCTGCCTTAGTTGGCAGCCCGCCCCCACGAGGAGCAGACATTGTATGGAAAGGGATAATTAGTACAAGTATTTCGTATGCTCCCCTCCTACACACATAATTCACAGCTAAATTGAGTCTGATTTAATCAGTAGTGGTACTCCGGAACCTGCTGGATAAGAGTTTCCAGCGAAAAGTTGGTCGCTGCTAAAATTCGGTTTTCAGTCTTAATTTGTACGATGGAAATAGAGAGAGAGAGAGAGAGAGAGAGACGAAGACCCTTTGAACCCAGAAGCAACCGCATGCCATGTGCCCCCAAAAGTGTGTGTGTGTGTGTGTGTGTGTGTGTTGTCATAAAGTATATGTCGATTCCAGAGAGAACCACAAAACCGAACAGCAACAATGCATCCTGCACAGATTGCATTCTGTGGAAGGACGATAGAAGCCACTCGAACCCAGCCACTACAGGCCAAAAATCATACGTAAAAGGGTAAAGATAGAAAGCAGTAGAGTGGCCTAAAAATGCCATAAACATGTGGCCTCCTTCTCGGAATGAAATTAAAAATTGCTTCTGGGAGGAAAAAGTCTCCGAAAATAGAACTACTTTTCGTTGGAGGTCCCTTAAATGCCATTACGAGCAGAATTTTAATTTGCGGTGGCAAAGAGGTCACTGGAGATGGCAAATAATTGAGAAACTTTTATTGGAAAATTCCCAAATATTATTGGGTGGGAAAACCAACTGGAAAAAGCAGTTGGAAAGTGTCCTACTAGCTAGCGAGGACCAGAGCGAAAGAGGTGAAGTAGACTCCAGACTTCACGGCTAATCCGCACTGGGAGAGAAGAGAGAGATGGAGAGAGAAGCCTTAAAAGAAGAAGTGGGAATAATTACAATTCACTCACTGCACTCACTGCTAATCCACACTGGGAGAGAGAGCGCTTAACGTGAAAAAACCGACGTTCTGCCACGATTGATGAACTTCATTTAGTTGAAACTAGTTTAACCTTAAATTTAGGGCCAATCCTCAGTCAAATAAGAGTCCCTAATGGCCCTCATCTTCTGCATAAATTGCACATTTCATCCGCTGAAAGCCCCATGAGACCTTCAGCTTTTAGTTTGATAGTTTTCGCGGCTGTTAGCTTAAAGACAGTCCCAAACAAAACTGTAAGGGCTATGGCCTGCTGGTACCAGAGACACCAAGAGGAGAGAGAGGATATAAAACTTCTGCCGCTATATTTGACATTTGTTATAAATTTAATTAAAACAAAATGCCGGAAATGAGTGAAGTGCCGAGGCAGTTTTCGTGTGTGTGTGTGTGTGTGTGTGTGTGGCGGGAAACACAAAGGGGAAACTTGTCTAACTGGCAGACAGTCCTTGCTAAAACGGAAAACTCGCAGAAAAGGCCCACACACACACACGCACAGGCACACGCACAATCTGGAAGCCCAAAGACTCTTACCACCCCCCATCCGTCTGGTATATCAACAAAAAGCTGGAGTCTGAAAAACGAAGTTGGGAATACCCTCGATAGGTAGCCGAGGGGCGCTAGGAAATGGGATGTGTGGCTCCTTTTTGTGACATTTCCCAACAGAAACTCTTTTATTTCTGCTTTCCTTTGGGAACATATTTCCTTAAGGATTTTTCAGTATTTCTAGGGACTCTCTTCCCCAACCAATCATAAGAAATGGAGCTCCAAAAGTAGTTCTCTTTCAGAGACAAAAACATATCGAACTTGATGGAAATTTTGTCGGTGTCCTGTCAAGATCCAGGCCTTAGTTAAAGCACCCTCCAAAAGACTTGTTTGCAAGGAGCAGCAAGTGTGTGGGGGAGGGTCCTGCGATATGGGCAATGGGGGGGCTGTCATTAAAAGGCCCCAACAAAAAATAAACCAAAGTTCCGCTTTTCCGCTGAATTGCGAGCAGGGAACGTGAAAAGTTTTCATAAATAAAATAAAATAAAATAATTACGTTGAGTTAACATGCGTCAGGGTGGGGTACCTGGTCCTGGATATCCTTGACTCCAACAAGGTCTGAGTATAATTTGCAGGGCACTTTCTTGTTGCTGCCGCTGCCACAAAAAGTGAATGCAAAAGCGACTTGCGAATGCAATTACATGCCCCACAATGGGGTTGCAGGCTAGCCGCAAGTACCGAATCGTATACAGATATTATCATACAGATACTCGTATGTACATATGCATATGTATGTAGCCTTAAGCCTTAAGCCTCTAGATTTCTGGCTTTTCCAAATGGAATTCTATAATTATGTGGTCCTGCCACACAACTACTTTTCGCGCTCTCTCTCTCTCTCTTTCTACACTAAAACTTCTGCCGAAAACTACGAGTAGCCGCCACCGCAACTACGACCGTCGCTGCCGCATCTAAAAGCATATCAAAAAGTTTGTGGCACAACGCGCTCTGTTGCTTCCCGATCGGATGGGTGGATGGATGGGTGGATGGGTGGATGGATGGGTGGATGGGTGGATGGATGGGTGGATGGATAGATGGCGGTGGCACATCCAGACATTTGTCTGACTTAATTTAATCACACAAATTGTTTTCAAAAAACTTGTTTTAAATCTGCAGCTTTAGAGATGGAAATGGAAAACAATAAAAAATATTAAAAATTCCGCATATTTCCCTGAAATATATTAAATAATATAATAATATTAAAAGCACTATATGGCCAATATTTTCTCCCTTATAAACGATTCACAAACCGTATCTAGTAAGCCTTGTTTTAGGAAAATATTTAGTCAGTTCATTCACTCAATCAATGCCTAATTAGCCTCTTTTTATATGTATACGATATATAAACCAATATTCCATTGCCTAGGAGTGGATATCCCCGAGGACATGTGTATCTTTAAATCATTGAAATGTATCTTTGTTTTCTTTTGGCCACAATTCCCTGAAACATTTAAATGAAATATACCCAAATGTTTAATCGCCCCTAAACAATTGACGTCTGAATTTTTCATCGAGTCCCAAGCAAATATTGTGCTGTCGAGGGCCATTTGTGGGTCGTTTATTAATTTATAAAAACTGATTTATTTATTGGGCCACAGAATTGTTGACTAACCGAAAGACCAAACAGTCAGGACCAGGTCGAAAACAGTCGAATAATCGTAACAGTTACAATAAAAATACAAGTAAAGCGAAATGGAAACGAGGAGAGGCCAGAGGGAGCCCACTTGAATGTCTGTATCTGTATTTGTATCTGTATCTGGGGTCGTTCCCCTCCCCGCCTTTTCGTTCATTTGATTGCCATTGAGTGTCGATTACAGGGCTCACAGCCACACCACAACGGGGTGGGGTGGGGTGGGGTGTTGTTGGGAGGTGTGTGCTGTGTGGTGGGCCGTTGTTTAATCTGTTATCAGGGCAGGGGGACTTGGGGCTTTGTTATCAATAGTATTCGCCGACGGCTCGCAGCGTTATCTGCTCCACCTGGGCATGGGGCGGCGTGGAGAGAGCATAGATCACTGCCTGGGCCACATCGTCCGCCTGGAGTATCACATCGCCCAGCTTTTCCTTGGTTTCGTCTGGCACGATTTCGGTGGCCACCCAGCCGGGATTGATGCTCTGTAAATAAGGAGTTTTGCGTTAGGAATGACTTGAGAACTTGGGAGGGAGGAGCAGAAGTGGAAGCCAGTGGAAGAGAATCCAGAGCTAGAAAATTATATGTACAAGAAGTGATATCTAAATGAAAGATCCTTTCTAAATCATTTCTTTGAATATTGTACCCTAAACTATTAAATAATCCTTAAAAAAGTCTGCGCTTGAGATCTCTAAGAAATGAAGACTAAAAAAGTAATAATTTCCTTGTAATCTTCTCTGAATGATTGCTATAAATATTTGTATCCGTAAAATTTCATTCATAAATCTCTGAAAAATGCAAGAAATTTCCACAGCCGAGGGACGCTGCTGCATGACGCGCGATTAAAGTGAAACTTCTAGATACAGATCGTAGAGATTCTTCTATTGTGTTCTCACCGTTGTCTTGATCTTGGATCCTTGGGCTATGAGCTCCTGTCTGCATATCTCGTGGACAGCCGTCAGGGCAAATTTGCTTGGGGTGTACGCATTGAGGCTCTCGTCCGCAGGATCTGGCTTGTAGCCTGCCAGTCCGGCGGTGCTGTTCACAAAGAACAAATGTCCCGGCACCTGGCGACGCCGCATGCTGCCTGCGGCCAGTTTCGTGCAGTAGATGCTGCCCATGAGATTCGTTTGCAGGATATTGCTGATCTCCTGGGTGGGCATATCGATCAGCTGACCGCCCAGGACAATGCCCGCATTGTTGATCAGCACATCGATGCCCCCCAGCTCCCGCTCGATCCACTCGAAGGTGCCATTCACCTGCGACTCCTGCGAGATGTCGCACGTGCGCTGATGGAAGAGCTTCTGCTGCTCCTGCGGCAGCGATTGGCGCAGCTGCTCCAAGCGATCGGTGCGCCGGGCCAGAGCCACCACCTGGAGGCCAGCGGCCACCAGAAGTCGGGCACAGGCGGCCCCAATGCCCGAGCTGGCGCCACTTATCACTGCCACGCGATTCTGCCAACGATCCATGTTCTTCTGCGACGACTGACGAACAACTGAGTGGCTCTCTGTGCCTGGGAGTGGGTTTTATTTGGTTCGCTGCTTATCAGACTCTGGGTCTCGTCTCTCTGTGCTCTGGGTATGACGTGTCCCCCCTTTTTGCTGGTCATACGATACGGCAACGTCTGCTGGCAACAGATGTACATACACGCCGTCACTCTCCCTCTCTCTCCCGCTCTCCCTCTCTGCTCTGCTGTTATCACAAGCCCAAGACCTCAAGAGCCAAGAGCCAAAAGTTCCCAATTGATAATGGAATGAGTAGGAACGAGATGGATCGAGATGGGGTTATTGTTCGCTGATCGGAAGACATCGGAAGATGCCATTTTCCAGAGTTTCTCCAGAGATGCATCCGTGGCACAAGGGGGAGAAGTTCATGGCTCATTCGAAGTCGCTTTGCCCTCAGTTTTCTCTCTTGGATTCAGGTTAGCTGTATGGTCGAGACCCAAGAGCACCGTGTGCTACCGGATAGCACTGCCACAATTCGGGATAGATGCATGCCTGCACTCGGCGTCCTTCCTCTCCCCTCAGGAGGAGCAGTAAAGGACCCCAACACGCAGTGCAGTTAAATGGCACCGCAAGTTATGACACCCCCGGTCAGAGCCCCACACAAATGCGGTGTTGCATTTCCATGCGATGCGGCATGTGTGGCATTCACGGCTTTATCGCTTGACATATTTCGCCCTCTCGTTTTTTATGCCCTCTCTTGACATTACAAGAGAGCAAGAGCGAGAGAGAGAGAGAGAGAGAGAGAGAGTGAGAGAGGGATGCTTAAATGTGTCACAAAAAAAGTGTACCAGAGGTGGTGGCATCTAGTTGCAACATGTTGCAATAGGTTGCCCAGTGAATGCCCCATCAAATCATGCACAGCCACAGAGAGGCCATTTCCAGGCACTTTGTCAGGCAATTACTCATGCAACAAATGATGACAGGGGAGCGGCGGCTGCCGTCAGGTCGGAGGACGAAGGACACTAAAGATAAAGACATACAAATTGCTTCTGATTTAGGTTATTCTTTTACGCCACGAATCTGATTAACGCCACTCTATGGGTGCCATTCGAAGAGGACAATGAACCACAGGATAGCGAAGGACTCGACTCCCATGATTACCATTTAAGTCCTAGACACAGACGCTGCTATCCTGCTCGGTGCTTAAAGCGGAGAGAGCCTCATCAATATATTCTGATGACAAAATGCAGCATCAAATTGATGCACGGCAATTTGTTTGGATTTTCTCGGATCACTCACACACAGGACACGACACGCACAGGACCCTACTCAAGGACCGCCTCTAGAAGGTCACCTTCTGTCTAGGGAGCCTCACACTCCCGATCAGCAGTCCCTGGAGCCTCTAGAGGGTCCTCTACCTGCGCGACTCGTTCCTTACTTTGGAGAACTCTCATCTCCTGGGACAAAACGTGCCAATCGTTAGTTGAACGAACTCTCTCTTCGGCGACTTTGAGCCTGACATGCGGATGAATTCCTACTAAAACCTTTGATTGGCATTCCTTTTGTTGTTTCATAGAAGCGATTTATCCTTAGAAAAAAAATACAAAAAAATATGGGCTAGAGATATCATAATGTTGAGAGACTATTTCTGTAATTCATTTATAGCCATAGAAGTGTATCCAAATGTAAGGTAGAAATCAGCGAACACAGGAGCTAAAACATTGATGGATAAACCAGCGAGTGGGAAGAGCCATCGAGTAACGAGTGGCGAGTAACGAGTGGCTGTAGGAACGTTTGTAGGACCGATTTTCATGAAATCAACTGAGAGCAGAGAATTATTAATTTTTTATTATTTAGTAATGCACAAAGCAGAAACTCCAGTTGTTTTGTTTTACGTATTTTTTAACTTTCATTAAAACATTATATTATAAAGTAAATAATATTCTCCAAATAATATATTAAAAATATAATCCCCTTTCCCTCCACTTTTTTTCTATAAAATGGCATTTCTTTTCCATATTTTTATTATAAAAAAAAGAAGATTGATTGATTAATGTATAAAATGATACACTCACATTTTAAATGAATAATTTGTAATGAAAAACAGTTCAAAATTTTAGAAAATTTTAAAAAATAAAAAGAATATAATAAAAAATGTTGTATAATCTCAGAGAGGTTTTTCCTTGCCAAGAGGTGGAATAAATGGAATGCAAAAGAAAATTGCAGTTGCAGAATATTTTCCAACCATAAAACTCCCTCTCTCCTTCTCTCTCTCTCTCCCCCTCTCTCTCTCTTTCTCTGTAATAAACTTGTGCTTTTCCATTTTATACCCCGTTGGGCCTGGGAGCTGCAGCTGCAGTTAATTTTCCAAACAATTTCCATTATCAAATGTTTTCATTTACCATAAAAATGATGGAAAATTCTTTGGGCCATGCGCCACGGGAGCTATTCCCTTCCGTAGATAATGAATACTTTTTCTCTCAGGACTGTATGCGGGGGCGGGTGTGTGTGTGTGTGTGTGTGTGTGTGTGTGAGTGTGATGGAGCCGTGTGTGTGGGTTTGTAAATTAATTAGAAGCTGTTCGGTGGCTTCCCGAAGTAGAAAACGAAAATCACCAGCAAATGAAAGGTTTGAAAGGGATAAAGACACAGACACAGATACAGATACAGATACAGAGACACCAACAACAGCATAGATACTGCTCTTTCATCCAAAAATGATCCTTCTGTTTGAAGGTACTGCAGCGCGTAGGAACACGTTGGTGGAGTTGGTTCTGTGAAGCACTGTCAAATGCAAAGCTCAATCCTTTTTGCGATTGGCGCATCGGAAAAACTAAAAGCTAATGGAGTCGGAGAGCACATGATGCTGCTGATTTTAATCCCCGGAGCCTGTCGAACCAGGATATGGCTCTGCCCCTTCCCGATAGACCTTTTCGCAAATGCATTTTCGGCACACAAATCCAGTATTCTGTTGAATTTAAAGATACATTTGTTTAAGCATCTCCCCGCTTTTCCATTTTAGGGCACATGTTTCCTTTGGCCACAAAATGGCTAAGAGAGACACGATTTTGGCAAAAATCAAAGTCAAGCCCTTAGCCAACATTGTGTGCGGAAATCCCCTGACCGCAATGCCCTGAACCGAACCGAACCGAACGGAACGGAACGGAAAGGAACGATGTGTGTGGTGTGGCTGGGCAGCCAGCCATTTACCGCGCCACATAAGACCCCTAACTAAGGCTCACAGATTCGTCCTTCGTCCCCGAAGGAGGAAAGTTTACACTTGGTTTTCTTTTTGTTTTGGCTGGGAATGGAAATGGGAAAAGCTGCCCCCCCAGCTGCCTCCCTCCCTCTCTCCCCTCTGCGGATGAAGCAGGAAACGCAGTAGTTTAAAGGAGGATGAGTCGGCCAGCCCCAAGGCCAGAGCCGGGGATAATAATTCTTGTTGGAAAAAGGCATTTCATTCCGAAGTGGAGTATGTATCTTTTAGCTGCTTTTCGCGGGCGGAATGAGGCTTGATGCTTTCGTTAAACAGGAACCATAAAATTACCTCTAAATGGGGCACAACTCCATGCGGATGCAACATTGTGGCAGCCCCCCCACACCCACACACACCCACACCCACACCCACACACCTGCCCCTACACACAAGAAACAAGACAATTGCCGCCGCAACAATGTCTTCTGGCGTCTTCCGAGCGAGCGTCTTTTGGTTTTGTGCTCTCTTTTTGTTGGTCATTTGAGGGCTCGTTTTGTGGCCTCATTAATGGTGTGTCAAGTGAGAGGCAGCGACCGACAGAGAGAGGGAGAGAGAGGGAAAGCAAGTGGCAATTGGATGGGTGTGTGGAAATGCGATGTTAACAAGTAATGACCTCTAGAGGAGCGGGGACATTAAAATTACATCATGATTTAAGGGGAACTACTACAACCCATCAAGAACCCAAATGGTTGCCTAGACCTTTGCATCGCATAGGAAATTACGCATTTATTCTATTCCATTTCCACATTCCACATCGCCTGAGATGGTGTCTCAACTTTCGACTGTTCTCTTCTGGTTCCATTTATTCCATTATTTTATAGTTTTATCAAAAATCAAATGCGTTTGGCTACTTAGCATAATCCTAGGCTGGCTTTACTCGGATTATTCCAATTAGCTTGGCGTTTATTCGTGGTACAGTTGTGGCACAATTAGCTAGCTCTTCGTTCACTTCCGTTTGTTCCATTGCTCATTTATTCCCCAACAGCGTCCCTCTTGTATTATTAGTGTCCTTTTGTGTTCCATTTTCAATTGTTCCCTATGTTTTATTCCAATTGTTCCAATAGTGTTCAGCAAACGTTTCAATTAAAACCAATTCCTTTCTGCGTTTCACTTTCATTCGTTCCCTTAATGTGTGTTCACTTTCATTCGTTCCCTTAATGTGTTCCACTTGCATTTGTTCCATTAGTGATTTCCCTTCACTATCTCTCTTACGGTTTCCCTGCCTCCTATTTCCCCGTTTTAGTGCTTCCCACATTCCCACCTGTTCCCACCTGCTCCCACCTGCTTCCACCTCGTTCCACCTGCTCTCCGTTCCCTCGCTCGCTACTTAGCAAAGGGCTTGGCTTTTTGCCTTTGCTGTTGTTTTATTATTTCCTTTGTATTTTTACACTTAACTCAATTTGTTCGGCGAAATAAAGTAGACTACGACGCCTGGCGCCCGCCTTGGGCCCCCTCAATCCTCTTCCTGCCACGCCCACACCAGTTTTATGGAGGGGCAAAGCAAGTGCCAAGGGAATAGGAATGGGGTATGGGGTATGGGGGCATGGGACCGACTCAAGGTATAGAAAATTATTGCCCAACGGAAAACAATTATTTTGTGCTGGTTTTTCTTTCGCCCCCGTTGCCCGCCCCACCCTCGATCCGTGACCGCCTTCTCCCGTGAGTGCAGGGGCGGGGCGGAGGGCTATTAGCGTGAGACGTGTGGGCCAGGATCCCTCTATCCCTCTATCGAATGGTGGATCCTACCTGCCGCACCAAATGGATGGAACCTAGCCCCAGGGTGTGGCATCCACATCCACATCCACATCCACCATCGCGTATCGTGTAATCTGAATATTGCCGTTGCACTGCCACACGGGAGGGCCGCTCTACCTGGCCATTAAATTGCATTTGCTTTTCGGTCTCTCTCTCTGGTGCTCTCTGGTGCTCTTAGGGCCATTTAGGGCTATAGACTAGCAGGGAGGACTGACTGGCCCTTGGGATAGCCCTTTGAGAGGGGAGGGAGGGCGCTTGTTGATTCATTTTCAAAATCATTTCAACATTAAGTGGGTTTCAATGGGTTTTGGGTTCATTCAAGCCGCAATCGATATGTACTAAAAAGATCATAGACTCCTGATCATTTCCTGATTATAATTGCAGAGAGGGGAGAGAGGCTCTCGCAATAGAACCGTTGGAACGAGGAAAGGGAGCAAGGGGAAGGGAAGCACAAGGGTGCATGATTATTTTTCTTTGTTCTTTGAAAATTTCAAAAATACATAATATCTGTCGCTGACAGAAGCTCAATTTTGCTGCACAGTGTATCAAATACTTTGACAATGTTTTCTTTTTGATTTTCCCCCTGGATTCACGTTTGCTGCTTTACTTTTTTCCTTGTTTTTCCTGTCCCTCTTTTTTCGGAGGGCTGGCTGAGCCCGGCCACATGGCGTATGTGTGATATTTGGTAATGCGTGTAATTAAGCAACACGTTCCTTCTCCTTCCCCCTTTCCTGCTTATTGCTGCTGCTGCTGCTGCTGCTTCTGGTTTTTCCTGCCACTGCCCCTGCCCCTGCCCCTACCCCTGTCCCCATTTTCTGCTGTTTTTCCTGCCTTTTCGTGTGTTGCTGCTAGCAACTTCCGCTTGGTGCCTGTTTTTGATGCGGAAAC
Source organism: Drosophila helvetica (assembly GCA_963969585.1). Taxonomy (NCBI): domain Eukaryota; kingdom Metazoa; phylum Arthropoda; class Insecta; order Diptera; family Drosophilidae; genus Drosophila; species Drosophila helvetica. Next base: position 18,072,922 of record OZ018401.1, on the reverse strand, counting down.
ATGAAACTCTAATTACCCAGAAAAATGTCCGGAGAGCGAAACATGTGTACAGTCCTCCCCAGAACTCTTCGCTGGATCGTAGGCACTGCCAAAATCCGATTCGCATGGCCACTAATTTCAGAGATGGGCAATGGACAGACAGACAGACAGACAGACAGAGAGACAGACAGGTGGGCATCGGGACATCTGTACTCGACCTGTATGGACCTGTTCTATCCTCCTCCGGGGGACAGCAACAACGGCAGATCCGATGTTCAATTATAAAAAAAAAAAAAAACCCCACGCTTCGGACGGAAGGCTCTTATTATAATTTGCCTATCGGTGGGCGCGGGGAGGGAATGGAACGGAATGGAACACCTGTGTATGTCCATATGAGTCCGTCCTACCTTCATGGCTTCCGCGGCATATTCCGTCGGTGGCAGGGCTAATGCGCACTTAATTTCCCTTGAACTTTGACTTCTAATGACAGCTAAATGGTCGAGTTATTTTTGTCCATGGGGAGAACACAATGAATGTTTGCTCCAATGGCAGGATTTCCCATGCGTTTTCCCCAACATAATTAGCTGGAAAATACCTTTAAAGATTAATCCTCTTATTCTCAGTTGAATTCTATTAAGAGAAGGCGTTTGGCATTCCATGTATAGCCATAACAATTGCAGAATTAATTGCCAACAATCCACTAATATTTTTGAAATCCTACTAAACAGCGTACTAGCGATTTCCACCAAGTTCTTTTTTACATTTACGAGTATTATCGAGTATCGAGTGCGAGTATCCTTGATCTGCTGTGCAGAGCCTCCAGGAGGCCTCTCGACGGAAAGCAGGGCATCTCTTCAGCCCCAGAGATGGAGATGGCCCAAAAGTCCAACCATTTTTCAATGATCTGTCTCTGCAAAATCTACAATTAAATCTAAAAGTGACCGCCAAAAACCTATACAAAATTCTAATCACAGTTTTTGCTTTACTTTTTGACACTTTTCGATACTCTCGGTAGCTCCGCGCATTTGAATATTTAGGCTTTGATTTAGTACAGATCTGAGATCTGTTTGGAGTGTCCAGGGATGGGACTCTGGCATCCCTGCCATTGTCCTGGCCTCATTCTGGCCTGCCAATTATCCCGCTTGACTGCTTCTGCGATTTGTTGCGGACTTTGGCCGGTCAGATTGTGCGTGCATCCATTGAAGTGCAGCAAATTAATGCGATATTTGATGCGACGCCTGCACAGATATCCTTTTTATGCAGCCACGCGCGCTGTCATGTGTGCTCTATTCGTGGCATTTCCTTTCATTAATGGCTTGCCATTCGACTGCGTGGGTTTTCACGAAAAGCAGCGGATAATTAAAAATGAGCCCACGGGAGCGTGAAGAGCGTGCAACCATTTTGGGGTCCGGCACTGGCCCGACCGCCTGCCGTCCTCTGGGATGTGCTTTGTGGCAGGCTCTAAGTAAACGCTGCAGGAGCAGCAGAAGGCGCAGCAGAAGGAGCAGCAGCCCAGTAGTCATTTCGATTGCGATTACCTGTGAAGTGAAGTGATTGCTGCTGGCTGGCTGCGTGGCATGCCACGCTGTGTGTCGTGTGGCACATGGCCTGTCGCCTGTCATAAAGAGTGCATCCACACACGGGAGAGAATCGGAGAGAGATGACAGGATATTGAAGTGACAATTGCGTGCGAGCAACTGTTTCCGTTTAGCTGCACTTCTATCCTGTTAATCGCAATCCCACATACCCCCAACCTCACCTCCTGCACCCCAAGTGCAACATTCTGTGGCCAGTTATTGTCTCTGACTCTCTGTTTGCCTTCGCCTTTCATTCCGTAGAGCTGCCCTGCCTGGATTTCCCTTCCACCGCCTGCTGTACTTGCATTCAGGATGAAGTAGTTCCTCGAAAAGGACTCTTAAGGCTGATTTGCTGACAGCTGCTGGAGCTCGAGTCAGGCTATTAAGGATGTTCCTGGAAGGGAATAGCAAATGCTAGAGTGGACACTCTGTGGATAGGCTTGTCCATCTTCTGTACATCCATCCAGGATGGCGTGTCCCTGTTCCTGGAATGGACTTTCATTTGCTGCCACCTGCAGAAGCTCCAGTCAGATTATTAGGGATACTCCTGAGTGGCACTTGCATTTGCTGGTCCGCTTTCTGCGAAATGTTGCATCCTGACTGGGTATTCCAGGAACACGCCGAAACCTTGCACAAGCCTCTAGTCAGAGCATTCAGTGAATAGTTTCCGGCAATTAATCAGGATTTTTTTTCGACTTCGTGGATCTTCTAAGCTTCATTACCCTCTGAATATGAATTATTATTCCAAGAATGGACTGTGATTTGCTCCCCCTTCCAGTCGGATGAAATATGGTACCGATCCTTAAAGGGAATGCGATTCGCTTGGGGCTCTTGCTGCTGCATTTGGGTTGCTGAACAGCTTTCTAGCCAGTTCTATTCGGAGTAGTCCTTGCAGCGATTAAGCTTCATTGTGGAGCCCCCGAATCTCGTATTTTTGCCACTCGTTGGCCGCCAGCGACAGAGAACAGAGCAGAGCAATCCCAGGAGGCCACATCCTGGCAACCTGAGGCGGCACGTGGCCCAGCATCCTGCTCTGCCAGAGCATGGAATGGCATGGAATGGCGTTCATCAAGTTACTGCTGCCTCAAGTTCTGGATTCGACAAAGAAATGATTCATAATTGCAGCTCCACCTCCTACATTCCTTCACTCCTTCATTTCTTCATTCCTTCACTCCTACATTCCTTCATTCCTGCACTCCTCAGTCGTCGGTAGATACTATTTCTGCGGTAATTGTCTGTCAGGAGACGTAAGTGGCATAATAATTAGTGCCACATAAAACTGAGCCAGTGACTTGCGTAAAGAGTAACTACTGCTGCCCGTGGCATGAGGTGCCGCCTGTACAGTGCTCCCCGCCTGATTGTGCGGCTGTACGTACGTCTGTACTTACTCGCTCTGCTCCACTAATGATGACAATTGGGGTGGACGTACTAATGGCTCCCAGTTACGACTCGTAATCGAAATCAACGTGAATGTCTTGCTGCCAGAGGAAATTCGTGTCCACGAATCAATACGAATAATTGCGGCATTTTCCGGATTGGTATTCTTGTATTTTGTTCTTTTTGCTACAAAATTAAATATATCTTTTATCTAGTTTTTTAACTCAAACTACATAGGTTTTAACATTTTGTTGTTGCATTTTTAAAAGAATTTTTTTGTATTTCTTTATTATTTTTTAACGATTTTGCTTTCGTTTCGCATTTAGTATTTTCAGAAATATTTTTAAGTATTTATTTTTAGTTTTTATTTGAGTGCTTATTTAGTATTTTTAAATCTTTTTTCTAGATTTTTAATTTATATATTTTTTAAAGTATTTTTTAAGCGTATCGTATTTTTTTAATTTGAGCGATTTCTTAGTATTTTTAAGTAGTTTTTTAGTATTTTTTTTGAAGCTTTTTTGGTTCCTGCAGTTTCCAGACTTATTGATTTCGGTCCTTCTGTCAAGTCGCAAGCTTTGGCTGGAGTCCAACCACCTCTAAGGGAATCCAGACCCAGACCCTTCCTGGCTTTGACCTACAACTGTATAGATATGTGATTATGAACGGATTATTTATTTGCTTCTACTGGAAATCCCCATTTGAGTGAGGGTTCTCTTATAGGGCTACGAATCCTTCCGGCTTGTACCGCTGCTGCACTGTTTCCATTGTCAATCGATTAGCTCTGATATTAGCCCTGCTCTGCTGCGCACACTTTCGTGGTCTACTTTTTGGGGCTTTAGCCCTAAGCCCATGCCTCTGCCCTGGGCATGCGATTCGCAACACTAATAGGCAGTTATCAGCACTGAATCCTTCATCTTTTGTGACTCCCAGAACCACGCCGCCCCACTAATGCTGAGAGCAATCCACTGAGTGGAGTGTTAGCATCTGTGGACTCTCCGCCACCCCCCTCCCTCCCTCCCACCTCCCGGACTGTTGCCAGTAAATAAACTGGCCAAATTTGTCTAATGCGCTGCTCCCCCAAGTACCCCGCTGCCCCGCTGCCCCGCGTCTCACCTTTCCCTTTGTCGAGTGCTCGCTCCCCATTTACTCCTGTGGCAGCCATTGTCTTTGCTCCTCGTTCTGTGCATAATTCACGAGTTCAAATTGCCAAACGCCACATAAATGTACAAACAGGCACGTATTTATATATCTTACGAATCTGCCTGCCGAAAGCCCCGAACTCCAACCCCGAAGCCCAACCCCAACCCCAACCCCAACCCCCGCCTAAAATGTAGGCAGTGGGTGTGCTCTTTTTTTCGTTTTATTCTTTGGGGTTTTGTATGTATGTATATAGTACGAGTAAATGGCAGGGATATAGAAGGATATATATACGTACATATGCACGCGTATATGTGGGTTTTAGGTCGCCTCTGACTTTGCGGCTTGCATGCAAATTTTATGTTTTAATAATAAGTCTGTGGCATGCAAGCATCGCATATTTTATGCCAATTGCTGGGGGCACAAGGGGAGAACAAAGGGGTGGGGGGGTGGTAGACTTTCTCAAGGCATGGGGACTACACCTGGAGTTCAGACAGTCAATCCTCCCACAAGTTCCTCTGCTTGTCCGTCTTTCCGCCACTCATTCAGTTAGTCGTTCAGTTGGCCACTCATTGAGGCATTCATTCGGTTAGTCTTTCGCTCTGCGAATCCTTTTAGCGGTCGGTTTTTTATTCCTGACCATAAAGCCGGCAATCAGTTTCCCGCAATGCATATGTATCTTCTGGTTTCCTCTAATCGGTCCCCGCCACCCACTTGGCCTCATGTGCCACATTATTTTCGCAGCTGCCACGCATGAAAATTGAGTAGAATTTTCTTTTTTTAAATTGATGTCATATATGGTGCTTTAGTTTTTGTTTTTTTTAGAGGGAGAGAGAGTGGGAGGGAGTGCAAATGTGGAGCAGGGCATGTCCAGTGTGGAGTGCAGTGCAGTGCAGTGGAGTGCGTGTGGTCATGCGAAATGCAAATGAATGGAAATGAAATACGAGCCCGATTACGAGTTTGATTGGCCGCTATTTTGTGACCCATTGCCGCCACGTTTTCCACGAGTGCTTCACAATGGGACTGTGAAATGAAGATGATGGCTTCTGATGAATTTTGGTTGAAAAAGCGTCAAATATTTTGCAAATTGCTTTAGAGAGAGTTTTACTTTTATTTCATAAGCTTGTGAAAATCAAAGATCGATCCCTGATGAGTATCCTCCCACTGTGTGTGCTTATTTTTCTGCCAACTTGAGATTTTCCCTGGCATGCATTTTCCTTTCGCACTTAATTAAAAATTGCACTCGTGCAACACGCATTCCCACAGGAAATGGAAGTGGGGAAAATGGGCACTTTTATTTGTTACAACTAGAAAAAAAAAACACACACGCAGACACACAGACACACAAACACGCAGACACACAGACACACACACACAAGGGAGCCAAATCCTTGCGCCCTCTAGCAGGACTTGAAAATGGTTGCATTGACCTCATACTTGCAGAGCTTTCGCTTCGTCACACCATCCTTGGGGTTCAGGCCGTAGACAGTGCCCTCCAGCGTGTAGAGGGTGTTCGGGTGATACATAAACTTCAGGATGGCCGTATCGGGCGGCACCTGGATCCTGTTCATCATGTAGACGCCGGCCTTGAGCGGACAGGCGAGACTCATGTTGCTGGCCCCCTTCGAGAGCATCAGCTTGGCCACATTGTTCCAGGCGGACACATGTCGCATGTACTTCCAGAAGTCGCAGGTCTTTGTCGTGGCATTGTACAGGGTACGTGGCAGTTCGGTGCGCGACGGCGAGCCCCCGCCGTTCCGCTTGCGGGGCTGCTGCAGGAGCACGAGATGCCACAGCGGAATGGCCACATCCTGGCGCACTGTCGTCACCGAGGACATGGAGTTGTTCTTCACGTGCATGTTGATCTTCAGGCCATAGTTGGGAGTGTCCCATGTCCGCACACCCACCAGCTTCATACTATAGCAATGCTGTTCGAAGAACGAAAAACAGAAGAGATCTCTGTGAGTTCTCGGATCGTATTTGGGGGATATCCAGCCCACCTGCTTGGAGTACGACAGGCAGCCGAGCAGCGCCAGAGTTCCCATCCAATGCGCACAGTGGCTCCTCCTCATGTTGTTCCGCCGGCTGCACTTGGAGAGTGACTAAAAAAACATAGCCACAGAGTGATTTAGTCATTGGCACTAATTATGGGCTCCAGTGATTGGTCGTCACACCTCAATTGGAGCCAATTACTGCCTTAATTATGGCATCGACATACGTATTCTAATTGTTTTTTAATGGGTTTTCTATGGAATTTGAACTCGAAAATCCCACAACGACAGAGAAGGGGATATTTAATAGATTAAAATGCGCTTACAAAATAGCGGAAGGGTTTCAGGATTTCCCTCTACATCCCTCTAGGAATAGTTTTTTTCCTATCGTTTTGACAGATATCCGTAACACTTTTCTCCCACAGCATTGCCGCTCATCCGCTTCCGGCGCTGTCAGACCACAGACGCACACATTCCACGTCTCCTCCCCTTTTGTGGGCTCCTCTCCTCTGGGCTTTTGCTTTCCACATGCAAAATTATGACACCCGCACACAGTTTTCACTTCTCAATTCAATTTCCATTCGCCGTATCCAAAGATACAATATGAAGTTTGAAATGTACTTTGTTTTCAGAGAGGAAAAGTTTGTGCAGGCGGAAGCCCTCCCCCATTTCCGCAAATCCCCCCCAGGAAACCCCTGAAGCATCTTAAATGTTTCGCTGTTTTCTCTGTGGCTTCCGTGATGCTTCCTTCAGCTTAACAGCGGATTGCGAGTAGTTACTGCCACTTCTGCGGCGCGTTACTGCTGCCATAACCTGCCACGGCCACGGACAGTGGCCAGGACAGCGGCAGGGGCAGGGGCAGGGGCAGGGGCAGGGGCAGTGCAAAATATACAGTGAATAATTCCTGGCCCTATACTCTGCCAGACTCTGCATCCGAAGGCATCGCAGACTCCTTTGTTGGCTGCAAATCTGCGGAAAATGTGGCCACAAATGAGAGATGAAAGTGTGACGGAGTCCTGGAATTACGGAGGGGATTGTACAATATAGTAAATCATATTGTGTGAACTAAAGGGTGCACAAATGGTATGGAAATACATATGCCATACCCATAAATCACATAAAAACGAACGGTTGAGTGGTATAAATGTGATATATGTTGCTATGGAATGGCTATGCAACGGAGGCACGGAGTGGGGCATTAAACCTAAAAATAGCCCCCACTTAAGGCCAAAAGGAAAAGTCGTAAAGATTAAGAAAAACGTTGGCGTCTGCATAAAAAATAGTAGAACATATTTCACAAAATACTACAAAATAAATAAACAGATAAATAAATAAAAAAAAAAATAAAAAAAAAATAAAATAAATAAATAAAATCGATAATTATCAATGGAAATCGAGATAGTCGACCATTATTGATGACATTCAAAGGAAACTATACTATAAAATCATCTATAGAAATGATCGATATTTATCGATTTCAATCGATTAAATTAAATGATTAAAATATCTATTGATATCGAAATAATATGTGATAAAAACAATTTTTAAAAATTATCGATATTTATCGATTACAAAAAATAGAAAAAACCATATCTTTTTTGCTGTGGAACATTCTGAAATTTATTTTGTGATTTCCTAAATGGAAATTCCATTGAAATGAAGAGCATTTCCCAAACGACTTTGGCATTTGCAGACAATTGCCCACTTTTGCCAGCCAGCAATACTGCTCCTCCGTGTTTTCCCTGTTTTCCTTGTTTTTCTCCGATTTCCTGTGTTTTACCGTCCACCTCTTTTCACTCGATTTTCCAATGGTTTGCCCATTTAACTGATGAGTCCACAACTTCATTCGTGCGGCGTGAAAACCCCTGGCTGGGAAATCGGTCTACAAAGACATTGGGAAACAGAGGAGCATTTTCTCTGGCCTTCTGTCTCGCTTTTGGATCTCTGTCTTCCCATGGCTTTGTATTTTTTTGCTCTGTTTCTCCATCTCACTTGCTCCCTTTCTCTTTCTCTTTCTCTTTCCTTTCTTGTCCCTGTCATGCCTCTCCTTTGGTCTGTCCTCCCTCGCCCTCGCCCTGGCTCTGTCTGTCTCTATTTCTGTTCCATTTTGTTGGGTTTTCTGATTTGTTTCAATGGTCCAGGATACTCTCTGTTTTTCCGTGGATGCAAATGATGGAAAAGTGGATACAATTTTCCCAGGTATTTTCACATTTGCAATGGTGTATAATTTTAATGCATTCCACTCATTGGAGAGCCGTAATTCCTGTCTCTGTCTCTGTCTCCTCTTCTCTCCTGCTCCGGATCTGCTTTCTGTCTCTCGTTTTCCCGCTCTGCGATGCATTGGCCTTGAACGTTTTATGATTGCACTTTTCAGCCATAAACTGACGAGTGGGCCGTAAGTGGGCCGAAAGTGGGCGAAAAGTGGATGGAGTGTAGGTGGCCTGCATGCACAACACAACACAACACATCGCATCGCATCGCATCATATCAGAATCATCCTCCAGTGCCATCCTTCAGCCCTGAGCCTCGCTCTCATATTTATACTCGAGTTCCGAAAGCTGTCATGGAGCCGTTGGCCGCCGCAATGAGACTTCACACAAAAATGTTGGGGGCGATGGCGATGGTGGCTCTGACAGGAACTTTAATAACCCCGAGACGAGGCCAACACTTGCAATAAAATGGCTGCTTGTCGTAAAAAACACCACACACACACACACACACACACACACACACACACAGACATGTTCATAAAAAAGCAGAAACACTAAAAACAAAAAAACCGAACGATGAGGGAAGAAGGAAGAAGACGCAGCACTTATCCGTGGAGCGAGAAGGAACGGACCCCCAGTGTGTGGCAGGGATGGCAGGGGCAAGGCTGTCAACGCGTCGCCGTTGCAACACATAAACATGAGTCCAAGTCCAGTGGCACCACCAAGGCGAGAGCGAAAGAGAGAGAGAGAGAGAGAGAGAACCCCTGAGACAGCAGTAGAACTTACAGCAGGCTCCATTCATGGCTCTTGCCAGGAGCGCCAGGAGGAGGTCTCCTTCTACTCCTTAGACCGCAGACCCGATGCCTGTCAGCCATAGTTTCGGACTATCTCATCACATTTATATCCTTCTCTGCGAAAGAGAGTTTTCCTTCCTTTTCCGCACTTTATGGCCTGTCCTGCATAATTGTTGGGCTTATTGTCCAAATGGATTTCGAATGCGATTGACAGTCGCCCCATCAATGTCCATATTCATCCTTAAACATCCATCATCAGAATGAGCTGTCGATTGCTGTCGAATAATGATGGTCCTTAAAGGCGAAAGATGCGCCTGAAGAGCATTCGAATTTCTTTGAAGTAAAACTGCAGTCGAATGCAATGGCATTCGTTTGACCCTTGAATACCATTGAATTTCCCTTCGTTTAAGCCCTAAATTCAATGGAATTTCCCATCGTTTGACCGCCAAATTCAATGGAATTTTCAATTAATTATTGCACAAATGTAATGGGTGTCATAACCATAATAACGACAATGACATTCCATAAATTACAAAGCGAAATGTGTGTGAAATTCAATGAATAATTAACCCAAACTACGACTACGACATGTGTGGTTTTGTGTCGGCAATTGCTTAAGATTAAATAGAAATCTTTGGTTTTAGTTCAGAATTTGCATCACTGACTAATTCTAATTAGTAAATCAGTTAAAGATGACACCAAAAGAGGAAAACTTGGCTCAAGATCCAGTCAAAATTAATTTACTCAAATTTTGGGGGATTTTCCTTTTGGAATAGAACGAAAGTGATTGGCATGAATACTGCTCCTCTGCAGATTGCTGTTGAAAGTTTTTCTTGATTAAAAATCACAATGGAAATTGCATTTAAGGCTCATCGACTCAACGGGCGTGAGAGGATTATTCTTTTGTTTCCAGGATTCCGGCAATTGCTATACCAAACGGAACACAACACACAGCAGCTCCTCCAGCAGCTAATTTCGCTGTGAAAACTCTCCGGAATGCCAGGCGGCCTTTGTGCCCCGTCCCTGACTTTGAAGCAAGCAGCGCCGCGGCTCTTGTGTCCTTGACTCTTGAGCGAGAATCCTTTTGGCTAGACTGGCTTCCTACTGTGTGTTTAATTGGTGTGAATCTCCCTTTTTTAATTATATTTTCGGCCTCTAGGGCCACAATTATCATCCGAATATTGAGCGACCTATGGCTCGGTCTATGGTTGGTCTCCAGATCATTATAGGGCTTTCAATCCTGTGTGGCCGCTGAAATTCCCTTGACCGCCGGCAGCACCCAAAAGACACAACACCGTCCCATCAATCTCTGACAGAAGGAGGACCAGAGGCCTGGAACTGGAATAGGCCTTCCTCCTCTCTCTCTCTCTCTCTCTCGATCTCTTTATTTCTATGCAAAAAACTTTTCTCTCTCGGTTCATGGGAGTACTCCACTCGTAAATTTCATTTAATCACCCGGACACGGACACGGACACGGGACCCGGACACGGGACACGGGACACGGAAATAGACGCTGGACCTTCTCGCCACTAAAGGACTTTGATGTACTGCTCGCAGGCCAAACAAAAAAAAAACAGAAAAAAAGAAAAGTGGGAAAAAATATTAAAGTCCAGAGGCCATTAAATTGCTGGTGTTTCCCTGTTTTCCCCGTTGATGTTTTGTATGAAAATTTATTGGCTTTTTAGGAGACTGATGAGAGGCGAAAGGTGGGTAGAGAAGGTGGGGGAAAGTAAGGAGAAAAAGTGGCTCCAAGGTGGCAAATTGGGTCAACAACAAAACACAGCCCTAGACCGAGAGCCAACGCGATGTGCAACAGTTGTGGGGCAATGGAAATGGAAATGGGAATAGAAGCGGAACGGAACGGAAGCGACCCACCATAGGCGCCGCACCACCACTCGAGTGACGACAGTGACAGCCAAGGTCATCTGCTAGATGTGTGTGTGTGTGTGCAGAGTGGGAGGAGAGTGGTTGGATGGAGAGTGGCCATGTGGTCGGGATTCGTTTGCCCGTACCACCAGAGTGGCTTTGGGGCCTTTGGGCTCCTGGGCAGGCTGCCTGTTGCCGTCGGGCTTGGCCGTCGTCGTGGCAAGTGCAAATTTATGGTGAAATTAATTGCATCAAGGACAGGCGCACGCGGACGGGCAGGTGGATCGGACACGAGGATGAACAGATGGGCAGGAGACCAGGCTCAGAAGCCCTGCCATCGTGGGACTCATGAGTCATCTCCTCTCTAGCGCCAGCGACTTTAATTAGTCGGAACATAATCACACCACTAGGAAAACTCACCTCAGATCCAAGAACCAAGGAAAACCATACATCTGTTCATATGTACATATGTATATTCTCTAGATATTTTGTGAAAATTTAGTTGGCTTTTTCGTAGACCTGGAAAAGGGATAACCAATCAGTCTTAGACATTCCTTCCCTTGTGTTTTTCTCTTTTCCAGAAAGTGGACCCAAAGTGTTTGTTAATTTTGCATGTCCCTCAAAGGAAATACCATAATCGATTTTCGAAGGCAGGAAAATGCAGGGAAAATGCATTGAAATGACAGATTTTTGTAATGCGCAAAAGATTTGAAATGAATCTTGAAATTTTATTTAAAAAGAAACCAACGAATTTTCTTTATTATTTTTACAGATTTCAATCTGAAAAAAATATCTCTACTGCATATAATAAATGTTTCATAAAAACAATTGCCATTCCAACATAATTTGTATTATTGAAATTTGATTCGAGAGAGAGAGCGAGAGCGAGAGCGAGAGGGGGAGTATTTTTAAGTGAAATATTTATGGAATATTAAATACCCATTCGACTGCACATTCATGACTCTGGCTGCCCATTCCCTTGGATACATGGACTACATGCGAGTTTGTATGTAATTAGCCAAGAGGCTTCCGCTTGAAAGTGAGTGCTGCGTGCCCTGTGTCTGAATGGATCCATGAATAATTGAGCTTGGATTTAAAATGCAATTGTCGAACGATAGGGGCAAGGTGGGGCCTTGCACTATTCAGCTATTCATGTGACATTTCGTTCATTATGTTTATTAATGCATTATAATTATTTACACACTCCCCCAACCACCAACCCCTGACGCTTGACCCAGAACCCCAATTGGAGGCTCCAGGAAGCTCTGAGATCCGCTCCGGAACTGGAGCTCTGACAGGACCTGTTAATGATCCACAAAGTGCATGCATATTGAATCCTTCCTGGGCTTAGCTGTGTGAGTGTGTATCTGGCAATTTTCTAAACAATTTTTGATTTGCTGACAGCCAGAGAGCGAAGCTCTGCCTAAGCGAATATCCATCCGAAAATTGGATTTCGATGAGTGCGTGGGACAGTGTGGGAGAGGGGCTGAGTGTGAGTGTGAGTGCGTGAGGGGTGTGTGGGTGAATGATGTGCACATGTGCTTTGGCTGCATAATTAATATTTTCCAGACATCCAGACTCCACTCCATAATTCTGTTAATTAAACAGGCAAAATTTGACTGCATTTCCGACTGATTTTCCCAATTAAACTTTGGACATTTGGTTTTCATTGAATGGCATTGAATGAATTGGAAGCCTCCTTCAGCGATGACGGATTCATTCGAATACATTTGTATTTATATTTCAATTCCAAGCCATCGCAGGCATCGTCGGTCATTTCATCCTTGAAACTGATGTGTCTGCCTGGCCAAGAGCGAACCGAACCGAACCATTCGTTCGCCATTCATTCGCCATTCAATTGCTCCATTCACACCAGCATTAACACTTTGCATGCATTCGGAAAAACTGCAAACCGAACACACAGGAAGAGGAAGGAAAGGACAGAGACTGCCGTCTGAGGATACGAAACTGATGATACCCTTGAATTCTTTTATTGTTTCTACATATAGGAAACTGCAGTTTCTGGAGTTGAATTGAATTCTCTTTTGACCACTAAATTATTAATAATAAAGATGTTTTCCCTACATTTTTAAAGGATTTCCCTATATATTTGAGGGGGTTTTCTATTGATTTTGAGTGTGTCTTCGCGGTTTGGTGCTGCAATTGTCTTTAGATTTGATTGAGAAATGTAAATACTTGGAAACATTTGTTATTCCTTCTATTCTTGATTCTATCTGCATTTCCGCGTCATGCGGCAGTGCCACTCGGTCTGCGTTTCTGTCTGGTATGCGCATGTAGCAAGATTTGGCAATGTTTTTGGGAGATTTTCACTGCTGGTGAATCATCAGTAATACGAGTATGAATATATCCCCTACCGATCCATCAGTTTTCAAACGGTTGACTTCTTGCCGTCACAAATCAATGCTCAAAGTGGGTATACCCCGTGGCAAGCGGCAATGAATACAACTCAATTGCGACACGGCACTCATGTGTCACCCAAGCCATGATTCGTGCGCCTGTTGCTGCACCCACTCTCCACTCTCCACTCTCCCATTTTCCAGCCATTCTCTCACTTATTCTCTCTGTTTTTCTCTGGGGCCTTAACCGTTTGTGTCAGGGCCATAAAACATGGAGAAGGAAAGCACTCGCTCTTCCACTCTGCAGCACTCACTGCCCCTACTCACACTCTCGTCAGTCCCACACGGACGCTTGCAACCATTCACATACCCATTCACACACTCATTCACACATTCATTTGCCACAGATATATTTATTAAAGTGCCGAACATAAATAACTGGGAAAAAGGGAAAAGGGAAAAGGGAAAACTGAGAACTTTCGAGCGAGGCATAAATTTGCCTGCGGGGATCGTGTTTAGTATTTAGCCAGCAAACTTTTTGCAGCCACTGTGCCAGGAAAGTTCTACTCAAACTGAAACTGGAACTGAAACAAATGGCAAACAAATTGTAAATAAAATAAAAGTTTTCTTCCATTTCCATCGTCCCGGCGGCAGGGCCACCCAGCAATAAATCCAATTGAATAATGCAGATCAATTCCGCAAGCAACAAAAACAAGTGTAAAATGGAAAGAAGAAGAAAGGACAGTGCATGTCCGACATATACATACATATCCTGTACATACACATATATGTATGTATGTGTAGTACACTGTCCAACATCATTTGCAATTAGATTGTGTCTCTGTCTCTGGCACACGCTGGCATCTTTCGGTTAAGGTCCCTCTTGAAACGGTTTTGTTTATGCTTATGGAAATTGTTTTCCCACACAGCTTTTCATCCAGCTCCGCCGCTTCCTCTCTCCCTCTGTGTTTGCCATCTCTCTTGCTCTTGAGACTGTGGTCCTGTGGCTGGATTATCCCTCAGTTTATGCGCTTAATTGTTGTTTGCCTTTGCCTTCGTGCCGCTCATCTCCGTCTCTGTCTCTGTCTCTGACACTGGCACTCTTTCTCTCTCTCTCTCTCTCTCTGTCCTTGTTCTCAATTTCACTTCCGCTAACATTCTGTCAGCGAAAGTGGAATCGAACGGAGGCAAAAACTGATATTTATGCCATCGGAAATTATATGGAATATGACCACAGATAAATACAAGTTTTATGGATAGATTGAGCACAAACAATCCCTCTCTCTCTCTCTCTCTCCCCCGTATTCTCAATTTCAATTTCCCCCAACAATATTCTCTGGCGGAAACGGGAAATGGGAACAACTTTTGTTTCTTCGTTTCGCATCGGAGTTTTTGCATCTGTATCTGTATCTGCATCGGTATCTGTATCTGTATCTGTGTGTGTGGTCTTCGCTTTGTATCTGTGGGTTTCTGTTACTTGTGTCAGCCCGTTGTATCCTGTATCCTGTATCCTGTGTCTGCATCTGCATCTGTGTTACATATATTGCCCTTAGTGTTTCTGTTTCAGTTTCAGATTCCGATTCCGATTCTGTGCTATGTTCTCTTGGGTGTTATTCTTGTTGCTGTTCCTGTGGTATTATTCCTCCTGTTATTGGTAGTCAAATGGGGAGACAAACAAACAAACAAGTTTCGACTGCTGTTGCCACACACTGTGGCACTGTGGCACTGTGGCACTGCGGCACTGCGGCAAGTGTTTGCACAGATTCTGTGTGGGTAACAAGTTAATCAGATCACGGGATGATGAAGTGTTGATGCGTGTGAAGCCACACAGATGAGGTGCTCTTTTTCCAATGCGGATATACTCGTAGATTTCCCAATTGAAATTTAATCAGCGCTAAAAGCTATTGGGGACAAGGGGAAGGAGATGGTCAGAAGTTCAATTGAAATTCAAGTTACATTTTCTTCCATTATATCATAAAAAAAACACATTAATATATACATATATTCTGTTAGGAAATTAAATTATGTTTCTTTCGTTTCTTATTTCCTAAAAGAAAATACATTAAACAAAAAAATTGAAAATTAATTAAAAAAGTATCTTCTGTTTGGTTCCTACTCAATTTTGAGTATTAAAAACTAATTTAAATACAAAACCCACTCTCTAAGAAGCAATACGAACAATAGACCATGGAAAACTGTAGAACTATAGCATATTCCAGCCCCATCCCAAAGACAAACTCCAAATACAATCTTTCAAGGGCCTCAAGCCCTAAAGCCACATCCAAGTTCCCAAATTACTAAGGCTCTAAGTCGCTCCGAGTACAGGAGCCTGCTTGAATCCTGAGCCGCATCGCACTCGCCCGTTTCCAAGGAACTTTCTCCCGAAGGCTACATTTCAATGGAACTTGGCTAATTAGTTCTGACGTACGAGAGGAGATTGTGCGGTTAAAAATCAAATAAAATGCAACATTTTGGGGCCCCCAGCCTCGAAGCCTCGAAGCCTCGTGTCGAAGGCTCATTATATTTCTGTTTTGGCAGGAACAGAACAGAACCGAACAGAACCGAACAGAAAGTATGTGTGTACGTGGGCATGGCGTTGTCTGACGTTCCTTTTGTGTGTTAATCGAAAAAGTTGGGCCCCAACTGCACCGCCGACCAGCGCCGCACCACCTACATGTGGTGCCTCTGGTGGTTCCGGTGCCTGCCTGCCTGTTGCTGCTGCTGCTGCTGCTGCTGATTGCATTCGCTGTTTCTGTTTCTGTTTCTGTTTCTTTTTTGGTCTCTCCACACAGATAGTGCCACAATGCACCGGCTGCAAGCACCCATTGTTGTGTGGCAGCGAGATAACGATTGCCCCCCGCCAGTCCTGCCGCTGCCCTGTCTCAGGACCTATTGTGCTCCAACAGAGCACAAAACTTTCATACAATTAGAGGGGAGGGCAAGGGGAGCGAGGAGCCGCAATCGGTGCCCCATTGAATTTCCAACGAATAGACGATATAATAAGCATAATGAGCATTAGGCAGGGACGGCCCTTGGGCTATACATAGACTGAATATAATTGGAATAGGATCCATCTATCCATCCATCCATCGGGTTATCGGTCCATCGGTTCATCGGTTAGTGCACATCCCTCGCTGATAGAATCAAATGAATGCAATTGACTAGATGAGGCATAGCCGCATTTCAAATCATCTTCTTTTGCTTTCAGCTATTCCGACATCTTGCCAAATTCATTATTTGTCAGGACATATTCCACACGCAGACACACACACACGCACGCACACAAGAAAATAACAATTATAGTAATAATAATAATACACTTTGGATGTAGGAAGAACCGCTCGAGTTGAAAATGTTCGAACAACTGAACTCAATTCTCGAACTATGCGAATGGAAGTCTCTTCTCTTCCTACGAAAAACAGAAAAACAGAAAAAAATATTGGTTACTCTGTTTGTTTGTCGAAGCTGCTTAAAAAATGATTAACGCCTGGCCCATAACAAGTTTCAAATTACCAAGAGGCGTCTAACTGTCGGATTACCCGCCCCCCTGCCCCCCTGCCCCACCCCCGCCTTCTCCAGAGAATGGTACATGCATAGATACTCGTAGCCGTCATGTATCTCTGGTTGTTATGCACACAAATGTTTAGCACTTTGCCCATGTGGCTCGGGTCTCCCAGGGAGACGGGAGTACTCACTCGCATTGTAATTGATAGTGGCTAGTGTCGATGGGTCTGGATCGCCGGTCTCCTCGCTGCTTAAAGAAAATCCATTGATGCATTGCCTTGGATTGGGCTTCAAGTCAATTGCCACCAATTGGATACCCTTTTGGCTGAGGCTGAAGGTGTTTCCAGCTCGAACTCCACTTCGCGACGCCTTTATTTTGAGGCATTTTCAAGTCATTTTCGATTGTACATTTATTATAGATTTATTCATTTTATTTAGTTATATATTTATTTTATTTTATTTTTTATTTTATATATATATACTGCATTGAAAATTCCATAATCGGATTTAAAAACAATCGTTTACAATCGTTTTTCAAATTTATAAATTTAAAAACAATTAAAATCGTCTTTAGATATTTTATCGGTTTTTTATCGTTTATTATGACTATTCATTGATTTTTAATAGCTTGTTAATTAGATATTTATTGGTTATTTATTGATTAGTAGTCGATTACAAGCCGATAAGTAATTATCGATAGTTAATCGATGCTTAAATTGTCTATTTTTATTTACCCATCTATATTCATCTTATTTATTGATTGCTCATCTACTATATATCATCTATATATTACGGCCTCTTGTTTATAGGGTATCAATTCGTCTGTATACTGAATTAATACCCATCATCCAACCAAAACCAAAAGAAACGTTTCGTTTGTTGGGCCAAGCATTTAGCATATTTCGGCCTTGTTTGCTCTCTGGCCTCATACTACATATACACATATATATGTGGCTCTTCGGAGCGGCCTGCTTTTTTACCAGCCGCATGTTAAATGCCCTAATTTCCCGACCACTTCGTTCCGTTGACGGCCGTTGCCTTAGCACCTCAGTGCGATCTCAGGCGCAGAGCATTAGGCCACTCTCCACCCTCCACCCTCGACCCTCCACTCTCCCCTCTCCTCCCAACCCATTCGCATTGCCGCCACTCCTCAATGAGCGTTTCGGCCGCCCTGCCATTGTGATTGTGTGTGTGTGTGTTTGTGTGTGTGTGTGTGTGGGCTGACATAATTGCATGTGTGTGATATGAAATGGTCGTACGAGGAGCAGCATTGCTCCTGCTCCTCCCACAGCTCGAGAGGCTGTCAGGGGCAGAGCCCATGTCCGCATTTGGAGGATGTACGGGAGCGGAATGTACACACGTGAGAGGAAAATTTCTGATCGATTGGCAGAATACACACAGAGCCCATTACGATTGCACACGAACCTCAGTCAGAGCTGAGGAAAATCGGAAAAGACTCGCTCCTCAATTTATATTAATACAGTGTCAAAAGTGTCGGGTCGGGTCGGGCCGGGCCGGGTCATTGGATTTTCATTGGGGTAATGGGAAAATTGGTAATATCAGCCCACGCCATGTCGAAGGCTATTGATGGGTATTTGATGATGGCAGAAAATGAGAGGAACTCGGGCAAATCACAGAAGAGTAGAATTCAAAGTGGACGAAAGGAGTATCGAAAAGTATCAAGATTTGCATTAAATCGATAAATCGATAGCCAGACAACTATAGAGTTCGATTGTTCAGATACATAGTAAGTCAAATGAAAGATCATTGTGTATTTATGGCTTTGATTCCATTCGAAAAGTGCAATTTTCCATTTGAACATCTATTTATTTTCCCGATTTGCATGCCTCTGATTGCCTCTGCTTAACCATTCATTGCACCTGTCACCCATTAATCAGTCCGGACGGTTCACTTGAGTACTCACATACATATTCGTTTATTCGCACATCGAATAGAGGATATCCAGTGTTGCCACACTGTCTGCAGGAGCTTCATCAGGCTGTCATGTGGAGCGGAGCTGTCATTTTTAATAATTGCATGACGCCTCTTACACGCGACTTTGCAATTGCCAAATGAGAAATGAAATGGAATGAAAATGCATTTACACACCCACATGGAAAGTGGTGGGAAACGGGGGAAATCGAGTATCGATGGCTACAAGGATTTGCACTTAAACTGCTCCACATTGCAGGACGAGAGGGAAGCACTTGGCATCGATTCCTCAATTGCTGGCTGCCAATCCTTTGACCCACAAGCCCTCGAACGGATCCTCTGGAGTCGAGAGTTTAGGGCAGAATAAGATAGAGGCCCAGGGACAGGGACAGGCGTCGCCGACTCACATTTCAATCTCATCTGAAGTCGCTTTCGGGGGCGGGGGAGGCGGGAGGGGGCTTCCCGTCATTGATAAATATGCCAAATCATTGGGGCACGTCCTTAAAGGACCGCTCCACCCACTCGAGAGACACGTGCACACGTAGGGACACAAAAAAGGGGCGAAAATTAAGCAAAAGGAAAGGAAAGGCAAAGGCAGTGGCAGAGAATAAAGTTTTTCCATTCACTTTTCCCGTTTTGTTTGTTGAGTTATTTTGTCAAAATTTATTTAAATATTCTGGCAATTTTCGTGGAATACCTCCCATACCCAATCGCCTATCTCCAGCCTTCTTTCGGAGTATCCCAAAAAACGTTTCGTGTTGAATTATTTCTTCAACAGTCATTAAATGCAGCAGAAAGCACTTTCTTTCCCCCCCACCCTGGCCGAGACAAATGGCAGCAAATTATTATGATGCTGGATCCGAGGGTACCCTTATCCTTTCTCTTTCTCTTTCCCTTCGCTTTGGCTCCTTCTCTTTTGCCCAATTTTTCTTTTCTTATTTTCCCTTATTTTATTTTATTTTATTTCGTTTTTTGGTGCTCTGTGAACCACGGATCTTTTCCCCGTCTGCCAACAATTAATTGAAATTAACATATTTTCCCTCATCTTATTTGAGACAACTTATCAAGGACCTGCCCACCCATATCCATGCCCATCCCTTGACCATCCAACGCTTTAGGTAAAAGTTAATTTCCTTGCGTTTCCGCCTTGGCTCCTTTATCTCCCAAGGATTTCGCGTACGAAAAATAACGAAAAGGAAGTACGGCACTTGGACCAATTAAATCCTTTCGAAAACTTTTCCAAATTGATTTTTCCCCGTGTAGTTTCTGGCCAGGTAACGCAGAACTTTCCCATTACATTTGCCAGGTAAAAACTTCAATCCCATTAGAGAGCAGAAAATTCCCAGAAATTTTCCAGAGATATAAAATTAAAATTAATTACAAAAGTTGGATTTTTGAAATGAATACTCAATGAATCGAATGGTGGGGCGGGGGGGGTCTCTTAAGCGAGAGAAAATGGGGTACATTTCTGTTACTTTGGGGTAAAAATTTTGTCTTTGAAAACAAAGAAATTTAAGACCTGCAAATCCCTGAAACTGAAACTTGACTCCAACCAATTTAAAACAAAAAAAAAACCCTCGTAAGTAAAACGTTTTCACATTGCGGTGCCTTTAATGAGCCAGACAACGATGCCAGGGAAAAGCTGTGAAAAGTTGAGACTCAGCTTTGGAGGGGGAAAATGGGGAAAATGTGGAAAATGGTGAAAACGGAATTCTGAATTCCCAGGAAAACCAACCAGAGCGCTGGATGGACTGGAGCCCTCACCAGTCACATAATAGGGGCATTCCTCATACGCCACCGATTCCCCAGTGTTGCTCCATTTACCGCTGACGTCGCTGTCGCCGCTCTCTTTCTCTCTCTCTCTCTCTCTCTGTTCCCCCCTGTCTAACTCGCGTCCCCCTTCTCTTTGTAGTTGTGTTTTTATACCCTTCAAAATGCGGGCCATGACCCTTCCCTGCATCCGTTTTTCGTAGAAAATAATTCCAACAAAACTCTGCCCTCGTTTATTACACAAAGGGTATCCAATGCTTCGGATCTCCATTGGACAGGGCCTTTTATTTTCTTTTACTCATTGTTGCTGTTGTTCTTCGGGGGTCGGTCGGCGGCGGCGGCTGCCTTTATGAAAAATTATACAAAACTTTTTACTTAGTGCCACGAGGGCACTGAACAATTACGAGGCCATCAGGGAAGTGGGCGGGAGTGGGTCGTAGGGTTGGGGGAAGTACGGGTACGGGGTACGGCGTACGGAGTATGGGGTACCGGTACTCGCTCTCTTCAAATAAATAAACGTGTTTGTAATAAGCCCCCGTTCTGGCCCCATCGTCGTCCTAAGCGATGCAGAAAGTTAAGGGAAAAAAATCAACGAAGGGGAAAACAGTGCGGCGGCGGCGGCGGTGAATTGAAAATGTTGTTTTTCCATTGGAAGGCCGTTCGGTTAATCGCTGGAAGGCGAAAATCTGACAGTTTTCGCACTAATTAACCGAAGGGAGAGAACAATGCACAAGATTTATGGCTGGAAATTAACTTAATTACTTGCTTTTCGCCCCATCCCCCTTCCCCCGCCCGCTCCAACAAATGAATCAGTGAGGCCTTGAAAAGAGAATGTGGCCATTGGCCAATACCAATGCATTTTTCGAATTAATTGCGAGTAAGAAAATCTGTCGACAGAAGTCCAGGGCTCCTATGTAAAAATGTATTAATTTATGGCTTTAATCTGGGAACTGTAATCGGTTATCCGTTTTGTAAACATTTTCCATGAATAATTCCATCTGCTGCATTTATGCCTGTACGCAGGCAATTCATTTTGCATGGAAATCGCTGCAGCCCAAAAGCAGGCAATGCCTTTTTCACACCACAAAACTGCATTACAATCGTGTGTGTGTTTGTTCCACTTTTTCTATTTTTGTTGTCTCTCTTTTTCTAATTACGCAGTTTTCCAAAAGGAAATTTTGACTCCCAGTCACCCAAAAACCCCGCCGAACATGCGAACATTCCAAAAGTCCATTCCCCATGCCATTCCATGTCACCTCCGTTCTATTTTTTTCTGCGCCTCGCCTGTCGACTGAACTTTCGGCATTTCTATGGAATTCAATTTCAAAGCTATATCATTTTCATTTAATTTCACGCTTTCAATTTGCGACCCACACACAAAACAGAGACGACAGAGCTGGAAAGACTGTCCGGCAGGCTGGTCGGGTGGCAGGCATCCCTTTTTTTTTTAACCCTCACACCCACTAGTGACACATCCATATTCCCTTCACAGTTGATCCCGCCATGATGGGTCGCGGCAAATGCCAAAGGTATGGCATAATGGATTCTTTCTTGTTGTGTTTTTTTCCGTTAGGCACCTTTTGTCTGAAAACCGAAACCAGAGCGGAGCAGAGTGGATTGGAGTGGAGTGGAGTGGAGCGAGCCATCTCCGGCCGAACTCTGAACCGTCGAGAACCGCATCCATCGCATTGCTCCGCTCGTCAATTTGGCACATTCAACGGCTCCGCAAACACACCCACACCCACACCCACACCCACGTCCACGTCCAACACGCGTGTGTATTTTAGAAATGGATGTGGAATAGGAGCACAATGGAGGGAAAAGAAAAGTACAACAATGGGTGGGTGCTAGACGGGGGAAAACCTTGTAGAAAACAAAACAACTGCACATCGCGTCGCATGAATGTCATCCGCGACCCCTAAATCCGAACCCCACAGCCAGACATGTAAACCATCAAATTCTGATATCATGATTAAGTTGTTGAGTTTGATTTTGATTTATTGTTGTAGTTGTTGGATTTGTGTATGATTTGATCTACTATTTTTGAAAACCTGGCAAAAATCTCTGTCGATTGATTCTACATGTAGAGTGAAAAATCTGTAATTGCAGGCTCCCCACAGTGGTAGGGGCCAGGGCCATAGAGGGTTTTTCTTTTGCAATCTGTAAAATCTGTAAGCAAAAAAAAACCCTCTAACACGTGTATGTAGCTCCCATTTATTTATATTTCTGGATGGGATACGATGGGATGAATGGTGCCTCTGTGTGCATGGAAGACTCTCACGAAATTGGTCAGCAATATAATGTTCGGAGTGTAAATTGGGCAACTTTTTGCTCTCAATGTTGGGAAGGTCGAATCTGCTTTTTAATCATTAAACTAACGAAATCAATTCACCCGTTTCTCTCTCCCTCTCTTCTCTCCTTTTCTCGCTCTCTTTTGTAAATTGCAATTCGCAGCGAAAAAAACTTTTAATTAATTAAAAGTACAACAAAACAAAAAACCTAACGAAACAACAACAAACCGACAACAGCGACCAGCGAGAGAATACCAACGGCAACAACATCGGCTAAAAAGTGAACGTTAAACGCTGGGCTTTTGGGCCAACAAAAGCGCGAAACAACACGGCCAGCAGCAGTCGTGGCGTCTGAGGAGCGTAGAGAAACATTTGAACCAATATTTTGGTGTAAAATAAATACAAATATTTATAAAAAATACTAGAAAGAGAAAACCTTTGCCAGCGAATCAACATCGAAATGGAATTGGTCATCCTTTTTGTCAAAAAGCATTTACTTCGCGAAAGTAACAACTTACACAACAGCAGCGAAAACAACAACGGTGAGCACAGGAACAACGCCCGCAATCGGAACAACGCTAACAACAGGAACAACCCCAACAATCGCAACAACAACGAGGAGGATTTGCCAGGACAATTTAGATATCCAGGACACCAAGGACAATCGAAGCTCAGAGATCAGTACCCGAAGATCGATAAGCGTACACGGCTACTGGCACTACGACACCCAAAAAGGATCACATCGGGTCCAATTTCACCAACCAATCAACCCGAAGTAGCGTATCGATTGGCTGAAGTAGCAGCCAAATCGGAGGCAAGCGCTGCAGCAGCACGACAATATCAAACAGCTGCACGCAAGGAGAGCAAGGAGTTCAAGAACAAGTAAACGGGCAACGTAAACATTCAACAACATCATCAACAAAACCATCAACAACTTCTTCAACAACAAAAACAACAAGTAAACATTAAACAACAACTATACAAGCAAGAAACACTTGAACAACAGCTATAAAAACAGGTACACCAAAAAAATTAATAACTCAACAACAGCATCAACAACACCATCACAACAAGTACAGACAAAAGAATAACAATTCAACAACGACTAAAACACAAACTAGACCTAGGACTAATCATTTACTTTTTACTGGGACTTCTTAACAAAACTAAAAAATACCAAAAGTAACACTTCAACAACAACACCAACAGATAGAAAGGCACCAAGGGTAACAATACAACAACAACTTCAAGAAGAAGTTCGCCAGGAGTAACAACTCACCAAAAGTAACAAAACAAGAAAAACTTCAAGAAGAAGTGCACCAAAGGTAACAATTCACCATAAGTAACAAATAACAAAAACTACTGGAAAGTTGCAAAAATTCTAAGACTACTACATCAACAATCAACCCAGCTTCAACTACAACAAAACCGGCTACAACCACCACAAACCCGGCTAAAACTATTTAACAACAACAACACAAAGTGTCAACAAGTACACCAACTACTACTGCGACACAAGCATCTTCAGCAACAACAACAAATCCACCTGCTACGGCTGCAAAACTTCAACAACAACACCCAGACAAAAAACTGAATATAAAGCAGACTACGTCAACTAGTAAGGCAACGACAGAAGCAGCCCTAACAACAACGGAACCGGCTGCAATAACAAGAACAATAACTATTTTCACCAACGCGGCTACAACAGCATCAAGACGGGTTCCAACAATTCAACAACAACTCAGCCAGAGCTCAAAAAGAGCTCTACAGCACCATCATCTCAGCAACAAGAATCAAAACCCACCTCCAGCAACGAAAGCAAGATGCAACGTCTTCGCACGACCTTCACGCGTTCGCGGACGCCCACCGGCGCCGAAATGAAAATGCAGAACAGCCTCGAGGTGCCCAAACAGGTAAACAGTCGATTAAGTCGATGGCATTTATCGATTGTCTGTTTGCATGTCTTTTTCACCAAATGTGGCCTTGTTTGTTGTGTTTTTTGGCTCTCGTTTGATTTCATTGATTGGTTTTTAATTGTTATACTTGTCTTTTCCTAACCATCGATATTCGCTGGCTGAAGCTATCGATAATTGCATTTCCTTTCGATATAATTTCGATCTTTGCTTAACGAACTTTTATTGCTTTGTCCTTTCTTAATTTCTGGCACCATCAATAACAATCGGCCACATCGATTGTTATCGATAAGTAATCGAACTGAGGATCCACGTTTTTTTTTTTCTTGTTTTTGCATGCTTGTCGTTTCGTCTTCGCTTGATCAACCCACCCACCCACATTCACTGACTCTGACCTCTGACCTCTGATCCCCTCTGATGTTGCAGGTGCGTTCCGCCTCCTTTGACGAGATGCAACTGGAGGCGCAGCGCACATCCTCCAACAGACTGAGGCAGCGTGCCTCGTCCTCGGCGGAGGGGCGTGCCTTGGAGGTGGATCGTCTGCAGGTTCCGGCTGGGCAGGGCCGTTCGCGCAGCTTCGATTCGGCCGTGATCGATCCGACGAGCGAGGATTCCGGAGCATTCCTGGATGTGCCACGCCGCAGCAAGATGCCGCGGCGCAGCAGCTCGTCAAGTCCGAAGACCCCGCCGCCGTGCTTCCATTGCCAATTGGTTAGGCAGTACGAGCGTCAGATCACAGCGGAGCAGCGCTTCTTCATCGATCATCGAGAGCTCACCGCTCTCAGCTTCTACAGCGATGATGACGATGACGACGGCGACGATGGGGGAGGGGGTGGGGGTGGGGGTGGGGAGGAGGGTGCTGTAGGCGGTGAGGGTCTGTGCGAAGACCTGAGGGGTGCATGCGGCGGACGGCCGATTCCAGATGTAAACAATGAAGCGGTGGCTCGGGCTCAAGCTATTCTCGCGTCGACTTTCGAGAACGACCCGAGCACCGATTGCGAGGACGATGCTGTTGAGATGGACTTGGGTCTAATCCATCTGAGCATTGAGCAATCACGTGCAAGAATTCCCCGGCAGATGCGCCGCCACACCATTGACAGCTCGGTGGGCAACTCCGAGGATGAGGGCGTCGACGGGTCCGGGCCCAACTCGAACAATTCCCCGTATTTCGGTAACACTCTGATGCCACCCAGACCCTGTGGCATCACCTTCACCCTGTCCCCCACCAACGGCGACTGTCCGTTCCTCCCGACCTACGCTTTTCCCATTGATCCCAACTCCCCACCAGGCTCCCCTTCGCCCACGCAGTCACCATCACCATCACCGTCGCCATCCCCGTCTCCCACACCATCGGTGGTGCTGGCCGTTCCACCCCCCACGCTGGAGCTGCCGTCCTGCTCCACTGGCAGCGGACAACAGCTGCTGGGATCCACTGCAGCGGTGGCCGCCGCCGCCCTCACTCTACCGGCGCTTGCCTCCTCGCAGGCAGCCGCAGTCATGGCCACCGGAGCGGTCTGCTCCTTGGCGGATGCAGACGATGCTGCTGCCGCTCTGGGGGCCATGGGCTTGCCGGTTAGACCCAGACGCCGTTCCATCTCGCGGCAGGAGGCCATCTTTGTGGAGCCCACCGGCAGCTCGCTCGAGAATGTCTCGATGTCGATTGAAAAGGCCGACTCCATTGATGCCGCCTCGACCAGGGCTACCTGCGGCTCGCCCACGGGCATGTTTGCCGTGGCCCATCGCACGGGATTTGTGGTGCAGGATATCTACTTGACCGTACCGGATCTCCGGCGAGATCGTGCCGCCTCCGTGGACTCGTGCTTCTCGAAGCTCTCATCAGGCAACAAAACCGAGGAGCTGCAGCCCACCGTGGATGGCTGCTTCCTGACCGTACCGGTGATCAACACAACTCGCTCCCGATCCGTGGACATTGTCCTGCCCACCGACGAGCAGGCACGCTACAAGGCCCTGGCCATGACCGGCAACGAACCAGGAACCTACGGGTAGGTTGAAGCTATAGTCTTAATGCATCGTAATACCCTCAGATCTTTGCTCTGAATGAATATGGGTTCCAGCTAAGATTATAAGCGATGGAGAGCATAGTTATAATATAATATAATCTTTAGTTCTCGCGATATATATGTATATTTTTCACTCATTTTACGAGTCAATCCTTTTTGTTTCTTCATGTTTTCTGATTACTTTTCCTCTGACTTTTGGGGCAGGAATCGTATCCCTTATCCCTTATTCCTTATTCCTTATCCTAAGCAAGCTCCTTTGGGTGGCTGCTATTTTTAGACAGGGGCAAACTTTTAAATTGACTCATTAAAACGAGCTTAACACGTGGCCAAGATGCGGGGGACTAAGGAGCTTCGGCCGCTTGGCGCTAGAGATTTGGACCAGGTCTCGGGACATGGCAATGGAAGGACATGTGGCTGCGACATGACACGTGCTGCCGAACAAGAGAGAGACATGTGATGCCTGGCGGGGAGTCAGTGTCCGCTGGCCAGGACTTAGACCTAATTAAAAGAGAAGGACTCTCCATCGTTGTCGCTGTGGCTCGGCCATTCATAATTTCCGCCCAAAAGCGGACATTGACTGAGCCTTTCCGTACAATATGCCTTTAGCCAGGACCCTCGGCATGAATAAATTATGTCGGACAACGACAGAAACAAAAAAAAAAAAAAATGGCTCAGCGAACCGATTTCCTTGAATTACCACAAAAGCCGCCCATAAATAATATTCAAACAAAGTGTCTCATGTCCGTGTCCGTGCGCCTTGTCCTCCCTGTCCGCCCCCGAAATGACGTGAAGAGTCTGCCTCTGCGTGCCACAAAATCGCCAAAGTGTGAGGGTGACGAACCACTTGCGGCCAATTTGTTTGTTTGTCAGAGTCAGAGTCACTCCGTCCGGTAGCCCTGGAGTCCTGGAGTCCGTCCAGGCTCTACTTGGACGCGACTTACGTGAAGCGATATGGATATGGATAATTCAGAACTTTTTCCTGATGGATTACATAGATTAGGGGGGCTCCTTGTTGTGCGTGTGCCAGGCAACATGATTCCATTCCCGGAAAATTAATTATTTTAGTGGTTACAGAAAGAGAGAGTGAGAGAGAGATACAGAGGCAGAGACAGATTTCAGACGATGAAGGATTTTTAAATATTTGATAAGTGTTCCAGGCATCGAATCAAATAAAAATAAACATAAAATCTACGCAAAAATAGCAAATTTTCCATATTGGGATCCCACGCAGAAATTAAGAAAATCAAACTGAGGGGCGTTGCTGCATGACGCGTGCCAAATTAAATTTAAGTCATGCGAAATCATGCAAAATAAAACAAATATAGTTTTTAAATTATTTTCTCATTATTTACTTATTTATTTTGATCATTCTTCTTTTCTAAGGGGGAGGGCTTTGTATCCAAATAAATAAAAATTGGATAGAGATGAATGCTTTTGAAATCGATATAATTTCTCACATTTAGATATAATTTACAGAAAGATATTTCCAATGGTAAACCACACACATAAACATGATTATTTATTGGTTCAGTTCTATACAAAAATGTAAATTATTTTCCTTATAAAACACATAATATTCTTCTTGAAACTAATCAATATAATTGCATTCTTTTGCAGGTACGTAAACGATGCTTATTTCTATAAATTTCCCTATAAAACATCATCATCATCACGAATGCACTCTCAGGATAAGTACTGGAAATATTAATATTTAAATATGTTGTGGGTGTGGATGGGTGTGTGGGATTTCCTTTTTAATTTCCGTTGCATGTTGACCCAATTGATGGGCCACTTACTCGGATAGTCATACGCGTAAAAACCACTCTGGGACTCTCCATTAGAGCTGTCCGTCTACCGCCATCGCCATCGTCATCCTCATCGGCCCCTCCCGCGCCCCCACACGTCCCCAGAGGACTGTCGAAGCCATCATAATGCTGGATTTGTTGATTTACGATACTGAAGCGTGTGACATGTTATTATCTTTGACTGTGTGGCTGTGGGTCCCTTAGTGAGGCATTAACCACTGAATGATATGTTTAATTTGTACTTTCTTTTCCGCTCGAGCCGCTCGAAACCACATTAAAGTCCATGCCCTGCCCTGCCCTGCCCTGCCCTGCCCTGCCACACTCCTGGCCCACACTTCGACCTTTTGCTCAGTAAAATGGAAAAATATTATAAAATCATTCAATCATGCGACGCAAGCCGGACACTGCAGTCATTCAGCCGCAGCTCGGATGTGGTATCCACTTTTCCCTTATCCACTGTCTCTCTCCCGCTCTCCCCCTCTCCCTCTCTCCATCTCTCTGTGTGTCTGTGTGTCTGTGTGTCTGTTTGTCTGTGCCCCCAAGCCGTTTTGCGATTCATTCATGCGACTTGGGATCTGCTCAGACATTCCTGTGGTGGCTGTCGAACCCTCTGTCGAACAAGAAACAAAAAGTAAACCCCAAACTTTTATGACAATGGTGGAAATAACTTTATGAAAATACCCCCCCGAGGGGCAAGGCAACCCATGCAGAACCTTTCGGCATGCTGATACGTAGATGGTGACGTGAAAAGTTTTGCATGCATGAAATTAGCATACAGCACTCGGGGGAGTGCGAAATTTCCTTTATTCCCCGATTGGGGTAACTGTTTGCTTTATGAACGAGACTCAGATCAGATATTAATGGGCACTTTAGAGGTAATTTTCGAAAAGTAAACAGAGCATTTGTTATCGAATTGAAAGGGCATTCGTTGAATCGTGCCAGGTTTTCTCGCCATTCCCTTGATGATTTCTGTCCTTTTGCTGGAAAGAAGTGCTCCATATCGGGGGATCTTACGGGTTCCAAAGGATAGAATAGCGTTCACCTTGAATGATGCTGAATCCATCATTTCCAAAAGAAATATCGCTTGAAAATACTCAATTTGTCTGTGGCAGACAGAAATGCTCAGCAGCAATTCAGAAATTTAGAGTCCAGTCAGCTCCAGTTGCACAGTTCCGCCTTGTGCTGACGCACGTGTGGCATGCAGCAAAAAAGCAGCAGCAACAACAATAGATCTTGGAGGCCCCCGTCGTGCCGCAATTAAGTTTTATGAAACATTTTTCCGCTTCTGTGTGCTCTTTAAGGGAAGGGTATGATGATTCTGACAAGCTGATTGCCTCGCCAAGGGATCTGAAAGTACTCCTTTTTCAGAGGAGTTTTCTCTCTGCTACAGGCAGTATCTTAAATCGGAACCGCAAAGATCGGATACAGAAATGTAGATATATGATTGAACCCAAAAATAAGTCATATTTATTGCGAAATTATTGATCATTTAAGCCAATTCGGATGACAATTATCTTGAGACGAATGAATATGCTAGGGTACTCGAATCTGTGATAGGCTGCCCCCACTTGTGGCCTGGCCGCAACTACGTCAGCAGCAGACGATGGATTGCTGTGTGTGTGTGTGTGTGTGGGAGGGGAGGGGGGTGCACGCAGAAGTGGGATAGACGTATGGAGGCGAAATTGAAATGCAAATTGAAAGGCACAAAGCGAGAATATGCCAGGCGAACGAACAATCAAAGCGGGAGACACGGCAGCGCGCACAGCGACCGCAGAGGCGCTAACGTCAGCGCAGAGCAGAGCAGAGAGGAAAATGTCACCAGCAGAGCAGCCAAATGAAAAGCAACCGCCAAAAAGCCACAAAGAGAGTGCCGCCCGGCAGGCAGGAGAGCACAACAAAGAGACAGCGAGATCGCTATCAGTGCTGCTCAAGAAGAAATAAAAGCTAAAAAAGCTAAAACAGATATTCCCAGCCAAAATGCCAAGGATAGTGCTGCCAAGATACATGATAAACAGATATAGAGAGAGAGACCACCACCATGGGGTAATGCTGCAAATATGAGAAGATATAATCCACGAATTGATGGTTGATTGATTGAATGGTTGATCGCAATTACCGTCAAGACTTGTCTCATTTTCATCTCAACTGCTGATTTCCAGCTAAAACTAAAAGCTAAAAGCACGCTAGATTAGCATCACTGATCGCGAGAATACTCACCACGCGCTGCCGCAGCCTCATTGAGGTGACAAAGCGTCTCTGGCGGGCTCTGCCGCTACCGCTGCTGCTACGGTTGACGTTGACGTTGTCGTTGACTTTGACTTCGGTCGGACGCCGCCGCCGGGGGGCTGCTCAGTCGCGTTGTGGGGTTGGATGCTGCCGCCAGCCGAAAAGCCAACAAATTATCAAAAGGGGGAAAGAAATACATTTTCCATCCTAAAAAGTTCAAGAAAAACAATGAAGAAACAGCAATCAAATAAAACAACGGAAAAACGCGCGCGAATGTCGCTCTCTCTCTCTTTCACTCGCTAACCCGTTAACCGGCAGAGCATGAAAGTGCGTAAAAGGAATGCGAAAACCATCACAAAAAGCGATAGTGAAAAAGTGTGACCACAAGCAGCAGATAAAAAGTGTTGCCAAAAGCATCAGAGGATAAAGTGTAACCAAGGAGCAACCAAAGAAAAAGTGTGACCAAGGAGCAGCCAGAGAAAAGTGCTACCAAGAGCGGAAAATAATAAAAGTGTTACCAAAAGTAGCAAATGCTTAAAGTGTAACCAAAAGCAGCAAATAAATGAGAGTGTATGCATTTGAAGGTGACTTCCTGCAGTCATCCTGCAAGAAAAAAATGAGTAAAACCCTTAGACAATCACCGGAGAGAGAAAGAGTGCAAAAGTATTATTCCTGTTCTGGCGTTCAAATCAAAACTAAAGTCAAAAACGGGTCAATTAGACCCCCCAAAAAAAGAATGAAACCAACAACAGCAATGGAA
The DNA here is from genome assembly GCA_963969585.1 of Drosophila helvetica. Classification (NCBI taxonomy): domain Eukaryota; kingdom Metazoa; phylum Arthropoda; class Insecta; order Diptera; family Drosophilidae; genus Drosophila; species Drosophila helvetica. The sequence goes on along the minus strand of OZ018401.1, from coordinate 18,041,412 downwards.
ATGGAAATTCCAATGGGTTTTAATTGAGACGAACGCGCGACTGGGGCGTGAGGGAAATTGTAAAAATTCAATTAATTTAATCAATGAACTTGAAACAGAAAATGAAAACGAAAACGAACACGAACACGAACAAAAGGAGAAGTACCGAAATCAGCAGCACCAGAAAAGTGAAAATAAATATGAAAGAGAACCGTGGGTCAGGGGGCTGCAAGCCGTCAAAGAGGTCAAACAGGGTTCAATGTTTGACGATCATGATGATGAGATCTTTTCGAATTTACAGGGCATGATGAATGATGTATTGTCTTTGGTTACAGACAAATTCTTTGGATATTTATTGTACGGAAGAATCCCACCCTTGAACCCTTGGGTGTAGGCCTAAGATAACCCTACTTATATTTCCGTATATTCCACCAAGAAAGTCGTTACACATTCCTCAACTGTTGGGTACTTCAATTTATTAGAAAATCTGAGCCGTGTCATATTTTGCAGTATGAATAATTATGCAATCTATGTTATCTTCTTTGCTTTATCGCAGATCATTAAATATTTGATATGCCACTGACACATTTCCCCAGAGAGAACCCAGAGAGACTTTTATGGGTTGCTGATTATTACAAAATTTTAATTCATTAATAATTTAATTATTCTACCATTATAATACCAGATAATTCTCATTGGGTGTCTTAGAAGGGATTCATCGCCTACCAAAGCATTACAGCTCCTGAATCATGAGTGACTTCATACTCCACGTATTTTCATTGTTCCATTAAGATTTTTCTGTCCCACTAAGCGTTGCGTTTCCATCTACGTAAACCCCAAAATGTTGTAATTGCTTTACTTCTGCTTTCCGCTCAGTCTTTGTGTGGTTCCTGCTCTTCCCGATTCTTGAGGTTCTTCTCTGTGTGTCCCCTTTCTTCTGGCTTTTCCCTTTCTTCTCCTGCTTCTACTCGTTCTGCTTCTATCATCGTTTTCATGGCCTCTGCGGCGGCATCTGAACCAAAAGGCTAACTGCCAGCCATGACATTTCAAGAATTTCGCACTCATTTATCGGCAGAGCAGGAAAAGGCAGGGGCGAAAACTAGCCGCAGAAGGGAGGAGCGACTGCGGAACAGAGGGACAGAGGCGCACACACAAAGAGAAGACAGACGAAAGGTGGCAAACTATAAGAAGAAAGGACAGGTGGAGGGGTGGAGGAGCAGGGGGAAAGGCAGGGTGCGCAGGAGGAAGGCAGAAGTACGTCGCATTTCGTTTATTTGATTTGATTTATTGTCGATTTGTTGCTGTTGGGTTTTTGCTCTTTCTTTTTCTGGCTTGTTGTGGCAGCTGCTCCCCAGCCAAAGCCAAAGAAAAAAACAAAACAACAACGTTTAAAGAATATCGAAGGGGCCCCCTCCCCCACCGGGGGCAGAGTCCGAGCCACGCCCACGAAATTGTTGGCCCACGTGAGAAATGTAGAAATATTGCATTTTGCATCTTACATTTACACTCGCCAAAGCAATAGAACGAATTTTCAATTGAAATTTATGTGCGACCAAAGAATAATTTCCATATAAATGTAGGACTTTAACCGAAGGAGATGGGGTGATCTTAGAGGATTCTTAGAGAGACAGAGAGAGAGAGAGAGAGAGATGAGGGTCCAGGTTCTGCTTTCAGGGAACCAGAAGAACGTGCACACACACACACACACACACACACACACAGGAATATATCCGAGTGTTTTTAAAAATAAATACCAAAAACCACACACATGTTTTAGATTTAAAAAGTATGATGGCTTTGCCGCTCACTAGCTCTCTCTTTCTCTCTCCTGTTTGCCGTTTCTTATAATTAACTTAAGTATTTTTAGCAAAAAAATAGCAACAGCAACAGAAATATGAACATGATGTCGATGTCGTCTTCTCATCGTTGTCGTTGTTTTTGTCGTAGTCGTTTGCTGCCGGACAAAGCAAACAAAGTATTTCAATTAAAAATGAAAATCTACATAGAGAGCAAAGGAAAAGTGGCAAACATTGGCTGAAAGACAAAATGCAGGTGGCTTCCGTTCAGAATTGAGAATGATTCCAGTCCGAAAACCCTAAACCGAGCACCAGCTGCATATGTGTGTGTGTGTGGTTCCGATGTCACGCGCTCCTCCTACGACTCGTCTTTGATCCAATGCCCCTTTGGATGCTCTCTGTTTATCCGGTGGCTTAATCAATTCATAAATTTTAGGCCCAATTGTGCAATAGATTAGGGAGAACACGGCTACCAACCCAGCAGATAAAAGACATTAGATAAAAGATAGAACGGGAACTGGTAGGGGTAGTCGAAGTGGAAGACAGAAATAGTTGGTAGTAGCTACTGGCTAGAGCTTATTTGGGAGTCAAGAGATAGAACGAATAATAGTGTCTCCATAGATAGGACTGGAACTGATGCTGGGGGATGGAGATGGTTCTACTGGAGAGTCTTTTTAAAGTCGAAAGTGCCTGAACGAGGCCCAATGGTTGCGGTTCTGATAAGCCTTTGGATATCCGAAAAACCCATGGAGATGCAGTAATTTCCAACCAGTTGCTGTAGATACTTTAGATACCTCTTTGAGATACCTATTTAGATAATTGAGATACACTATTTACTTATTGGAAATTATTAAAATGGTTGTCGTACCCCCTTGATTGATAGCCAATTGAGTTCCTCAAGTGTTCTGCCTTTTTGGGATCTCCTTCCTGCGCCTTCGCCTTCGCCTGGAAATAGTTGCGGCCGCTTTCGATTCGATTTCCGTTTAATTTTGCTAATTGTTGAAAAAACTTCTGCGACCCAAAAGCCCAAGATGGCACGAATGGAAGTGGCAGAGGGAACATGGAACAGCAGCATCGCATCAATGGTGGGGCAAGCAGCCGCCCTTTTGCAGTTTGTCTGAAAAGCTTTCGCCAAAGAGATTTTCCGGTTGCCCAGCCATTTCAGCATCTGTATCTGTATCTGGGCTCTGTGTCTGCATCGCTTAATGCCAATTAAGAATATTAATTTCGTTTGCAGTCCTACTGCCGAACCAGCTCCTGCCATTTTGGGGGAGGTGGATGGTGGTGGGTGGGGGGATTTGCGCCGCCATTGTTAATATTCATTAGCTTAAAATCCTTTTCCCGAGTTGTTGCCATTTCAAGTATTTATTTCGAGAGCCAGAGGACAATGTCCAACATTTTCAATTCAAGCAAAAACAAAAGCAAAAACGACAACGAAAACGAGAAGGAGAAGGAGCACGGAGAGCGGAGAGCGGAGAACGGAGCACGAGGACAACGCAGGACGTGCTGATAATTTTTCATTCTGGCTCAAATGGATTTCTCTTCTCATTGGCTTAAACGTGCAAAATGAATGGATGATGTACGATTTATACGAAAAACCATATCTATTTCCAGCTGCCTTCCAAACGCTTTCCTGTGGGCGGTTATAAATAGACACATATTCGCTCTGCGGCAGTTCGGTTCTTTGGAACCCCTTTTTTTCCTCTTCTCAGGGTTACAGGTGATGGAGCCTCCTCGTTCAAATATTATTTATTTATTTAATCATTTTCTGTATATATGTATTCTGTATTATGCCAAAGTCAAAGGCAGAGCCGAGAGCGGATACACAGAGGAAACCTAAGAGGTTGTGTGGGGGCGGGCGGCTGCTGTGCTGTGCTGTGCGGTGCTGTGCAAAGTGTCATTATTGAAAAAACGTAAAAATATTTCAAGGCTCTTATTGATTTTGTCAGAGAGGGAGAGAGAGAGAGAGAGCCTGCCCCTGTGCCATCCATGCACCTTCCTTCTCCTTCCAACTGAATCAGAATCTGAATCTCAATCGGTTGTAAAATGAGGCCGACAGAAGGTGCGGGAGGCGGGCCCGCAGATTGGCGACAGCTTTTGCCTTTCATTAGCAAGGAGGGGGGAGGAATATAGACCTCTATCCGCTATCCGCTATCCTCAATCTTCTACCTTCCATCCCCTGCCTCTGTCCAGACCTTCCCACTCTTCAAAGGTGCCATCAAAATTAAACGCATTTGAATTTCGAATTTCAAAATTTCTTCTCGCTATTTTTGCATGCATCTTCGACGACGTCACGAGTATATACAATATGTATCTGTACAGTGTGAAAACTGATGATCTAGTAGGCCTTTTCGGAACGAAAACCTGCCTGCAAATTGCTTCCAAGAATTTCCGAAACATAGTTGGCTCTGGACTGGTTATATTTCCAACATATTCGAGCCCAGTCTGGAATTTTCTCAGTCACAGTTCGGAGTTGCAAAGAGCAACATCTCCTAAGTAAAAAAAATTATTTAACAAATTACAAAAAATTCTCAACCAAATTTTTTCCAAAAACAAAAAATTACTTTTCCGGTACCAAAAAAAGTATTGTGCAAGGATCGAGGAAAAGTTGACAACCAGCTAAATTTTGTGAAAAAAAACTGCAATGTAAGAACAATTTGAGCAATTATTTGCGGGCCAATCAATTTTAATTTTAATTTCCGATCCGCAACCCGCAAACCGAAATCCGAAACCGAAACTGAAAACCCAAAAGCAATTGGCTGCCAACAATGGAACCGGCCGTATGCAATCCGCGCGTGAAGGTGCAGGGCCACGACCCCAAGGACATGCTGAGCGACGATGAGAAGCAGGCCATTGACGACATTAAGCGCATCTGTGGCAAGACCATCGAGCTGGAAACGAAGATGCAGCGCGACATCTACGCCCTGGAGGAGAAGTGCCAGGACGAGCACGATCTGCTGTACGACGAGCGGAAGATGGTCATCGACAGCATTCGCGAGAAGCACAAGGGGGATGCGGTGGACAAGAACATGGGCAGCTTCTGGCTGCGTGTCCTGAAGGAAGCCATCACGCAGAGTCCCTATGCCGGCAACAACCAGATCAGCGACATGGATGCCGACGTCCTCTGCCACATCAGTGACATACGGAGCAAGCTCTACACCGAGCCGGAGCTCAAGTTCGAGATCTACTTTTACTTTGATCCGAACGTTTACCTCAAAAATAAGTATCTGCTCAAGACGTACTACATCAAGTGCAAGGCGGACCCGGACGAGCCGCAGAACTACGACGGCGCCGAGATCTACCGGACGGAGGGCTGCAACATCGACTGGAGCTCCCAGACACTGTATTCCATGTACAGAAAGTCCTTCTTCAAGTTCTTCATGCCTCCGAGCCTGCCATACGACCCCGAAGATCCCGACTATAAGGCCATCAACGAGACCCTGGAGAACGACTTCCAGTTCGGCTTCTACCTGAAGGAGCAAGTCATACCCAAGGCCGTGTTCTTCTTCACCGGAGAGATCAAGGAAACCCACGGAGTGTCCAGCTCCACGGGCGACGACAACGACGGGGAATCTGATTCGGGGGGCTCGAATGAGGCCAACCGCAACGCATCCGAGGGCGATAAGGACGATGAGGATGAAGATGACGACGATGACGAGTCCGAGGATGTGCCCCTCTACCGCGACCCCGCCTTGCTGGACTCGGACGAGGGGTCCTACGACACGGGCGATTCCATGGACTCCGGCCATTAGGTTGCACACTCGAAACGGACAAACAAAACCTAAAACAAGCACACAAATGTTCAAAATAATTGTTTTCCCCGCGCTATCAACAATTGCTCACACCTACGCACACACACACAACACACACACACACACACAATACACTCACACACAATACACTCACACAATACACACACACAATACACTCACATAATACACTCACACAACAAAGAGGATAAAACCAAAAGAAAATATTCAAGACGTACTGCAAGGCGGCAGCAAACCTGCGAGGGCGCTGAGGATCGGCAGGACAGCTTTATTTAACGTACTACACATACATATAACACATGAGGGAATATAATATAAGAGGCGCGGTACCATTTCATTTCATCCCATTCAATTGTTAACACGGAAACTGGCCAAACAAAACGAACCAGACATCGATTGTGCCTGTTACAATGAAATAAATCATAGCATTATAATTCTATGCATTTATGCAGCTTTTCCTTTGGTCCTTCGATCTGCACTTGACCCATGATTGGCTTTAGCCTCTGGCCACATTCCATTCGTATTTGGAAGCTGTCAGAAATCTCCCAGCCCACAGCTATGGGAAAGAGCCAGGACCTGGACTTAAGTTGCAATTTGGCCTCAAAGTCGTTGTCATGGCCTTTGGAGGATTTGTGTTTCATTTTGCAGTTGGATTTTAATCAAGGAAAGGCATTTCTCGTGCAGACATTTGATGAAATAATTGCCTGTTGCAAGGACATTTATGGAAAATTAACTCCTACATCGGTGGCTTTTGTAAAACGAACACACGAACACGCGCACAGCAAATCGAAGGAAATACAATGCCAGTCCAGCGGTAATTGGCTTTTGGACGTTGACAAAATGTTTGCACGAAATTAATTTTCACTGAACATCTTCGGGCAATTTTCCTGCCTGCCAGCCAGCCAACCAGCAGAATCGAATTGCATGGCAAACGAATACTTATCCCTTGTGTCACGGAGACAAAGGCAAAGGATTAGGCGGACACTCGAGATGGAGCAAAATGGAAATAGATTTTCAATGATTTTCCCCAAGTCACTTGATCGCTTATTAGCAAAAAGCCATCCTTCGTCCTGTGCGGACGTCCGTCTTGGCCATTGCTGATGCACTAAGACACTGCAGTTGGAAAATTGATTTGCCATTCAATTTGCCTGCAAATTTGCGTTTTCCACCCCCGTCTTGCATGTTCTTTTGTGATTTCCTGGAGGATAATTGCAGGCGTTGAATAACACACACAACACGCGCCCACCGGAGACTGGAGACACAACAACAGGAGCAGAAATGTGCCATAGTAACCGGAGGTCACTCCTTTGCGCCTCAGATTCAAGGACACTCGAGACGCTTTATCCACTCAACAGGGGCACGCTTTTCATCTGTCATAATTGCTTTGCTGCATCATTATTTTATTATAGACAAATGCAACTACTGCGGCTACTGAGTTTGCTCCCTTTTGAAAAATTGTTTCCTGGGTATGTGTATGTGTGTGTGTGTGTGTGTGTGTGTTTAAATTGTTTCTTAACTATGGCTTATGGCTGCACAATTCCTCAATCGCCCAGATGGGCCTTGGTCAAGAACACTTGACCGTCGATGTCAATTCCGCATTATGAAATGTTGAGTGAGGCCTTCGGGCTGGGCTGGGATTTTCGACCGCTGCACCGGCATCAAGGAGCATGTGGCTGGCGGGGGCACGCACCTCCTACTAGTACCATGGATGCTGCGCCCGATTATTTTCGACACGCGCTGCCAGTTCCTGCAGCGTTCCAGTCATCACATTGGGGGCATCGAGGGCACTGCTGATTGGCGACGGTCGCAGCTCTGCTCACCTTGAGCCCGCCGAGGACAAGGCCTACCAGCTGTCCAGATCCCGCGGCGTTGCCTACTGGCGCCCCAATTGCCAGAGCAGGCTCTGTCCTGCACAGCAGCCTTGGGTCGTCTGGTACTGTCCTTTCGATTTGTTTCTGCTGAAAATGCACTTTTGCAATGCGCAGAATAATTGACTGGAGAAATGCGGCGGAACAATCGAAACTTTACCTATTTTCAATGGTTTTTCCTCACTGTGACTGGGTATCCCACTGTCGGGGGGGTGCCGCAACGTGGCTGACAACAGGGCACACCCCGCGAATCGGTTTCAAAATAAATTTGTATAATAAATAAAACTTGAATGAGATTTTGATTTTGTCAACAATAAATGAACATTGGAGTTGACTTACAGCTGTCAAGCTAGTGAGGAGACAAGCTATGCATTGATCCAGCGATGTTTTTCGCGATAGTATTGTAACTGTACTTGTTGTTCCCGCACATCTGCTAATCTGTTGTGAAATAGTGCAAGAATTATCGGAACATGTTCCATATGTTCTCCCAGAAGGAGATCTCATGATTTGGAGGTTACAGGCGCAGGAGGTGCAGTGCGACCTCACAATAGTGTGTTAGAGTATCGCGTGGGCGTTGGTCGCTATCGATAGATAGTATATGACTGTATCTACTTGTTTTTCCAAAAAATGTGCCACAGAAACCGTGACGGGACTCGCAGGCTTTCGACCTCAAGCAATTGAGTTTAGTGGAGAAAATCGACTCGAAAATAGTGCACAAAAATTGGTGCATGTTCCATATGTATTCGTAGAGGAAGATCACATGATTTGATGGTTTCAAGGGTGCAGGGCCACCTCACAATAATGTGCTAGAGTATCGGCCAAGTATCGAGTACTTAGCTTGAATCTATCGATGCTTTCACCATTCTATATTTCTTGGCATCGAGTGTGCCATGAGAAGCAAAATTTGTGAGACTTGAAACTGCTATAAAAGTCGGCAGTCCAGGCCCATATACCTCATACAGTTTTCGTTAGTCGTACGGAGAGCTCTCGGAAAATTCCCAAATTGTAATTTGTCCAAATTTTTCAACCAACAAAAAAAGTTTAAGTAAGTTTCAAAAATTTCAAGTGTCTGTCAGAACAGTGAGGTCGAATATTTGTGAAAATTAAATTCCCCGAATAGGAACAGCGATTCCAAATGGAGGAACAACTGAATACCCATTCCCCAGTGGCCGCCGAGGTGGCAGTTGAAGCCGATGCCGTGGAGACGGTCGAAAATGGCTTGTTCACCGGTGCAGAGCGCAAGGTCGTCGCAGAGTTGCGTGCCATCTTCAAGGAGACCATCGACTTGGACGTGGAGCTGCAGTGCGGCATCTACAAGCTGGAAATGCAGTACCAGTCGAGGTACAAGGCGCTCTTTGAGGCGCGCAAGAAGCTGCTGGACAAGATGCGCCAGCAGAGCCATGGCGATGCCGAGTCCAAGTCCCCTGGCGAGCTGCAGTGCTTCTGGCTGCAGGTGCTGAAGGCCGCCTACGCCAAGCTCATCAGCGGAAAAGACGAGAAGATTCTCGTCCACCTGAACAACATCAGTACAAAGATGTTCAACAATCCACCCAAGTTCGAAATCCTGTTCCATTTCGACGAGAACGAGTACTTCTCGAACGGTGTGCTGACCAAAACGTACTTCCTGAAGAGCGAGCCTGATCCGGAGACTCCCCTCATTTACGAGGGCACTGAGATCGTGAAGACCGAGGGCTGCTTCATCAACTGGACCAAGCCGCCCAGCTCGAATGAGGAGGAGGAATACTCCTTCTTTGATTACTTCAATCCGCCCTCGCTGCCTGAGAGCTCCTCGGACCCCACATACGCAGACATCAGTGCCATTCTCCAAAGCGACTTCCAAATGGGCTTCTACATCAAGGAACGGGTAGTGCCTAAAGCAATTATATTTTTCACCAGAGAAATCACTGATTGCCAGAGCACTACCAGCTCATCGGAGTCCGCGTCGGATTCGGAGTCGTCGGAGACCAAAAAAACATCGAACGAGGCCACAGAGGGGCCCCCCCAGTCCGCCGAGGAGCAGACTGATAAATAAACTCCCATACACAATCAGTCAACCCACCAACAAGCAAACAGGGTCCGACACGTTGTCCAAATACCAGACATTTCCATAACTGTCATGAATACTCCATCCGTCATACGCATACACAAAACAAAATGGAGTCCAACACTACTTGACACAAACAATATTCCAAAGCCAACATAAACTGCAAGAGGTGCAAGGATATTTCAAGGACGGGCTTTAAGACTTACAAACACCAACAAACCACAAAGCCATCCTTTCGGGAATATACCAAATAAACATCATCATGATTCGAGCGCAATCCTTATTCTTTTATTCTTTTCATTTGATCAGAATTAGCACTGGGTGCCTTTCGCTTAGGGGAAAGCTGTCCATTCAAGTGGTCTTTCACAGCACAAATGCTATAGAGGCGGCTTGGCAGCCCCCTTTTGGGGAGTGTGTGTGCGTGTGCTTGGGGGCATAGGTCATGTCAATCACAGTCACACACACGCACACTGAGACACGCTACATTTAACCGTAAATCAAGCGTTGAGGCCAAAACTTGCTGTTGGCGCGTCAAAAACAGCGCACAAAACGCGCTCAAAAACCGCACCAAAAAAAGTCAAAGCACAAACGGCGCGAAAAAAAAAACAGCACGCAAAACCCCGCAAGTGGTGGTTGGGAAAGAGTTGTGGGGGGTCCCCGTAAACGTTGACAATTGACATGGAAAATCTGCAAGCCATTTCGAAAAGCAACCTGCAATTTTCCGGGCCAATAAAAGGGGAAGGTCCCTTGTCAACCTGTCCGCCCAGAGCCCTGAGCCCTGAGCCCTATGCCTGCTCCTACCCCTGCAGCTCTGCCGCTTCCTGCCACCCAGAAGAATCGGATTCCGATGGGCTAACCTTATGGGGCACGTAGTCTGGTGGGGCCCCTCTTACCTTGGAGAAAACAGAACAAAAAACCGAGTCACATTTTTTCCGTGTATTTCCATCTGATAAGAATTTAATTACAATGCATATAAACAAAATGTATACAAATGTTATTAAGCTCACACGCATGGACGGCCCCGGCCCCTCTGGACACTGGTGGTGCGGCGGTAGGGGACTGGAGAGGGGGAGAGCGGGTGAGCGGGTGAGTGGAGGTGGCTTGATATCGAAATAATACCCGTTTGAATGGAAATGCTTACTCCGCTGTGCGGAATTGTCTATACTCTTGTGACAAAAGGGATTACCAACGAACGCCTCTTCCTGAAAATGTTGGAAAATGCAGAGATTTTCGGGCATGCAATTTCTAAGCTGTTTTTGTTTTTGTTTTTATTTTGGTGATTATTATTTACATTTTTTGACACTTTATTCAAAAGCATAATGATTATGTTTAAATTTTGTATGGACATAAATTAAATTTAATAATCCCATTTGAATTTAAATTTAAATGTTTGATAAATCGCAGTCCAACATAGGATTGTTTGTTGTTTTGTTTTTAAAGAATTTGAATATTTTTATTTGATATTTGTTCACGTTTTTAAGGATCATAAGGAAAATAAAAAAAAGCTGAATGAGAATATTTGTTGCAGCTGGGTCTTAGCCTTTTGTATCACTCTTTCTCTCTCTTGGAACAATAATGCTAAAAATGTATCGTAATTTAGATCGAATGAATAAAACGTATCAGAGAACGGGAACACCCTGCAAGCGTAAAGGGAGTGAAAGTGTATAAATACGTGTATAATAACAAGGCGAAAGCCAAACAAAATCTCCGGTCGGAATCTTTATGTGCCATAATGACAGCCGCAGACACACGGACCGTGGAATCAACAGCAGCAGCAGCAGCAGCAGAAACAGCAGCAGAAGCAGCGAAATTAGCGGCGAAATCAGCCAACGAATCGCAGTCGCAAAACCCTTGAAAAACGGTATTGGAATCGCATTCGAGAGTGATTCGACAGCAGCGGAGGAGCAGGCAGCTGACAGCAATAAAGCAGAGACACAGAGAAATCAAAGCGAAAGAGAGTGAATTGTGTAATGAAGTGGAGTGAAATGTAAAGCGTTTGCCAAAAGAGTGCACATACACACACACGCACACACAAGAAGAAGAGCAGTAAAAGGAGGGGGAGGAGGAGGAGGAGGAGTACCCTGAGACGAAGAACAATAAAGAGCAGGAAGCAACTGTGGAAGAGAGTGCCATGTTTATATCTTATTTGAACTGCGACAGCCCTAACGCCAACGCCAACGCCAACTGCAACGCCAGCGCCAACTGCAACGCCAGCGCCAGCGCCAGCAGCGATACATCAGCAGAGCAGCGGGTGTGGGGAATGGAGCGGCTACTGCATGCAGTGCGTGAGGAATTCCAAACGGAAGACGAAAACGAAGAAGGCGAGGTAGGGGTGGACGTAGACGCTGAGAACAGCGACTGCGACAGCAGCAGCAGCACCTCAGCAGCGACAGCAGCAGCAGCCGCATCCACCGACAGCAGCCAGCGGCTATCTCAGTCACTGCCATTGCCGCAGTCTCTGCTGCTGCAGCAGCAGAAGGCAGCACGCCGCAAGCTGCAGCGCAGCGACAGCTTTGAAACGGTAACAGGCATGCCCATGCTTGCATGGACGGAGACAGCTGCTGGTGCAGGTGCTGCTGCAGGTGCAGCAGGGGGTACAATTCGTCGCTTTCGACGCTCCTCCATTGGAATGCAACGAAAGTCGGCATTTCGCCAGCGGAAGCTCGACTCACTGGGGGCGTGGCGACGCAAGAGGTGAGATGCTGCCATTTCCAGTGCTTATCGAGTGCAAGACAAACAAAAAAACAACCCAGAAGTGGGATAGCATCCTTAACCCAAGAAAAACCGCATCGTGTCATTAACCCTCAATCATTAACCCTAGAAAATGTACAACCAATTTTTAGCCCATTTGCTTTGTTCGTATCTTTCAAGCAGGCGTACCGCCACAAGCAGCAATGCCCGTCGGCCCATACGCATTGTACCCGATTGGACGGAGAACGCGATTAATGGCGAACACTACTGGAAGACCTCGTCGGCCTCTGGCGATCTCTGCTGCCTCAACGAGGAGTGCATTGTAAGTTCAGTACGTATTCAATTATCGCCCGGAGTATCGCTTGCTTTTTCAGGAAAAAAGGTATACGTATACGTATGTGTGTGTGTGTGTGAGTGTGTGTGTGTGTGTGTGTGTGTGTGTGTGTGTTTGGGTGTGTGGGGGGTACTGGGTTGTTTTCCCCTCAATTCAATTAGGGGGAGACTTACATGTGTGCGTAATTTATTTATTGCGTGCCTGTCCAACATTCACGCAAAATCAGGCTCCTTTCGCTTACCATTTTCCCAGTTTCCCAGTTTCCCATTTCCATTTCCAGTAGGAGGCGTGACATCAGCCCGCATGTCCTGCCCGGAGGACAGCAGCAGCTGCCAAAATGTAACGAAAATGTACTTTATCTCGGGGCTCAGTGTCCGTCCGTCGTCCGTTTGTCCGTCCGTCCGGCCAGAAGTGGTGATACGAGTAGTTGGCCTGAGAGCCCCATGTCTTATCGCAATCTGCCATTCAAAGGAGAGTTTCCGTCTGTCTGTGAGGATAATTTGTTGGGGAATTTATTCAAATTCAGACATCACTTTGACTGTTTGTCGAACAAAGACCACAAATAAACACATATGGATTACACTCAAGTTGGGTGTGGGGATTAGGTGTGCAGAAAGTTATGCCAGCTGGAAACTCGATTCGATTCGATGGATGGATTCGATAGGTTCTATTAGCTTGCATTTACTTTGATTCGGTTCGACTCGATGTGATGAAAACTACATTATATTTCAATTGAAAAGTTCATACGCACATTTACAGTGGGAAAAGCCATAGGGGATGCAAAAAGTACTTCGAGGCAGTGTTCGATGTTCGATTAATCGTCAGTGCTTATCGAAGGTCCATCGATCTTATGGGTTCTAGGAGGGTTTAGGCTTTCCTTAGGCAGGCCACTGATACTAAGCCAAGTGTAAAACGTTCGGACTTCCTTGTGGCCATTTTGCAGAAGAGCGGCCAACGTCTGAAGTGCTCCGCCTGCCAGCTGGTGGCCCACATCAACTGCATTCCGTATGTGAACGAGAAGCCGACGCTGCTGTGCAAGCCCACGTACCGGGATGTGGGGATCAGGCAGTACCGGGAGCAGACGACCACCCACCATCACTGGGTGCACCGCAAGATGGAGAAGGGGAAGTGCAAGCAGTGCGGCAAGGTTGGTATTCCCGCCTTTTAGTAGAGTTGCTCCCCTAACTATTCAAATTAGAATATTATGTTTGAATCCATACCGCAGGCGGTTCAGAGCAAGCTATTTGGCTCGAAAGAAATTGTAGCTTTGTCCTGTGCCTGGTGTCATGAGATCTACCACAACAAGGACACGTGCTTCAATCAGGAGAAAATCGGCGAAGAGTGTCGTCTCGGTAAGTCTATCTGTATCTGTATATCCCCTCTATTCCTCTATCTTTATACCCCTTCCTCTCCTGCTTTTTCGTGCTTTTTCATGCTTTTCGTGCCGCTGCCTTCTCGCTGCTCTTGACCCATCCTGTATTGCGACGGCCTCCTGCCCATTGTCCTTTGATTAATTACGTGACGTGCATGCGAATAAATGGCCGCCCGTTAACTTAATTAAAATATGTGCATTAAAACCGAATGCCCAACCGCAAAAACAGAAATCCAACTCCAACTCCAGCTCCAGCTCCAACGTAACCCTTTTTTGGGGCCTTCGCTCTGGCCAATCCTTGTGTGTCCTTTTGTGTGGGCTTCAGTGCCAGTTCCAGTTCAGTTTATGGCCCACATGGTAATAAATTGTGCTGGCATTTGTAGACATATTAATTTCTGCAGGAGTTTGTTCCACTTGACATCTCGTTGAGCATTGATTAATTTTGTTGGACTTTAATCGACTACTATATTTCTGCTTAGTCCTTGGAGATTAATGGAAACCCTTCGAAGACCATCTGTTGATGTGTCCTTTTCTTTCCTTTCTCTGGGCAAACAAAACATCTCAAAAATGACTCCCAATGCCAGGATATTTTTATCCGCTTCCGCTCTAAGAAGAGGATTCTCCTCGGATGGTTGTGCTTTTTTCTTTTGGTTTATTCCCATTTCAATTGTTTTGATTTCAATCTCAATGTTCAATATCAAAATTTCATCTTTCAGGAATATACAAAATAAAACACACACTTTAAGCTGCAAGTGATTTTTCTCTTGTGGATTTTCCACCGCCTTTTCCACAATAAATATATACATGCTACCTATGTTGTACAAGCAAGAGGTCCTGGGCGATATCTCGCCCCCACTTCATTCCATCGAATGTTGGTTAAGCCGTTTGCCTGCTTAAGTTTCTCCTCTGCCTTTGGCTTAGGATCAGAGGAGCCGGGCACTGTTTAACCTCGTTTCGGACTTGTCAAAGGAGGCAGGCTACTTCTGCCAGGACCCGGACCCGGACCCGGACTCTGGCCTTTATTTAAGTTAAAGCCGAGTTAAAGACTCCTCGCTCTCCGCTCAAGGCTTTCACCTTGAAATACTCGCACGTCCCACCATAAAGTGTCTCAATGAGCATCTTGTTAACACACTCTCCGTGTGGCAGGCCATCCCCCATTACGCACACTTGCCACATAGACCATAGACCATAGACACTGCCACTGCCACTGCTACTGCTAGTGCCACTGCCCCACGAAGATGGAGTCAAGACAACGCTCAAAAAGAAAGAAAAGAGAAAACAATTACTCTGGAGAGTGGGTTGCCACTGTCACTGCCACTGCCACTGCCACTGCCACTCTTCTGCTTCTGCTTCTGCCTCTGCTGTGTGGCCTTTATGCCCCACTGGCCACTGGCTGTGGCTGTGGCTGTGGCATTCATAATTGCTCTTTGGTATGTCGCTTATGCTGGGGCTTACCATCGCTCCTGCTGCTCCTGCTGCTGCTCCTGCTGCTGCTCCTGCTGCTGCTCCTGCTGCTGCTGCTATTGCGAGGGGGTGGAAAAGGAAAATTGAATTTAGTTGCTTGGCAATCCTCGAGCACTTTCCACTCAATTAGCCCGGCCAGGGCCTAAACCCCGAACGAACGAACGAACATCTATATCCATCTTCGCTTACACTCTCTCTCTCTCTCTCTCTCTCCAATTTACTCCTCCGATCTCTGCAGGCAACTATGCACCGATTATTGTGCCACCATCTTGGATTGTCAAGCTGCCGAACAAGGGTAATTTCAAGTCCTCCATTCGGGTGAGCAACAAGAACAGTGCCGCCGGCTCCTCCGCTGCTGGAGCCGGCGGTGGCACTGCAGCTGGCGCACCTGGTGGCCCTGGCGGACCCGGCGGCCCTGGCGGCAAGGGCAAGAAGCAGACCCAGCGCCGGCAAAAGGGCAAGGACGAGAAGAAGGGAGAGCCGCGCGCATTCATCGTGAAGCCCATTCCATCCCCGGAGGTAATACCGGTCATTGTCTTTATTAATCCCAAGTCCGGTGGCAATCAGGGCGTCAAGCTACTCGGCAAGTTTCAGCATCTCCTGAACCCACGCCAGGTGTTCGATCTGACACAGGGAGGTCCCAAAATGGGGTGAGTACTATTCCAGATCTTTCGAGCCAACAAATCCCTTAGGAACAGATCATTTTGTGCTGGGAAATTATGGACAAAAAATTCGTAATAGCGAAATATTCGCTAGAAGGAAAACCAAAATTCAAGGAGAGCAAAACGTACTGAAAATTGAACGAAATTGCAGAAATAAATTCGTTATATAGAAAACTTCGTTATAGAAAAGTTGGACTGTACCAATCACCCACATATTTACATACCCATATGTATGTGTATTACTCAAATGATCTTTAAATGATAAACGCATAAGAACAAATTCTAGCAAAGAGAATGAGAGCTTAAGCTCTCCTGAAGAGTATCTAGATATAAGGGATCTAATGACTGTCCTTAATCGATCTAACAAAAGTCTAACGAAGAGAAGGAGAACGTCGTCCTTATTCGATAGACTTTTTCCGATAAAGCAATATTCAGCGTTCCAATAATTTACTTAAGTAATCGATAATTTAATTATTATCAAATATAAACACCATCTGTAAGCTAGATTACATTTAAGGCCATATCCTTAATGATATTCCACATCTGCTGTCCCCCTCAATCGATAGATTTCGACTCGATCGATACATTTCATGATAGAAAGCTTTGACTTGGAAGATATGTATGTAGATATTTAGGGCAGTGCCAATAGCCATAGCTTATATATAGTCTTTCATTCATACATCTGTATCTATATGTAATTGTCATTTTTCCATTCTCATTCGGCTCATTCGTCCCCGCATCAAGTCTGGACATGTTCCGCAAGGCACCGAATCTTCGGGTCTTGGCCTGCGGCGGCGATGGCACCGTCGGCTGGGTGCTCTCCGTCCTCGATCAGATCCATCCGCCATTGTCGCCGTGCCCGGCCGTCGGTGTGCTGCCGTTGGGGACGGGCAACGATCTCGCTCGCGCTCTTGGATGGGGCGGGGTAAGCACTATTGACCCCGTGATACCCTCGATTGAACTGTCCTTATAGTATTTCTCCTGTCAGGGCTACACGGACGAGCCGGTGGGCAAGATCCTCCGCGAGATCGGCATGTCGCAGTGCGTCCTCATGGACCGCTGGGGCGTCAAGGTCTCGCCCAACGACGATGTCTGCGATGACCACATGGAGCGGAGCAAGGCGAACGTGCCCCTGAACGTGATCAACAACTACTTCTCGTTCGGGGTGGATGCCCACATCGCACTGGAGTTCCACGAGGCCCGGGAGGCCCATCCGGAGCGCTTCAATTCGCGGCTCCGCAACAAGATGTACTACGGCCAGATGGGCGGCAAGGATCTGATCCTGCGCCAGTACCGCAACCTCTCCCAGTGGGTGACGCTGGAGTGCGATGGCAACGACTTCACCCACAAGCTACGTGACGCCGGCTGCCATGCCGTGCTCTTCCTGAACATACCCAGGTGCGAAGGAGGAATGAGCTATAGACCGTGTTCGAATTATCGATCTAAACACTTCCCTCTCCGCAGCTATGGCGGTGGCACCCACCCGTGGAACGACTCGTTCGGGGCGACCAAGCCCACCATCGACGACGGCCTGATGGAGGTGGTGGGCCTGACCACCTACCAGCTGCCGATGCTGCAGGCGGGCATGCACGGCACCTGCATCTGCCAGTGCCGGAAGGCGCGCATCATCACGAAGCGCACCATACCGATGCAGGTGGATGGTGAGGCGTGTCGCGTGAAGCCGTCGATCATCGAGATCGAGCTGCTGAATAAGGCGTTGATGCTGTCCAAGTGCAAGAATGGACGTGGCGATGTCCAGTGAGTGATATCCAGCGGACGCGGCCTGTCCACCACTAAACCCTTCTCTAATCACAGAGTGAATCCCCTGGAGAAGCTCCAATTGAATATCCTGCGCATTACGATGCAGCAGTACGAGCAATACCATTACCAAAGGGAGATGCTCAGTAAGCTGGCGAACAAGCTCGGCCAGATCGAGATCGACTCACAATGCGATCTTGATCATGTCCGCAATATGCTCAACGCCAAATTCGAGGAGTCCATCACCTACCCGAAGGTATCGCAGGACTGGTGTTTCGTAGACGGTAAGTCGTACTGGCACCTGCATACATCCGAATCGGAATAGCCCCACCAATAATCTATACGTTGATGTCTCTCGTTCTGTCTCTTTTCCGCTGAAAGCCTGCACTGCAGAGCACTACTTCCGCATCGACAGGGCGCAGGAACACTTGCACTACATCTGTGACATCGCCATTGACGACCTACTCATTCTGGATCACGAACTCGCCACCATGCCCCAAACACCCGACCAAGAACGCTCCTTTGCCGCATTCTCGCAGCGCCAGGCCCAGACAGAGCGCCGACAGATGGACCAGGCCCAGGGCCATGCACCAGGCAGCACCGGTAGGCTTCTTCTGTTATCTGCCTGCTGGCCTCCAAAGCAACAGCATCAGCCACAGCCACAGACACAGCCACGACAAGGGCCACATGTGGCACAGCCAGCACAGCCAGCGGTTGCCACCAATGGTGATGGTGATGCTGATGAGCTACCGCTGCAAGAGCGGCTGGAGCTCTACCAGCGTGAGGTGGCCGCTCAGCTGCCGTTTATTGATAGACGCATGTTCTGCCACCTCCACTTCCGCAAGAAGCGGTTCCAGCTTTGAGCATTCGGAGAGGGGATGGCTGTCTCTCACACTCTCACACTCCCTACTCCGCCCTGTTCCCTGTTCCCTGTATCCATCTGTTTCTCTTTCATTTATCGTTAATCGTCATCTGAAATCGCGAACGTTGTGTTGTTGCACGTTTGGCCACTAACCGAAAGAACAAACACTTGCATAGTATACCAACCCACCCAACCACCCAACCACCCAACACCCCACCCACCCAGTCGTAACATCTCCCGATAAGTCAGTGTCTTAAGGAACCGAATACAGCTTAGTCCTTGCCACAATAGCATGTAAGTAGAGCATTAAATACGAAACAATCTTTCTCTCTCGATTACTTACGATATGGTATATAATCCCGGCTTACATTAACAGTTAACCGTAGCAAGGACCAAACCGTATTCCGGTCTCCAAACCACCTCCGATATACCTTCGATCAAGATCAAGATATCCCCAATATCCATACACACTAGAAACCACACACAATGAACCCCCAGGGTAGGTTATGGCTCCTCTCTGGTAGTGGATATACCGATATCCGTTAGATCACTCTATGTATCTGTCTATATATCGTACTTGTCGATATCGATATACGTTCGATCTGTCTGTCGTTCGACTAATCGATTATCGGTTTGAACTAGTTATCGTTGCAAAATATCTATCAACTTATCAACTTATCTCTTGAAACTTTTTCTTTAAGTATTGTTTTGATGATTTCACCTTTCACTTGTTAAATGTTCGTACTAACAATTTCTACAACTCTTTTCATCGATATATATCGATATTTGTCGATAATATTTTCCACTCAAAGACGAGGACTTACAAATTGGCTCCAAGCCCATCAAAGTGATGAAGTGGAAGAGGTAAAAACGAAGCATACCCTCAACATACCGCTTCAACATTCGATTTCCATGCAATCATTGATGCCAAAACGAGCGAGATGGCACTACAGCAAATCAAATCAAATCGAATCGAATCCAATCGACTTACCCATCCCTATCTCTATCCAATTGGCATTACCATAGAGATGCCATCTCGCTTCTATTCGCTCCCGCTTTCGCTCACTCCACATTACCGGATGCTTTTCTCCCACTTTCTTTCTTTCTTTCCTTCTGGTTTGGTTGTTTAATTAATTCGATTAATCATCATTTTCTTGTGCATGCAGCAACAAAGATCGTTTGTTCAGTTTCAACGAAGATGTTTTTGGTTATGGATTCAGGTATTCTGTGTATCCATATTCCTATTCCTTTGTCTATCTTTAATTTGATCTTTACTCTTCTTTTTTGCCTTAATGTCTGTCCTTGTCTGTTGTGGTCTTCTACTTCTACTCTGCTGCTGTATCCATTATATCATGACGAAAACGATATATGTACCAACGAATCGATTCAATGGGAACTTCAATCAAAACAAAACTGATGCTATTCTTCTTCTATTTTCTCTCTACTCTTTTATGTGAACACAAAATACCACTCGTAAATACCACACACACACACACACACACACACACAAACACACCCATGAATATATGTATATTTACGAATAACAGCCCTATTCTGGAACAAACTTCCGATGCCATACTACTAGCAGCCCAAAGCGGTGATCTCAACATGGTAGAATAACTATATATCTTCTATATATGTACATGTGTATGAAATGCCCCCGCCCCGTTATATCCTCCTCCCATTCTGTGTGCCAGTGTTTGAGCCGCCTACTCATTGACCCTTGCACTTATCCTTGCAGTTACGTGCACTACATGAACAAGGATACTCATTGCAGTCGGTGAACAAGAACGGAGAGACGGCCCTGCACTTTGCTTGCAAATACAACCATAAGGACATTGTGAAATATATCATCTCATGTGCCACAAAACGCGTCATCAATATGCCCGACAAGGACCAGTAAGTAATCGGGACGAAACCAGAGCCAGAGTCAGACAGCCAGAAGCTGTGAAGCCCTCTGCATACGGAATCCATTACACAAAACTAATCATTTTTCTTATTTTTTCTTCTTGTGTGTTTCACCACCTTGTAGCGGACAAACTGCTTTACATATCGCCGCTGATACCACTCGCAGGGAGCTCTGCGTGATGCTGGTGGCCGCCGGGGCAAGTCTGCAGGCACGCAATGCCGAAGGCAACACCCCCATGATGGTGGCCTTCAATCGGAATGCCAACGAGATAGCCACATATTTGGAAAGTAAGGAAATGGATGCGGTTAAGGATGAGGATGAAGATGAGGATGAGGACGAAAATGAAAATGGGGATGAGCATGAGACGGAGACGGAGAAGGACAGCAGCACCATCATCATTGTCTGGCCACCGCCGGCATCCTCCACGTAGAGCCACCGCTAGACTGTACCGGAGATCCCAGTAGATACAAAAACAAACACACACCTAGACACACACAGACAGTAGTAGATTCACTTGACCCCACATGACCCTGCTTTTAGCGTGTGGCTAAGATAAGACCAGACAGATATCCGACATGATCATTGAACACTGATTTTAACACTGACAATTTCTCCTTTCTCTGCCAACAACCAACGAAACCGAAACCGAAACCGAAACTGAAACCAAACCAAACCAAACCAAATCTCACAACTGTGAAACGGATATACTCTCAATCTCTGTACTATTCTACAATCTACAATCTATAATCTACTCAAATACAAAAACAAATACAACCAACATTCCATCAACGACGCTTCGGACCCGATTTAAACTGATCTGATCTGATCTGATTTAAACTGATCCTCAGGTCAGGAGCGTTTCATGCATTTGGAGGTGCAGACCAGAATCTAAAAGGAGGGCCGCTCGCTGACAAAGAAGACGGATTCTCGAACTAAAAGGGTTCTCTTTGGAGAACGTCCCATCCCAGTAATCTAAATCCACATTTTTTTTTTAGCAAGTAATCGAACAAAGTAAATCTATTTATTATTAACTAAGCAAACAAAAAACAACAAAAACAAACACAAACACAAAAACATTACTTAGCAAACAAGCTAATAAATAATTTATTCAAGCAAACAAAAAACCAATACCAAAACCACAAGCAAATGCAAAGGTTAAGTGTAAAGATTAAAGGTTAAGGGGTAATGGAACGGCAAGGAAATCAAAGAACAGTTGAAGAGTTTTAGGCTATTTGTTCACTTTAAATTGAAAATTAAAATGAAAATTAAAATTAAATTAAATAACTTACTTTATTCTTAAAATTAAATTAAAATTAATTGTATATTAAAATTAAATCAAAACTTTGTGAGAGAAAATTGGCAAATTCTAAATTCGAAATTCGAAATCGAAATTTATTTGTTTTGTCACTTAAGAAATCGATTAATAATTTTACATTAATTAATTAATGATTATATTGTGATATCTAAATTTAATTGAAACGAGGTAACGAGGCAGCTCCAATTTATTGGAGAGGTGAGGAGAGGAGAGCAGAACGAGAATGCAATGGAGGAATAATGATATTATTATTGTAGCGAAGGCATTTGCTGTAAATACAAACAAATTAATAATCAAATGCATGCAAAAGAAATTAAAACAGAAAACACTTCACAGACACAGACACACACACACATACACAATATATACCCCCACATATGTTATATCCTTATATTGATGTGTATTCGAAAATATATATATATAGTATTCTTTTGAAAAATTCTACATAGAAATTAAGGCAAACCCGAAATTTTTGAATCCCTTGTCCGAGACTCCGCGACGCAAGTTGTGGACGGCACAGGGTCAAAGCAGAAAAAGCAGCAGCAGCAGCATTCTAGTAGTTTGAGTCGAAAAGAGAGAAGCTCTGCTCTGGAAAAGTATCTGAGTATCTTGTCTCACTCAAAAACAACACACACCACACACCCACACACACCACACACCCACAAAGGCAGACAGACAGACTGACATACAGACAGACTGACATGCTTTCTTATAGAGATACTCTCTTTAGAGATACTTACGTAGTCCCAATGCACACTTTTGAATGCACAACCCAAACGCTTAGGTCTTAACCTCTCTATCTATCGCCCAACAGCATTTCGGGCTAGACTTTCCCCACAATGCTAGAGAAACTAGAGGAAGGATGTGACGACATGGACAGCAAAAGGACAGAGTGGGGGGAAAGAAGAGCCTTTAAAGACATACAGCCTTGGGCTCAATTCGATTTGGGCAAAATGGGTAACGTAACTCCACTTTTGAGCATTTGGAATTGGGCAGAAGGCTATATCCTATATACTATATACTATATACTATTTGCTATATGCTTTATTCTTTAGCGAAACACACACACAACTAGAACAATGAACACAATGAACAAACTTCAATAAATTAATGTCGTACTTTAGGACACCATACATATATATTTAGCCAGTTTAGTATACCATATCTATGTAGTACATTAATATATATATATATATCTACTCAATGCATATTTTATCCAAGAAGTTATTTATCAACGATACCAATATATATTATATAGTCATTAATCAGTTTAATATATATCCACACACACACACACTCTCACACAGACACAGACACAGACAGATAACATACGCTACATATATGTATATATGTACTGTAGATCGATTACTACTCCCTTTTTCTTTGGTATTTCTTCATTTTGTTCTCTTGCAGTAGCTTCCAGTAGTCAAAACCCATTCGGATGTCAATTACGTTTTCAAAATTACGAAAATTCTATTCTCCCATTTTTTGGCATAGAGAATCTCTTACGTATAACTAGAACTAATAATAAAATTAATAATAATACATGATAAAGGGTAAATCTCACCATCAAGGGATAGTTAGATGATGGCTTAAGGCACGAGCACGTTATAGTAGGGAAATACTTGCACAAGACCTGACAAAATGCATCGCTGCAACCCAACCCCACCCCACCTCACCCACCCAACGAGTGCGGCTGCGGGTGCGGGTGCAATTGCAAGTGCAACGAGAGCATTTTGCCCCACGGTTTCTTGTCCTTGTTTAACGAGAGTAGTTTGTAGAGTTTTGGATTTCACATATGTATGTATGAATAGTATGGTACTCACAGAAAAACACCCAATACAAATACCGATACCAATACCAATACCAATACCAATACACATCTCATGCAGAACGCGGTCGACTGAGAAGCAGTGCGATTTGGGCTCCGGTTTCGCGGAGGTAACGCAGTCCATATGCCCAGTAAGCCGTCCACCCGAAACTTGAACCACAAACCGCCGCTGAGTCGACCGGTGGCAGGCATAGAATAGAGCGGAAGTAGGCCGAATATATATTTAGAGTGTATCCTAGGAGTCACGCGAGTCAAGTCAAGTCAAAGTCAAGTAAGGAATATTTAGCAAAAGACAATCTAGAGAACTAGCAAAAGGAGGGATGGAAGGCAGCAGGCAGCAGGCCGCAGGCCGCAGGCCTCAGGCAGGGAGGATGGAAGGAGTGTAGAGACGTTTGCTAACCCATACAGTGTACTGGGGCTTATAATTTTCCGCATAGGCATTCATCTGAAGCAATTAAAGATGAAATTGTAGTTGGAGGAGGAGGAGAAGGAGGAGGAGAAGGAGGAGGAGAATATAGTGTACAGGATATTGCAGAGGAGGAGAAGGAGGGTGAGCGCTACCTAGATGTGTGCTAAATACTGAAACTCTTGCGAGCTGAAGGCAAATGCAATGCGGAAGGACGATCGATTTCCGATCGATACTTTCACAGCAGCGGTTCGAGGAGTAGAACTACTGGGTCCAAGCCAAAACTAAGAATATATTTTCGTGCATTTTGTAGAGTTGAATACAAAACA
This sequence comes from Drosophila helvetica, assembly GCA_963969585.1. NCBI lineage: Eukaryota > Metazoa > Arthropoda > Insecta > Diptera > Drosophilidae > Drosophila > Drosophila helvetica. The sequence goes on along the minus strand of OZ018401.1, from coordinate 18,017,022 downwards.
ACACCCAACACACACACACACACACAACACGAATACAAGCCACGAAACAAAACAAAAAGTAACCCAATAAAACACGGAATGCCGATACGCAGATACAGATACTCACAGACACAGACACAGACAAAAGATACAGAAACAGATACAAAATTACACCAAAAATGGAGTGGAATTTAAACTGCATGATGTGTATATAACAACTATAGAGAAGCTATATATATATATATAGATATATGTATACATATATATTTTTTTCTATTCATATAAGTGAAATTTTTGAACAAAAGAAGAATAATGGAGAAACACATGAAACGCAAGTCTTATGAAAACCTAGCAAGTAAGGCAACCGAAAAGCGATCAAACGATCATAACGATCGAACGATCGAACGATCAAACGATCAAACGATCGAAATGAAATGATCAAAATGTTGATGACGATGTGACAGTAACCGAATGAGCGGGGCCTAAGCAGATGCAGACGCAGGAACAGATATACCTTAATGATATGCCTAACTGTACGAGTTACAACCTACTATAATATAATGATAAATATAATAAAGCAGAATATATATGTACCTATTATATATATTGTATGATATGATGACATGTTATTTATTTTCTACACCCCACTGTACAAAGGATACTTTTACTGCTTTCCCATTTCCCAGTTCATTTCATGGCCTCATATTATTTCCCCATTTTTCCATTTCATTTTTATGAACTTCCCTCTGAAAGACAGAGCTACACATCGCAGCGAAAGACAGAGCGGAGGAACTAAGTAGCTTTGTCCCTCCCCTCCACTAACTTTATATATATATATGTATATGTGTATATATATATATTTATTGTGTATTTATATTTAAATGATTATATGATCTATGATTGCAAGTCTGAAAAGTATTTCTATCGAAGAGTTCTAAACTGCTTAATTGTTAATTTGTGCTTCGAAAATCCTATCCACTTAATGGCCACTGAGAAGCACTGTAAATTACAAAACAACAAACAAACAAACAACCAACCAACAATACAATACACAACATACAAAGTAATCCTAATCTAAACTAAACTAAACTAAACTAAACTAAAGAAATAAATATATATATACCTATATATTATACAAAACTTATATACCATATACAATATATACGAATATACATATAGTATATATATATATCTATTTTTTTTTGGAAGTAGAGTAGTCCCAAATCGGACGTAAGAGAGGAGCAAAACAAAAACATACAAACTGCATACAAAGAAAAACTAAAAAAGAATTACTAAGTACGATATGCACTGCAAGCACTGAGGAATTTGATTCAATTTTACTTAAGATTACGAGAACGGGCGAAATTGAAATTGTAGCATTAAAAGGAAAGAAGAAGGAGGAAAATTACATATGTATAACTAAAACTCAAAATTACAACCTTACGGCATTACCATAAAGATTCAAATTCATTTTTCGATATACGATTACGATTACGATTTCGATTCCGTAAATATTGATAACGTGGCATAATTTTTACAGTAATGTTGTTGGGAAAGTCGTGAACGGATTGGAATTTGGCTCTGCAGCATTGGCATATTACTTAGATCTCTACACAAACAGCAAAACACTTACCCCCAACACCACCACCACCAGTCGCGCACACCCACCCACCCGCCACTCACACCACTCATTGAATACAAAACAAAATAAATACATATATACTATACTCGTATAGGACAAAATGAATATCTCTAATGTACCAAAGAAAGTACGATACCAATTTTCGAGTAGTTTCACCTACGCAGCCTCTGCAGCCCCTCTCTGGGCTCACTCACTCCCCCCATAGACACCATAGACACCATAGACACCATAGAGCCCCAAAAACCAGAGCTTATCTATAACCCTGAACCCCTCATTTTTACACCAAAATTGTACAAATTTCGGATATGCAAAAAGATAAAACCAACCTGTACTGTAAACCTTTTTACTGAACTTTGTTCTCTAACCTCCAGCTGCATTTTATCTATCCAGAATCTAAGATAACAACAACAACAAAATATAACCAACAAAAACGAAACAAGCAAATAAAGCAGGCTAATTCCAAATAATTAACAACAGGCCGATACCATCCATAAAACTGCTTACAAAAAAAAAAAAATTAAAAATTAATAATAATAACATATGTATACATTTTCCGACACAATATTATGGCGAAATAAAATTTTTTGTTTTTGGTATCAAAACTGATTTGTATTTCTCTCTGGGTTGGGGTGGAGAAAGATAATCACTATTCTCGCGGGATAGGGAAACCTTTACCATCAGCTCCAAGATTCCAACATGATTGAAGGGCATTCTTCATAGGAGCCTTGATGGACTTGTACCTAACTTGGTGAAAGAGCAGTTGCCCCGACTAGATTATAATGCTTTTATAATACGTATCTCAGTGGCGACATCTGACGATGACTTTCGACCACCGAATTTGACCGTTGGCTGCGCCACTGTGAACCATATTTCCCAGCGCTAGACCTAAAAGTGTTGCATACTTTTTAACTGAAAAATAAACGAAATTGATTTAGTTCAAAGAGTAATGCGTTTTAAATAAATAATGATACTAAAGACTTACCTTTGTAATGAAAAACTGTTTTCGATGTCAATGTCGGCTTGGGGCAGAATTTCCAATATTCCAGCCACAAAAATCTCGAAAAGTTCCTTTCAAGAGTTGTCCTTCAGTTTGTTTCTGTATATCAAATATACAAATATTATTAATAAATAAGTTTAAAAAAAGAAATTAATAAATATTTAAAATATAATATACGACGAATTCTAAGAAGATTTTCCGAAGAAACCATTGATCTAAAATCAATTTGGAGCTTCCGGTTGTTAAAGAGAAATAGTTCGTATTTTGTACAGTGAAGTCTCGCTTGGTCCTTTTTATGTACTCCATACAAATTGACCCACTCTAATGTACATATGTACACATATTTTTAAATAAGTAAGCTTATGATTTATGTTATTTAACAGTACTAGCAGATCCGCGCGCTTTGCTTCTAGACCAAATGAAATGAAATAGGTGTTCAAACACACACTTTTGGACAAAATTTGAAATTTGTTTAGCTAATTTTTCATTTTTGAAGTACCTTTTTAAAGAAAAGTACAAATATTTGTTTATAAAAACCAAGCCACATACTCTGGCTATCATTTTAAAAAAACCGCATGCAATTTGGTGCATTTCTACAAATTTATGGTAGCGATATTCTGCATATGACATATGGGTATCGCTGTTCGAAAAAAAGAAAAACTGATTTTGAGCCGAATAAAATGGTTGTACAAATTTCTCGAACCGTTTCACAGTGGGTCATACCTTCTATTTAGCTCTTATAAACAATTAGCGTCGAAAGCAAAAGAGATATTGTCATCGTGTTTTTTTAATTTTTAAATTAAAAAAATAAGGTATATTTCAAATCATTTCTAATGACTAGTAAAAAATATACAAAGTATAAAAAATATTAATCAAAATCAGATTCTGGTCAGATCTAGATGCTAAAGCAGACTTCAAATTTCTGAATTCTGCATGTTTTGAGGCAAACAATGAAACTACAAAAATTCATTAAAATCAGATCGAACCAATTAATTACTTAATTACTTACTTTAGCCTAGACAATTCTGGACATTTTTAGATAAACTCTACGATAGATAGCTAAAAACTGTGTGCCTACAAAATATTTAAGGTTATGATTTATAGTGTTTTTTCGGGTAAAAAAATAGAATTAACATGCAAACTAATATTTCTATTTTACCGTACGTACCTTTAACTTTAGAGAAAGAAATTTATTGAACAATTTCGGTTTATCTGTTAAAATTACACACTTTTTTGCACCGGGTGAAAATTTTAACACAAATTTTTTTTTTGCTCCAGAGAAAACCTTTTCATACTTTGAGAGCGTACAACTCCGTAAATATCGATGTTAAAAATATGAAAAAAATATCCACAAGGTCCATGATGTATTCTTAATCGAATGGTTTAAGAAAACTAATGTTTTGCGGTTTTGGAAAACTAGGTTTATATGAGCTAGATAGGCCGTTTGACCCACGCTGCAGCGTGCTAAATTTTGTTGTATAACTCTGGAGGCATGGGGCTGCCAGCCACTCTGTAGAAGCTCTTGCTCTGCCCAAGCTTTTCGCTGTTTAAATATCTGCCTCGTTCCACTGTGCTGCTATCGGAGAGACAGAGAGAGAGAGAGAGCGAGAGAGGAGATTGGAGCGGCATTGCACACGTTGGAGCGTCGTTTAGAAAGCGCCGTCAAACGGTGGAGCGCTTCCAGTAAGCGGCGCAGACTCAGAGCGTTCGGTTCGTGTTAACGTTCGGCAAAGCGAATCGCGCACGGCTTTCCAGCACAATATATACAATATATACTTTTTTTGCGATTTTTGTTGGGTTTTTGGTCGTGATTGAAGCTGCAGCACACAGGCAACAGGCAAAAGCAGGCAACAGGGAAATGTAAATGAATTTACTATTAAAAACTGGGCTCAAAAGTGCCGCCGCCTCCCCTTGAATCTTGGTATCTCCGTGTATCTATGTGACTGCCGTATCTTTGTGTATTTTTGTGGCTGCTGTATCTTTGTGTCTCTGTGTGCTTGTGCATCTGCTGTTACAGTTGTCACAGTGTGGCATCCACACACATAATCGTGCTGTGCTCCCAGTTACGCCTCAGAAAACACACCGTAAAAAAAAAACTGAAAAACAGAAAAACATAAAAAAAAATACTATCTTTTGGCGCTCATTTCCATGCGTTACGCTTTGCTGCATTGCATGGCCCCGCCGCCGCATAGATTCATACATCCATGAGATACATCGAGGGTCCGCAGCGGGTCCAGAGCTTAGCTAACAAATTGGTTAGATAAATTAAGCAAAGACTGTGAAATTGGCAAAAAAAAAAAGAAAGAGAAAAAAACGAAACGAAACGAAACGCAAAAAACTGAAAGTACAAAATTGAAGACAGTGCCTGGCAAAAGTATATGCACAATACTTATTATATGTGAATGTCTGCTATTTTCCCTCCCCTCATCAATCAGAATCAATCAATCAATCAATCAATCATCGTTATCCATCATCCGTGCAACGTCCTGTGCCTCCTCCTTCCTGCTGTTTCGATTCCCGCGCGGCCCCGAGGCCGTTTGGGTTCTCCGCTTCCACGCGAAATATGTCACAATTCCGCGATAATTCATGGGTGAGTGAAGATTGAGATCGGTTCAGAGATCGAGATCGAAAGCCACTAGAGCTTCCACTAATTACCGACTACTAACCAAACTATTGCACATTGCACATCAGCAACAGCAACTGCCGCAGCAACTGCCGCAGCAACAGCACTCTCTATAACGCACGCACTAACCCAGATATCTCGCAGATACCACTCGTAGATGTTGCTTCGAATTTTCGATATTTGCACACCCCATTCCCCCACTCTCCCACTCCATCTGTCCCCCATTCGCCCCCTCTGCTTCTTCTCCTAATTGCTCCAAATCGTTAATTAACCTGTGGGGTAACCCCGCGATTGGCCAATTGACCCGATTTTCACACAGCTTCACAGCCATAGCAGCATCGCAATCGCAATCCATCGATCCATCGATCCATCTCTCATCGAAAGGAAAACCGATCTTTACATTTAGTGGGAAATGCCAGAACAGCGAAAGAAAGAATCAGCGCTGTATTTTCGCAGAGTTTCGGTGTCGAGGTCATTCGAATAACTTAATCGCACATTTCTGGGCTCTAATCTATAGCTTTTTAACGAGAGTGTGTCGTCGAAAGTCGAACAGTTTTTGAATAAAATTATAATGAACAAAACTAAAGAAAATAAAATAAAGTGTGTCCCAACAAGCGGGTCAAACGGGCATCTCTGAGCGAATATTTTTGATCGCCCACCGAATCTAAGCTGAAATTGGATCGAAATCATTATGCGAAGCCATTAGCTAGGAGCTTAATCCCACATTATCTGGGATATTTAGCGGGTTTTTAAATGATTTGCAGGCCTAAAAAGGTTCGGTAATGCGTGATACGCATCATGCGGGAGCGCCCATCGGTCGGTTTTCGCATTTCCGAGCATAGCAAGCTTCGACCTGGTGTTCCTTGGACCTTGGTCTTATTAGTTAGTTATATTTAAAAAAGTCTTCGTTAATCTAAATCTTTTCCAAGACAGGAGTACTCTAAATGATCTTCCAGCGATTTTCTAAGTCTTAAAGTGGTGGATAAGACTATCCAATCTAGTATTCTACGTACCTTTGGATAGATTGTCTTTGCAGCGGTGTTTCATTTGCGATTTCCTCTGTGACCAACCCAGAAATAAAGCTCTTGGACCCTCTGGCAGGCCATCTATCTTTTTTTAGAGATCTGTCAAAATGCAGTTGAGCTTAAAGAGAAAAGCGCTTTCCATCTTTAGCCCAGAAAAGAATCGTGAATGCAATCTGGAACACATATCTTTCTGTAGCCCAAAGGTAGACCCTACACAAGGTCGTCCGTCCCCGGCTTTCTTTCCATCGAGCGAGTTCACGGCTGTATAGAATGTGGCGCTTTCGGTATCTGTATCTGTATCAGTAATCGCATTATAATGCTGACTCTTGTGCATTCTCCGATAAGCCCCGCAGGTTCCACTCCCACACTCCCACACGACCCCACTCCACTCCACTCCAGTCCTCTGCCAGTGAGGGCACTCCCTCCTACAACGAGCCAGGTGGATGGTTGCGCAAATATCGTGACTCCCAGAGAGTGACGTCGATGGCTGGGTGGCTGGCTGGCTGGCTGGCTGGCTGGTGGGTGGGTGGGGTATTGTCTGCCCATCTTCGGGATGCATTTGGACGGGTTTTACGGATGCCACAGGTGCAGCAGCCACAGCCACCAGCTGCTTCCTGGATTTCGACTTCAAGTTCAATTACGGCCACAAATTGTCGTCAAGCCAAGCCAAGCCAAGGCAAGGCATTGGCCATGGTCATTGGCGGCGGCAACTTTCACTCTACGATGACGATAACGATGACGATGATGTGGAGGCTGTGATCTGTGATCTGTGATGTTGATGCCACATTTTGTCATAATTTTTCCCCCCAATGTGTGAGAAAATGTGTGTATCCGAAAACGTTTTATATCTGCAGAGGCAGAGCCAGATACAGAGACAGGGGCAGAGGCAGAGTCGACGTGCAAGCGGGTTTCTTCTTTCTTTCTGGTCTTTCTTTTTTTGGGCAGACGCATTGCGAAATGATTTCCACAACAAGTCGAGTCGAGGGGCCTCCGACGACGACAATGAACTTTTAATTACCCCAAAGACTTGTTTCGCCAAATGCAGACGGAGGCGGAGGCGGAGGCAGAGGCGGAGAGGAGGAAGCAAAGCCAGCCACAAATTCAAATTAGCTTCGATGGAAAAGCGCGCGAGCGGAAGGAAAAACTGACTTTGGCTACAGGGAAAAGCAAAGTACGAGAAGAGCCATCGCCATCGCCATTGCCATCCCCATCATCATCCCCATCGACAGGCCAGGCCATGATCATATGCAATTTGCAGGCTGTCTGCTGGCTGCAATCATCTCTCTTTGTTTCGACAAACCCTTCCCCTCCTTCCTTCCCTCCTTTCTTCGCTTCCCCCAAAAAGAAAACAAGATTAGATTTCAATTGCAGATTCGTGGGATTCAGCCGAAATTATGAATAAGTGTTCAGTGGAAATATCTCGGGCTAATCACTGATTGAGCAGAGCCAGCAATGATTAGATTTAAAGCCCAATCAACCACGTACACAAAAGATACTTTATCCTGTGATGATGTGATGATTTCTTCATAAAGAAGGGACTAAAAAGGAAAGATCAATGGTTTTGTGAGGGATTATTTTGTCATTGGAAATACAGCAACAAGGAAAAGCAGCAGAAGGAGCAGCAAGAGATTCATTTGTATCTACATACTTGTAAGTGTGTTCCAAGTCACAGTTCAATTCGCTGTCTATAAAGACATTCGAGTGCCTGTTATCTAGTGGAGAGATATATAAATAGAACTCTGATATCCCCTCAAATACCAGTAGTCATAAATGTAAATATAATTTAATAAGAATCGTTCAAGGTGAGGAAAAGACACACATGCATGTAAGTGGAAAGATACTTTATCATATGAGAGCCCATAGGGGATTCGAAGTAATGCCCAAGCATTAAAATGGATGAAAGATAGGTGGATACATGATACGATAGATAGAGGAAGAATAAATAAATATATAAAGGATAGATACGAGATACATATGAATAGGTGAATGTAAGATAGGTAGATGAAAGCGAGATACATAAATGCCGAATAGATTGATGAAAGATAAAAGATGAGAGACTGAGAGATAGATACAGATATAGATACAGCAATACCATTATAGGATGAAAGATGGAAAAATGGATGGATGATGAAAAGATATATAGCTAGATTAAAGCTTTAGTCAATGGATATAATAGGTAGCCGTAGATACTTTCTCTTCCCTTCAACTGTTTATCCTACAATTTGTACGGCGGACAACTCCCTCTCTTAAACGCCCTATTTATATAAGCAAAGATGCCACATGGGGCTGTCTATCTATCCGTAACTTGAACACATGTCCAAGTACTTTATTAAGTATATGTTTGTGTGCCTCAAAAGATACAAATGTATCTCTACCAGCTGCTACTCTACTGCTACTGCTTGTTGTTGGTGTTGTTGTTGTTTCATTACTGGCGAAATATAAAAAGGAAATTTCGCGACAATTAAACAGTGAAAGTCGCTAAAATGGATCGTTGTGGCATTAGCTATTACCCCGCAACTCCGCATACAACTACGACTACGACTTGTTTTTTTTTTGTTTTTTTTTTTCTGGGCTCCTCTCTTCTGGTGGTGATATGACAGATTTAATAATAAGAAAAAACATTGAGAAATATGGGGCCGCAGAGAGACAGGGAGAGAGATGATGAACGATAAACGAAGTACACAGAAAAAGAAACAGAAACAGAAAAAACTGTGTTGAAAATAATCATCTTTTTTATATATTTTTTTTTGCTTTTTGCTGCTCCACGAAAAAAAGCTTTTTTTTATTTTTAATTATATTTCTCTCTGGATTTTGTTGCTCTTTCTGGTTTTTGAGTTAACGAATGCATATAACTGTTAAGCTGTTGAAGCCCCCTCCACCACCACCACCACCACCACCTGCACCTCCCTCCACCCCTCCACACAACCAAGAAAAGGTTGGGTGCTGACCTTGAAGAGCCGCCGCCTGTTCGGGCCAAGTCACGTTCAATGCTATGGCTATGGCTATGGCTATAGGCTGCTACTGCTACTGGTACAGGTACTGGTATGATATATGCGCATATTTATATATATGTACATATGTAGAGCACAGCGGAGCAGCAACTCTTCTCGCGGGGCATTAACTGTAATTGATTTTCAGGCCTCAGACTCTGTGTCCAATTCGGAGGGGCCAAAAGAAAACCCAACAAACGACACCAGCAAAATGGTAACGAAAACGTGCCCAGACTCTGGATCTGGCTCTAGGTCTGACCTCGTTCGAGCCCCCCAAAACAAAAGCAAGTGTATCCTCTCCTCTCCTCTCCCCCTCTCTCTCTTTCGTGGGTTTTTGTATCTATAACAACAATAAATGGGAGAAAGAAGAACTGTTCTCCTTTCTCTCCATGCTTTTGCTTCAATGAAGTTTTCCCCTTTCTCTTCAAGATACCACGACACCTCCTACACATGAATGTGTTAAGTTTTCGGGTTTACGGAGACGTTGTACCCCTGATCTGTTGATCGATGAAGGGCTTGATCGAATGAATGGCGATTAAATCGATCGATAGAGGAGGATTTTCTACACAAATTTCCATTGGTTAGGAATGGCACAAAGTGGAGGCCTACAGGTCCTACGTTCACATGCGAATGGCATTGATTACGCTGTACAGACTTCCCCTAAGCGAAAGGGCACTCTCAGAGATAATTTGCCAAGCGCTGTGCTTTCAACTTGAATTTTCTTTAGTTTTCAACAAAATTGGTTTAAATTGCAAATAACCAGAACGATCTTTAATCGAATATGTACCTAACACCCAAACCAAAAATCGCTTTTCATGCAAAAATTGATTCATTTCGAATCACAATCTAATCGATATACGTACGTACGTATGCATATCTGAAAGAAATTCTAACTATGAATCAGCAGCCAGGGTATTAGGGCTTTCCATGCAGTGGTGGCAGTCGATTTTCCAAGCTTTTGCTGCTGTCGTTCGTCAGCACACGATTACCTTTCCCCGTTGAGAGATCTCCAAGCCAGTCAACACCCACACTGAAGCACTGAATGGCAACCATTCAGCTCGAGACATCGCCATCGCCATCGACATCGGAGACATCGCATTCAGAGAGCGAGGAATTCTCGTTCTCGTTTCGCTTTTCGTGTTGAATGCCTCTTAATTGTTGTTCCACAAAGCGATAGATAAACAATTTTGCACGAAAATAAAAAAAGCAACAAGAACAGCCCAGAATGTATGTATACTGAAAATAAATAACACATAAACGCCGCGGCGTTCTACGCCGGGTTCTACACTGGATTTGTCATCGGAGTAGCACAAAGTACAAGGTACTCATCGTTTTTCGAGGGCGTGAGCCCCCAGAGAACATTAGTCACTGCCTCCGGAATTAAGGCAACGAAACACTGACCTACATCGCCACGTCGATGGAGGAAAAGGAAGTAATTCTGGGCCATTTTATGTCTTCCGAAAATTGCATAAGCCTTTCGCCACGACGGAGTACTGTGAGGGGGAAAATTGGATGAAAAAGGAGTAATAGTGGTCAAGATTCTTCTGTAGATTGGATTAGTTTTTGAGGGAAAAACACCAGCATTTTGTATCAGACAGATACAAGGAACTGTCTTTTATCCATTGTAGATGTCAGCTAGACTTCTTGATCATTTGCCTGGAATATTATTGAATGAAATGCTGTCTATATATCAATGGAATTGATCATACATACATATTTGTGAATGACATATCGAGTGTAATGAACCACATTCATTTGTCACAATGCAGAGTCATATTCATAGATAATATTCGCAAGAAAAGAAGTTCCTTTGTCCAAAGTCGGTCAAAAAGACTGCAATTATGGTGGGAATTTCTTGAAATCTTGAAATAAATTATTACCACTTGGGCACAGAGAGTATATTAATGAATTTGTGGCTTTAATTGGCCTCTGGTCGGCGTCGTTCTCCTTGTGCCACTGACGGACGACAGTTCGCTGAACTTGAAACCAGATTGTGGATTGTGGATTGTGGCTGGAAACAATGATACAGTAATGGGGCGATAATGATAATGCCCCCCAATCGATTCGATTGCCAGATAGCTTCGAATTTCATTAGCCGAGTGGGCGCTTAAGCCATTCAGGGGGATCTGTTCAGATGTGTTCAGATAATGGGGCTTTGGCATTCATTGAGGCATTTCCCGATCCATTCGATGTGCATTGTGAATGGGCTGCGAAGCGTGCAACAAAAAGGCGATTCCAAACTCATTGCAAATGCCAGAAAATCGAGAGGTGTTCGAGGGGTTTTCGTCACAGCAACAGCTACGACTGGGGCTTCCAGTTCCATTAAGTGTGGTTCTGGCCTCGTTTTCGGTACCTGTAGTCTTCCCCAAATTCCAGTTGTTGCCACACAACAACTTCCCAGTCTGACTGGGAATTGGAACCGTTCTTTGAACATATCATACATAAAAGAGCGTTCTAAAAGAACCCGAAAATAACCCACATACATATACAAGAAAAACAACAACATACATTTCCAAATACATTCTTTTTATTAATTAAAAGAATAAATTATATATGTATGTAATGTAGGCTATACAAAAATGAAAAATAATAGGTACACAAATAAAGAAAACTGATAATAAAAATATAACAATCAATTGAATAACTTGAATGGCGTCGTCGTCAGATTCCATTTTTCTGCTTAAATCGTTGTCGTTATCCTTGTCAATATCCTTGTCCTTTTTTGGCGTCGCTTGCATCATCGTGTATCAATAATCCACCTAACTGTCGACAGGATATCCAGGGTAGAGAACGAAGAGCTAAGGGATATATTAATTTTGTATATAAATATATTCTTGATCAGCATCTATGGCAGAGTTGGTATACGTCTAGAGTAACGACTGAGTAATGGGTATACAAGTAGAGCCGCGGCCCTTGCCGCATCGTTTAGTTCGAGTTTCATTCGCGTTTATTTAGTTTCATCCTTTTTGGTGAGAAAATAAATATGAAAGAACCATTGTAGTAAAGAACCAGCCTACTAGGAATAGATTCTCCACCGTCCGACTGGATTGTTTGCCCCGAAACGCGTGTGGCAACCACCACGCCGGTGTGTGTGTGTGTGGCTAGTCCACCAATGCCTTTCTTTTGAGTGTGGGCTACGCATTGGCTTTGTTTTGGGTTTTTAGGAAGGGTAACTACTGCCAATATTTGCTTTACAGCAGAGCTCTAGTTAAGTGCACCGACTATCTGCTACCGACTAGACTGCCTTCTGCCTTCTACCTTCTACCTTCTGTCGGCTGCCGATTGTTGATTGTAATTTTCCCCCCGAGACACTCTGACACTCGCAACAACTTCTGACTGGTTAGACTCGTTCCGTTCTGCGTTGCACGTTCCGCCGATCCGCCGTTCCGCCGATCCACTGCCATGTGAACTTTCTTTGAATCGAGAATCGAGTTGTGTGTGTTTCGAGTCTTGGCCCACTTCATGGCTCCACATAGAGAATCATCTACAATGTTTGTTCATTCGTTTGTGTGCCGCCAGTGGGGTACACGGGGCGTATGCGCAATATGAGCTGTGTGTGGCAATTGTCGGTGATTTTTTGTGTCCGACTTTCGGTGTGTGATTGAACACTTTTTGCACATGGCAAAGCCACTAATTATTATCTATGCACATATACACTGAAACTGAGAGAGGGTATTTGAACATTGTCGATGCTTTACAGAAAAGTTCGCAAACAAAATTGAATCACATTCATTCGCATTCTAAGCTTAATTCACACTTTAAATGCTATTCGCTTCGATTGTTCAACACATCAATACTTTCTGACTCAGATTCTTGAAAATAAATCATCAATTGGCATGCAACAGAGTATTTTAGGCATTATACGATCGAAAGTAATATATTTCTTAAAGAAAACACTCAAACAAAGCATTTCCTTCATTTGGGATTTTATTCAAACCGGTTACTATACATATATGTATATAGTCGGTGTCATAAGAATAATTCTTCAATAAAATAGGTCTTGAGGTGTGCAGTTATTTATGTTTAATTTAGAAACCAAAGTTTTGTTACACAAAATCCTAGCAAAAGTACAACAAATCTACTCTATAGGATATATACTTTGGTATTTATATCTAAGGCCCCCCGTTGATAGCATTTCTTTCGACTGTGTGTGTGTGTTTGTGTGGGGACCTTAGTTCAATGGGGCTTATCTACCGGAGGAAGGCATTGACTTTGTGTCATTTGTCTATATATAGCCCTAGCGATGCATTAACTTACGACTGAAATCATCAGCCAGTCAGTCGGAGCTTATTCACACCTGTTGTTGGCCAAGTTCGTTGTCGCTGTTGTCGTTGTCGTTGTCTTGGCCAGGCCTATGGCTGTGCCGGAAGTTTGGCAGAGCCAAATTTTCATTCAGGCATTGCAACGCATCATCGTATATGGGCATGCCATCACGTATTAAATAGAAAGTGGACACAGGCCTTAGATCCGAAATCCAATACCCAACCCCACTCTTTGCCACAGCCTAAACCATACACCTCACTCTTTGCCACAACCTAAACCATACATTAATGCACACTGCATATGCGGACATGTCCATGGACTGTTGCCCATCACTGTACATATTTAGAAATTATTTAGTCTGTACGATTATACGATTATTTAGTAAGTAAATTTAATGAACCCTCCATGCCCTGCCCCACCCAACCCCTTATCCCTCTACTTTCACTCTCTTTTCCACACTCTCAACTGTCTCTCTCCCTCTCTCTCTCTCTCTGTGTGTGTGTATGTGTGAGAAAAGCTTGCAAATGCCCGCTCTTACGGCGTGCTTAAAAGCTTACGCTGCTCGGCCCGTTATGCTAGAGCCAAGTCCAAGTCGGCGATAAATCTGAATGCGCACCTGAAGAAGCAGCAGCAAAAGGAACAACAACAACAGCAAGAGGAGGAGAAGAAGGAGAAGGAACAGCATCAGAAGAGGAAGAAGAAGGAAGAGCAGCAGCAGCAGCAAAAGAGAAGGGGCCAGAGTCTGTGCGAGGATCAGCCCATCTATGCGAATGTTGATGAGGTGGTACTTGACCTTGGAACATCATCGACAGACGATGCTCTAATGGGGAATGCACAGGTAAGCACGCGAGAACCAGTTCTCTCTGTTCCAGTTCCCCATCTGTGTTCGTTCGCTCCTCAACCAACAACCCATCAACAACCTACTATCCATCGATCCAGACCGAATCTGTTCCACGTCGCTCGTTTAAACCCCATTAAAAAAAATCGTCGTCTAACCCCAATCGAAATTAATTTTATTATGTGTTTGTCCTTCAATTCACTCCACTGTATCGTAAGCCCCCCCATCCCACTCCATACCACCCCATAACCCCTCTTTCCCTGTCACTCTCTTAATTGCGTTTTTTAAACTCGTTTTTATGCCTGCCCTGCTGTTCGGCATTTAGCAGGCAAGTGCAAGTTGATGCCTAAACAAAGGCTAAAAGCACACAAAAGCCCACCGCCACAGTGCAAAAGAGAGAAGCTGAAACAGAAACAGAAAAAGCAATTTCAGGTGTACGAGTACTCGTATCAGATAACAGTTAACACGTATACGCCCGTCCGCACACACAACACACAAATGGAATGAAGACATAAAATGCGCGGTGCAGAACTTGGCTAAGGCTTTGTGGAATAAGCTTTTGTGGTGGTGGAATTTGCTGGTGCAAAGCTCTGCCTCCTCCATAACGGTGCACAGTGGGAGATTTTAGCCAATTTAGCACGGAACAACTAAAGGTGGATCTCCCACTGTGCGGTAGTGGATTTCATTGCATTTTCATTAATCAAATACTCATATTGGTGTTGGGTCTTACCATTTAAATGTTGTCATACCTCAAATATCCCCAAATACTACTCATACTAAACCATCCTCCCCCGCTCTTTTGCAGGTAAGCTTCCGAATAAAAAACAGTAACTCGGGTGAAAGCTCTTTTCACAGCCCACGACGAACAACGACAAATAAAAGAGTGTAAGTAAAGCCCCTTTTTGGTAGCAAATGTAATGTAACTCTTGCGTCGATCTTCAAGCACAATTAAAGCCCCTTTCCAGCACGATCTTCAAGCACAAGTAAAGCCTGGATCTTCAAGCATCAAAGGAATCTCATAAATGTCACAACAGTCGCTGCTCAAAAGTTAATTTAAAATTTTAAAACAAAAAACAAAAAAAACAACCCGCTCGAACAACAACATTTCTCGATCTATTGTTTGCGGTTGGTGCAAGAACCGCTCCAATGTCGGTCAAGCAGCAAGTGCACCCAAAGCCGGGTGACGTCGGTCGCGACGGTGTCGTGTGAACGGTTACCTCCGATTATGAGGCAGTGGGGGGGAGGGGGGACGAGAGCTGCATAAATTTACAGGCAGTTATGCAACCTAACCTGGAACCTGGAGAATCTGGCAATGCGATGCTACCCATAATACCGGTACTTGTCAACGGCAGACTCTCAGTCAGTCTCTCTCTCTCTCTGTCTCTTCTTTCTTAGTCTCTCAGTAAGCACGTGCATTTGGCTGTTTAAATTTATTGCAGAACTGGCAGTCGTACAGTGGGCAAGGTCAGGAATGGTGAGAATGCAATTGGGTTCAATGGGGGGTCCAATGAAAGAATATGTAGAGGATAAATCAGAAATTATTAAATGGATAGCCAATATCCTAAATATTTTAAACAGATTCCAGTTTTATGACGAAAAAAAACTGATTAAATGCAAGAATGGCTCAAACAAAGCCGCTTTTATAATACAAATGGAATTTTGTTATGCATATAACGCACTAAAATTAGTTCTTACTTTCTTTAAAATTTTTACACATATTAAATACTGATACATTTGTATGAAATGCGTAAAATTTCTCTTAAGAAAATTTCGCTATTGAATAATTATTTAATTAATTAATTAACCACTTTCGAGGCCCACTGTGAAACGGTACATTTGCAGCCCAATCAGCGTGTACCGCTTTGCATGCTGCGCAGACGTCGTCGTCGTCGGCGATGATGCCGCCGCGACGGCTGTACCGTAAGACGGCGCGCCGTTCCATTCAAATATTTGGCCTACGCGTTGTCAACAACAACAGCCAGCATCAGCGCAGCAGGAGCAACCGCCGCCGAAGTCGCAGTCGCGCAGAGAGCCGAGGAGAACCAACAACAACAAGAACAAGAGCAGGTGCAGGTGCAGAGATGCACCATCAGAGCGCAGCATCAGCAGCAATAGCTCTCCTGCGTCGGCGCAGCCCATATACTGCTCTTTTCGGTTACGCTCTCTCTCTCTCTCTCAATCTCTGTTTTGAACTGCTTGGCGCTCCGATGGGTGCTCTGCTGCTGCCTGCTGCTGTTGCCGCTGCTTCTGATGCCTACACTTCGTTCTGGCCGACAGCGAACTTAGTCTGCTGCCGCGCGCGACTTCGCTTCGACCGTTTTGTCTGTGTGTGTTCTAAAATTAGTAGCTGTAAATGTCGCTCTGCCGACGTCGTCGATGTCGTCGTGCAATCTGCTCCCATAATTAAAATAATATTTATTTTTGGTAAATTTTTAGCACAAAATATACCACCCCCTCGCCAACCCCCTATACCTCTGATACACCTGTACGTTTGCATAACCTATGTACGTGCCTGCGTGTGTGTGTGTGTGTGCGTGCGTGTTAGCCCGAAACGTGCGAAGATATAACAACAAAATGCATTAGCATTGGATTAATTATAATTTTTTTGTTTTTTGTGTGTGGGTTTGTTTTTTGATTGATTTCCTTCGAAATTGAATGAGAATTGTTTTCGTGTGACTTTAAAAAGGGAATCGAGGAGAGAGAAAAAGAAAGAACAAAAGATACGGATACGGACATTCCATCCATATGTGATACATATAATGTACATACGTACATATAATGCGAAAAAAAAACAAAGAGAAATAACAAACGTAGAAATATGGAATTGTTACAGAATCTTATCTGAAAGATATGTACATACATGGGGTATCTTCCAACAAATCAAATTATTTTTGACCTTGATGCAGTCTTCTCTCCGAAATGAGCTCAAGTTTGTCGTGTGACAAATGCCGCAGGGGGTTGGGGGCTTGGGCAAACGCATCTGACAGATACAGATACAGAACGGATTTTTCTTTTGGCAGACGATGCAACGATTCTCCAAACCCGAAAGAATCTAAACAACTTGAAAATGTGCCAATTATTTTTACGATTCTTAAATAGAAACACAATAAAAAAAAATAAAAGCCCAGAACGACACGCATCTATAGATAAAGATATGGCATAGTATCTGTGGGATACGTACACATGTATGTATTTATAGATATATATTGTATTATGTGATCTTTACATCGGGTGATGGTCTGGTCTTTTCTTTAGAGATTAGCATAACTATTTATGGCCCATCCGCAATTGTTTGGGGGGGGCCAGCCAGAACTCTATCGAATGGGCCTCGCTCGATACCGTTACACAGGTCTTCTGCCCCAAGAACCATTCATTCTCTGCTTAATTAGGCACACAGATACACAACTGCCCTCTGTGTGGGTATGCGTGTGTGTGTGTGTGCCACATTCCACCACACCAGGCAGTGGCAGTGGCAGAGGCACAGGCACAGACACAGGCAGTGGCCAAGAGACAAAGCATAAGCCCAAAATGACCGAATGTCGATAAAAATAAATGCAGTCTTGCCCTTTTTCAAAAGAACAAACGCATTTCTAACAAGATTGACACACCGTCAAAGATGGAGAGATGGAGAGACAAAAGGAGAGGAGCTAGAGTGCCAGAGAGCCAAAGAACTAGAGATATGGAGAGACAAAGAGATGGAAGTGCCAGAGCGATGTCAAACTTTTTCTAACGGCATTCGACATCAGAATAGAAGCGAACCAAAAGAGGGCCCACGTTTGGTACCCAGCCAATTATCGATGAATATTTATTTAATACTGGTTTGAAGATCAGTATAATCTTCAAAAGACCAAAAAAAGATACAATTTTAGTAGGGAATATACGAGATACAATCCAAACCATTATAAGCGCTTTTGTCGGGGCACAACGATGACATTTTCAATAGAATAAAGTAAAGTCATTAGTTACCTTTCGACTGTGATCGCTCTCAAATCAATCTCTACGTTTTTGTCGAGCCACGCACATGTGCAAGCTTTAATTTAAATGATAATATCAGTATTTTCCTGGCATAATACCCAACCTACTAAAAATACTCCCAAAGGTTGTGGCTGTCGCGTTGTGCAGTTGTTGCAGGGCTGCCTGCCTGGCGTCCGTCCCATATGTCAATGACTCTTACAAATTGATCGAGTCGAAGACCCCTAAACGGGTTAATTGTGTTAAATGGTCACCGCCCACATGAACCTCGCACTGCACTCGCAAGAAGAAGCATAGTTGTCGAGGGGCAGCCCCTAGAGATTCCAGAAGATACATTTCTCTAGGCATGTGATGCCTGCCGATGCCTTTTCTTTCCTCTGGATTCATATGAGAGTTTCTTTTCAGTTCATTCAAATGGAGATAATGGACCGACCTCTTATCGCTCGTTCTGCTGGTGGTGTTGCGGTGTTTATCTGTTTATCTATTTGTAGCGCACGGATACAGACACTTATCTGGCAGGTTGTATCTTTGCATCGTGATTCGCATTCATTCAATCTCTTGAACGTGACCTACGAGAGAGCCAGAGACGAGAGAGAGGGAGAGATCAAGAGAGGGCAAACCATTTGAATGGTATTCAGGGAATGAATGTTTTCCAAAGGAAAACAAGACAGTGTTACTCACAATTAAATGCCATGCCATGCCACTCCCCTCCCCTCCCCGCTCATTAGCGAGTATAATTTTTGCATTTTTTCAGGTCTCAGACCTTGCCGCACATTTGGCGCAACATCTTGCGATAAGTTGTGAAAATATTTGCTTTAGTGAAACAGAAAGCGTCGACGCACACAGACATTGTTTATAAGGTTTTACTCTCGGTTCTCTCTACTCTCTATATTCTCTATTTTTGACCAGCATAGCAGACAGATCGCGGGGTTAGAGCGGGTACATAGATGTACAATCTTCCATAGTGATGGATTTTTTTGGGTTTTGGCAACAAAATAGAATCCCCGCACATTTTGTTTATTATTCTAGACATTTAATGAGATAAATGCGCATCATAAACCACTGGCCAGAGCGGAATAGGAATGAGAATGGGGTGGGGATTAGTGCTCAGTAAATAGTCGCATAATATCTTCCAAAAGATACAACAGCAGGAGAGTAGCTGTTTCAGATCGGATCGTTTCAGGCAGCTGTTTTCCATGTTATCCCAAGAGCTCAGTGACAGATGTACATTCTGATATATCCATTACATTAACAATAAATGCATGGGCTATACATATGTTGTACAAAGTGTCCCTTCAGGTGTTCCAAATGGGGTTTTACTTTACTTTTCCTATAAGAACTAAAGTTCTAATTATTTTCCAATCAGTTGAAAGCCAATCATCTTTTGGCGGAGTAGTGTTAAAGTTAAAGTTAAAAAGTGATATTCGAAATTAAAAAAAACATGGAAAAATTGGTATATTGCTAGAGGGGGACAGGACATCCGATTGAAATGTAATCATCCATTAAGAAACAGCCGTGACGGTAATTGCCTTGCGACCTTGGCTCTCCTCCAACTCTGGCCCGAGAACCCTTTTTCCGCGATTAATTCTTTTTATTAATCATAAATTGCCATAAGGACGGAGTTGGAGATGGCAATTGTCGGCAGTGCAATGCCTGCAATTGCGCGCGAGCTGGCAGCTCTATTTTTAGAACACGAGCGAGCCCACGGGCAGCCTCCACTGCTTCCACGGCTCCTCCTTTGGTTTTTATATGATTTTTCTGTCCGTCTGGCAATAATTTATGTTATTTGACTTTTGGATCCGATGGAGCAAGCAGCCAAAGAAGGTTGGCCATAATTGCAGGTTCTTCCCATTTCTTGGGGTGGGGCTGGTGGTTTCCCCCAGCCCCACCCCCTTCCTCCACCTCCTACAGCGTACCACTCTTCATTGCACTGCTTCACCTGCTGTGCGGAACTGCTTCCCCAGCTTCATCCACTGCTTGCATTTGCAATTAGCCGCAACTGAAGTTATCTCGCTCTCTCTCTTGTGGGGCTTTCATTCGGCTTAGCCCGCTCATTAGTTGAATTGTCTCTTCACTTGTCGCACACTCCTTCACTTCGCCTCTCTGCGCACTCCACTTCGCTTCACTCCATTAGAGAAACGTGACATATCGCAGACAGAATGATTAACCTCATCTCGCTTCCGCTACCGACGACCCCCCAGCCACCGATGCAGTTGCTGCTTGTTTACTTCTATTACCTCTCTCCCTCTCGTGTGCTTTTTATACCCTTTCACTGAGGGTACTCCGATTTTTGCAAACACTACGAAAAGTCTGTTTCTTTTATTTCAATTTCAAACAGATATTGTACTAGGTAATACTAATATTGAAAAAATATATCTTAGAGCTGAAAACTTTTGTACGTAACTGGATAGAAAACGTATCAGTCTGAAAGGGTATCTCAAAACACGACTCCCGAAGCTACATATTCTGTCTCTTCTTTTTTCTTTTTTCCTCTTCATCTTCGTCTTCTTCAATGCAAATGCTATTAGCGCGAGCAGCAGCAACAACAAAAAGTGCAAAAATGTAATTAAATTGTTTTACTTTTTACGGTTTCGCACGTCGACCATTAGAATTGAGGAAACTGTAACAAAGCCCCTTCCCACCTTACATACATACATATGTATGTACATACATATGTATATGATTAGGCGGGGGTAAGTAAGAGACCGGCACGAAGCCAGGTTACATCACAATGCACAGTTATAGCGACAACAGAAGCTTAATGAGCCGCTCCCCACTCCCTACCCCCTACGCCCCCTCAGCCATCCACCAACTGCAAATTTCAGCAACTGGGGGGAGGGCGTGTCAAAGCCATAGGTACACGAAGGCAATGTTATTCTACACTCAGAGAGGGACAGGGAGAGAGAGTGTGGGACACTGCTCCAGTATAACAATTAACTCTGTTAACTCAAAAGTAAATAGTTCATAAATAAATGATTTATATAATTACCCACACGGAATGACGTTCGAGGGAGCGATGGAAAGGAAAGCCAAAGAAATGAAAAAGAAATAAAAACAGAGCCGCCGGCAGAGTAATGATCATCCGACGCCTCTGCCGCCGTCACATGCAGACAGCCAGCACACATACATATGTACACACATATATATGTGCACACAAGACCAAACGCAAGCCGCTGCCTGGGCAGCAAACAAAATGCACCAACACACACTTGCATGCCTACAGGCACCGCAAGACACAAAACAGAAACCGAGACAAACAGTCGACGACGCCGACGCTGACGTCGCTGTCGGTGAGGGCGCCACAGGCGGCATTACATTTTTTAGCCGGTGGCCAACGCAGAGATTTTTATACCCTAGCAGAAGAGTGATATGATTTTAGGCAGATGTTTGTCACACATATCGGCCTATGATCTGTTATAAGAGATTATTCAAGTAAACATTAAATATTGCAGTTTTATATGAGTACTATACATTATGCAACTTTGACAAATAATATTTAATTTTAATGTTTATTTTATATACATACATACATATGTATTACATATTATGTCACTTATATACGAACCATTTATCTGCAAGGGTATGAATCCTCGGCTACTCAATTTAGCCTTCCTTTCTTGTTGCTTCTGTCTTGCCGTTGCCTTCTCATTTTTCTTTGGTTAGCCTCTGCCCCTACCACGACCCCACTGCTACGTTGTTATTGCTTCGCTTCAATAAACAAGCCGAATGCCGTTTTGTAATCTCTACCTGCATCGTAACTGGAGCAAAGAGGGGGGACGACGACTTCGACAGGGAGTCAGAGTTAGGGCAGGGCAGGGGTCACAACAATGAGACACATTGTGTGAGAGAGCATGACCGGGGTCTTATCCCCTCTCCTATTGCACCTGATTCTCTCCCTCTCTTTTTCCTGTAACTCCTTCTGGCTGTAGCGTCATGTGTGTGTGTGTGTGCTTATGTTATCTGCGTTTTTATGTAGGTGAACAGAGGCTTTTTTTCAATCGTTGCCTCTCTATGCTTTGTCCCCTAAGGTATGAAGGGGATATCAGTTCAAAGAGAATACATGAAATGTTGAGGATATGTTGCATATGTATGTATTTTACACCTTCGTACACAAATAACACCTTTGTTTTTGCGTTTTCATAATAATGATTCGTCTAAGCAGACAAAGTTTTTTTTTTAAATTATTTGTGTTACAATCACACACCTAACAATCACAGGGTATACAAAAGTAGAATACTACACATTACATTGTGAAAACTGTGCGATGCAAACTCTTGGCGAACACGAACACCAGCCGAAGATGACGACGGTGTCGATTCCGTTCGGTTTCGGTTTCGTTCTCTTGGGTGCCCTATTCTATTGCGTCTTTGGTTCTCTGCAACGTTCGCTGCGGCGTTGGCGTCGACAGATGCAGAGGATCAACAGAAGCAATAATTTGGGCCGCCGCAGACATATGCATGTGCACGGTTACAGGCGCGCGCGCACTCACACACGCCATGTGAAGAGGATCGGGATAGAGTTCGAGCAGTTACCGAAAATAATTTTGCGACTCATTTTACGATTCTTCACACAGAAATCCGTGATGAACCACCTACGGGTGCACAAATTCAAGATCGGCGGCAAGGACAGCAGTGCCACTTCTGCAGCGGTTGCGGTTGCAGCCGATCCCTCGGAAAACAATAACGGCAATCACACCAACAAAAACAACAACAACCAGAATGGAAACGGTGGCGGCGGTGCCAAAGGATTCCTCACGCGCATCAAACGGTACTCGGTGCTAGGCAACAAGCTGAGTCGCCGCCACCTGGGCAGCCTCAACCTACAGCCGTCTGCAGCTGGAGCGGAGAGGGGCGCTGATGGAGAACGGCTTGGCTCTGGGCATTCGCCCGGCAAAACTATATCCGGCAGCTACAACATGACCGGTAGCCACTCGGAGGACCATCGCCTGGAGATCGGTGCCCCGGTGCTGATATCGACCACCACATTGGATACAGACCGCTTTGATGTGACTGAGGCGCGACTCAAGCAGATCGGCGGCGGCATTGCCCAGACCTCCACCATTGTGCGCACTCTGACCCCGCGGAGCTCCGACGAGGAGGAGTTCTTGGATGCCCGCTGCACTCAGCTGGACCGAGATGAGCGAGATGAGCGGGATGAGGCGGAAGAGTTTCAGACGCCCATTCATCAGCCACAGGAAGAAGAACACGAGGAGCCACAGCCACAGAAGGATGAGCCAGAGCCACAAAAGGAAGTAGAGTCACAGCCACAGGAGGACTTCCAAGAAGATCTGCTGGAGGAGAAGGAGGAAGAGAAGATGGTGGTGCCACCTATGCGACGGGCCAACATCGCTCGCCAGCAGCAGGCAATGTCCGTGCAGAATCTGCACAGAACCGAACTGAAGGTTTACCTGCACAAGTCTCCCTCGATGACGCTCGACATGAACGTTACGGCTCCGGGGCATCTGGGTCCGGGCCTCAACATGCCAGAGCTTCCGGAGCTGTATGGCGACAGCAAGCTGAGCCTGGCGGCCAGCGACATGGACAACAATAAGGAGAATACACCAGTGGATGGCATGCCCGTCGCAAATGGAGGAGGAGGATTCCTGTCGCAGCAGTCGCGTTTCAAGAGCATTGAATCGTTCCAGCTGCACAGCCGCTCGAAGCGCAGCTCCTCCCAGCCGAGCTCCAAGCAGAGCTCCAAGATGAGTCTCGACTGCTCCGTGCAAAGCTACGACTTCGACTTCAAGTCGGTCAGCTATCAGAGTCTGAATGCCCAGAACCTGATGGTGTCCATTGACGAGCTGCAGGAGATCACGCGCCAGATCAACGAGACGGAAGACTTCACCAAGGAGGTGGATCTTGATTACTGCGAGCACCGGGATCAGCTTCCTCCCAGCGAGCGTCGCATCACGCTGCTTAAGAACAAGAACCAGACGCTCATCCAATTCAACCAGCAGAAGGAGAAGCTGCGCAAGGGCTGGCACGGCATGAAGCACTGGCTCGGGGAGGAGGGCACTCGCCTCAAGGAGGTCGTCCGCCAGCAGACGCCCCTCAAGCGCCTGGCCCGCTCACGCAGCAATCTGAATCAATCGACCATGGATGCGAGTCGTCTATCCACATCGCCGGAGCGCATTGCGCGCGACATCACCGAGAGCTGTGAGGATATCACCAATCGCACGGAACTGGACTCCTCCATGTCCCAAAGAGCACTCAGCGATGAGGATTTGTCACCAAATGCCAAGCGCTTCAAGGATGAGGTATACCAACGGAGTCGTTGTTCGTCGAGGGCTGGTCGTGGTTTTGATCGTAGTCGCGGACGTGGTCGTGGCCACCGTTCACACAGGAGTTGCATCTCGTTGCTAACTAGTTCCAATTCTTTATACTCCAAACAGGGCCAAAATGGATTCGAGGAACTGCGTCGCTACATCAAACAGGGCGGAGATTTCAGCAAGGAACTCATATTCGTTCTGCAGGAGCGGTAAGTCTCTAAAACTATAGATTACTCCTTCGACTTCTTTATATCCGAATTGTTCCAGCGCCGATTCCGAATTGATTTACTCGAAATCGCTCTCGAAGCTGGCCAATAAGCTGAACAAGGCTGGCCGAGAGATACCCGGGAGTGTGGCGGATGCCTGGCGTGGCGTGGCCACCGAAATGGAGAGCCGCAGCGATATCCACCGCCAGCTGGCGGCCTCCCTCACCGATGAGCTGGTCAAGCCGCTTAAGGTGGTCGTCGAGAGTCACCATAAGGCGCGAAAGGCGGTAAGTAAGAGCCGCTATCCTCTGTTAATTCTTGTGTAACTCTTTCGTATGTCGACCAGGTCGAAAGCACTGTGGATAAGGCCGCTCGGGTACTCAGCGAATGGCGCATAACGGAGGCCAAGGCCAAAAAGGCTTCGCATACAGCGGCGCGTGAGAACGAGAAGCTGCAGGACGCCATGCTGGATGTGCGCATCCAGAAGTCTCCATCCATTGCCATGCTCCACCAGGGCCCCAACAAGATATCGGCCGAAAAGGAGCTGAAGAACGCGGAGAAGGACTGCGTGAAGCTGGACAACAAGCGCAAAAAGGCCGAGGAGGCTGTAAAGCGCGCCGATGTCGAGTATTACACGATGTGTGTGCGTGCCGAACGGGCACGCGTCGACTGGGAGATGGCCGTGCTCCGGGGCAGCTCCCAGCTGCAGACCAACGAGCAGCAGCGTCTCGCGAATATGCACAACTTTGCCCAGCAATATGGTCGCCTCATCTCCGATATAAATCCGATTCTCGGTGGCCTCACCTGCCGCCTGCAGCCGCAGCTGGATGCGTGCAATGTCGACAAGGATATGCTGGTGGTGAGCAACATCCGCCACCATTCGGAGGGTCCCAGCGAGCAGCTGCTGCCCGACTTTTACTGCGAACACACCACACTGGCCATGAATCGCGAGCGGCGAAAGCATGCGCTCATCAAGCTCCTGCAGCTGGTGAAAACCGATCTGGAACGCGAGCGAAAGTCACGCGACGGCCTCCGTGGCCTCTCCCAGTCGTTGAATAACCAGGAGAACCAAAACATCACCGATAAGTTGTATCACGTGAGTGCCCCCCTCCTCTAGAGAGTGGTCATGTTCCCTTATTGATGTCTGATTTGATGCTCTCTATTTCTTGCAGATTCGATCCATGCTCACGTATCTGGAGGGATCGCGCATCAAGCTGCAGTCGGCCCTCCTGGAGCTGGACCACAAGCCCCGCACCACACATCCCCTGGCACAGCACATTCAGGTTAGGCAGTCTTCTGATAATTCCTCCTGTTAAGGCGTTTGTGTGCTTTTGAAACAAAAAGCTAAATTGCAAATTATCACAATTTAACAAATGTTGAAACCAAATTTTATGTTTATGTAGAGCATTGACTCTCTTTCATTTGAATACATATTGGATGCTAAATTTATAGATAATATGAAATCTTTGTACCATTCCGACACAAAGCTGTATGAGAAAATTAAGTTCTGAAGCTACAGACAACGAAATTTTTAGATCTCAAATCGAAACGAATTTTCCTTGAAAAATTAAGATCTCAGTCTTCAAAACATTTAAAATGTAGTTTTCCGATAAGATATAAACCAATCTAAAGTTATTCTTAACAAAGCAAACTATGTAAGCGCTTAAAAACAATCGAAATAGCACAACTTCTCAGAGGATCTAAATACCTATTCAAAATGAATGCTCTGCGGCGAAAGAATCCCGAAAGAATTTAAATCAAAATTTTTATTGAAATTATCGAATCGAAATTCCTTTTGTTAAAAACATGAAACACTTTGAATATAATTTACTCGTAAAGATATTAAAAGCTTGTTAAAGCGCACCATAAATCTATGTACATTTATTCTCTATACAGTTGCAACATCTCTACAGATATTTCTCGTATTTCCTTCTAAACTATAATTAATCCCCGGAATTGTGTAAAATGGGGAAACCAAACGATGTAGTCACTGAATTTCTTTAAATTCATTCATAATAGATATTTAAGCATACAAAAAAAGCTCTATTCTCTTTTCTGAATGCCGAAAAATGATTCCCATTTTTTATTATGCCGCCCAATAGATCACGAGGGATCGCACTGGTCTCCAGCAGAGCATTCTAAAGGTCCCCAATTGGCTGAAGAACAACGACAAGACGCAGCAGTCCACAGGACTGGATGTGAGTGGCGGCGGCCCCCAGGAGGATGAGCAGGAGGAAGAGGATGCCTGCTCCCAGATGATGGGCAATGCGCTCAGCAACAGCTCCTGTGCCGACATCAGTGTGACGGCGACGGGACCAGCGCTGAAGCACTTCAATCGGAGCAAGAGCAACATTGAGACCTTCACCACCAGCCAACCAAAGATAATCTCCACGACGAACGCCTCGCTGGCCGCTGTGGCACTGGCGGGGGCGTCTGTCAAATGCAAGACCATACCAGCGAACCATCAGCACAGCCATCACCACAACCACCACCAGGGCAGTGATCGCGGCCAGGCAGATGGCGGCTCCAATCAGCAGGACTCGGACTTTGATGAATTCAGTTCACAGGACGAGGACGACGAGGACACGGGGCCCATCAAGGTACAGCAGGGACCACAGGGCCAGTTGCAGTCGCAAAGCCAGATGCCTACGCAGAATTTCTACCAGAATGCGCAGGACTTGCAGAAGGGTGGCGGCCATGGTCAGGGTCCGGGTCAGGGCCAAGTGCTCGGACGATGCAAGGCCCTCTACAGCTACACACCAAAGCTCTACGATGAACTGGAACTGAGTCCCGGCGACATCATCGAAGTTCATGCCAAGCAGGAGGACGGCTGGTGGCTGGGGGCACTGCGGAATCACATTGGCATCTTCCCTGCCACCTATGTGGAGGAGTGCTAGGAGGAGACCCCAACACCCTGAAGGGTCACTAGATATATAGTACGTGTGTGTGTGTGTGCGTGTGCGATAGAGTGCTGTGTGTGTGTGAATGCGTTTCGAATTTAAGAGCGAGTCGAGGCTCCTCCGCATTTGACTTAGAAAATGCTGCTGCGAGGATTTGCCTATTATGCGTTAATTTATCATTTGGAAATATATATATTATTATTAATGAATGCAAAAAGAGTTTTGTATTTAAAATGCTTTCTTCCTTCCTTCTTTTTTTTTTGGTTTTTTTCTAGTTAAAATATATTTCCTTATACACGATATATGTATATGTATCTATATGTTAAGTACAGTCCCCACTTGATGAGTCATTTATCCGTCTGCCTGCTGCACATTTAACTCTTTAACATTTGACAGATTTAAGCCGTCAATAAAATACTTTAATTGTTATATGATTTTTTTTTTTTTTTGTATACAAATATAGTACATTTACCACATATTGACATACATACAAACATTTGTGCATATTAACATACATAAAATATATGAAATGTACTTGCGATTTCATCGGGCAGATGTTTCATTGTAGTTTTGACTTTGAAAACAATAAATTTGGAAACAGAAAACTGCTTAAAACTAATTTTAAAATGAAGAACAAACAAATCTTAAGGATGAACGCTTCAGTATTGCCGCATTGATCAGATACCGAACCAGTACCGAATGCCGCGAGGTCCACTTGGCCAATATATAAACGCATCAATTTGAATACTTATTTATGACTTTTTGCAACATCATTCACTTTGGGCAATGAAATGTTTCAAATAAATTAAAACGTCTTTTGTATTGATCGATTTAAATATTAATTGCTCGGAAAAGGGATTGCTTTTTAACATTTTTCCGTAGACGTTCATATTGAAACATATTCGCAATCGAAAAATTAAGTATTCATTATAAAATATTCATAATTTGGACATACATATATCCAAATAGTGTAGTATTTATATCTAAAACTGTTTACTAGATACATTTTCTAGAGCCCTTTTTTTTACACTTCCCATTGGGCTGGGAAAAAACATTGCACCCTTTATTAGCAGATTTCATTTTTCATAGCAGTAAATGTCTAGGGTGCAAGGAGAGATATTGAGATTCGAGAGTTTTGCGTTTAGGGGCTTATAAGAAGAGTCCTCACCCCATGGCAGTCCACTCCCAGGCATAGTCGGCTACTATGAAAGGAAAGGAATGCTTTATAAAAATTAAATTAGAAATAATATGCTAAATTATGATAAATACCTGGCCAGAGCCTTTAAAAAAGTGCAACGAAAAGGCGAGAGCACGTAGCATCTGAAAGTAAAGAACCTAATTAGATAAATTTGAATACATATATCTATATTTTCCAATACTTACTCATATCCCTTCCATGAAAAAGTAGATCAAATAATTGGTATATTTTATCCGCTTTTCGAAAGCATACTAATTTATTTATAGAATACCAAATATGAAATAGAGCTGCGCAATATTTTACATATAGGGATTCAAGCCTGGTATATACGTTTACCAAAACTAACAGCGCTGACAGCTTACCAATTCCGAGAAGAAATGTTAAGAATATGCCAACGATCCTAAAAGTGTCCAGGTGTTCCTTTTTATTTGTTTTTGTATCCTAAGCAAAAGGTAAGAACATCTAAATACACTTAGTACCATACCTATAAAATGTTACAACCTATCTAAACATTTTTCTTTGCAAGTCTTCAGGATAATCACAATGAGAATCTGGTGAATTTGCCTACTTATTAACGTAATGCTATTGCCATAATTTCTTGGTGGAGATCAAGTATATGCAGTGCCTTGGCTGTCCTCTATTCCAACCGCCTGCTGATGCCCAGGAAGAAGTTCTACCAATTTACAAGCCGCCAAAGTGCTCCTGACAAAAAATAGGCATTTTATTGTGTTATATGTCTTTAAAATTATTTGAATATTAGCGATATAATTTCAGGTGCAGTGCTTATGATTTCGTTCTCGATATTTCAACTTTTTGGGGACAAATTTGCTGTTCGCAACTGTACGATTCGATTCTGCATCAACTGCTCAACTAAAAACTATATATAAACAACTATATATTATTTAACTATAAAAAATAAGCTGTGCTGACATATCTTTCCCATATCCACTGTACAAAATAATCTGTACTGCCAGAGAAACGATCCATTGACAAGGAAATTAATAATTAAAAAAACAAAAAAAAACCGACCCTTGAAAACCCAACCGAACGAAATAAGCCGCTGCTTCCTGCACGTGGCCTAAAAATGGAATGAATATTTTGCTGTGATTGCTGCCATAGTAGCCGTAACCGATCCGTCTGCAAAGGGTATCAAATGGCATGGCACCCCTATGTCTATTAAAAAATGTTTAGCTTATTTTCAAACAATGGCGGTGGCTGTGCGCCCCTTCGATCGGGTTATCAAATCTGATCAAATGTCAGAGCATTGTGCGAGGGTGCAATCAAATCTCATCGTATGTATCTGTAAGGGGAAAAATTCAACCCAACCCAGCCCAACCCTCCGACATACCAAAATGAAACATACACAAGCTTTACGTTTTTTATATTTTTATTCACATCAAGAGCATAACATTGAAACGTGGTTAATTAATGCTGATTAAACAAGGTGGGTTTTCCCTCGCCCCTTGCCACTAATATTACATCCATGTTTTATGTGTTATGTGTGTGTGTGTGGGTGTGTGGGTGTATGTGTGCGCGTGTACGTGTGTGCATTTCCATATTATTTTCTGGAAATATTTCCATGTATTCCTGTATCGTATTTCATTGATATATGTATGGTTATTGTACGGTTTAAAGAACACGTACTACATATGTTTTAAAATGGGTTTTAGTATGCCATTTACTGCGCATCGATCAACAAATTAAAAAATAAATTCCATTCCACTCCACTTCGCTACATGCATCTCATAAAATCTCTTCTATATTTTTTTTAGTATGATTTTGGCGTACAAATTTACACAAAATCGTATTTTGGGAGTGTCTTCTTTTTTTTTTTTTAATAAAAATAACGTTGCCATCGTATTATTGAAGATATTCTTAGAATGCAAAAATATAAAAAAAAAAAAAAACAAAAATAAAAACAAAACAAAAAAATGTTTGAGTAAATTTTCATCTATAAATCTTGTACGAGAGTACTTTTCAAAAACTATTTGTTTAGTATATGTATATTTTTGGTGAACAAAAATTCACAAAAATTTGCATTCTTCATCTAGTTTTCGTCTATCAAACCACAGCGCATATATTATTTCTTTGAAATAGTTTAAAAATAAAAGAAAACAACTTAATTTAGGTTTATGCTTTCTGTCTCATATACAATCTCATAGATTCCAAAAAAATAGCCGTATTCTCTTACTTCTCTCTCTCTCTTTCTTAGTATGTCGTACTAAGTACATGGTACGTCTTAGTACATAGTTTTATGGTGAATAAATTCACAAAAAAAATGTGTATATAGAGTATAGGTTCTTATATTGTATGCCGTCTACCATTCCATCCTTTGCGCACATAAATATTTTCTAAAAAAAAAAAAAACATCTATATGCATCTCTAGTAGATATTTTCGCATACGTATCTGTATCTTTTATGACTTCTCCTCATAGTATCTTCTTGTTCAAAAAAAATATTTGTATGCATCTCTAATAGATATTTTCACACACGTTCACATACATAGTATTTGTGTACATTTATTGGTTATTTTATTTGATATTGGTTGTATAATCCTATGATTCATCATAGAGAAATCACAGAATTTCCGTTGGCCTTGGACCGCTTTCGCCGTGTTCCTCCATGTATCGGTTGACGAACTCGTTCTTCTTCCAACTATTGATACTGAGTAGGACATCAGTTAAAGTGGGCATATTGTGCCAGGACAGATGCCGCTCGTAGTACTGGATGACCAGCTGGGGACACATGAGGCTGGTCTCCTCGTGCGACACCAGATCGATCTGGGAGCATCCCTTCCACTGCATCAAGTGCATTATGTCCCCCAAAGCATCGGTGGCGCCCAGTACTTTCAACGGTTCCAGGCCACGGGCAAAGCCTCTCGGTCCGGCGCTAGGATCCAGATTACGCATATACCATGGCTCGCTTACCTCCGACTGGGCTGATGATCCCTTCGGTGTCTCCGAATTTACCGATACATCCGATAGCTTCGATTTCACTGGTATATCCGAAAGCTCTGATTTCATCGTTGCCATTGGCATTCCAATTGATTTGCGCCTCTTCTCCGGTGGCGGAGAAACAGGTGAGTCCGATATATCCGAGTACATCGACATTCGAGATAAGTTAAGACTCTTTTCCGGTGGTGGGGATACGGGTGAGTCGGATATATCCGAATACATTGACATTCGTGAAAGTTTACGCTTCTTCTCAGATGACTTACGCCTCTTTTCGGCTGACTTACGCTTCTTTTCTGCTGATTTACGCTTCTTTTCTGGTGGAGGGGATAGTGGTGACTGCCACATCAAATTGTCCTCGGGGGGAGGGGATAATGGTGACTCCCACATCGAATTACCCTCCGAATTCCTCCTCTTTCCAAGTAGATGCGATGACGACTTGCGCTTCTTTTTAGGGATCTTCCTTTCCGGAGACCCCGACCGCGATGACGATACAGATGACGATACAGATGACGATGACGATGACGACTTGCGCTTGTGATTTGGAATCGGAATCGGAATCGGATTCGGATTGGGGATCATTGGCTGGAATTTGCCCGCTGCCGATGGCATAGACGAATTGCGCTTCTTTTGCGGAAGCTTGAATGGTTCCGCTGCCAAAATCGTTGACGATATCAATGACCATGACGATTCAGACAACGAAGTACGCTTCTTTTCTGGAGGGGGCTGCCATGGCGGTGATGGATCGCGCCTCTTGTCCGAGTGTTGGGATGGGACCGATGGCGAGGGCTCCGATAATGCCGATGACGATAACATTGCCCATGTTGATTCCGATAAGGAATTGCGCTGCATTTCCGGGTGCTTCGATGAGACCGAGGTGGATGGATATGACGAATAGCGCGTATTTTCTCGCGGTTGGAATGGCGAGGATGAGGTCGATGACGATGTCGATAACGACGACGATGACGTTGATGCTGATGCGGATGACCGCTTCTTTACCGTGACACAAGATGAAGCCGAGTCTCCAGATGACGACGACGACGATGACGATGACGATGATGACTCCGAAGAATTACGCTTTCCCAAAACAATCCGTGGAACAGCGAATCCCATCGCCTCCTCGTATCTACGGATGGCCTCGACGCATTCAAGTACCTCCGTACACTCCCAGGTGTACTGCCGATCCATACGGCCCAACCACTGCACCAAGTAGTAAATATTTCCTCTTGCCAGACACTTGTCCACGACGCTTTCCACCTGAAAATCCCAAATTTTCGGCCGATGACCCCAGCGTGGCATTGGGATACTGTAGCCTCAGATTCAACAAGTGTCCCGTACGCGGAAAATTTGTGGTTTTCCGCTACAGATGGGATGGGATTTCAACATGAGTCTTATTGCGTATGGAATGTCGTTCTCAATCTGTTGCAAAATAGTGACTATAATCGATAATTGAAGTTGAAATTGAGTGAGTCAGTATCTTATGGATATATGGCAAAAGTATATAGTATCAATGATTTTTTTTAGCAGTGATTGATTTGCGTCAGCTCAAAGCTTCCAAATGAATTAGGACAAAAAAGGCCAAAAAGCACGAGAGCTTTCCCAGCAGCCTGGCAGCCTAGAGCTTTTTTCTTAGGTATGTATACCTACGACGCGAAAATGAAAAAAAAAAAAATTTTGTAGTTATTTTTGCTGACCTGTTTTTTCGCTGTTTCGTTTCGAGCAATTTTCATAGAACTTCAATTGTCTTTTATCGTCGAGGTATTCAACAGATGCTCCTCGAGTGATTCAACACTTTTTGCACATTTTGTAACCGTTTTTCACAGCCGGAAACCAACTTGCCAGCAGAGCTCTTCGGCTGGCATGTGTAACCGTGTGTGCGAGTACTTTTGTAATGCTGCCTCTTGCAATTACTGCGTCCGTGAGCTCCTTGCCACAGATTCCGATTCCGTGTTCGACACTCACCCCCAAGCAACATACTTTCGCGGAGCTTTTTTTTCACGGCGCCACATCGTTTGTTTGTTTCAGTAATTTATTTGAATTTGAATTCTTTTGTGGCGGCACAAATTGTTTTGATGTCTCCAAGCGAAATCGAATTGATTTTTCAGCAGTAATTTATTGGCACACACTAATAAATGCATCTGTGAGCCAAATATGTACATATGAGCTCTTTAATGCCACAAAAATTAAACTTTGGGGGGGTTATATTAAATATATACAAAGTGGTAAGTATATCTGGCAGTTTAATTTATTTAAATTATGTTCAAGGGACCTCTCGATGCACTCAAAGAGAACTCAATGAGTATAGGGGTAAGCATATTTTATTCAGAAGGTTTGACACTCGCTATAAGGTTTTATTCTCTTGGAAAAGTTCCCTTTTGAGAGGGCAGTAAAATCCTGCATCTATATTGTCCAATCATCTTGGAATCTTTGACCAACTTCCAATTCCAAACATTATATCATTTTAGCCTGAAAACTCATTCTTGAAATTACGAATTTTTTAAATCCGTTGGATTTTGCTTTTATGCTTTTATGATAAAATAATGGAATCTACGCGAACGGTAAAAAAAATGATGTGGTGTTGGATGCCTTCTTGGCCATTCCATCGGTCTGGGATAGTTTTATTTTGATGATCCTTGTGGAGACAATATTAAATGCTTCTGTAAATTGAGCTATAGAAAAATAAATACACCATCGGTAATCATCATATTATTGTATCATTTATTGCATAGACATATTGGATGGATATCAATATCTATCGATATATCAGATATATTCAACATACATACGATTTCATCTACGCGCATGCGGAATCACAAAGGTTTTTTTTTATTATTTTTCATTCTCATCTTCTGTTGTTTTAAGTATTTTTGGGTAAATAAATTTAATAAATTAAAAAATACATACATACATATATAAAAACAAAAATTAAATATTCATAAAATATTTGATTCTCCTCTATCCGCTTCTTCTTTTGGAGTAAAATCGATAATCGTGTATTATTTATCGCCGTATGTATCGCCTATCGCTTAGGTTATCGGCCTGTGGCGATAATTTGCTGGGCTGAAAAGAGAGCGCTCCATAAAGTATGCTCTCTCTCCCTTTTTTTGGAGTAAAATCAATAATCTTGTATTATTTTATATATGTATTATCGCTTGTAGCGATATTTTATTGCATTTATCGGCGATTTTAGGGATAACTTATTGAACTGGAAGGGAGTGATGGGATCCACAGGAAGATTGCGTTAAAAAAACTGTACTAGTTCTGTACTAGTTCTGCTCTTAATCTATAATTTTCCCAGTATGAACTTTTAGAAGTCTAAAAGAAGTGAGGAAGCTCTTAGGAGGGTCCTCAATGGATGCCGCAGAGAGTAGGGACGAAACTAGAATATTTGTAAGGAAGACCTAGAAAGCATCACTGGCGTTCGGTTACTCCTGGAGCAAGCGAATTGCAGTGCAACGACAAATAGCACCATTTGCTGACTCCCGGATCCCAGATCCTCAGTTTACATCGGTGGCTGCCTCCGCTGGAGCGTTAGCTCCTGGTCCTGGCACCGCATTGTCCAGGCATCGCAGCTTCTGGTACATGTGTATGTAGTGGGCCTGCAGCTGCTTCTGGTAGCCCAGGACCTTGTCCTTCTCGGCGCACCACTGCCGCTTCTCCAGTTCCAGATTGATGCGAAAGTCATCCAGCTTCTGCCGTAGCTTGGCAATGTCCTCGGCATACGTGGTGGACTCCTCGATGAGGGTGTCCAGCGTCTGCTGCTGTCCCTGGCTTTGGCCCTGCCCCTGGTCCTGCAGCTGCAGTCGCTGCATGATGGCATCCAGCCGGGGCGGAGGAGCCATCACCACCTCCTCCAAGGGGACGGGAACGGGAACAGCTGCCTCTGCGGAGGACGTGTACTTGCGCGTCTTCTGGCAGATCTCATTGAGGTTGTCCAGCTGCTGCTTGAGGCGTGTGTACCGCCCGCAGGGCTCCTCCCCGTACTCGTGGGCAATGGCCAGATCGGAGAGCTCCTTACGAAGCTTCGCCAGTTCGTTGGTGAGGGCTCCAATCACCTGATCCTTCAGTGCAATGATCTTCTGCAGCTGCTGGAGCTGATGCTGGTGCTGCTGCTGCTGCTGCTGCTCCTCCTTTGGTTGACTTTGGCTTGTGGTTTCGCTGCTGCATTTGCTGCTGCTACTGCTAATGTTGTTGTGGTTGTGGTGCTTCAGGCTGACAATCGCATGATCCTTGACATTGATTTCGATCTGGAAAAAAGAGGGGCTTTAGGGGAATCCTCTAAGGGAAGGGCATCCTTCTTACATGCGCTTCCTTCAGCTGCGTCTTGAGTAAAGCTATTTCCCCATTCCGCTCGCACACCTTCCACTCGCTGTCCTCCAACTGGGACCGCAGCATGGCCACCGTCTGGCGCGTGTCCTCCAGCTGCTGGTGTAGCCCCATCGCCGAGGACTGGAGCTGCTGTTCGGATTGCTTCAGATTCTGATTGCTGCAGCGTGTGGCATCCAGCTGCTGCTGGAGCTTGTGCACCTGCTCCTGCTGCCGGATTTTGTGCTGCTTCAGCTGGAACTGCTGCAGGGCCAGCAGCTGCTCCATTTTCTTCAGCTTCAGCTGATACTCGCGCTGCTCCCGCTCGTAGAAGAGGCGCAGGCGTTGCGTCTCGTGCTCCCAGTAGACCTCCTTGTCCTAAGGCCGCAGCCAAACGAAAGAAACGACAGAAAGGGGCAAAGAAAAGCGATGGGGTGTGTTAGTGGTGTCGGGTGTGTCTCGGTAGATCCCTGGCCTTAACCTTTTGTACTTTGAAAATTACTTTCTCATTGTGCTCCATGGCCTGCCGCAGATACGACAGTTCCGAGTCGCGGTCCTTGAGGGCTGCCTCCAGTTCCGAGATTCCCGAATCCGAGGGCGAGGGCGTCAAATCACTTCCGACCATTGTCCCGCTGCTTTTGCTGCAAGAAGCATCCCTTCTGGATTATACGATATACAAAACAATCATCGTTATTTTCTGCCTCACCTGCTGGCCCCATCCGTCATGCATTCAGGATTCATGGCATCCTCATGGCTGCTGCTGCCGCGCTGTAGCACGCGATGATTGCGCCGCCTGGCTGCCAAGTGCCGCAGATCTGTTGTGCCTGTGAAAGAGGGAGATTCGTTGAAGGATTTCCCTTCCTTCCTCGACGTTGCGTTTTCTTACTGCCAAACTTTTGTGTTACGGCTGTCGTCGGCAGCGGCGCCAGCGATGGTGTGGATCCATAGCCATATCTTTCCACCGTTCCGGAGACCACTTGCTGCTGCTGTTGCTGTTGCAACTGTTGTTGCTGCTGCTGCTGAAACTGCTGCTGCTGTTGTTGCTGTTGTTGCTGCTGTTGCTGCTGCTGTTGCTGCTGGAGATGCTGCTGCTGCTGCAACTGCTGCTGCTGGTGGCATGCAATGCGATAGTCCGGCTCAAATGGTATCGGCTTGAAGGCAATGGGACGCAGATAGTTACCCCCCGAACCCGAACCCGTACCCGAACCGGAACCTCCTCCATTGGTGCTCTAGAAATTGAAATCAAAATTCAATCAAGGCCTAGCCCCTGAATGTCAAACAAAAGCCTCACCTGTTCCACGGCCTCGCCCATCGATGTTTGTTGCTGCGGCTGCTGTTGCTGCTGCTGTTGCTGCTGCTCGTTAATGGCCAATCGACTTCCTCCGGTAATGGGTGTGGTCCGTCGTGCCACTGATTGCTGCTGATGTGGCAGCAGCATTGCCGGCAGCGACTGCAGCGCCTCCTCCTCGTTTGCGTACCGCTGCTCCTCTCCCCCTGCGCCGGCCACACAGCTGCGACTCAGCTCAAACATTTGCCGGATGTTCTGGAACTTGGAACGCATCTGCATCTGGTGGGGCCCACCATCCGCATTCCCATCCCCATCCAGATTACTGTGACTCCCAAACTTCTGGCTAAGGCGCCGCTGCTCCTGGCGCGACTTGAGCGTGCCCGTGTGGAAGCCATGTCCTTGGGAGAAGTGCAGCAACGGCGACTGGTGATTGGGGGTGCTACGTAATGCCAACGGGGCATTGGTCTCCAGCGAAACGCTGCGCTTGTGGCCCCGCTTGCCTGGCCCCATGGAGACCATGGAGACCGGTGGCGTGCCTGGTGCCGGGCATCCCACGGCGTGGACAGGCAGCGCCATGTGTGAGGCAGCGGACATGCTGATGATCGAGAGCTGGAAAAGCGAGAGAGAGAGATATATATATAGTATGAAGTCAGGATTCGATGGGAATATTTGTTGGGGGAGTATCATTCTGTCGGAGTCACCAGTATTGAAATTATGGTATATGTCTTGCTCAATAATTATGATTTTAAAGCCCCTCTTTCGATTCAGTTCTTTGTTTTATTTCTTCAACCGAAAAATCGTGTTGTCGGGGTCACCTTTTCGTTTCTTTTCGGGCGATGTAATCTGCATATGATTAGCCTGCAATGGCCAATTTCGACAATTATAGGCAGCGAGTAATGCAGAAACTGACTGATGGGTGTCCTTAATGCTTTTAGCCTTTTATCCTCTTTTTGGGTCACCGTTTGAACTCACACTTTGTGTGTTCTTCCATGTTCTAGCTTTAGATATGAAAGTACTCTCTGAAATCGGACCCCACCTTTTCCTAGGTCATCATTTACTCTGCTTTAACACTATTAACATTTACCTCTGCCTTCGTTGGCCATCTATTTCAAGAGCTCTCTCATTCGCGAAGTATTTCATGACCTTGCGAGACTCCATTTTGGGAAATGAGAGCTTGAAGCCAATAAATAAATAGAAGGCACCATTTAAAGACATATGAAGCCGCAACCTGTTCTGGAGTCTTCTCCAAGAAGGATCTAGACGGATCTGCGGAGATCTCTGTAGAGTGGTCTTTGCAACGTTTTGCCATCGTTCCATTTTCGCACGCTCTTCGCTAGCACCGCGAATGCCTGAATGCCTGAATACTCGAATGATGATGGTCTCCCTCGTTTGGTGGTCTGCCATCTGCCTTGGCTGCCTGCTACCCCCCGCTGCCATTAGCCGCAGATTCGATTCGATCTTCTAAGCCAAGCCCAAAGTCGTATGCTCTTAACGGTGTATACCGCTTGCCATAGACATCGACGGGCACTGGCTCTGGCACTGTGTGGCACTCTGTGGCACTCTGGCACTTTCTCATTTCTTGTCGCACGACCCATATTTTTACAACTATTTCCATCTGTCCATCGACTCGTGGACTCCACTCGCGGACTGGAACTCGTCTCAGCTCTGGCTCGGCTTATTGAGACCATCGTTTCGGGGCACTCCACTCCGCTGTAAGGTTCTTGCTCTGGCAACAGGTTTTTCTCTTTAGCCCCAGATCTGATCTAGGCTGCTCTTCGATGCTCCCCAATCTTCGTCGGGGGCCCTCATCTACTGATCTCCTGGTTCATTCAGATAGCCAAACGATTCGGGTTAAGGTCAAGTGCGTGGCTCGGGCGAGGGGTTAATGGGTTGTCTTGGGTTTTTGGCTTGCAAAGCTTACGATTGGGTAAGGCGTTAAATGAGGACTACAGCCCGAGGTTGTGTTCCACTTTAGAGATTTATGTTCTGGCCCTCCAACCGAAAAGTGGTGCAAGTATAATTCAGCAAAGCCAACCACCAAATACGCATCACAACGCAATGGCACAGAACATCAGCCCCGAACAGAGCAGCGGAACTGCTGTGCAAGTGGTGAAAATCCTAATATTGTGCTCCCAACGTCCCATCCCAACGTCGATTTGCAAGGATACCTTTGTCCATTTGAGAGCCCAATGTATGCACAGGCCGCGATGACATGGAAGTACAAAAATACTTGGACACTTGGCCTTCTAGAAGAGCGTAGTGGTCCAATACTGGGCTCGCTACCTCTCATCCCATATATAGTATGCTCATATGGCTGCATAATTATTTATAGTATGTAGTATGTATTTTATAGTATGTATTCTCTTCCCAATCTGACACCACTTCCTTCACATAGTGTATGAGGATTTTGTTGGCAAATGTGCATTGTCATTGTATATATATATGGTCTGCATATACAGAAGAGACATCAGATCGGATCATGACTTCTTCTTGATAATTTATATCTTTTTAATATATTAGAATATATTTGTATCCATATCTTTTCATTAGCAGTGCACTTAAAAAGCTTGGGAACACTTGGAAGTGGAACTAGAAAGGAAAGAGACCGAACACTTTCCGCTTGGAATGGTTGGGAATGGGGATATGAAGCTAACAACCAATGCAGAAGAAAGTTCTAGAGGAAAAATACATATCTTAACCCTGCAAAAAACCCTCAAAAGAGGTATATTTTCACAAAATATGGAAGAAGACTTTGCATAGCCAACAGTTCTTTTAAAAACGAAGCAACCGATGATCTTTGAGAGGTAGAAAATCCCTAGGTGTGGCTCTGGTCATAGGAATCAATCGTCAAAGGCCTCTCCCGACTTCTTTTGGGTGAGACCTAAGCGGTTCGACTTTGAACGTACTATTCCATAAACAATTCCTCGATTCCTCAGTGGAACGTATTGATAGATGGATCTATCCGAGGAAATCAGAGCATATGCACAAGATACAGATACAAAGCCACAGATACATTGGTTGTGTGCTGTGTGCTGTGTTTCCTGTGTTCTCCAATCGAACACCGCCCAAGATTGCGTTTATCAGTGGTCGAACAGGTTCCATTTGCTGTGTTGCTCCACTTACCAATAGATACGACACCCCACCCGCCTGTAAAAAGTATCTTACAGATAGCTAGATAGCTAGATACATAGATCGATATGTGTGTGTTTCCTGGACTGCCACTGGTACGAGCGGCTAACTGTTAAGCACTTGTATTAAGAGTCAAAACGGTTAGATAACTGTCAATCACGAGGCAAACCATTGAAGCCCATCCGAACAGCAGACGACAGCAGACAGCAGACGGCAGGTTGTGTGGTTCGATTATATCGAATAGATGGATGGTTGGATGCCTGCTTTATATCCGTATCTATTGGCCTGTTAAATGGTCAGCAATCTATTCATTTTCCATGCCCCATGCCCCACCACGCA
Organism: Drosophila helvetica; assembly: GCA_963969585.1. NCBI lineage: Eukaryota > Metazoa > Arthropoda > Insecta > Diptera > Drosophilidae > Drosophila > Drosophila helvetica. The sequence continues at coordinate 17,976,109 of OZ018401.1, read as the reverse complement.
AGAGCCGCGAGAGCTCAAACAAAAGCCGACAATCGGCGACAATTTCCAACCGAGAAACGACCGACCAACCGACCAACCGACCGACTGTCTGACGCGTCGGACAACGTCGTTAAACTGCCAATGTAATTTATTTACTTCGGACTTGCGAAACACTCTCTCATGCAGCACTCCCCACTCCCCATTCCACGCTCCACACTCCACACTCCCTCCTCTGTGGCAACACATTCACAAATCACATTAGCGGCTAACTGTTAGATTTTTAGCTGCAGAAATCTGTTTCTGTATCTGTATCTGTATCTGCAAAATGTATCTGTATACGGCAACGAAAATTATGAGCCAAAACGACCGAAAAACCCCTCTTTTGTGGAATGGAAACCTGTTTCCTTCTTTTCGGCTTACGGCCAGTTCTTGATGGTCAAAGCTTTGGGCTGTTGTTGTTGTGGTTTTTGTTTTTTTTAACGAGTATTGTTTTGTGATTTGAAAGTTTCTATGAATGAAAGTATCTTTTTTGTTTTTGTGGTTCGAAGGAGAGTCCAGAAATCATAATAACAACAGAAGATCCGCATCGAAAAGAGAACAGAGTGTGAGTGACCCTAAAGAACACCGACGATCCACAGAGCGGTCCATGGAGCGGGAGGGTGACTGTGCCACGCGGCGTATGAGTAATCTCTGTGTGCGTTGCATATCGTCATCGTCGTTTGGGCCCAGTCCGAACAGCTGAATGGCTGAACGGCTGCGGGATTATTAGCCAATGCCTTTTTCCCACGCTCGCCAGTTGGCAAAGATTTTATATGCATACTCGTACTGACGGCCAGCCAGCCAGCCGGCGACGACTGCCACTCGCACGCTGCACAGTGGTTCGATGCAAAAGATACAGAAACTCATGGAAATTCCAAGGCAATGCAATGGAAAGTACCGATAAGATACGGAATCCACCTCCCAAATACTGAGAGGAACGATACGGACTCTCAAATGGTAAGGAAAAACTGAGATACGGAAAGCATACGGGAAAAAACCACCCCCCTCGGTGGTAGAAAAGTAGCACACCAAAAGTCCGATCAAAGTTAACGATTAGCCCAGGAAGTTTCCCTCCCTAGAACGGGGGGTCTTAATCTACAAACTAGAACCCCTTCTTAAGTCTGTTGTTCTTATCGGAATGCTACTCCTGTTCAGTTTTTCTTATCAAATGAAACCTACCGCTTGACCCCAAAGTATCTGTATCTAAGAGCAGACACTCAAAACGGCACAAATAACGATACCAACCGATGGGAGCTGTTATCTATATTTGGAGGAATCTTCACAAATTTCGCCCTCCGAAAATTGCAAAAATCTCAAGCCACTGTGCAACGCGCACTTCATTCCATTCCATTCCATTTGTTGCCTGCGATTTGTGTTTGGTTTTTAGCTTTGGATTTGTTTTGTTTTGTTTTGTTTTTGCTGAACTTTTTGCCTGTTTGCATTCGAATGCTCGAATATCTCAAATGTCGGAACGAAGCGTACGACTTGGGTGCCTGGGTGCCTGGGTGCTGAGCTTTCGGTTATTTATTGTTGATTGTGAATTTTTAATTGAATTCATTTGCGAAGTAGACAACGGAGTAGACAGTGGAGCGAAGCGAAGAGAGATAATTGCAATCGAAGCTGTAAACGGAATCGAACAGAAAGACTCCGCCAGTGAGAGCTAGAGAGAGCGAGACAGAGAGCTGGGGGTAGGGTATATGTTTTTTTTTTTGTTTTTTTTTTTTTTGGGAGTTTTGGGCCATTGCGCAGTCGCTGTGGCAGAGACGCATTCAACAGCAACCATTCAACATTTTATAAGCGTGACGAAAAGCTGAAAACTTTTCTTTTCTTTTGCTACTATTATGATTTTTTCTCTATTTATTTATTTTTTTTTTAATTTATCGCTTAGCAAAGTTTTTAGTTTTTCATTTAAGACGCAAATGCATTTCAGGTTTCGATTTTGAAATCATATTCATTTTTCCCTCCCTCTCCCTCTCTCTATCACTATCTCTATCTCTATGTCTCTGTCTCTTTTCGTTTCTTTCTTTTGTGTTTCACTTTCGTTTTGCATCATGCATTCAGGCATGGAATGGGATTGCAAAAGGTCAGAGCGCGTTGCATTCAACTGTGACGTCAGGCGTTGGCAGCGTCATGCATTCATGGATTTATGGATGGTTTCATGGTGAGTTGGGTGGGGGCGGGGGCATGGGGCAACATCCATGAGGAAACCCCCTTTCGAAAATATATCGAAATATTAGACAAATGGATCGATCCATCGATTCGGCGGGGAGGAGGGGGGAGCGGGACGACCTTGAGGCGGTGCCTAGGAGCAGGAAATCTTTTCGTTGACTGCTTGCTGCTTGATGGCGATTTCGTCATACTTTGCTTTGGCCGGATGGCGATTGGAGTTAAGAGTGAAAAGAATGGGACGGAACACTGTCGATGAATAAATGGAATGGAACAAATGTGTGGACTAGAATGCAGTGAGATGGACAAAATTTGGTCGATACTCAAAGAGTGGGACGATTGGAAAGGAGCAAAGACGCGGAATGTATGGAATGGAACGTATTTCATGGCTGACAATTGATGATACGAACAAATTAGATGATATCCCCAGAGTGAAACGAATGGAATGGAACAAAGCTATTGAATAGCCATACCTATAACAATGAGTACTCTTTTCCCTAATACAGCAGGGAATATCTAGATAGTTTTTCAAATAGTTTGAGGAAATCTTTGAGGTTGACTGCGATTCCGTCAGACTTTTCGTTAGCCATAAAAATCATTATAAACTTAGTTTTTAAGCCCCCACACTCAAAATACTCAACGTTCAACAGAGTCTCGACAGTCCACACACTCGAAACACATTCGATATTTATGAAGCCCAAACACTCCACTCCTCCACTCCGATCTCCGATCTGTCTGATGTCTGGAGAGCCAATCCCCCTTCCGGTGGCGGTGGCGGCTGCGTCAGTCAGTGAGTGAGTGAGTGAGTGAGTGAGTGAGTGAGTGAGTGAGTGAAAGGTGCAGTCGCACAGTTTGGAGGAACGACTTCTTCTGACGTCGAGAACATTTTCTGATGAGAACTGTTTTCGGTGGTGCCCACGAATCCACTTGGGACCTGCGACTGCGACTGGAACTGGAACTCCTTGGAGACTTGGGTGGGACTGGTTACTGGCTGTACTGGTACCTGGTCATTCCTTCCCTTATAAGGTCACCTTTGGGCCAACTTCCATTCTGATTCCCATTCCCACAATATTTTGGGCCCTTGGGGCTGGCAATGGCTGGCAATGGCTGGATGGCAATGGAGATGGAGATGACATATTTTTCGTCAGATTTCTGATTTTTCTGCTGATGTTGCAACATCCATGGAGCAAGGTACACGAATACTATTTGCCACAGTTAAATATTGAATTTGTTTTGCAGTTCATTCTATTGTCAGATCCAACAAAACGTTGGAGCGTGACTAATGGGGGGAATGGGTTTGGGTTTGGGCTTGGGCTTGGACTTGGGCATGGGAATGGTAGCCCTCCATCGATGTGTGTGGACGTGGGAAAGTTTATGGCTGATCTTTCGGCTAGGATTTGGTCAGATCTTACTGTCCAGGCCGGCCAGCCTGCCTGGTTGGCCAGCGCTGCCCGGTTGCCCCGTTGTGCTTCGATGGATCGGATCAGTGAAAGCTTGCATGTGGGATGTGGCATAGCCTGCTCTGCATTAGTAATTACTGCCACAACCGTTTGGAATACCCTCTCTCACATAGGAGATTATTACAACTGTTGGATGTTAGAAAATGCAGCTTAAGGTATCCTTTCACTTATGGGAATTATATGTTTCTTTCAGCGCTGCGTCCTCCAATGGGAGCAGTCTATAGCTCTCGTTAAAGGGTATCCAAATATCGATCAGCATTGCTGCTGCTGGCTTTGCTTTATATTCGGCTTTTGTGTTGGTCCGGATATTGAAGCTCGACCTGCGCTGATCCATCGCTTAATTGAGCGAAACCTCTCGATTTGCATGATTCCGACTGTCATTATCATCGAAATGCCTCTCCCCTCTCCCTCTCTCTCTCTCTCTCTCTGTTTGTTTGTTGCTGTTTTCTGTTGTCTGACAAATTCGGTAAATAGACAAAATGTTGTCCGACAAATATTGAAGAATTTTGAAACATTACGCCAACGCCGAAATCCAAAAAGCCGACAGCCCTGAGACAATGGCAATATTCATTGTAATTTAAGGTCAATGGGATTTTTGGGCCTACGCCGAATATGGAGCATTTGAATGAATGGATCGAGAGCTACAGCTCCAAATAACCATTCTTTGAGATACATTTTGTGCTCTGCTTTTGAGCCAAAAAAAGTAAAACTATCTATTGTCCAACCCGCATTTATCAACACAGTCCAGAGACACTCCAAAGATACATTTTATATATGTACATAGATGAATGGATGGATGGATGGATGGATGGATGGATGGTCTTGGATTGGAATTGGAATTGTCTTGCGAGTGTGAATGTGAATGTGGGTGTATTTGCTGTGCTTAACCCGTTTTTACACTCATGAATAGCGAATAGCAGTTCTCTTCACTCCACTGCACTCCTCACCACTCGTACGAGTGCTCGTATATGCCGTTAAAATTAAAAATACTATTAATGAGAGTTATCTTTGGGGTCTCTGGGTAATTGTTTTTTGCAAGCTGTAGCGAGATAGATACTCGTGCGAGATACGAGCATCTGCGGGGAGTTGGGCGGGAAATGGTGGGAAAATACTGCGACCCATACGAATGGTGTAATTAAAGGCAATGCTCGTATGATAACCGACGGAACAAAACCACTTAATGGAATAGAATGAAACGGAATGCCTAATGAGATGGAGTGGATGATTGGCGTTCGCTCTGAAGTGGTGATCTAAGACGACAACGAATCACGGCAATAGATCATAGGAGGAGTCTAGGAATGAATAGAATAAATTAGTTATGTTCCATTCCATTCGTTCCAAAATTTTAAATTTGCAGTTAATTCCAGTTTGAAGGTAATCAAAACAATTTAAGACACTTAATGGAATCAAATGAAACGGAACGCCTAGTTAGATGGAGTGGATGATTTGCGGCAACGAATGCAATGGTTCATTGGAGAGGACTAGGAATGAATGGAATAAATTTGGTGTGTTCCATTCCGTTCGTTCCAAAATATTAAATTTGCCGTTAATTCCAGCTTGAAATAATTTAAATTTCCTTTGAATTTGTAATCAAAAAATGGTTCTTTCATGCTGTAAAGTGTGTTTTTTATCAAGGAATGGATGGAAATGGAAATAATCTACACATATGGTGTGGCGGCATACACAAAGGAACCTTTTTGAATTCAAAACAGAGAAGAAAACAATAAGAACGCTACAGTATCTACTGATTTATAAGGGATGCTCGTCCACTTCAAGGGACTAAACCCCCTTGGGTTCACCCTGGAGTGAAGAATATAATGACAGATGCATTAATCCGATTAAATGTCAAGCGAAGGCCGATCAAATGCAATTATTCGTGACTAAAAGTGTGCTTTTAGAACAAACGAATGCTTTCAGAGCAGATGAATGGCACTTTAAACAAACGGTTAGCGAGAGATCTCTGTACAAACAGAGATCTATTATTGAGTAGAGAGATCTATATACACATGTATCTATCAATCTCTCATAGGAAAAGGTTCCGCACTGAAATGATTAGGTTAATTAATCGGAATAGGCAAAACAAGTCTTAATTGAACTTGTTCACTTGTTTGTCTTCCACTGTTTTGCTTTCAGCCAGCAATTAAGCAAACGTTTATGTACGTGATTTACGGTGTTTGCATATAAAATGCTTGGCTATTTGTCTGAATAAATAATTATGGCCAGACACCGTCGCTCATTCCACAAATAATGTGTTCTTTGGTGAGAACGAATCGTACAAATAATGGCATCGATAAACCATTAACATTGAATATTTGAATTTATTTGAGGTCTTTTCATAGATGATTGCTTACCCAAAATGATGGATACATCAGCTGTGATTGACCCAAAAGAATGATTCTTTAATTAGAAATCATTCATTTGGCACTTATCCTTGAAGAAATCTGCAAAACTCGAATTCTAAATGCTGAATGCTGAATGGAAGTGAAGTGTTCTCCAAGCTGCCACACCATTCCACTCCACTCCACTCCATTCCACACTCCGCACTCGGATGATGATGATGATGACCTGGATCTATCGTGCGAGTACAAGACAAAGTCAAGTCGAAGTCAACCAATGTCCCACTATCCACTATCCACCACACACGGAACACCTTATCTTCTTTCACTTGAGCTTCACCTACATAAAAAAGGCCACACCAGACCGTCGGACCCGCGGACCCGCGGACCCACGGAGAGGAGTATCAAAAGTGATCATAAATCTTTATAACCTGTATGGGGGGATTTCCACCAGGTTTTTCGGGCACTCGATGTGCGGTTCTCCCCTGGCCTCACAGACATCCCCTTGGAGAAAGAGTGTACTCTCGTAAAAAGTGAATTTCTGCCCGCAATCCACAATCCCAGACAAGCGATCCGATCCGATCCGCTCGCTCCACTTCAGCAGCCTTCAGCCTCCACTTTATATTACTTTTTTCTTTGTTTTTGTTGTTTTGGACTTTGGTTTTGTTTTTCCTTCCCAGATGACTTTTGTGCTCTTTTGTTTTTGTTTTTGTTTTTGTGTTTTTTTGCGCTCGCACTTGGCCTTAATTGCGGCGCATGCGCGCGCACTTTCAATTCCTTTCGGAGTCGGAATCGGAATCAGAGATGGAGATGGAGACGGAGACGTGGAGCGCGGAGCGCAGAGAAACAAAGAAAATAATATTAAAAAAAAAAAATCGTGTGGCAAATTGTTGGTAGAGTCAGAAATTAGATTTAAAGCGCGGCGATAATGATGCGGCAGAGAGTCTAATAATAATTTTTGCAGCTGCGGAACGGGGCAGGGGCACGGGCAAATCCGAAACGAAAATTGCTCTGAAACTCTGAAGCGAACAGAATTGAGGCTTGAGATCTGAGAGGACCAGTCAGGGGACAGCAGCCAGCAAGTTCATGGCTAACAAAAAATCAAGGAACAAATGAAGGAATGCCAAATACACTACCATCGAGGAGATCCGTGGTTTAGCATTCCCAATTCCTCTCTGAATCCTTTATTAGTGCTTCGTCAAGATGCGACATCAAGAACATTCATGTTATTGCAGTCCACATTTCGTTTGGAGTCCATTCTTGGGGAGTTACTTTATCCTCTATATGGCTAGAGGTGTTCTTTGTCTCAATACACATAATATCACATTTTTATAGATTTATTTTCGATAATGACATCGATCTTCAGTTATCTTTATTGATTATCAAAGTCAAGGCTACCTGGAGCTCCTTCTAGGGTATTCTTCAGGCGCAAAAAAATGAGCAAACCAAAGAAAAGAAAAAAAAGAGCTCAAAGACAGAGGAGAGTCGCATATTTCTAGAGGCTGACCAGAGCACCGCGGCAATGTCTCTTTTTTTTGTGTATGTTTTTTATATTTTATCATTTTTCTTTTCATTTTTTTTTAGTTTTTTTTTTTTTTTGTTTTTGCTACTTGGACCAACAGGTTCGTGGTTCGTTCGTGGTGGTTCGATGTTGAGAAAAAGTCAAACGGCTCAATAATCGAAGACGGTTCGGGGCTGAAGCTGAAGCTGGAACTGAGGCTGAGGCAGAGGCTCGGACTGGGGCTGCGGCTGCGGCTGGGGCTCCAACTTCAACTTCAGAGTCCGGATAAATGAGGACAACAACAGCGACAACTTTAATGAGGTTATGTCTAGGTATATGCATGTATGTGTGCGTATCTGTCCGTCCGTCTGTTTGTGTGTCAGCCATGTCCGAATATTTTCGAATGCAATTCCGAATAAAATTGAAATTAAAAATTCCTAAATTAATACTATTTTCGCTCACCTCTTCCTCTCCTCTCGTCACGCTCTCTGTGCGACTCCACTCGTTGTGAGTTCCTTGTAAATTGTTGCTTATTTTTGTTTTGTTTTCCAAAAAAAGGGCGCAATACTCCAATATTAATTATGCATGAATTTAGCTTGACTTTCTCACTCTCTTTCACACTCGCACAAAACCCACAAAAAAATATAGCTTAGTTGTAAATAAAAGTGATGTAAAAAAATTAAGGAAAACACAAAAAGCCGTTGCACGCCAGCGCTTTCAAATTTTGTTCCAGAGAGTCTTTTGCGCATACGCAGCGCCGACTTCGACTTGGACTTTCACGTACGAGCGCTCAAAGCAAACTTATCCATGGGGCCCGTCGACCGAGCCCGAGCCGACCCGAACCAAGGCGAACGAGCCGCCGGGTGGTAGGTAGAGCACAGTCCATGGTAAAACTGTAGAGGGTATGCCATCGTGCTCTCGGTGGCCTAAGCTTTTTGCCAGCTTCTCGTCGCATAGCTTTTTCGTAGCGGTGAGAGAGCTCTCCTTGAGGTTGTCCATACCTGTTGTGTAACATACCAGGCGCAGGCGCAGTCGCAGAGAGCAGTAGCAGCAGTGAGAGAGCCGCACTGGCAGTAGCAGAATAATCACCTGTGAGAGACCAGCAGCACAGCACCAGTGGGAGAGCAGCAGGCAGCTGTAGTAGGAATGAGAGAGCAAGCAGCACCAGTAGCACCAGAGAGAGCAGCTGTGATTCCATGGCGACGGGATTGCTGTTCCCTCCCATTGGGGGGCTGACGATCAGCGCTGATCGACTAGCTGTTTTGCGGCAAATAATGCAAGGTGCTACTACCCTTTGGTAGTAATCAGTTGCAATCAGTTGTATTTATCTATTCGATATTTCGGTTCCAAGAGCTGCTTCTTTGGCGAAAAAATAAGGGTTAATAACGGTTCAAGGCTAAAAATCAAAATGGGCGTCGCAAGCCATGCTTTAATTTGGAACAGTAGGAAAAGAACACAAAAAGATAAATTATCAAAATAAGATTGGGAAATTTTAAAAATGTAAAAAATGTTAACTGATAATAAAAAAAACAAAGATTAAACAATAAAGGTCAAAATCATTTCTTAACCTGTTAATTATAAATCAAAATAGCCTATCTCCATAAGAACCATTCAGATTATTTAAAAGCTAAGGCATCACTGAATTGGCCATCATGTCGCAGATTTTTCCTGCTTTGCCAGGGATGCCACGGCGCTGCAATTACGCAGCTGATTCAACCGCAGCAGCAGCTAATTTCCTCTAATTTTGCGGTATTTTCCCATATGGGTTGGACGAGAGTCCGAGTAGAGTGAATGGCCAGAGATGGCTACCTGTTACATGGCTTCGCAGTTCTCGCAGCAGACATGCGCACCTGTAATGGCCATCCATCCGCAAATTGACCCATAAAATGGTAACGTTGCTTGGGCCATGATGGATTAGCTGTCCATATATCATCGTAGATACATTATCCGACTGTGGCAGCACAGGGCAGGGGGAACAGAGTGCAACAGGCCTGGCAAATGCGAATCCGAGTACCCGAATACATAAATAACCATCCACTATTCTGCTGCTGCTGCTGCTGTTGCTGTTGTTGGCTTGTATGTACATATATTTGTTCGTACACCCTGATCGTGTCGATCTCATGTCTTCGATTTGCATGCCAAGTAGTCGGGAAGTCGAGGTAGAAGTCGGTACTGAAGTACATAGTTTCTATATACAACCACAGCAGCAACACCAGCACCAACAGCAACAGCAGCTGGTTTATGAATCCAAAACATGCGATATCCGATCACAGCGCTCGCCATTCTGCAGTACACAGTGCCAGTGCCAGTGCCAGAGCTAGCAATCCTAGTCTCAAGGCTGTCTCCCCCGCCATCGGATCCCATTAGCTTATTAGTCGCGATTAGCCCTATACCATCGTATGGTTCTCTTTCGTGGGTCATTCGTTTTCCCAACAGAATGCATTATCCTCTCAATGGGTTCTTAATGATAATCATTGATTGCTCCCAACTTTCATCATTTGATGCGTGATGAGCTGTAGAATCATCTACTTTATGGAGTGATCTCTATCTCTCTCTTTCCACGAAAAAAACTTATAAAAAGTTCACCAAAGTTCTCATCCTTCGATTCCTTTGATTTCCCATTATCATCTGATTAGTGATCGCACTTTGTTATCCCTATACTAAAATTATCCATAGACAACCATAAAATCCATCCCTAATCATCGAAAATCAATTACCTATTATGCACGATCGATCAACGAAAGAATAAGGAAAGATTCATCTGCCTGGTTCTCCCATCCATAATCCATAATTATCCATGGATAACCCAACTGTTTACCCAAACGCACACTTATTTCTTATATACTGTATATAAAGGCTAAACATATGTATGAGCCACAGAACACATTTATTACTTCGAATTTGTGTTGTTTTGAACTTCGAGAGCCTCTAATTGTAATTATTGTGTAATTCTGGTATGGTCGTTCGGTGTCTTTGCCACAAGATCTTTAAGCTTGTACAGTTTTCGTAGTTGATTTCAGCAGAGAGGTTTCCGTGATGGACTGTCCTTTGGAGTCTTTGCCATGGATCTCAAAGTCCACACACTTCGAGATCCTGTGGTCCCCCAAAGACTGGAAAGGAGATTCCCTCGTCTGGATATTCTCCTTAGCTCTTTACATCTTTTTCAGTTACAGGCATTTTTCAATGTGCATCCAAAAACAATTATGTACTCTTAGCTCTGAAAGAAGTGACTCTCAATAAGGGGCTTTCGTGTGACTAATGCCCAATACTCACCCAAAGGATTCGTAGATGGTCCTTCAGAGTCTTTACCAGGGATCCAGAAGCATCCGCTTCAAGATCTACGGCTCATCTTTGGCTTGTAGATTTCTGTGCCTTGGCTGCTGCTTAGCAGCAGAAGTTTAGAAATCTCAGGTTTTGCATAGTGTAGGTATTTTGTATACAAACATGTATGGTTTGCATTAAACATTTCAGGTATTCAACAGTGTATGTGTATGTTGTCAATGGTAGTAAAATATATAACTCCAACTAAATGTCAACGCAGTGCCCTGTGACAGGTAACTCAAAATAATGTCACTCCAAAAATATACAAATTCTGAAAACTCACCCAATAGATTTCCGGATGGTCCTTCAGAGTCTTTACCGGGGATCTCAAAGCATCGGCTTCAAGATCTACGGCTCGTCTTCGGCTTGTAAGTTTCTGTTTTCGATTATTCAAGGGAATACTCCTCCTGGCCGTTTTTACGGTGCCTATCCATAGATCTTGAGGGGACCGCCATCAGGTACCGTATAGTGTAGCGTAGTGTAGCGTAGTGTAGCGTAGTGTAGTGTAGTGTAGTGTAGTGTAGTGTAGTGTAGTGTAGTGTAGTGTAGTGTAGTGATTGGTAAAAAATATAACTCGAACAAAGCAGAAGGGCAGGGGTTCCCGGGTTTCGAAATCTCAGATATTGTATAGTGTAGGTATTTTTAAAAAAAAATATATGTATATCTTGCACATATTATCAAAGAATTAAAAACCTCGGGGATCGAACAGTGTTTGTGTATGTGGTATGTAGTGAATCGAGTTAAAATACAGATTTCGAACGCATTGTGCAAGCAGCGCCCTGTGGCAGGTAACTCAAGATAGTATTGCTCCGAAAATATACCATTTTCTAAAACTCACCCAATGTATTTGATTGGATGATTCTTCCGAGTCTGTATGTTATCGGCTAATTTGAGATCCATGGCTTGGTGATCGCACAGCTTCTACTTTTGCCCCTTGGGCTTCACCTCGAAGGTCTTGTAGGTGTAGTCATCGATGGCCTTGAGGTTCTTGATGACGAACTCCTTGATGGCAGCCACGTACTCGGCGGCCGACAGGATCATCTGCTTGAAGGCCTCGATCACCTTGCCCTCACCCTGCAGTTGACCCCTGTAGCAGTCTTCAGAGACCTGGGTGATGTAGCCGCGTAGTCCCAGTACCTTGGCCTGGGCCGCAGCAAACATCTCAAACGCCTCCTTAGGGATTTTTCCCTTGATTTCAAAGTCGCACCCCATTATGGACTTCTTGGTGTCGTCCTTGGACTTGGGAATCATCACAGAAATTTGTTTTTTTTAGATTTTTTTTATTCCAAAACAGATTTGTTGCAAAAAAAAAAAATAAAAAATAATTTGGAAAAACTGATACCGAAACAGATGTTCAGGGCGCTGCTCCCAAACAAGTAATGAGCCGAACAGGGCTCTGAAATATGTAGCTCTCTGTAAATTTTTCCAACAGCCTACTTTTCTCATATTTGTTTCAGTTTAAAACGAAAAAAAAAAGAAGTCATGGCCTCCCCTGACTCTGAACCCCAAATCAAGTTCAAGGCTCGAGTGTAATGGCAGCCAATTATCGCAAACGATGGCTGGCCCCCACCGATCATCATATTCCCAAAGAAAATACCATACCCCCGCAGAGTTTGTACTATATACTAAGAAATACTACTATATATTAAAAAATATTTGCGGATTTAGTAAAGACAAAAACCAAACAAAAATATAAATTTAAATGTAAATGTAAATCACAACTCGGTTTCAAGTCTTTGGGTGGCGCCATGCATCTGCATCTCAAAAAGTATCTCAAAAGCGATTTATCTCAAGCTGATTTTTCTTCGGCTCTTCCGCCAAGACCGGCACCACAGTGCGTCTATTTTGCGGTGGTTGTGGTTGGATTTTTATATAATTTTTTCGCATAGTTGTCATGTGGTGGGGAAATAGGGGGATGAAATGAAAAATAATTAGAAATTAAATAAATTGCTTAATTATACTAAGCTTGCAACATGACTGAGTAACAACAGCAACAGGCCACAGGCCACAGCCGACGACAAACGAGAAGGGAGAGGGTCTTCCCATCACCTTCCCAAGCTGTGAATATTGAATACCCTTTGAATGATTTGCAAAATGATGGATGTCAAACATTCTTTAAGCCAAATTGCATGGCTTTCGTGAGAGAAGAAGCCGAGTTCCATGGCCACCAATAGAGATATATGTAGTACCTATTTCATTTATGATGAAAAGGATTTCTCTGAGAAAACTATCCATAGTATCTGGTATTTTCTAGAATTTTCGTGTTATTATTTATAGTATTTTCTAGGTGAAGAAATAAATGGGATAAAAAACCAGTGTCTGGGAAAACTTTTCCTACAAACAGTTTCTGCTATTTCTGGTATTTTCTAGAATTTTCCTAGTATTTTTTATAGTATTTTCTAGAAGTAGTTGTGCATTATTTTCTGAAGAAATAAATGGGATAAAAAATCGGAGTCTGGAAAACTATTCCTAATAACAGTTTCTGATATTTCCGTAGTACAATTTCTGGTATTTTCTAGAATTTTCCTAGTATTTTTTATAGTATTTGCTAGAAGTAGTTGTGCAGTACTTTCTGAAGAAATAAATGGGATAAAAAACCAGTGTCTGAGAAAACTATTCCTATAATCAGTTTCTGATATTTTCGTAATACTATTTCTGGTATTTTTGTGATGCTATTTGTGGTATTTTTTAAGTTTTATTTCCCTTACTCCACATGTGCTATAAATGCATGTTGTTAGCTTGCAGATACCATTATATGAGAGAGGAGAAACAGTCACGTTTTGCAATAGGCATACATTTGATAGATCAAGAACCAATCGAAGCTTCCAAGAATGATGCACACAGAGAGTGAACACAAATGAAGACGATAGAATTACAATGCCATAAGTATTTCATATGTAGATGTCCGTACTAACATAAGCCAATAGAGTATGCAGTTTACAATCTCTTTAGATGGTGGATATTTTACATTCCACCCACTACTATGCATTCCCCTGGTACTAGGAGAAGCAAGGCTCTCCAGAGAGCAGCCTGTATTCGTATAACCCATCTTTGGGAACGGATTGACTCTTTGGACAGTGGCACAGCTGTATGATGCCAGAGGAGGGCATTCCTCTACTTTGTAGCAGATGAGATGAGAAAGTGGCAATGTGAAAAGTTGACAACCTTTCTAGGGCCTGTGCCTGGGTCTGGGCCTGGGGCTCTGTGCAGGGTTCAGGTTCGGTTTTGCAACAGTTGGCACGTGACGTCAGGCGTTGTTGCTCTTATGCGAAGAGTCTCTGCTGTCTCTGCTGTCTCTGCTGTCTCTGGTCTTTCCCAAGAAACACTCTCGTGTGCCGTGCCGTGCCCCCTCGTGCTCGCAATTATGGGCAATTTTCTCTGGGAAGCGCTCTCCAAGCTCCAAGGGATAGGAGGAGGCAATTATGATGATATAAGAAGACATGACCAGCAGATGTTGTGTTGTGTGCTTAGCATAGTGTACTACGAATACGAATACGAGTAGGAGTACGAATACGAATACGAATACGAATATGTTGTATGTGTGCATATATTTAATGGATTCCTGTAAATAATTTGATATTCATTTTTTCAAGAGAATGCCCTTTGTTCGTTACATTTATGATTCTGTTTCTGATTCGTGCGTATCTGAGATTAGCTTAAGTGCTAAATAAATGGATAGATATTCTCGTACATATATGTTTAGGTATATTGTATGTATAAATATAAATGGTATCAAAAACAAAAACAAAAAAAAAATACACAGGGGGTAGGTATACATAGATTCATTTTCTCTCTTTTCAGCGCATTTACGACGATCCACACAGAACAGAAGCCATGAGAATTTTAGACAACGACGAAGCGTGTTGATGGATGCGTAAGTGATTGTATTGGTTGGAGAATAACAGCTCTTTACGTTCGGCAGATGGAGAGGGTGTCCAGGAGGAAGACGGCACCGTTGATGATCATCAGGGAGCCGGCGGCGATGGCGTTGCGCTTCCTATCCTTCTGCAGCACGGCATCATGCCACTCATCGATGACCAGGGCCCCAGAGGCCACAAACAGAATGCAGCCGATCAGGGAGATCAAGGCATTGAGGCGCTTCTCCACCAGAGAGTTGATCACATGACCTGCAACAGAAAGTATGGAAAATACGAGGGGGTTATTTCAAGCGATCCAGCGATCCAACGATCCGTGGCTAATCACAGTCACAACAAAACACTCACCGATCAGCAGAACGCCGCAGATGATCGTGAAGCCGCCGATGGTGCCGCAGACGATGAGGGGACGCGATGAGAGGGCTCCATCCACCTCGTACATCACAATGCAGGCAATGGCGATGGCCTGTGGGAACAGAACACAACAGAAGAGAACAGAGAACAAAGTAGAAAGAAAGATCGTTAGATTGCGAGAAAACGGTGCAAAAATTAGTCTCGCAGATCAGGCAGGGTTCGGGTTCGGGTTCGGATTCGGGATGGGTTGTTGCCGCATTCCATTAAAACAACTCTGGCAATTCATTGGGCCGTCATTTTCATTGAAATTCGATTTTATTATTCCTTTGTCAAGCATTCAGCACTACAAAGGTATCCCCCACAAAGATGGCCCCATTGGCCAAACAGAATATAGCCGCTGCCAGGACACTGTTCTTGTCGCTCTCTATTTCATAGGCGTCCAGCCAGCGGTCAAGGATGACGGCCCCACTGGCTATAAAGAGGATCACGCCGGCCACCGAGAACAGGATATCGATGCGCTTGTCAATGTTTGCTCCCACCAGATGACCTGAAAAACGGATCGGACCGGTTGAACAGGATAAACAAAATAACTGCTGGACTCATGGACTTTTCCGTTACCAATGCCCAGTGTGGCACAGATGATCACGTAGCCGGTGAGGGAGCCGCACACCAGCATCGCCTGGCTGCTGTACCTATGGTCCGCCACGCTCTCGATCAGGATGATGCTCGTGGCGATGAAGGCCTGTTTTTGTTAAGGGTATGTCTCTCAGTCTCTGAGTATTCGATAAGGCACGGACACGGACACGGACAGACTGACAGACAGACGTTGAGACAGTGGCAGGAGAAAGCCAATCACAGAGGCAGATAGATAGTCCAGATAGAGAGAAAAAGGTCTAAGAATCCTAGCATGGAAATCCTTCCATCTAGTGATCAGAGTTTTCCGATTTACACTCTACAAGGCGATGGGAGAAGAGGTGTGTCCTCAGGAAGGACTATCTCTGAATGGGTTTTGGAATGCTGTCACTCATTTTAGACACTCTCAAAGAGAAATAGAGTATCCAGGAAGATAGAAGACAGAAGCACAAAAACCAACCGATGGACGCTCTCGCTGTACATGTCCTCTTTTATTGGTCTAGGACCCGTAGGACTTTGATAGAAAAATCTACCAACAGAAAAAGAAAGACCTTCTGAAGACAAAACTAAAGCACTGTCTGATAGATGGATGGATAGATAGATATAACGAAAATGCCATAGATATAAAGTACGATCTTTCACGATCAAGCACCTTCTCCACAAGATCCATTAAACCCGTTCCACATTATGTGTATCTATCTATCCCTCATATTTATACTGGGAAATCATGTGTCCGTGTCCGTGTCCGTGTCAGTAGCAGTCGCAGTTAATCCTCTGGCTGAATGCTTCCCGCGAATCGATTGATAGATTGTAGTGCGTCATGGATATTTAATGGGCTGTAATTTCGGGCCATATGCCCGCTTTCAATGCATTGGGTGCGGACAGGAAATGAGGCCATAAACAGAAACTCAACCCTAATGGCTGGGCAAGCAGTCTTGAAAAGTGTTTAAAAGTTGGCCAAAGGGCAGAGGTAATATCACTGACTATTATGCTATTGAGTGCCATGATATATCTAGTGGAAGTTCTCAGTTTCATTGACCAATACCGACATCTAATCGTAAATCATTTATGTCACCTCAAGTGGCTGTGCTGTCACTTCAGGTGCCCCTTCACTTCATGGCTTCCATATATCATTATCATCGTCGCGGAATTGCAAGCGAAGTGGCGCGAAAGTCCCAGGGACTTAGGCCCCTCACGAGTGGGAGGCCAATTTGCTTATCAAGTATGAAAATTATTTCGATATTGATAGGCGATAAATGTGGTAGCGATATGGGGTGTCGAGTGCTTCATTGGGGTAGCTATCGGGGGAGGGCAGTCTACACAGTCAAGTGTCAACAGTGGGCACACCCTACAGAGACCATCAATCAATTAGGAGACGCTTCTGCTAATTGGTTTGTCCTTCCCTGTCCCCCCCATCACCATCCCATCCTCCTGGCCATCCACAGGATGCAGCATTAAAGCATTCTGTTGTTGACTTTGTAATGAAAGGAGACAGACCAAAGGATACTGTCATTAGCAGAGAATATTCCAGAAGTGGGAATGGGAATGGTGATGGTAATGTTAATGCGAGTGGGATACAGTATAGATATAGCATGGAAACGCTCCATATCCCCTTAATCCATATCTTTATGTGCTCGCTGCTGGCCTCGTGCATTGCCCATAAAAATATCCATTGTGTAGGAGTCGAATGTGGAACAGTATCTGGCGTATTTGTATTCCTATGTGGACTCTCCCCCACCCCTTTCCCGGTGGCAAACACAGCAATTATGTGTGTCAATAATTACCGAATGTTTGCACTCGCCTCCCACTTCCATATATCTATCAGATATCCATAAATAAATTCCTATATATACACATATATAGTATGTATGTGTATGTGTATCTGTATCTGTATTTTTTGGGCTATTCTTTATTATTTAATTGTGAGGGGGAGGGGAACGACGGTCGCACCATCGGTAGCCCCATAAATATGACATTAATCCCCGAAAAATAGATTGGAAAACTGTGGGATAAACAAATGATTTCCATGGAAAATGTAGCGGAAGGAAGTATATATCTATTGGGAATAGTTTTTCAAGCACATTTGCAACAGATGTTGCAGGGAATCACATCATGGGGGGCCATTCAATTTCACGGCAATTCAGATACAATTACAAAGAAATGATGCTATTAGCTCTAAGGAGTCACCGACCGAGGGGCGCTGCTGCATGACACACCATGATCTTTGTGGCACAATCTTTGTGATTCGCTTCTTTTTTTGATGGCTTACTTTAAATTCCAAAAACTCTAAAAACAAAACTAGAAGGAAATAAAATCTCCGATATTCGTTAATTCTGTTTCACATTCCATCGTTCCAGCATCCGCTTGAAGTCAGTTTCCATGTGTAATCTTTGTGAATGAACGAAATAATAACGTAAACGTTTCGCTATATGTATGCAGATATATTCTTGTATCTCAAATATGACTAAGAATTGTTTATTTTTTTTTGCGCCGTTTATTGTATCCAAAACACCAGTTGATTCCGGGTCCCTGGTGCTGGCCACATGGCAAAGGGTGTGGACATTTATGTCGCAAAGGGGGAAACCCCCTCCACAATATGAGCCAAAAATAAATAGAGCCCCTTCAGCCATTTACCATTTACCAGTGGAGCCACACAAAGCTCGTAGATCAATTTTATTTCCAATTTCCAATTGATATTGTTAGTATGCGACCATTCATTATACACCTGACATGCCAGCGAGGCACATACAAGGGAGAGGCGCAGGCACAGGCACAGGCACAGGGTCTTGGCCATATAAATCCGAGCAGGTCGAAATCAATTAAACGAAATTCCATTAAAAACATGTGGCAGAAGGCAAGGCACAGATTTGCAGCAGCTAAAACATTTATTAGCTCGTAAATATATTTACGACTGGCGTTGCAATTCGAGTTTGGGGGTGGGGATGGAGGTGGGTTTGACGGGTGCCGCCTCCTCTTATCTTGGGCATTTTGTTCACTTCATTGGCTCCCATGTCCAGCCAGACAGCCAGCGAGTGAGACAAATATTTGCCCAACGAAGAACGTGCTGGCCATCGATTCTGGGGATGGATGGGATGAGTAATCTGATAGATAGACAGATAGTTAAGTGAATAGATAATCAGGGGAACAGAAATGGCGGCCAATGGGCCATTTTTCAATTAGATATTCCCAGGGCGTTCTGCTTTTTATGAGTCGGTTGTTTACTCAATGCAATCCGCCAGGCGGCGGATCGGCGTATCGGCGTATCGGCGGATCGTCGGATCGCCAGTCGACCTTTAGGCGGATCGCACATGGCGGTATGCGTATGCGTAATGCTCTGGCATTTTGTTGTTGTTGTTGTTGTTTTTTGTTTTATTTTTTTGGCCATGTGAGTGATGACATCATTGTAGTTGCTGCTGCTGCTGCTGCTGCGACTGCTGCTTTTTTAGCCCCCAGTCTGGGGTCCGGTTCGGGTTAGTCAGTGCAATAGCCAAGTGAAACGTGATCGCGGCACTCCATTCAGCTTTGGGCTGCGGCACTGGCACTGGCACTGGCACTGCCTGGGGCTCTGTGGGTGTGGCAGGGACGGGAGAGACGGACATGACCCGCATTGCAAAAAATTACGAGTACGAGCCTCACTCAATTGGGTCGTCGTCACTCGTCACTAATGGGATGAATGTGTGTGTGTGTGTGTGGATATAATCCTCACACAAGTTGCAATCAAGTCAGATAGTCAGTCAGAGAGTGAATATTTTGGGGTTTCCATGAAGTATGTAGGCTTGATGAAATTTCAGGAGATTAAGATCAAAATCCTTGAGTATCAAAGCCTAAGCTATCCAATTCTGAGATTTAAAGCTATAAGGAGACCTAAGAGCGAATCTTTCCATACAGATAACTATATTCATAAATTATGACCCAGTTCAAAGTTTTATATTATATAGGCCCCTCGGTTGGAAGGTTTTTCTTTGGGTGTAACAGAAGCCTATATGTTTGTATGTACTTCAAAAGTATTTCCTTTCAGTAAAAGATACATTCAACCTGAACATATAGAACAGATACTATATGTACTTATACTATACTGTATAAGTCCGCTCTGATCATCGCTTTGACTCATCCATCCGCTTGCCTGATAACAGATGCAAGCAAATAAACAAGTCAAAGCCGGCGGGTCGAAGCAGATGTCTCAGCATTGCAAATACAGGTACTGTAGCCATATACTCGTACTCGCACTCATACTCATACTCAAACTGTGAATATAATGAATAATGGAATCGCATGAAGCCCGAACTTCAGCAAACAAAATCATTTCAAATATACAATTTAAACATGATCCAAATACATATACATATGTACATATATAAATATGTTTTATAATTTCTCTTATCTATATAGAAAGAAATCTTGTAAAAAACATTCTAGTGAGAGAATGGGACAAGGAAAATCTACTTATTTTCTGAAGAAATGTATGATAAATGATATCACAAGTTCTTTCTCTCAATCATTAGGCAGTTCAATCAGAAGCTGATGCCTACCTTCAATAGAACAGCCATATGGAGAGCCTCTACCGCCCATTAATCGCACGCAGAATCTCTAAAAATGATGTCACAATATGATTAATGGCTGGAATGGGATGGAATCGAGCTAAGGTTCATCCAATCCATCGTTTAATTAAGGCTCTGGGAAAATGTATCCAGCCACGAACGCATTTCACTTTGTGTTTTTGCCAATTGACAATTTTGCAAATTAAAATAATGAAAATGAAATTGAGAATGCTTCGACAATTTGTCAGGGGGGATATTTCCATATAATTTCACAAATAAACACACCTGGCCAATTAACGAACAATTTGAATTGAGTTAAAGAGCCAGACAATGGAAATAAATAGAGAAGAATGAACTGCCCAGAACAGAACAGAGCAGAACAGTACGGATCAGATCGGAACAGATCGGATCGGATCGGAAGAGTGCCAGAGCGAGTCCGAGTGCGAGTAGCTGGGGTATGAGATCATACATATGTAGGAGATGATGTCGTCTCGGCATCATCATTGGAATCCGTCCATTCTAGCGCCATTCTGCTTCTGCCAGCGGAAGACAAATCAACTTCTCTTTAATCTCTCGCCCTCTTTTGTGCCCCCAGAGCCAGGCATGACCGAATATTATATTAGGCTTTTGTAGCAATTCATCCAAGCCGATGACATCATCGGTCTACGGACTGACAATGGTACCACCTCTCCTCCTCACTCACACCGAAACAGCGAAACACCGAAACACCGAAGACCCAGAGACCCAGGCACGCATTAACCAAAACAACTACGCAATAACTCCAAAAAAAATAGAGATACAAAACTCCAAATTCGTTGAAGGAAATGCCTGGCTTTGAAGGCCGAAGCATGGAATACTCTTTAGAGATGGACTTGGGGAAAAGATCATACATTTCAGAGCCATTTGACTTTAAAAATTAGAGAAAAACCATCTTGTACAAATTAAATGCAATCTTATAGAAAATTTGTGAATTAATTTGAAATTGTGTCTAAAATATTGATATGAAAAAGCTCTTATAAAAAATCGAAAAACTCTCAGACTATGAATATTTTTTGAAGAATTTTTAAAGCTACGAAGTATTTTTATTTTGTATGATGAATATATCCTATAATTGTTTAAGATCTATGATGAAATAGAACCTCTCTAAGAAGCCAGATAGAACAGTAGTCGCAGAAGCAAAAGATTATAGCAAAATAGAATAGATAGAGATGAAATTTGGATTTGGAAAACGAGTATCTTTTGGAAAATAAAAAATTATATGTGAATATCTTTAGCAAAATAAGCTACATTTTCCACTAAAACCTAAGGTTTCTATGGTTAGATATCAAGAGTTAGACATCAGTCATATGTCATCACTTTATAAGGTGAAAACTTTTGTGGTAGTACCCTGCTCTGCACATAGAGTATGTGCAATGAAGTCATGGGATTTTTGGGAATGCTTTGGGGATTTGTTTTGGTCCAGAAAATACAAAAGAGGCAACGGAACCGGTTGTGTTGCTGGCGCAGGGCCTTCCAAGGCCAGGGATGAAATCGTAAACGAAAGACTGGTTCTAAGACGCACAGCACACACCACAGGAAGAACGAAACTAAGAGCAACAGATACAGATAGAGATACATAGACAGATGGCTAGGCACACAACACAATCACACAAAAGGAAATTTGGAAAAACGAACGATTTTTATGCACATAAGAAAAAGAACAGGGGCTGCTCACCAGCTCGATGATTTTCAGCAGCAGACGATTGTTGAACTCCATGGCGATCGGATTCGATTCGATTCGATTTGAGATGCAAATGTATCTGAACTTAGGATCGGTTCGAATGGGATGGTATCTTAGAAGTGCGTGTTGTTTCCACGGCGTACGCAAACGAAGTGACGAAAGCTTTGCCGCCGCTCGCATCCAAAGCTCGGGCAAGCGGCAGCGGCAGTGGCAGCGACAGTACCGGCGTCAGCGTTAACGCAGGCAGCGCAGTGGCAAAGCCATGAAACGCGTCAGCAGCAGTAGCAGCAGAGGGCAGCGGAGCGGAGATGGTATCCGGGAGTTAGCCTTGCCAGCCGACACGCCATTAGTGGACTCCAACTCCCATCGAAAGGATACACTGTGTGGAAATGGGAGGGCTAACGTATCCTTCCTTTCACTATACGAGTATTGCGTCGCAGTGAATTAAACCTCACGGACAACTCAACCAATTTTACAGCGATTGGTTCATTTAGATTTCGAAGATATAGAAATACAGAAAATAACGTATCATTCCTTGAGGGGACCCTTTCAGAATATATAGGAAAACATGTCTCTCAAATCTGAGACGTTAAATGTGGCTAGGAAGCAAGTGGTCTCACAGGCGCTGCTATCCTGAGAATTGTCTGTGTTTCTGCATTTGTCACCAGGGGTCTTCATGGGTTCTACAATTAAAAATTGCCTTAGTCATTTGATTTTTATAAAATATTTTCACATTTTGCTAGGGCTAAATCGATAGTTATTTTTGTGGAAAGCAGCTATTTTTCTAACCTCTAAAAGGAGTAAATATTATATAAACAAATTTTGAATAAACCTTTCTTGACCATACACACCCATAGCAGAGTTTAAAGCTTATAAGAACCGATTATTTGAATGTTTTATGTATTTTATAATTAAAGAAATAAAAACAAAATCATGCATTTTCATGTTTTAAAATTTAAAAGGATCTTCATCTAACACTATAACTATTTAAGAACAGATTTTCTGTTTTTACAATCGATAGCAGAATATTATAAAATAATAATATAATAATAGCCCAGTCGAGTACATCCCAATATACACAAAAAAAAGCACTATATAGACTTACAAAGCTAGGAAATCAAATGATCCAGTCGATCCATTCCTTAGCCAATGAGAGCAGCCCCCACATAGGCCAGGGCACGCTCCGCCTCGAAGGCGGGCACATACCGTGGATCCAGGGTGGTGAGGGCTCGCTGCGTGAGCAGAGACAGGTTCTTAGTTTCGCCATGGTCCCGCTCGAAGGATAGATACTCCACCCAGATGCTGGGCTCTGTTTTGCCAAAGTAAACGGCCATGAACTCGTAGCACATACGCCAGGACTTGATGGCCGCCTTATCCTGCAGAGAATTGACAAACAATTAGATGCGATTGGGAATAGAATGGGAATACATACGCGGACTGCCAGGCTGCTCTCGAGCTGGGCCATTTGGCGATGCAGCTGCAGGGACATGGGCGGCAAGAGGGCTAGCTTGGCGTACTCCGTTCGTGCCGCATCAGCGGACTCTGCGTGCCAGAGATACTGCAGATAGTCGGAGCGCAGCTCCGCAAACTCCGGCCAGGCGGAGGCGGTGGCCAGCTTGTAGATTTCCTCCAGCCGCTTCTTGCCGAGGCTATCTTGACGCGTGCGATAGTAGAGTATGACGGTCTGCCACAGCGGCAGGGCGTTGGGGCCCATTGTCTTTTGGAATTTGTTGAACAGCTCGTAGATCAGCGACTCGCTGTCATTCTGCACGTGCGTGGCTAGCAGCAGCTGGTGCATCTCCACCGATGCATCGTTCTTGAGGGCCTCCGTTAGAATGGTGACAGCAGCCTCCCGACCACTCGGCGCACTACTAAGCATCTTCCTCAGGGTGGCATAGTGGCGCACGTGCATCAGCTTCGAGCGATGGCCATCCTGCAAGGCATCGGCCAGGCACTGCTGCTTGAGCGCTCGTTCTGCCTTGCCGTCGCTGTTGAGCGTGAGCATGGCATCTAAATAGAGACTCCACATTTCCTGTGTCTGTAGCACCTCCACGGCGGACTTGTAGACGGTCACGCACAGCTGAATGCGGCGCTTTAGGGAGCGGACATTGGTGGCAGGACGAGACTTTTTGCTGGCTGGCTCCTCCTCATTGTTGTCGGGCTCTTCGTCGGGGTCACCGAGATGGTAGCCACGCAGCTCTCGCTGTGCCGCCACATCCCAAAGGCCAGGCTCGCGCGGGAACTTCTCCTGCATGTCGTCGAGAATGAGACGCTGCAGCTTGGAGGTCATCTCGTGGTGATCCTCGCAGCTCTCCAGCAGCTTCACAAAGTAGTCCAAGCTCGTAATGTTCGCCATGCTGTTGCGATAGACGGCCTCGACCCGCTCCAGTTTGATGTCCTGCTCGGAAAGTGTGTTCTCAGCCAGATTCTTTTCGGGGTCAGCCCGCGCCGCCTCCTTGAGCAGAATGTCGAAGAAGCATTTGTTGAGGGCCTCAGAGTCGGGATGCCGCTGCAGTCCACGAAGAAGAATGTCCTTCACGCGATCTATATTGAGGCGATTGTATTCGTAGAGCCAAAGCGCAGCGTCCACCCAAAAGTTCGGATCATCGCCATGATACTAAGAGAGGGGAAACAGTATAATCGATGCAATGTAAAGCTCGATGTAATCTTTACCAGCAGCATCTTCTCATAGATGCCAGCCACCTCCTGGGGCCCGGACTTCTTGCTGAACTTGATCCAATTGCTCCACAGGCGCCTGTCATGGGTAAACTTACCCAGCACTTCCCTGTACAGGCGCATGATGCGTGTGGATATGGAGGTCTTCAGGCCGGTCAGCTTTATGTGCATCATCTTCTCCTTGTCCGAGATCGTCTTGTACATTTGCTTCTCGTAGACGATGAACTCCAGATAATCGCCGACAGCCAGGTGACTTTTAGTGATCTTCAGGAATAGCCGCTCGCGCCGGCTTACAATTTCTCTGGAATATCAGTAAATGGATATATTGCTTCTCAATGGATAAAAGACTGCTGCTAAGCGCTCTCACCTGACTTGATCCGGCGTGAAGACGTTGTAGTGCTTCATCTGCTCGTACTCTGGCAGCAAGCGCTCCTGCATTTCAGCTATAAACTCGCCCATTTTCGCTTAGTTTTGTAATTAGATAATATAATTTAAGTTTGTTTATTTCTTTGAAAACAAGCGCACGTGCAACACGACGACTATCGATAGTCGAACTAACGATATGCTGGAAATAATGGAATCATCGGCTACTGCAAGCGAGGAAGTTTTTCTATAGAAAATAGAGAAATTAAATGTACGTTTTCTTTTAATCCGCAAAAATGCATAAATCTTCCGAACTAAATAGTGACATTTTCGTTCAATTCTATGGTTTTTTTCTCTTTGTTTTTGTTTGTTGTTTTTTTTTGCGAGGGCTGCATCAAAAACCGGCTCACGATATATACAATTGACTGCATATCTCACATCACTAGCCGTACAAGCGTCGCATTAAACTAACTGCACAATTTGACAGCCGAGAAGAATCTTCACTAATATTACTAGCAACAATTGCCTATCGTTTCACACAAATGGCTGAATTTTCCGTAGAACGCGTGGAAGACAAAAGATTGGTAAACGGCCGCACGGAATACTATTTGAAGTGGAAGGGATACCCCCGCAGTGAAAACACTTGGGAGCCTGTCGAAAATCTGGATTGCCCCGACTTAATATCCACATTCGAGGAATCGTTGAAAACGAAGAAGGAGCCAAAGAAACGCGTTGCAACCGTGTCCACACCCGAAAACATTCGCAGCAAGCGGAAGTCGTTCATGGAGGATGAGACCGAAGAGACCCGGAAGCTGATTGGATTTGAGCGCGGCTTGGTGCCATCAAAGATACTGGGCGCCACCGACTCGCTTGGTCAACTGATGTTCCTGATGAAGTGGAAGGGCAGCGATCATGCCGATTTGGTGTCTGCCAAAGTTGCCAACGAACGCTGCCCACAGGTTGTGATTGCATTCTACGAGGAGCGCCTCACCTGGCACACTGGCAATGGCAATGGCACTAGTGGCGGTGGCGGCGGCGTTGATGGCGACGGCATGGGCTGCAGCGGATCTGGAACCGGCACTAATCCCGGCAGCGTCGAGACTCCCAGTGGCAGCACTGCTGGCGGACCAGACGAGGAAGAGGAGGACGAGGCCGAAGCTGAGGCCGAGGCTGAGCCGGAGCCAGAACCAGAGGCCGAAGCCGAGGCCAGTCCAGCCGCCAGCACCAATAACGACGAGAACCAGAAGCCGGATGAGGGAGACAGCGAGCTTGGAATCGGAGAAACCGACGACTAAGCACAATCGAAATAATATATAGAAATTAGTGTACCAATTAAGGAAGATCCAAGGAGATCTTCATTTGACTATTTCTTTTTTTAAATACATAACTACATATAATTTAACCAGTCTCACAATCGAAGAGACCCAATGGTAATATGTAATATATTTACTTCATTCATTATTTGGGACCCTCAACATCCAGGCCACAATTATCTATAAGAATAGAATGTTCTGTAGTCAAATAAAATACAATTAATACACATCCCTCATTGTTCTTGTATTTTATGTCCCCCCTCAATCGAACCAAATTCGTCTTCATATTCGCAAGGTACATTCGTTAAAAGTTATCGTAGCTTGGTCAAGGACGATATTTTCGATTTATGTGATTTTGTAGACGCCCAACATCTCCCGCCCACAATTGCCTAAGAGAATACAATTTTGTGTAGTCGACTAAAATACAGTTTACAAGATGTTGCACACATTCCCTCATCTGCTTTTTCTCAAGGCACCTTACCTTTTATTCAATATACCTTGGCAAAGGCCGATAAGAATGTTCGATAGACACGCCGGCAAAGTATAAATAAATGGACAAAACTTTGCTATTGATACAATTTGTAGATGTTCTGAATTGGGTTTGGATTGAAAAGCAGCAAAAATGGCCCAGACTAGCTCCATGAAGCTGCTCGGTGCTCGCAATATGACCTGCATTGTGGAGCGCATGGAGTGGAACAATAAAATGGATCTCATTGCCTACGGCACGGAAAAGGGTGAGTCGGGGCTTGGCCCTCCACGCACTGCACCGCAAACCGACTAAC
This sequence comes from Drosophila helvetica, assembly GCA_963969585.1. Classification (NCBI taxonomy): domain Eukaryota; kingdom Metazoa; phylum Arthropoda; class Insecta; order Diptera; family Drosophilidae; genus Drosophila; species Drosophila helvetica. The sequence continues at coordinate 17,949,053 of OZ018401.1, read as the reverse complement.
ACACAGTTTACCATTACACCAGGCGAGGTGGTCATACAGCGGCTGAACTGGCAAAAGATTGTTACCTTCCCCACGCCCGGCGAAGATGTCCGAGTGCGGTCCCTCAGCTGGCAAATGGACGAAACGCTGCTGGCCGTGGGCTACAGCAATGGAAAGGTGGCTCTGCTGGATGCCGAGAGTGAGACCATCATCTCTGGGCTGATCTACGACGACGACATCAAGAAGGTGTACTTCAGCAAGGCCATCAATTGCCAGGAGACGCTGGACAGCTACACCTGCAACGCCAAGGACAAGCACAAGCGATTCCTGCCCAAACTACAGCCGCTCACCAACATCGATCCGTGCTTGAAGTCGCTGGACCAGAAGTCCTTCCCCAAAGGCTCGCCCTGCTTCCTGGTGGTGATCATGCGAAGCGGAAAAGTGCATTTGCTGCTGCTGGGCGCCCTTCAGGCGGGCAGCATCGATCTCACCCAGCACGTGCTCCACCCGGAGCAGTTCGATGTGTACGATGTGCGGCTGAACGGTGACTTTAATGCCATCTACGCCCTGCTGCGCGATGGCCAGCAGCTGAAGATGCTGCACTTTCACAACCAGGTGCTGCAGGATTGCATGGCCCCCATGCTGGAGCTGGCCACGCACTGCGCCCACATACTGGAGACAAAGAAGTAGGTGCTCCCTAGCCTTTGCTTAAGACTAATTTCCTAATAATTTTGGCATTTAAAGCTACATCAATGACACACAGCAATGCCTGACGGAGGCCTGGGAGACCGTCCAGCTGGAAATGGACAATAAACTGACAAAATATGCCAATTCGCAGGCGTACGGGATGATATCCACACACTTTCTGGAGCTGCATGTCTTCGGGTTCGCCACCTTCGAGGTGGAGGAATTTCTGTTCGAGTGAGTTGCGTTGCCAGCAACAGTATCCAGTGCTCATATAATTTTGCCTCCATGCTCCATGCTTTGCAGCACACTCTCGGAGAAGGGATTCAAGAAGATAGCCAATTCGGTGGATCTCAGTCTGAACAATCTGCAGGGACTGGTCTTCAAACAGCTTAACGGAGCGGCCATCAATATGTTTTATTTTCTCAACACAATCGCGGGCTTTGGCCGCATGTCGCACTTCTTTGAGGTTTGATATTACGCACTGGATCCGAGACAGAAACCCCTCAGAAACGAGTATCTTTATGTCTCCCTATTCCAGAGTCTCATATCCCCTGAGGTGGCCGTTGAGGCTATGCGTGCCTGCGGTGCCTTTTATCTGAAGGTGCACGAACTGCAGCGTACCATCGATTCGCTGGTGAACGACATGAAGCTGTTCCATGCCTGGATGATATTCACCATCTTGCGGCTGTCGCACCAGGAGATACCCGACGAGATGGTACTCAGCGAGGAGGAGAACGTGGCCCTGGCCGACCTGCTGTGCGCCATGGAGCCGGATCTAGAGGATGGCAGCGACGATGATGACGACACCGAGTGCCCCAGTGGTGTAGTGCCCACGCGCAGCAAATTCAATCTGGAGCGAGTGGGGCAGTATCTGGAGAATGCCTGCCTCACGCAGCTCTATCCCGTCGATCCGAACCAGCTGTGGGAACAAATGCTGGCTGAGAACGAGTGCCTGGGCCAATGCCCGCTGTTCGTGCCGCACGACAAGAAGCTGTCGCTGGTGCAGCAGCGCGACAAGATGTTCAATGCCATCGACGCTGTGTTCCACAAGCCCACGGAGAGCATTAGCGCCAGCTTCAAGCTTAACACGGCCGTCGTCTGCTGCCAGCTACCGCCCATGGAGCCTGAGGAGGAGCAGGACTTTGTCACCTGCAGCTACTATGTCCATGAGGCCGGCCGATGTGATATGCTCGCGGTAACCATCAGTTGGCAGGAGGCCATGATCCTGGAGTTCAGTCGAGCCGAGGATTGCCTCCTGCGCTGTACCCGTGTTCAGCTGCTGCCCGGTCCCTTCACGCCCCACCTGCACGAGGACTACTACAACCTGCGCTTCGTCGATCTGCAGTTCTACAACGAGTCCAGCCTCTCCATGCTGGCCCAGAGCACCTCCTCGACGCCAGGTGTGCGTCCGCACAGCTACTTCATTCAGTTCTCCCTCAGTGCGGCTCGGAATCAAAGCACCCAGCATCATTTGGCCACGCTCATGAATCTTCCGGATGCCACTGTCACGCATAGCATCCACGACATACCCGATGCGGCTGCCTTCAAGGGTTTGGATGGGGTGTGCGAAATGCTGGCCGTCTCCGGCAGTCGCAAGGTGGCCACAGTGCTGTCGGATCGCAAGCGCAAGATGACCATTTTCGAGATGGAGATCGAGGAGGAGGAGGACGACACGGAGATGTCGCAGGCCTCATTCTTGGAAATCAGCAAGGAGTCCATACTGGCCATCAATGATTCGGATAAGCAGGATTGAATCCGAGTCTGGGTCTCTTTTATCATTATTAATTTGTTCATTAATTACCATTAAAAGTTGATCCCAAAACGAACCACAACGAGCGGAAACATTGCGAGCCGCAGCAAGGGCCGCGGCTCTGCTCATTTATATAGCCGATGCACAAAATAATCTTTAAATATCGCGTATATAGATGGAGTCAGGCACCCAATAGAATGGCTCTGACTATCAGCTGCTGTGTTCAAAGATCTCTTCAATTTGTTATCTTATCGACACCATCATCGGGTGGGCGGAGGAGAGGGCCGTTTGTCGAGTGCCCATGGAAAAGACGCGTGATATATGTATGTGTGTATCGTCCCACTTGCATGCACATTTTGATTTTTACTTGGCAAAAGGAATTCTTGATTTGATTGATTACAAAATATGTACAAAACATAAGGGAGAAGCGCTTTTAAATGGAGGACATCGGATATATATATATGCGATCCTGGCTTGCTCCTGGAAGCCCTGTCATTGGATCCATAGCCACAGAGTCTTTTTTTTATGCAAATTATATTAAAAAAAACGTATTATTACAACTAAGTTTTTTTGAGCCACGCGAGGAGGATGGTATGGGGTACCCGGGAAATTGATGCAGACTAGCTGATCTCGTACTGATATGCATCCCCGTCGGAATCCTCGCTGGTGGAGTAGTTCTGCTTGCGGCGCCGCTGCTCGCGTTTGCTGAGCTTCTTGGACGCCGCTGGCGCTGCGGCCGGAGTATCCTCCTCCTCCTCGGCAGGCAGCACCTCCTCGTTGAGAGGATCCTCCGGCTCTGCATTGGCCTCGGCTTCCGCCTCCTCGGCCTTCTTTTGGGTCTTGACCAGCTCGCACAAATACTTGTACCGCACCAGGCACTCCTCCTTGGTCTTATCCGGCACACAGTTGGCGATCTTCTGCCAGCGATCGCCGCTGGCTGTCTTCCTGTTCTTCACGATGGCCGCCTCCAGGGCGCGCTGCTGCTCCTGCGTCCAGTTGGTCTCCGGTATCAGCATGCTTTTCTCGCTGCTGGCAGTGGCAGTGCCTGGGGCTGCAGTCGAAGTCGCCGAAGCGGACTTCTTTACCTTCTCCTTCTTTACCGCCTGCTGCGACTCCTGAACGAGGTTCTCGGCCACGCTTTCCGTCTGGCCGGGTATGCGGTAGCCGTTCTCCTTCATCTTGGCCGCCATAAAGGTGACCTCCTGGACGGTGCGGTTCATGGACTCGGCAATGGTGTTCCAGCGACTGCCAGCCCCACCCGGGTGCTTCTTCACGAGGCGTATCAGTTCGGTGAGATCCTCGTCCGTCCAGAAGCCGCCGCTCAGAGTGCTCTGCAAGAGTTGGGCGCCCTTGGGCGATGAGTAAAACGAAAGTTGATCTATGGTTGCTAGGTATTTGTGGTTCACCTTCTGGGAAGCGGGACGCACGCCATCCTCTTCGTTCAGCTCACGGGCATTGATACGGGAATAGCCGCGAAGCTCCTCCTCGGTCTTCTCCGGTGCCTTGCTGTTCTGCTTGCGCTTGCGCAGGTTCTCCTTTTGCTCCTTGCGCAGGCGGGCCTGCTCCTCGGCCTCACGTTCCAGCTCCTCCTGCCGGCGAGCGGCCTCGAGCTCTCTGTACAGAACGGGAACGGAAAAAATACGTTTTTAGCCGTAGTGACTAGTGGAAGAGCCTTTCCTTGTACTTACTGTCTGCGCTTCTCCAGGGCCAGCTCCTTGAGCTCGTTGGCCTTGCTGAAGCCATTCTTGATGGTCTTCGGTAGATTCCAGATGGCCAGCGGTATCTGGATAGGCAGCGTGTTTAGCAGCGACGGCATGGGGATCTCGCTGAGGATGACATCCATGTCGATGTTTTTGTTCTTCTTCTGAAGCTTCTTCAGCTTGGTGCCGAACACCTGCTCGGCGGTGTACTTCTTCTCGAGGTAGGCAGCCCACGCGAACAGATACTGGCCGACGGTGATGATCAGGAATAGGATGAAGGCGCCCTCGTACAAGCCGATCTTGCGCATGCGGCGGTAATAGTACAGCGCCGATTTCCAGTTGGGCATGCCCTCCTTCAGCACCTTGTCGTACTTCTCCCGCTTGGACGAGTCCTTCAGCACCTCGTAGATGGAGACGAGGTTCCGGAACTGGATGTTCGCGTCCTCGGACGGATTCTTGTCTGGATGCAGGACAATCGAGAGGGTGCGAAAGGCGCGCTTGATCTCGTTGTTCGTGGCCGTCTGATTGATGCCCATGAACTCGTAGAAGTTCTTGTTGATCTCCTCCACTAAATCGAAGATCTCCAGCTCCTCCGAGTGCCAGGCCTGGGCCGTGCCGCACATCAGCAGCAGGCAGCCGCCCAGCAGTAGTTGCAGTGTGTTGCCCGGCAGTTTCATTTTGTACGTTTCGGGGGATTACGGGCTAAATCAGAGTCCAAATCGAAATCAAGAAATTAATGCGGCAGACCCCACGCACGCACACACACACACACGCACACACAACCAACACACACAGCAGCTGTGTGACACGCACGAAAGTGGCAACGTCAGCAGTTTCAGCGTTGCCAACTGTCGGATATTTGGCAAAGCCGTTCGTTGATTGAAATGCGCGGCCCAAAACTAAGCTCAAGTATTTTTTAAAGAAATTCAATGGCTTTTAATTGTTTATTTCCTTCTGTACTAGATTTGGTTTTCAATACTTACTAGATATAGAATAGAATTTGGATTCTTAAAACTATAAAATATTCGATGACACCTATCGAAGGTCTGCCACCACTAGAGGAGAGCCCACGGGGAGGAGTAAAATATTAATTTTGGCTGCCAAATTTTAGCAACGCAACGTTTTGGACAAAATTCCTTAAGGGGTCAGGCCAGAGAATGAACGTGCTTCCGCTGCTCTGGCTGCTTTGCAGCTCGAGCCTGCTGCTGCTCGCTGCTGGCGAGCAGAATGGCACTGTGGCCAGCGTTGCTGCCAATCCCCAGCCATCCCAGAGCAACAGTTCCACGGCAGCGCCGCTGGTGAATGTGTTGAATGCCACTGCCATAGCTCAGACTGCGGTCCCTGGTCAAGTGCACATCATTGAGAAGACGCAGGTCAAGACGACCAACTCCACGGAGCTGGCCAAAGAGCACGAAAAGGACATGAACAAGACGAGCACCATTCCGCCGGACAACACGGCTAAGACAAGGAAGAGGACAGACCCGGTGCAGCTGAAGCCCATCACTGCGACGGCGGCACCTCCAAGCCCAGCTCCAGCTGCTAACAATGCAACAGTCACAAAGGCAGCAACAGTGGCAGCATCAGCAAAGCCATCAACTGGCACCATTGTGGCTGAAGGCATCTCCATAACAGATGCGAAGAAGGCCAACAACTCAGCGACCAGCACGACTACCAGCGGCAACAGCAGCAGCAGGAGCACCGCCACTACTCCATCGACTACCACATCCACAACAACCAGCACCAGCACAACGACGACCACAACCACGACAACCACAACCACCACGACGACAACGACGCCGCGTCCCACGAAGCCACCCGTTGTGTACAGCATGGATACGCATAGCGAATGGGAGAAGGAACAAGAGGATAAGGTAAAGTCGCCGGCGGCTCCTACCTTGGCGGCCTCCTCGGAGCCCCTGCCCGTTCCGGCATCCACATTGTCCGAACCGGTGGCACCGATGGTCCAAGAGTTAACTGGAAATCTGGCGGATCGCGGGGGCAACGATTACATAGTGCCCATTGTGACGGTGCTGCTGACGGTGCCACTGGCCATTGGTGTGGTTACCATTATGTATCGTCGCTTCCGCGAGCTGTGGAGCACGAGGCACTACAGGCGCATGGATTTCCTGGTCGATGGCATGTACAACGACTGACGAAGGCGCCAGGCGCCATCGGGCAAGAGTGGCCAGTGGTCAGCGTGCTCCACCTACTCCACCACCACCACCACATACTCCTCCTCCATACAGCAAAGAATTTGTTAACCAATAGATGGGATTGCGATGATTATTAGTTGTTTAAGTTTTCGAATTGTTTCGATGTTTGCATGCAATGCAGGATGCAAGAGGCAGATAGTGAGATGATGCGCACACACGCAATCACAAAAATGATATACCTAAACTCTTCGAGTAACAGGTATACAAGTAACTAGGATATTGCTCAGTCAATTAAAAACACACACACTCACACATTGGTAGATTATAAATTGTGGCTAAACAATTGTTAAGTGAAAAATTTCGTAGCGGCCAAAATTGAATTTTTGTAAGCGAACAGATTTTTGTATGCAAAATTGGATATATAAGCATTATAATTGTAAGAAAAGAAGCATTTGGATTTTATGTGAAGAATTAAGTATTTGTTACAAATCAGCTTATGATAACCAATACACACATATATACATATATATATATATATATATATACCTATATATTATATTATATACCTTTATAAACCTACTTGTATACAGCAACCAATCCATCTATGAATAGTAGAGCTGCGACCAAATTGTATCAACCCCCCCCCATCAACCATCATCATGCGCAATTAGCAATCACTCATTTGTAGATCTATATAGACCGTAATGTGCCTTACGAATCAGCTACATATATATACATATATATCTTATACCTATATACAATAATACCCACACACTGATATGCCCCCAATCACATCGCATCCCCCAACAAAATATATATCGTATATAGTATGGTATATCGGGATGGTCTTCTTGCATTTAATTAACGCCTCTCATTGCAGCCTGAAGCCAAGTCCAACACCCCCCAGATGCAATTTTAGCCTCAAAGAAGTAAATCTTTTGCATATTTATATATACATACAATAATTATATAGCATTTTTATTGTTATTCAATGTAACAAATACAATAAAGTACGAGTATATTGCAATCAAATCAAACGAAGATATTCAGAGTCGCAATCCATGGATATATCATATAACTAATGAATATTTGTGCTGTAAAAACACACAGGAAGAAACTTTCTATCGAAACTCTAGCATAGCTCTTGTCTATATACAATTATCCTTTGATCCCAGGACGAACGTTCAACACAAGAGCATACAACATGAAGAAATTAAGAAAGACACATTTGTAAGTGTACTAAAATATATGGATACAACATATAATGAAGGAATATCTCAACGAAAAACTAGAACAGCTAGAAAGACTAAAGAAATCAGGAAAAAACATCGGAACACTAGAGTATCTCTAATTATATTTATCCTTTAAATGGAGCATTATGGTATGTACATACAACCGCATTGTCTTAACATATACTATTATAAGTATTTTCTTTTCATTTATAGGACGCAAAACGCACAGCGGTGTATTCATTGTAACCATAACTCATTTGTGTCTAGATATTGTACAGGGGGACTGGGGACTCCCCCAGAGACTGATCCTCATGGTGATTTGTGTTCCAGCTTACTGCATTACACGGAGATAGTTTTGAGTTTTGTGTGTGGAAAGTATTTTGTTGTACCGCTTGGGCTGACCTACGCCCCTGTTGGTGATTTAGACAAATGTGAAAAACAAGGCGTCTCCACAGCATAGGGTCTGCCCCCACCAACTCCCTCCACCTCCACCTCTCCCACTACCTCTACCTCTTGCTATACATATATTCACTCGTATTCTATGTATATCCATTTCAGAACAAAAGGCATTTAGCTTTAGCTGCTGTGAATGCTGTGATTGAAGTGGTGTATAAATTATCTCCATCTCTAGTGCCCCGTTTCGAATAATTTAAACAAAAAGAACGAACCATACCGTCGGATGAGGAATCGGGCATCGGGAATCGGTCGGCGGGTATATAGTATGTGAATGTGTGAAATAAGTCGAGCAACTGCTACTGGTGCTACGATCTACTGCTTCTGCTGCTTCTATGTCTGTTTAGGATGGTTTTTGGTACCACTTACCTTCTGCATTCTAAGGAGTATATTTTATCTGGTATAAATATATATGTATATATGTACATATATACCGATTATGCCATAGATTCATGTATGTAGATCCTTCTAAGAGATGAGAGTATTAATATTTATATTAAAAAATAGTATTATTATTGATAGTTTTATTTTTTGAGTGATTAACAATAATTATACATATATGTATGCTAAAATGTTCGAATTTTAAAATTATATTTAATGATATTATTTATTTTTGTCAATCGATTTTTTTTTTAATATTTTCCTTGCTTTTTTAATATTAATATTTAAATTTATGATTTTAATTTATTGTGAATTATTAAAATATAGAAATTAATAGTAATGGGGGACCTTTTATTCAATCAAAAGGTATTTTCAACAATCCTCCCCATCTGATGTCTATTCTCTGGCATAATAGTAATGGAAATAATTGCTGGAGAAATTTCCCAAAATATATCCTAAAATTTAGCCCCCATACCGGGGGTATCTTTCTAGTCGTTATATCGTCGATACGTTGGGCTTTTATTCTAGGAGGTTTTGTGTTTTTTTTTTGTTAGTTTGGTGGATTTGTGCCGCCTTCGCATTCACTTGAAAACGTGCGCTGGACGCGTGCAGTTCTCATCGATCAGTTTCCGTTTAAGATTCTTGTGGTTCCTGCTCTATTTCTTTGGTCGTGTGTTCGTTCCTTTGTCGGTGTCCAGAAATGCATCCTGCCTCGCCGCATCAACATCGCTCGCGTCTGCATGTCGGCTCGCCGGGATCGGGCCAAGTGCAGGCCTCCTCATCGACGGAGACCTTTCCGCTGACACCGCAGCCGCAGCATCAGCATACGGTGCACATACCACCTGCCGCATCGTTGCCCTATCAGGGACTCAAAACATGTAAGATATGGCAAGAAACAATAAGGATTGAAAGGAGTTGAAATTGTATGGAAATTCGCGTGTGTTTGGGGGGAACGTTTTTATGCTAGTTATTCAGAAGAATGTTAAGGTAAATTTTCTACAATATTTGATTGGAAAGGAACCCAATACAGAAATGGTATTTTCTTTGATTAGAAGTCCTATTTTGCTCTCATATTCGATCTTCAAAAGAATCTTAAGGAATTATCCAATTTTTCACCATGGAAATGGGTTCCAGAGAGAACCTTTAATCACGCAGACTCAAGGATCTTCAAGGGATTTTCAGTTAAAAGAGAATTCCTATATCTTATCAGTCAATAATTATTTATTTCCATTATACATATTTTATTGCAAATGTAGTTCCTTCGATTTGTGGACCGGATTTTCAGGCACAGATTTGCCTTCCGCTTTTTGTTTAGCTCATAAAAATATACGCACATTGACTGCCAGATACAAATAGCGCACACATGACCTCACAGATCCCCATCCCATCCGATCCCATCCCGCCCCACCGCCAATAATCCATAATTCAAGAAAATGTGAAATTAATGCGATTGAAAATCATAATCAAGGCACGAGGTGAGACGATTTGCGGTTAAATGAATCAGAATCATTTCAGAACCAGTACATTGTCTCTGTATCTGCATCTGTATCTGAGCATTGAATTGTACCGATCGGACCACCAATGAAGTATGCAATATAAACTCTGCGCCGACATGTAAAAATAAATAGAAAATATCCCCCATTCCCGCCCAGGTCTCGATTGAGGCATATGAACCACGATCCGTGTATCCATGTATCCGTGTATCCGTGTATCCGTGATATAAATCGTACTGTCGAAACATACATACATACATATAATCTAAACAAAAGGAAAGAAATACTCAACACCAGTCATTGGGGGCCTTTGGGCATAAACATTCCCACTGCCCATTGGGCATAAATAGTTCTCTCGAGTACGAGTATTACTCGGTTCGGTAGGTGAAGAAACACAACAACAAAACAACACAACACCACAAGAACAAAAATAAAACCATTTTGGAGATCATATTCATGAACGTGTTGTGTGTACCATATATGTACTATATGTAGTACTCTCGAATGCTCGCCTGTATGTACATATATACATGAATACTATATACCCGTACTCATACTCGTATTTGGCAATAAAGCAAATGTTCTACTTATGTAGTTAGTCGAGCATAAGAAATGCTCGGCTCCTGCTCGTTCGCTGGATATTTATGGAATTTATGGCATTTTTACTAGATCAAAAGCAATTTGTACAAATTAATTGCCTCCAAATGGAATATGGTGTGTAGGGTAATTGAAATATCATAATGGGCTTGCAAATCCACAGAAATTTTATTGCAAAAAAAAAGAAAAACGGAAACCCTTACACCGATCAATTTTTGTAGATATGTACATATACAGTATATCGGATTATGTATAGAGTTATTCTCAGTGTATTGTGATGATTTGACTGTCCATGAACTGACTACCAGGATGTTCGCAGTGTATGATCCTCTGTTGGCTGTGTATACTCTTCTCTAATGAGTCTTCTGTCCGTTATTCATGTAATTTGCCTATTCCATTGCTGTACGAGGGTGCATATTGAGAAACTCGCTCATGGAAGAGGGTGGATTAGGTCCAACGTGGTCCTGAGAGGTCGTGAAATATCTGGCTCCAAAAACCAAGCTTCAAGAAACTCCTTGATTTTGTGTGCTCTGTTCGGAAGCAAAGAGAAGTTATGATCTCATTCTGTTCTGTAGAGTTTGTTGCCTTTTCACTGGTCCTGGTACTCACATGCGGTCCCTCATGTTTTCTATAATCCGTGCCTGGAACTCTAAAAGTTCTTCTATTATTCAAAGAGAAGATCTTGCTCCTATGAACGAGAGATTTTTCAATAGTAAGCACTAGAGTTACGAGCATCCCATAATACTGTTTCTAATTCTAAACCGAATTCTACAATTCAAAATCTCTCTCTCTCTCTCTGTGCAGCGGAAAACGATGACATGGGCTGCGTGGAGATACTAGCTACGGCTGTTTCCGTGCTGATTATGATCCTGACCTTCCCTATCTCCGTGTTCATCTGCTTCAAGGTGGTCTCCGAGTACGAGCGTGCTGTGATCTTTCGCATGGGTCGCCTCCGCAGCGGCGGGGCCCGTGGTCCGGGTGTCTTCTTTGTCCTGCCCTGTGTCGACGACTACTATCCGGTGGATCTGCGCACCGTCTCGTTCGATGTGCCGCCGCAGGAGGTGCTCTCCAAGGACTCGGTGACGGTCACTGTGGATGCCGTGGTCTACTATCGCATCAGTGATCCCCTCAAGGCCGTCATCCAGGTGTACAACTACAGCCACTCGACCAGCCTACTGGCAGCCACCACATTGCGCAATGTTCTCGGCACCCGTAATCTCTCCGAGCTGCTCACGGAGCGCAAGACCATATCAGACACCATGCAGATGTCCCTGGACGAGGCCACCGATCCCTGGGGCGTGAAGGTGGAGCGTGTGGAAATGTAAGTGTGTCCACATCGAGAAAAAATTATAGCCTTAATCCTTCACCTCCATCTCCAGCAAGGACGTCTCCCTGCCCACGGCACTGCAGCGCGCCATGGCCGCCGAGGCGGAGGCGGCTAGGGAGGCCAGGGCCAAGGTGATTGCCGCCGAGGGCGAGATGAAGTCGTCGCGTGCTCTCCGCGAGGCCTCCGAGATCATCTCGGCCAGTCCGTCGGCCCTGCAGGTGAGTCCCCGAGCAGCCCCAGATCCCTTCAAGTGACGATCCCTCTTGTTCCTGCAGCTGCGCTACCTGCAGACCCTCAGCAGCATCTCCACGGAGAAGAACTCGACCATTATCTTCCCGCTGCCCATGGAGCTGCTCACGCCATTCCTCAACTCCCACTCGCATAGCAGCCAGCAGCAACAGCAGCAGCAGCAGCAACAGCACAATATGCATCCCCACCCACCGGCCCCGGCCACCCCACTGCATCGCCACCAGCACCAGCACCATCAGTGACGCTCAATGTCGGTGCTGCAGCCCTATCTGGAGGCACTGCATCGCTGCGAGCTCAAGAGGCAGCAGCGTCAGCGGCAGCCGCCCACAGGTCGCAACGACGATGACGATATCGTTGGATATTTGCTGTAGCATTCGATCAAGGTGCAGGATCAGAGTGGGGTAGAGAGATGGTGGGGAATCGAAGAGGGTTATTGTTTATCAAACTGTTCTTAGTAAATCTGTTTTTTTTTTTAATATTAGATACAAGCCAAGGCGCTGTTTGTAAAAATAACACTAGTCAACAAAACTGAACTTTTTTCCGCGCTGTGGCCCAGTCGACTTTTTCTGATAGATTTGGGGATCTACATTTCTTTTAATGAATTATAGTTTTTTCTATGGTTTTCTTTTTTTTTAAATCTGGTATTTTTTTATGTTTTTTTCAGAGGTAGTGCTTTTTTCGCATTACTTTAGTATCTACCATCTGCTTGTATTGAACTTTGCAATTCTGAAAATTTGATAAATGCAGCTATAAGTCGGGGCCGAACAGTTTGAAGCTTCAGCTTACCGTCTGGAAAATATTAAGTTTTCAAATTCAAATTGCACCATTTTTTGCGGTATTTTTTTCCGAAGGTTTGACTTTGAAACTTCAGGAAAAGTTAAATAAAATGGTTTTCCTGGGCTGTATTTTCGTTTTACGATAAATTTATTAATTGGGCGTGGTTTAAGGCATCGCTTGTAAGAATCGATGGGAAAACGGCTAAGGTGCAGCCGTTTGATCAAACCTCCTTGTGCCGCGTTTTTGACGGAAAATGCGGCATTAGAAAGTTTGGTCAAACGGCTGCACCTCAGCCGTTTATCCATCGATTCTTACAAACGATACCTTAAACGTCGCCTAATTAATGGGTCTTTGTATCTCAAACCAAAAATTCTTTTCCTTTTCCTGAGTTTCCATATTGAAATTTCGGAACAAAATAACGGACAAAAATTATACAATTTAAATTTTATTGAATTTTTAAATCCCCAAATCTATCAGCAAAAGTTGGCTTGGGTCACGCGGGAAATGTCGTGTTGACTAGTGTAATCAACCTTCTTCTGTATTTATAGAATAAAGGGCGAAACAAATACCGATCTTAGATCTTCTTCAGAGTTCATAATCTTCTTTGGAAGTCTCAGAACCGGTGGACTTTTTCTGAACAAAAAGGATATCTCTCGCAGGTATCTTATCCTCTTTTTCATTGGGGAGCTTCTTTTCACCGTCGGAGGGACTGACGGCGAAATCAACAGCGATCTTAGGTCTCTGATATTACGAATCTTTTTAATGTGTGTATTGTGTTTTTGCAATCTCGGTCCCGAGGTGCCGTCGCGCTTCTTGGTATTCTAGGGCCGCAGAGAGATCACATAGCTGTTGCTGCTCGATCGCTCGACTGAATTCAAGAATATCCATGATAAATGTCGTATCAAATGGGAATCGGACTCAGAACTCCTCTAAAACATTCCCAGCCATTGTCTGAGTAAAGTTAAGAGCCACGCAACGGAAGAGGGAAGATAATTCCGACGAAAAGATCATCCAAATATATTACTCGTATGTTTTATTCCAAGCATTTGATTTTGAGGTCATGCTCGACGATTTTCGCGCTGTTGCTGCGTTTTTATGCATCGATGATTCATCCGAGAATTGCTTGCGATTTACTTAGCCGGTTAAATGGTGCTTTGGTGTTCCCCTGGTTGCTGCCCCACAGGGCTTTGGGGCACGGCACTCTTTATTTGCAGCGCAGAGCGAGAGATAAGAGATACCGAGTATCTGGTGGCGTGGGCACTGGCCAGAGCGCCGCCAGCCGGTTCGTGATTAACCGTTCCGAGTCTCGACTCGAGGCCCTTATCAATGGAATGCGCCGAACGGGGGAGCAATTTTTTTTCGATTTTATTTTGTTGGCGACAGTTTCGAATGGCTCGCTGACCGGAGTGGATCACAGATCAGTCACACAGAGCCATGGAACAACAACAGCACCAGCAGAAACAGCAACATCAGGATGCGGACTCCCCCGTGTATGCCAACTACGAGGATATGCGCAACTCGGGACCGAGTAGCTCCACCGCCTACATGATCAACATGGGTCCTGGAGCACCACCGCAGGGAGGCCTCACCGACCACTCGCCACCACGGCAGCGTTCCGCTGTGACGCAACAGTATCGCGGCTTCAAGACATGTAAGAAAACAAGCGATCGGAAACTACGCCTTAAAAACAAAAAGCTTAATTGCTTAAAAAATTGTAAATCCCCAAATCTCGCGCTGACTAGTGCGATCTAATGATTGATCCAACTTTTGATCCATCAACAACCGAAATTGCCAGATTCGTTCGCATTTCACTGGAATCGAAGTTTAGATTAGATTGCACCAAAAAATACTTATAAACGAGAGATTGGGAGTGGTTGCTGTTGCTGACGGTTGCAGTCGATCTGAAGGATAAGGAAATTGACATTTAATCAATGGTTAATCAACAGTTGGGGAAATGTTTATCAATCGGTAAAAAACAACCATTACCCCAATTATTAGTATGGGATAAATATGTAAACAGATATCTAGATAGTGGTTTTGACAGTATGTACTGGGTATAATGGGATCCATATCTCATCAATGAATCATATTTGAATGGGGCTTTGGTTCCCCTGTTCCTTTTAGCTTCTCTGTATTTGCTGAGATCATTTCTGTTTTGGAGCCTTATATGTTTTTGACTTGAAGAAGTTATGGAAGAAAAAAATATTGAAAGAATTAATAATATTATAACATTTCGAAAACAGAACGTGCCAGTGCCATTTAATGAAAAGCAATACGTTAGTTTCCGATAGAAAAACTTTCCCATAAAGCCCAACAAGGCTTTAAAATGAATGCTTCCAGATCAGATCCCATATTAAGTGCACTTTCCGGGTACACTAAAGATCAGAGCATGTCTGGGAATTCCCAGGAATACAACTGATTATTTATACAGCCAACAAATGAGATGAGAGAAATCCCGAGGTCCTTCGTCTGTTGGGCAGTAAAAGGAAGCCAGAACCCAGAATGAACAGAAGATCGTGAACTGTAAGATCAGTAAGTTATCCATGATCACGGTTACAAAGTTCCGAGTGGCCTTCTTTGGCCTTCCTCTGCCAGCGGAACCTCTGGAGTCACTATTTTAATGTGTATTTTTAGCAGTCGTTCACTTCCACTTGCCAAACATATTTGATTAAATTCCCAGGCGATATTCCGAATGGAACTTCTTTCCCCATCTGTTGGTCTGGTTTTACAATGCTTCTGCCCAGCCAGGGTTCCCAATCCAAGTATCCCGAAGTACTATTTCCGGGTTCAGTTAAGAGCACAAAGCTGTGGAGCCTACATTCCTTTCGGCGGCAGTTGCTGGAGAAGCCAAGATTGCCATTTGTTTCGAGTGTAGAGAAAATATAGCAAAAGTGAAGTGCAGACGGAAATACGTGTAGGGGCGCGTGTCTTATCGGGGCAAGACACATCCACATCTCCATCCACACCCACACCTACACAAACGATTAGTCATGGTACTAGTAGCTCTTGGTCGTGGCTGCTGGGTAATCTCTCATTCCGTCCTGCTCTGTTCTTTTCCCATTGCAGCGGAGAACGAGCCGAGGGGCTGCATGGAATGGGTGGTGACGATTCTCTCGGTGCTTGTCTTCATTATCACGTCCCCCATATCGATATTCATCTGCTTCAAGGTTGTGGCCGAGTACCAGCGCGCCATTATCTTCCGCCTGGGTCGCCTCAGTGGCGGTGCTCGGGGTCCGGGCATGTTCTTCATTCTGCCCTGCATCGACGAGTACCGCAGGGTGGATCTGCGCACTGTGACCTTCAATGTCCCCCAGCAGGAGATGCTGACAAAGGACTCGGTGACGGTCACGGTGGACGCGGTGGTCTACTATCGCATCAGCGATCCCCTCTATGCGGTTATCCAGGTCGAGGATTATAGCACCTCCACTCGCCTGCTGGCTGCCACCACGCTGCGCAACATCGTGGGCACCCGTAATCTCTCCGAGCTGCTCACTGAGCGCGAGATCCTCGCCCACACCATGCAGTCCACGCTGGACGAGGCCACCGAGCCATGGGGCGTTATGGTGGAGCGTGTGGAGATGTAAGTACTGCCATTACTTCTGGTTACACCTTTTCATTCGAATAATCCTTTGTCCCTTGTCCCTCGAAGCAAGGACGTCTCTCTGCCCGTGTCCATGCAACGTGCCATGGCCGCCGAGGCGGAGGCGGCTCGCGATGCCCGCGCCAAGGTGATTGCCGCCGAGGGTGAAAAGAAGTCGGCTCAGGCCCTCAAGGAGGCCTCCGATGTCATATCCTCCAGCCCCTCAGCCCTACAGGTGAGTCTTCGACCCGCTTATCCGCTGATCGAATATTGGCTAATCCT
The DNA here is from genome assembly GCA_963969585.1 of Drosophila helvetica. Classification (NCBI taxonomy): domain Eukaryota; kingdom Metazoa; phylum Arthropoda; class Insecta; order Diptera; family Drosophilidae; genus Drosophila; species Drosophila helvetica. The sequence continues at coordinate 17,932,413 of OZ018401.1, read as the reverse complement.
CTGATCCTCCTTCTACTGCAGCTGCGCTATCTGCAAACGTTGAGCAGTATCTCTGCCGAGAAGAACTCCACGATAGTGTTCCCCTTGCCCATGGAGCTGCTTACGCCATACCTGGCCAAATATGCACACATGATGCCGCAGGTGCCACAGGTGCCGCCACAGCTGCCACAGTCGAAGGAGAAGTCCGCTGATGGCACGCTAATGGACGCGCTGGCAGCTTGGCCAAAGACCCAATTGTAAAGCCGTTTAATCCTCGTATAACCATGCATTTCGTAATCCTTAATATTTGGTGTTTACAACAAATAAACATTCTCCTGTTCCACGGCAAGGGCCCTGGTTGCCGCTTCGCCCATGGCCTGCTGGAAGCCTGAATCGCCGGCTATGATAAGGACTCGCATTCCTGGGATAGCGGGATTGGCATGCTTCTCCAGTTCGAAAGCATCCAGTCGGTACAGGCACACTCTCTCCTTGTAGCGGAGGCTTCTGCGCAGCTCGTCGCACTCCTGGCTACAGTGACCGGCGCCCAGGCAGGTAGCAGAGCCACATTGCTGATGGGGCACGTACAGGCAACTGCGATAGTTCCAGTATTTGGCGAACTCCAGGAGTTGGTCACGGAAGTAGACATGCTGCAAATCCGGGGCACACACCAGATGCCAAACGCGACTCATGTCGTCCTCATTCTCAAGCACTTGGCCCACCAATGGCAGCGTTGGGGCAATGGCCACGCCCTGGGCAAGAATGAAAATGCACTTGGTCACGGCTGGATCGTGTCGATAGTTGCCAATGGGTCCGCGAAACTCTAGCCGGTCGTTGGGATGCACGGCAGCCAGGTGCTGGGACATGGGGCCATCGGGCTGCAGCTTCACCAGAATTTTGAACTCTTTGCTAGCAAAGTCCGTCCAGTAGGGGGAATACGGACGCAGCAGCGAGCCAATGCGCAGCATGACATGGTGTCCAGGGGGAATGTCCAGCACGCAGTCATCGTCTTCGTCGCTGACCGCGGCATGCCCAAAATGTAGGAAAAGCACTTGGTCATCGCTTGTGTGGCTGTCTTTCTGCAACAGACGGAATCTGGTGTACTTGAGGATAATGTTTTGCTTTCCGGCTAGCAGGGCTCGCTGGCTGGGCTTAGGCTTGTTGTCCAATATGCAGTTTGAGCAGCCATTACCGCAACAATCTGATTCCTGGATGGTAAACGCGTCCTCCACTTTCTGTTCCCCGTCGGCTATCATGCTGACAGTGTTGGCTAATTCAGCGGAAAAATGTGGCGGGAAAAAGGCTAACATTCATTTAAATTATTCATTTACATGTTATGTGGACATCTACAATTGAGTAATTTAATTTCAGCAAAATCAATTCACTTATGGAGGGCCGTCAAATAGTTTTTTTATGATTGTGTTAGCTACAGAAAAAGTAACCGCCAAACGAAAATTGTAAGCACTTCGGGGCCTGGCAGTGTTGCAGGCCGACGGAGATAAACTATCGACAGATGCTCCAATATCGATGTCACTGCACAATACGAAAAGTATGCCAGGCGTGTGTAAATAACATAAGAAAAGGCAAGTCGGGATAGCAGTAGCAGCAACAGCAACAGAAGCAAGAGCAGAGCAGCACCTGGCAGCGAAATCTTTGTGCCCCCCATCGCAGCCTGTGCGTTAGTGTGCGTGCGTCTGTGCGCAGCAGTGAGTACCACAAGAGCAAGAACCAACAACAAAGACCAAGGCAAAGGCATCGCATCGTCGGCATTAAGAAGAAGGACACACGGCAATGTGCAACTAGTGTCGGCCACAGCGCGATCCCACTGAAAGCAGCTCTCATGGCAAAATAGCCAGCTTCAAGATGAATCTGGAATCGCTCTTTCGCGACTTCAATCCCTGGTAAGTACCTCAAATCCCCTGAGCATTTGGTATCCTAACGACTTTTGTTTGTGTCTTCTTGCAGCAAATTCATTGTTCACTGCAGCCTCTTTACCTTTGTGACACTATATGCCTTGCGTCTTGATGACTACATTGGTGAGATTCACCATTCCCAGGGCCAGTGCCCTGTGCCCGCCTATTCCTAACTTAACCCACCCCCGCTCTCTTCCGGCAGATTGGCCCTATTGGGCTATCTTCACGCCACTGTGGATATGGAAGTGCACAGCCATACTGGGCGCCATCGTTGGTGCGATTGTGTGGTGCCGCTATCCCCACTATCGCCTGGAGGGCGATGCCTACACGCAGTTCAAGGCGATGCTCATCTCCCTGGCCCTGCATCTCATACTGCTGATGTTTGAGCTCCTAGCGTGCGACAAACTAACCTCGGATCGCCACCTCTGGGTGCTTGTGTTCATCCCGCTGATCTTCGGCTCGGTGGTCAGTGTGGGGGCCTGTGTGTGGGCAGTCAAGCATGATCGCTCCTTTGAGCTGGAGCTCTTTCTGGCCGTCAATGCGCTGCAGTTCGTCTCGCTGCCACTGAAGCTGGATCGGTTCGTCTATTGGAATTGGGATGTGGTGTTCGTGCCCATGTGGATTGTCATCTGCCTGAGCCTGGTCAGTGTGCTCTACAACATCATATTCTGCGGCATCATGATGCGCACCCCGGAGGTCTCACTACAGCAAAAGAAGGCGGCCCTCAATGCGGCTGTGGGCAACATATGCACTGTTCTTCCCCTGCTCTGCTTTCAGGTGAGCCCCGAATGGACTGGTTATTGTATTTCTTGCAAATCCATGAAGTTAACCCTAGATTTGCCTCTGTCCCCAAGGTGGTCATATGCGACAAGCTGGACGGGGAGCTGAAGTTCCCCTACATTGTGGTCTTTTCGCCGCTGCTCGTCTCCATTCTGGCCCTGATCATCCTCAGCTTCACGGCCAAGGGCGGCAACATGTGGTGGTTCGGCATACGCAAGTCCTTTAGCCAGTTCCTGCTCTCGGCCATGCCGTTTCTGCAGGAATACGGTAACATCAGCTACCATGCCGACACGCATAGCAATACTGGGCAGTCCGTGCCATTGGATGCCTCCTCCTCCACTAGCAACACTACCGCCAACGAGCAGCTGCACGAGTTCAGCCGACACGACAAGAAGAGCAAGAAGGGGGCCAAGAATGATATCCTGAAACCGGTGGTGCCATTCGTAAGCATTGATTTGCCGGACTAGACAACAGTAGTGTAAAATCAGAAATAGCAGTGACAGCAGCGCTACAGCGACAGCGGAAACAATAAGAAATCAATTAGATTTAAGGACGACACACATCTCAGAACACAAACACCCACAAGCACACCTAATGATAGGTGCACACACTCACATGAGCACACATGCATTATTATATATATACCATACATCCATCGGCCGTAGCTTATAGTCTCGTACTGAACTCAACTCTAATTGTAAGCCTCATGCTAAACACCCGCCCCTAGCCGTAACCCCAGCACACGGCCCCCTTCCCGGCACGAACCACACAAAAAACACGTAGTAGGGAGATGGAGACCATCTAATAGTTTTAAATCCCAGATACAGGCCGCCTATACACGCGCACACTACAACATAATGCCTGAGCTATACCCCCCACAATAATGGAAGGAAAGAGGAGTATTATATAGTGGTAAAGATCCATTCCTTCTCTCCACCACACACACACACACACAGGCACAAAGAAAACGATGTTTAAACGCGCTACGAGAAGAAATGTATATAATTTACAAATTACATGATTAAAAAAATCTCTTAAGTGCTTCCAAATGAAAATTAAATGCCTAAACGTAATTGTATTTTGTGGAAGCTAACGATTTCACATTTATTTCAAACATAGATTCAAAACGATCTGCAGATAAGCTCCAGTGTTGAATGTTAAAATTAACCTCGTTGTCCTCGGCCTTTGAATTCCTCATTTCGCATAAATGTCCATTACAGGAACTCCTCGCACCAATCGTTGAGACAATTATAGCAGTCGGATGCCTGCTTGGAGCTAGCATGACAAACATCTTTCATCCAGTCCTTGAACAGTTCCTCATCTTTCTTCAACACCAAGTATTGCCCGAGCACGGTGTATGCCTGCAATGAATGGGTATATAGGTATATTAGTAATATTCATTTGTTTATTTCCACACATGGCGTCATCAAATTTACACACACGAACGCAAACATTCAATAAACGCACCTTGTCAAATCCAGCTTCGGTCAAGCGTCCGCCCAGCGTCTCTCCAATTCCAGCCAATTCAGTTACCGACTTGTTTCCCATGGGCTCTGCTACAAAGTTCCTATATTTCTGTGTCGTGCCCGACATCTCAAGTTTTTAGGTTTTTTAAAGATTGAATGTAAAATGTAAAATGCACAATTGCAAAATTTGTTCGCGGCGTTTCTGAAACAGTGTGACCGCGGATTTGTTGATCAAATATACAGTCTGACCCCTCAGAAATATACCGTCTCATTTTCAAAATATACTGTAAATATGCCAATGGAAAATAACAACTGGAAAAAGTGAGCAAGTCCCAACAAACAATTAACGATACTATCGACTGTAGACTAGAGCTGCGCGCCAAAGTGGAAGTGTTTGAAAGTGACAAGCATATGAGTGAAATGCAATGGAATTAATGATACGTTGTATGTGGTATTAAACTTTATTCAAATTAGGAAGCTACAAAGTTACATATTCCATAGTTAATTTGTTATTTGGGTTTCTGTTTTTCCATGTTTTTTGTTTCTTAATAATTCGCTTACTTTGTGTCGCCTAAAAATGTATGCAAAGGTAAAAAGGTTGCATTTTAAAAAGTGACCATCCATCCATTAATCCGTACATCTGTTTAAGATGTTATTCGCCATACAATACGATACGAGTACATAGTACATACGTATGCATATATGTATGTATACGAGTACATACAATATATGTATGTAAAATCAATCGAAAATAGCCGGTGAGAGAGGTACAACTACACATGCATATGGAACATTAGGTACATTACAAAAAATACCAGTGTCCAGTATCTAGTATATATGGTATGGTATGTACATATATAGTATATCTTTATAAAGCGACAGAGAGGCACATAATAATTATAAGTGAAACAACGGCAGAGGAGGGGCATAACATGAGCGAGATGGAAGGGGAGCTATATAGCTTACAGAATGTAACGCATCAACAATAGGTAATTCAATTCAAACTATTGCATAACATATACTATGCTACATATATCTACCATATATGTAGGTACATATATAGTATAATTTACCCCATATATCATTCCATTTGTTTCGTGTGAGAATTAACAATTGTTTCCATTGGTTTAGCTACATTTTTGCTTTAGTTTGGTTTGGTTTACAAAATTCAAAGGATTCAAATTCAAACGGATATCTGTATATCTCTCGCAAATACAATGCAATGCATAATTAATTTAATAATAATAATAGTATTTTCCTTATGGAATAAAAGTGTTTGCTTGACTGCTGCTCCAGCTTCAGCTTCTGTTTCTGTTGTGTATGGTACAAGATTCAATATGTTATAAAATTTGTTTAGATAGAAAAAAAAAACATACGATACACACGAGTAGGTGTTGTTCCCCCCCCCCCCCCCCCCCTAATTTTCGGTTGACGGCTTTTAATTTGGTTTACAATTCGTTTAGTTAAGCTATGAATGCCGCTCGTTCAGCAAATACAACTTTCGGAGGTTTCCCTTATTTCGCATATACATATGTATGTACATATGTATCTATACTCCATTCTCATTCATTGGCTAAGTAGAAGTTCTGTTTAATTGCTAGATTTGTGTATCATCAATCAAGAGGTCTGTCTGTGTGTATATGTATAGTATGTGTAGAATTCGCCAATGTGGTTTGTGGTTCGTTGCCTGACTATTGTCTGAATTATTTTCAGGGTTATGGTACTAAGAGACTAATACGGACACCAAACGATTCATTTCCCAAAAGTTTTGATGATGTCTACTAGTTCTGTATAAACGATATGTACGTCTAAGTGCTACTATGTAATAAACGTTGACTCCTTGAATTTCGGAATTGACATGAGATCTGCTTGAAAGCGGCCTCTGCTGCTCTGCTACTCTGCTAATGGTGTTTGGTAGTGTTCTGTTCTTTCTTTTGCGAGCTACGGTCGTCGTCTAGGCATACATATGTCTACTCTATGGTTTATCTTTGGTTTTCCTTTTTTTTGGGTGCACTTAAACCCTACGTTTACCGGACTTAATTCGTAATTACACGTAATTCGAATGTGTACAGAGGACATTATGCCCGTACGATACATAATATATATATTAGAATATTTTTGGATCTATGGAACATTTCGCTTTCGTTTCGGTTTTTGCTTAAACGCATTTTCCTTTCCACTTTTGGTTTTTCGTTTTTCTTTTTGGAGAGAGAGAATATTGAGAGAAAAATAGAATGATTTAAACGTAGAATGTTTCTGTTGCAATGGAAGCGCTTAGGTTTAAAGTTGAAGAAGATCATTAATTGTACGTTTCGTATGGGAATTACACATACACACACACACACTATACACTGGGGAAAACGCGAAAATCACACGAACGAATGGAGTGCGAGTGCGCGTGCAAGTGCTCTCCAGATCTAGTCAATTTTCGGCCTGTTGCTCAAGTACTGCGATAGATTCTCCAGCGGCCCCTGCACAATCACCATGTACTGCGATGGGAAGTCCCAGATGATGGTGAAGTGGTACAGCATATTGGCAATGGCGATCAAGTACTCGAAGAATGCGAACCAGCTGAAGGCTGCATGGGGGGTAGAGATTGGTACCAAATAAGACAAAGATCCAAAGCAAACTCCTGTCCTGTCCTGCGCTATCACTCACCTAAATCGTGACAGTAGAAGCGATGTTTGGCAAAGAAGATCAGCAGACCGACGGTGCTCAGTATGGAGGCCACAAAGAAAAACTTCTTCCACTTGATCGACTGCTGCTGTTGGGCATTCAGCGACTGGCCAGCATTGAGGATACCATTCAGCTTGATGGTGGCCAGCATATAACACAGCGAGCATATCATGAACGTGATGAAGATTCTCTCGTGCACGGCTGTCGGCAAATAAATCCATAATTAGCTCAAATTCAATCAAGTTTAGTTTGTACTCTGCTGTAGCATGTCTCTTACGATAGTTCTCCCGATTTGATATATAGGTGACGCCACCCAGGGCCGCTATCTCAATGCAATTGAGCACCAGAATCAGGCTGATCAGCCAGCTGGCCTGCGGCACCAGCTCCGGGCTGATCCGCTTCAGCTGCGACCGATAGTAGTTCTTGTAGACGAAGGCAATGGGTATGCGTGGTCCGATGTGCAGCGCAATGCTGAAACGCCAGAAGTAGCGCTGCGGACTGACGCCCGTAATTGCACTTATCGAGGGTATTATATTGTAGACCTATACAGCCGTATAAAGGTAAAAGGAGAGAAGGTTAACCCATTTCATTCGGGAATTAACCGAACACTCACGCGGCAATGTGTCTCGTGTACATCGTCGTACTGGAAGACGTAGGCGGTCACAAAGCATGTGAAGAGCGTCACCAGTGGCAGCAGGGCGGTCACCACGCAGATCTCATGGAAGCTGGCCAGGTAGTGTATGGCCATGGGCTGCTGTTGCTTCTGTTCCTGTGCCTCCTTTGTGGTCTGCAAACATGGGATGGCATCAGTAAGAGGTTCGGTGGGGGAGAGGGATGGGTGGACCCATCTTTGGATTCCTGTTTGGTGGAGGCTTACCTCGCGCTAATGAGTTAGGTTTTTTGATTTCAATTTGGTTAAATTAGCAACAACAAAAAGCGCTAAAAATAAAGGTGAAAGGAGAATATGAATAAATCAATAAACGAACAAACAAAAACCCCCCATAAACAGAACAGAACCAAAGTTGATGGCAAAAAACTATTTATAAATGCACGCATATACTCGAACTCGGGGATGGGATTCGTACCAGAACTGAATAATGAATGAAGACCGATCAACCGAGGGACCGACAGCGGTCCCTGAATCGCAGCCTCCTTCCTACAGGGGGGAAGCGAGCTGGGGATTATAAATAAACGAGTCCTTGAGTGGATGGCAAGGCCGTTAGCCATCATGGCAAAGGATTAATGGTCGAAAATAGATAGCGACTGGAGCTGAAACTGGACCTCCATCCAACAAACTATCCATCCTGACGTAATCAGGCCCACAGCTGGTGCCGTGTGCTGAGTGCCGCATGCCGCCTGTTGCTGTCCAAAATTAATTAGCACCAAATTAAAAGGCAGCAGTGGCGGCGAGGCGTTACAAATGAAATTGAATGCGTTGTGATTAAATCAGGGACCGGACAGGACATGTCACGGAACATTGTGGCACACAGAAAACCCACGCGTGCTCCCATGACCCATGGACATGCGAAGGGACAGAGACGGACAAGGAGAAGGAGAAGGAGAGGGGAAGAGATAGCAAGTGGCACGAAGCACAGGGGGAGACACCCATCTCTTGGCGATGGGAAAGGGTGGGTGGAGAATTTCTGAATGATGAAAACATAACGGTACACAACATGGCGGAGAGCAAAACAAATCGAAGCAAAACGCATTTCGAAAATTACAAAACAAAAGCAAAAAGCTAAGCGTAAAAAGCCCACGTAAAAGGGAGGGGGTATATATTTGTGTGTGTGTGTGTGGTGTGTGTGTGTGTGCGGCATGCGCAGCACAGGCGGGAAATGGGTCTTCTAACTGCGAAAATTACAGCAACGGAAGAGCAAGGAGGGAAAAATAAAACAAGCACACACACACACATACAGGAATATACAGAACACCCACGCTCACACACACACACACGCATCTGCAAATACATGCATAAGCAGGCTGGAGGTTGGGGTGGGGTGGCTGTACTGTACAGGGGCAGGGTGGCTATGGCTAGAGCGGGGTCAGGTCATAAGCGTGCGCTCGCTGCCTTTCGGTTTTGGGTTAATGTTATATAATTTTTGGCCACACACACAATCCACAAACACACAGAAACATCAAGAAAAAAAAATAATTATTGGCACACAGATTATTTGCTAAAATTGAAATGCAGGCAATAGCCATGGTTACACATGCTCTACACCCGCTCTCACCGCCGCTGACGGATCGTGGGGGGAGCAGCAGTCGCCGCTGGACCCGCTGCCGATGACGCTGCCAATGCCGCCGCCATCACTGATTTTGCTGGATTTGGCCTCCGGTATCGCCTCGCTGTTATCTGCTGATGATGATGATGCTGCACCGCATCCTGTCCTCGTTCCTCCGGATGAAGATGATGTTACTGCTGTCGAATTCTGTATATTCTGCATATTTGTCGGCGGCGGCGTCGTCGTTGCTGTTTATTGTTTGGCTGTGGATGATGCCCTTTCGCATAATTTGTATGCCCTGCTGTTGCCACCAAACCACGCGCGCGCCTCACACGCAACTGCCTTTTTTTTATGAAATTAAATATTTCGCAGTCCAGACCTGCCACCTGCTTTTTGTAACAGAACGCCCACACGAATGCGCAGGAGGCTACGGTCACACTGTCTGGCCACGAAACAAATGCGGATGTACCGCTAACTATTGCAGATGTGCGTCACAAGCACAGGCAGCGATGAATGAACTATCGACAGCACTCACGATGCGAAAAAATCACGTATTAAAGAGTTTTATTTAAATAATTTATATTATACATTGTGTATTATTGTTACATATTATATTCCTCGTTTGTTTAAAGTATATTATTTATGTTGAACCCCCATGCTATTCTAAATTATTAATTAATGTGTATTTACGTGTAATTATGTGTTGAAGCTTCCTTTGGTCCATGGACCATAGATGTAGTAACTCGTAGAATTTTGTGTTCAACTGAGGGATGGGATGGGGATTCTTTGCTGCATATTGGGCTGCGCGCGTGGCTAGATCCTACGGTTAGACGGATCAAGTCCCATGCTTTTATTTTGCGTCGTTCAAGTTTCTTTCGTTTAATTTTTAGACATTTAAGTCAATGAATTATGTATGTAAATTGTGTGGTTGGGAAGCGCGCCTGCAAACTAATTAATTCTATTCCTTATTTTGTATATTTATTGCTTAGTTTTGTAAGGGTGCAGGCTGTTTGGACTGTGGGACTCTAGTCTGTGTGTTTTTTGGCGAGTACTATTTCCACAGCTGTCCGTTAACAATCTCCAGGATCATTTTTTTGCGAAAATAGCTCATGTGCTCCTGGTTGAATGTCAGCGGCTTGCCCCGAGTTATATATTCGGCTGTCATACAGCTAAACACTCCACAGTCTGATCCGTTCGTTTGTTGCGGCCCATTCAACACATTTTCAATCCTAAATCCGCTCATGTCGTACGGCTCCTTGCGCTTGTCCAGCGACTCGGCCATAATGTAGTTCTTTAACGCGTCCAGTGCGACGTGATTCGGCTTTCCAAGCGAATCATAGTAGAATATAGTCTTGTTTTTAAGGTGAACGATGGCCATGCACCAATGCATACCATTGCAGTGCACGGGCACTGGAATTATGTCTTTGCTGAGTACGTCAATCTTGCGCGTCCAGCGCTTAACACCATCGAACCCAGCCTTGATGAGGCGTGGCAAGAAGAACGTGTTCATGGCATAGACACTGGGCAGAATGCCCTCCTTCTGCTGGGAACGTTCGGTGAGCAAATTCATGTAGAAATTGATGACCTCATCGTTTAGCCAGAAGAGTCCGGTCAGTGTACGAATATCCTTTTTGGTTATTGTAAGCGCATATTTGGTGATTAGAGGCTGCAAACAGATCAGAACAGGAGACACATGCATTAGAAGGGAGAGGCAAAGGCATGGAATAAAGCGAGACAGCGATCATATTCAAATAATTGCTTACAGCATCTTCTGGACCTGTCACTATGCGTTGCAGCTCCTTCTGCTGCTCATCGGTGATTGGAATAAACTCAATTTCCTTCTCGTCCTCCTCCTTGGCACCAAAGTCCATTAAGAGGGGCACACATCCCATGTGGCATTTCAAGATGGTCCAGCGGAATGTACCCTCCAGACGGCGACGCTCTTCAGTTACCTTTTCGGCCCTGATAATGCATTAAGAGACATTGAATTGAGAGCTTAAATGGATACGGATAGATGCACGTACTCAATGCAAGCCAGCTGGCGCTTATGGTCCGCTTCAGCGCGTTGGCGCTGCTCTCGCAGTCTGAACGTCTGCTCAAAATCATCGCGGAAGAATATGCTCTCGCTGAAGCGCTTCTGCATTGCCTGGATTCGATTCTCATACTCCGTTTCGCTTTTTGAAGACCTAAGGAAGCAACAAATAATCATAAACTATTCAGAAACAGCCATCTTTCTCCTCCACTCACCGTTTCTGGAGCTGTTCGCTGGAGCTATCATCCAGGTTGATTATGACGGGCTGCGCAGCAGCTTTCATGGCTTGAGCAGGCGGCGGGCTGCCGCTGCCAGAGTTGCTGTCACTCGAGTTTAGATCGAAGACCGTCTGGCGCAGCATAGGTGGCGGTGGTGCCGGTGCCTGCGACCTTGGCCGCTGTGTTTTGGCCTTCAGCTTGGCCATTTCCAACAGCTTTGAGTAGTCGGATCGATCCAGTTGGGTCTGGAAGCTGGAGTCCTCTGTGTTCTTCTTGAGCATGGAGCTCCAGTTCATGATCGGCAAAAGCGGCGGCGGATTTGCCCGATTGGATTGGTTCGATCGGTGCTCATTGTGGGCCACGTTGTGTAGAAATTGATTATACTGCTCGCGCTCCGAGCGACGCTCCGTGTGAATGAGCAGACTGTCGTTGAGGGATCCGCGCCCGGCATGAGGGTGATGCTGATGCCCATTCATGCTGGGCTGTACATGCTCGAGGAAGCCACTGCCACCCTGGCCCAGGCGCACTGCATCCGCATACGAGGGGCGTGCCATCGTTGAGGGATGAGCAACCTCATCAACTTGGGAGGAGGAGGACTGACCATTTACCCCCCAATCGGTTGAGGAGGCAGTGGTACGTCCACGGCCGAACGACTGGAAGATGGAGCCATTGACTGGCGTCTCATCATCGTCTGACAAGTCAATCTGTGTGCTGCTGAGCCCTTGGTACCGGACTATTTGTTGTGCGCTGCGAGGCTCGTTGAATATTGACAGGCGCTTATTACCCGACGAGGGGATTTGAAAACGAGATACGGCTCCTGGGTCCTGCTCTGCCATGGACTCTGTGGTGGTGGGCATGTCCTCCGCAATCGGATTCGAAATATAGCGCGGAAATGTGCTGTCTACACGGCGATACTTAAAGAGAGACGAGTTCTCCTGTTTTTCCAAACTAGAACTAAGGCAACTGAGAATATATATTCTAATGATTGAGAGGAGAATCAATGGCAACACTTACGAACGCTTCCGGGAAGTATTGTAGATATATGGTGATCGATTTTCAGTTCCGTCGCCTGTTCCGGTTCCGGCTGCCACGCGACGCTCTTCGTTGCTGCTTACAGGAACAGAGAGCGAGCACATTATGGATATGTATATATTTTTAGTATATTACTCTATACATATTCTCCGTCTCTGTGTACTTACCGAAGATTCTGTGTAGTGTCTATTCCGTCGCCGGTTCCGGCTACTTCAGTGGCAGTTTCATCTTTCGGATGTATCCAGCTGAAGAGGTTACGCAGTTTGTTCAGGAACTCCAAGCCCATCGAACCGTTTTCAAGTTTCTCGGTGACCGCAATGTCCTCGTGCAGGGCTATCAATGGGGGCAAATCGCCGGGGGGCAGTTCGTGCTCCGACTCCACCAGCAGCGTCTTCCACAGCTCAAAGAGTCTGTCCTTGCTGATGGCAATGTCGATCAGGTTGTCGGCGGTGGGAGTCTTTGAAATCCGCTTGATTGTCGTTCCAATGCGGTACAGAGCCAGGTAAAGGTCCTCAACGATAAGGCGCTTCCGTTCTTGACCTGGATCTGGAATCTCAATATTCTCTTTGTCAATATCCGTTTGCGTTCCTTTTGTTTCCTCTTCAACGGCATCAATGGCTGGGTGAGGGCCAGGATGTGGTGACTCCACAAGATCTTCGATGGCTTGCTGAGGGCCAGGCTGTGGCGATTCCACGAGATCTGCGGGGCCAGCAAATGCCTCTTCAGGAAGAAACAATGACTGGTCCTGTTCAGGAAGGGACAACGACAGTCCCGCCTCGTTCTGCCAATTTTGTAAAGACACGGCCTCTGGCTGCTGTTGCTCTATTGGGGAACGGCTCTGCTGCCAATCTTCTTCTCCTGCCGTATGCTGGTAGGACTCTAGTATCTGTTTGACGGCCTCCTCTTCTCCAGTTGATAACTGCTGGAAGTGTAAATTCTGTGGAACGCCAATCCCTTTCTCTGCTGGTGGTTCAAGATTGTATATTACGCAGTAAGCGCCTTCAGTCTCCAGGTCTTCGTATAGTGTCTCGCAAGCACAGCTCGATCCAGCCTCGTGTAAGAGCTCTCTCTGTTCGTCTACAACGGATATCTCTTGGGACTGCAGCTGCTCCCCTGCCGACTCAAGCGTGTGGTAGTCGGGCGCTTCCTGCTCCTCCGCCGACTCAAGCGTGTGGTAGTCGGGAGCTTCCTGCTCCCCTGCCGACTCAAGCGTGTGGTAGTCGGGAGCTTCCTGCTCTTCTGCCGACTCAAGCGTGTGGTAGTCGGGAGCCTCCTGTTCTTCTGCCGACTCAAGCGTGTGGTAGTCGGGCGCTTCCTGCTCCTCCGCCGACTCAAGCGTGTGGTAGTCGGGAGCTTCCTGCTCCCCTGCCGACTCAAGCGTGTGGTAGTCGGGAGCTTCCTGCTCTTCTGCCGACTCAAGCGTGTGGTAGTCGGGAGCCTCCTGTTCTTCTGCCGACTCAAGCGTGTGGTAGTCGGGCGCTTCCTGCTCCTCCGCCGACTCAAGCGTGTGGTAGTCGGGAGCTTCCTGCTCCTCTGCCGACTCAAGCGTGTTGTAGTCGGGAGCCTCCTGCTTTATGCTCGTGCCTGTCGAGGTATACTTTTCGGGGTACCACAGCTGAGTCGCTTTTTTTTTGTCGCCTTCCACAAGGATTATTTTGTCGATGGGTTCCAAAGGATATTCTTCATTGGACGCCGGCGAAGCTGTGTCCTCTTGATTTGTCTCCGAATCCCCTGCCAGAGATGAAAGCGGGGAAAAAGCCTCTCGGAGCTTTTCTTCGTCCGACTCGGAAATATCTTGGATCTCAGATTCGTCGGACTTTGACGTCTCTGTATCAGAGATATATTGGAATTCTTCTTTCTTGGACTGGGATATGTTTCTGGGCGGTAAAGTGGAGGCGCAATCGCTATGTTCAACCAATTCAATTACCTCGTGCTCCTCGTCTCCTTCCTCCTCTCTCTCAGACGTGGATGATGCGTTATTCTGTTCGGGCCAGTCCTTGGTTAATGGGCTGGAAAGTTTTGGAAAAGAATCCTTGCTCCCGCACTCTAGCCAAGAACGATACTTGCTGAATTTCTTGCACGGCAGCAAGTCCTCTTCCTCCTGCCTCTTTCGTTTGTAATAAATATCCACCCGCTGGGGCAGTCCCACACCCGCTGCTACGTCCGCTGCCGAGTGTTGCCCGGTCGGAGGAAGCCTCTTCTTGAGCCCACTTTCGGATACGTAATAGGGTGTTAGGGGATTTCTTAACAGCTCCAATTCCAACTCGATCTCCTTTTCTTCCTCAGCTGCTTTGAGGGCCCTCCTTTTTTGTTCCCTTACCCAGTCTTGGACCGTATTTCCACGCTTTTTATCGGGAGATGATAGCAATGTATCTACCTGCTTGTCCTGGTCCTGCTCATCGGATATTTCAATAACCTCATCCGAGGGCGCTGTATCGCTGTCCACCGATATATCTAGAGGGTTCTGCTGCTCGTTGTTGTTCAGTGTTCCTTCTGGTAGAATATCATCGGGTTTCTGTTGTCCATCTGTCTGCGAGGCTTCTATGCGGTTGGCAAAAACCTTCAGGCTCGGATCAATCGGATGCGGACATTCGGGCTCGGACTCCTGCTGCTCGTGGTCCACGTTCAGTTTAAGTATATAATCGGGTTTCTGTTGTTCTTCTGTTTGACAGTCTTGTGTGAGTTCTCGTGGCGCAGCGTTGCCAGATATCTCGAAAGCACCAAGACCAGTCGGCACCAGCTCAATTGGATCCCTTGGATGTGTATGTTTGGGGGTCTGCTGCTGCTGTTTTTCTGCCTGTGGCTCTGGCTCTGGCCTTAACTGTGCGCCAACTAACTGTTCTGCGTGTATTTGTGTATGCCGTGGCTTGCTGCCGTTCCCATTACCATTTTCATCAGCATTGGGATTGTCTTTGTTCCCCGCTTTCTGTATGGTGCCGGTGTGTGCCACAACTAGGGCCGGCGTGGGCTTTGATGCATTGGAAAGTTCGGCAGATCCATTGCTTAGAAAATCGTTTTGCGCGTTTTCTGATTGCCCGAAGTCCTCGGGATTATGCGACATGCGGGTGTAGTTTTGGTTTTCACCTGCACACAAATTCTGCAAGCGATCAAAAATATGGGAAATTTAACTAGTGCTATTATGTATAACTATTCGTTTTGGCCACGCAGACAAAAACCCTTGCCCTGCTCAATGCCAAACGTGAGAAAACAAAAAATATGTGTGCAGCGCATGCCGGCTGCAAGTTTGTTTTTTTACCCCCGACTACCAGACGCCTTTCTAACTTCCCGCTTTTCGCGCACACCGCCGCCGCTCTTTATATTGTTTACCCCCCACCACCCCCCACCAATGAGTTCGTGTGTGACTGGTTTTTTCACTTACCGCTTGAAAAATTGTTTAACAGTTGAAACACAAATGATTCTGCAAATTTATTTTTTTCTGTCTTTCCTTTTTGGTTTCTAGGAATCGGATTGTTGATATTAACTCGATACATCGATATGGGCGATATTTCTCATTTTTGATACGATAGTATCGGTGCCTTATTTTTGTCACTATTGGGGGCCGACTAATATATCTATAATTGGGGCCTAGTGGACCACTCTTTGGAAGGAAACCCATAAATTAAGGTAAAAAGATAACATCATCGAACAACTAATCACCCGATGAAACTGTTTTCTTTGATTTTATCAACTCATATCCTGCAAGGTAATCCACCCCATCTGCCTAACATACCATGAGGACAATCCTGTCCTGGAGAAACATCGTTGTCATAAATATTTGTACGATGTTTTTGAAAACCAGACATACGGCTGTATGAACCGAATGCCCCTTGCGCATCTCGAATGTCATTAAAAAACCATAGTAGTCCTACGCACAAGGCACTTTCGTTCAAACAACCACAGCAAATACTAATACACTCTACACACTGAGCCCATTTGATTTATTTTCTGTTTACACATCTTGATCCCGATACATATATTTAGTATCAGTAAGAAGACTGTAAGCTGCAAAATTTCGTTGAGATAGCTTTAAAAATATTTTCTGCATTAATTGCGGCCTGGAATGATAAACATTTTCTTAATTCTATAACATCCATTTCCCTAGGGTATGCAAATGTCGCTCATATCACGGCCCATACATGTTGCCAACGGTAAAAAACGTAAGTGAGCATGGATTGCGACGTAAGTAAAAAATCTTGTGCTTTTGCACCTACGGAACTGACCACACAATTTTATCTGATAAACGAATAAATTTTGTACAAGAATGAGTCCATTTTAAGGCCCACATTTATTGGATTTAATTTTAATTTTTAATATTTTCCGATATAACGATATATTAATTATCGTGATTATTAATATATTAATATGTATATATTAATATCATATATTCGATTTGGCGATATTTAATTTTGGCAAAATCTATAGCCTAGTACTCAGACCAGCAAAAGTTCCTCTGGCGGAATGTGCAATATAAAAATACTAGCGACCGAGTGTGACCAGGTGTGCATGCCCTACGGTTATACTGTGAACAAATAAAATCTGTTAAGAACTCAAATTTTGTATCAAAGCAAGCAGAAATGTTTTATTTGTGGGCGGTGTGGTGCTTTAGGACGACAATACACGGATAAAGAACCGCAATATTGGGTAAATCCGTTTTTGCGGAACAGAAAAGCAGTGAAATATTTTTTATTCCCCATTTGTCCACTAAATTTAATCCTTTAACGATTTCCAAGCTTTTTTGCACGTATCACCTGGAATACATTCATATGAAGATTCAATTACATTTTATAATTATTTTAAATTGTACTCTCTATTCATCACTGCAGCCACAGACTCCCATGTGCCTCTTATTGCGTTTGCTTCAAATTGCTTTTTATCCGCCAAATATCATAGAAACTGCCTCTGCTCGAATTCCTTTAATAATAATATAATCTCCTTTTTATATTTTGCTTTTTGAACTCCATAGCTTTGTGTTTACGTTTCGATTTCGATTTGAATCAAACACATATGCACGCACACCACTTCATTTATTTCACCGGCCAAATAAATTTGTCGTGCCTGCCGGAATACCAAAAATACCATTAAATACTTTTTTAGCATATATCGGCAATTATTTTTCTCGTACTGAGTACCAAAATAATGACCCTAGAGGAATCATTCGGCTGGCAAAATATTTGTATCGGTTTCATACGAATATCAACCCTGATTCCTCTTGATAGCCATTCCTTCGCTAATGAATACTAGGCCTTAATCTAGAAATACGATTTGTTTTTCAGAAATTAACAATCCTTGCTTCTCCTTCTTTCTCTCTCTCCAAGTTTCTAATATTTTAAAACAGCTGGAGTCGATCAATTTATAAAACGCTGCCGAAATGTCGTAACATAATGTACAAATATTAACATAACTTAGGAATTCACAAATACCCTAAAAAATCCTACGAAACTTTGCGAATGCTTACAAAGTCCTACAAGGGGCCGTCTGTCGCACGGCCACACTTAATGCGCGAGGACATGATGGGTGCGAACAATTGCCAATTTAAACGAAATTTATTTTGGTAAATAACACATAATTATTTCCGATTGATGGTTTCATGATTGAATTTATGGTTAGCTCTTTGTAAGAAGATCATAAACTAACTCATTGATCGAATGCTAACTTTCTTTAGTTAATTTCTTTATTTTGTAATATCACCAACGAGCTACAACCGAAAGCACAAGAACAATGACGACTCCAAGAGATACGGACGCGAAGTAGGTGGAGGAGGATGAGGGGGAGGACCAGATCGGACCGGACCAGGCCTAATCGCTGCCCTGGCAGCAGAAGAAGAGAAAGCTCCAGAGAAGCGTGGTGGTGCCATAGAGGGCACCGGCGAGGCCCACTGTGGCCTGGAAGGAGTACCGCACGACCACCCAGTGGGCCAGGGCGCCCCAGACGAGGATCAGTAGGCCGTTGGTGAAGTGGACTGGCCGCCGGATGGCGGTCCAATTGGCCCGCGTCATGCCCATCTGGAAGACGAGCTCCTGCAGAAAGGCGGTGACCACCTGGCCAAAGCCCAGCAGTACAGCCGAGACGCTCAGCAGCAGCTTGGACGTGGAGAAGCTGATGACTGTGCGGGGGAAGGGGGTAAGGCGGCAAGGGGGTAAGGGGTTGCGAGAGGTTAGTGGGCTAGTGTTCAGCAAAGGATTTACGGGGGACTCACAGATCAGGGCCAGGCACTTGCAGATGCTGCCCATGGTGTGCCACTGGAGCTTGTGCTTGTAGAGGCTCGTCCCGAAGCGCGGCGTCATCAGCGAGAAGCACATCCAGGGGAAGGCCAGCAGCGAGAAGAGGAACGGAATTTCGGCATTCTTTAGGGCATGATGGGTCACCGCCAGTCCAGGGAGCACCGTCAGGCACATCACATAGCTGAAGATGTCCGCGGACAGGAGCAGGGTGGTGGCATACAGCTGCGGCACGAGCAACGCCTGCTGCAGCGGCATGGCGATCTTGTCCAGCAGATTCCACCAAAGGTGCGAGGTCACCGCCCGCGACATTCGACGGATGCGATGCTGTTCGGGGTTACAGAGCATTACGAATGGAATGGAGCAGAGGCGGACATGTCCGACGACTCACCATTTTGGCATGGTTAGGCGGCAGGGGGGAGGAGTTACCCGTGCCCGTTCCCGTGCCCGTGCCTGTGCCTGTGGGGGGATTGAGCGGAGTCTGCGGCGGATAGAGGCGGCCGTTGGAGAGGGACTTGTGCGACATCTGGGACACGGACATCCCGTAGTTGTCGATGGTGGCATTGCTGGAGCGCATCATGGACACCGTTTCATCCTCCTCGGGTATGATCTCCATGATCTCCACGCCATTGGGATTCACGTACGTGACATACGCCTCGTCCGTGGCCAGCATATAGTTGCTGTGCGTGTCCACGACGGCGGCGGCGACCACAGCGGCCCCGGGCGTCGGAGCTCCCACCATGGCCACCATCTCCGTGGCCGGATTGCGCCAGGAGAGCGTCTCCAGGCCGTCCATCTGGTCGGCCACCAAGTTGGCGGCCAGCGCCGCTCGCAGCGGCAGGGCGGCAAAGCCCGTATCTGCCTTGATCACCGATATGCGTTTGGTGGTGAAGGCATCCTCCCGGTGCTTGGTGATGATCAGGCTGAGGGGGATGAGG
Organism: Drosophila helvetica; assembly: GCA_963969585.1. Classification (NCBI taxonomy): domain Eukaryota; kingdom Metazoa; phylum Arthropoda; class Insecta; order Diptera; family Drosophilidae; genus Drosophila; species Drosophila helvetica. The sequence continues at coordinate 17,912,942 of OZ018401.1, read as the reverse complement.
TTCACCAGCAGGGCGGACATCAGGACGATGGACTGGGCGGTGCCATAGAGGGTGCGCAGGCTGGTGAAGACGAACGATAGGAAGAGCTGGCAGAAGGCCTCGCCGCACAGGTGGATCGTCTTGCGCACGTATTTGTCCTCCCGCGGACGCACTGCCTCCAGGATGACATGGGTCTTCCACAGATACAGGCTGGAGCCGATGCCTGCAAAGAATCCATAGAAGACAATGGCCACCGCCTGCGTGGTGGTGGTGACCACTATCCAGGCCGAGGAGAACAGTATGCCGCTGACCATCAGCGACAGGCAGGCGATGAGGGTGGCCACCAGAAAGACCTTCCGGTACTGAGTCGTCTCCCTGGAGCGACCCCCATACTCTGTGTCCAGATGCTCCATGATCGAGCGACAGAGCTCACCCGTGGCCTGGTAAACGATCGCGGGCCATATACGCAGCACCAGGTCCTTGTCCGACTCCACAACGTTGCCGTACAGGTATGCGGGCGTTGCCAGAAAGGCCTGCAAGAGAGAGTGGGAGAAAGAGTGAGAGGAAGAGGAAGAGGGAGAGCGAGAGACAGAGACATTAAAATGGAGACTGAAAGATAAAGAGACGAGATTTTAATGCGATTTACGTGGATGGCAAAGCCGCAGAGCATGTACTTCTGTTGGATGTGCTTCTTGACCACTCGCCGTCGCTGGATGCCGGCGGTGGCCCGGGCAGTGGGTCGGCGCACACCCACGCCCACGCCCACACTCGTTATTCCTGTCGGCGTTGCCATGTACTCCGTATCCCTGTCCCTCCCTTTTGGTGTTCCCATCCGTCTGAAAGTTGCTTTTAACCGAAGAAGAAGATCCGTTTATCCGTAGCCGTATCCGTATCCGTTTGCTGGGCGTTCTATGAATTTGTATGCGGTCCGATCCGTCTAGCCGTGAGCAGCCATCATCATTTACCAGGCCGCAAACCCGCTTAGGTAATGGCCAACGGAAAGCTCACCCACACACAGAGACGCCCTGCCAGCAGACGCCGAGAGGGGTTCGGTTCTGATAACAATCAACTCTTATCACCCATCCACCAGCAGAGATACCCGTACCCGTGCCCGTGCCCGTACAGAAACCCATACCCATACCCATACCCGTTCCACCACATCGTATCCCTCCCTATCTTTGCTATATCTATATCTGCTGCTGCATGTGTAGCCGTGAGATTAACGTCAGATATGCAAAGCGTTTTTTGCCTGCAGCTCCGTCAGCCAGATGCCAGATGCCAGACCACAGCCCCACAGCTCCATCGTCAGCAGAGGATTATGTTTATGGCCAGACGTACGCAGAACCAAAGCCATAGCCATAGCCATAGCCATAGCTAGAGACGAGCCAAATGATTAGGCACTGGCCGACACGGAGATAAATTTGTGGAAGGTATTCTATGAGTATTCTAGTGCCCCCCGAAATGGGGTCAACCATTGTGTGTTGTGTGGAATCGGAGTGTGTTTGGGATTGGTTTGGAATACTTTTGCATATGGAATACATGGGTACAGCGATCATACGACACTAATGGCTAGGCTTTATAGAGGGAGAGAGAGGATCTTAAGATCCACTTTTAGTTGATTAATCTTCAACGTTGTCCCATTCACATCTAAGAAAACAGACGATTCACTTCAATAAATCGTTTTATACAGTACATTGAATACACTCATTTCTAGCCAAACTATATTAATTAATATTTTTTTTTTATTAGTGATAGCATTATACATTTAGGGGGGAAACAATTAAAGTTTTTCACGGTGTGGAAAAGTATTACATAAAAATTTGCGATTATCTAATAATTCTAGAATAACCAATACATCTAAAAATAATATTTTTTCATCGTCCAAATACCAGAATCTTTCATCGCTGTTCGAGTCATTCGTAAGACATTCCCTCAGTTCGCTTATGAGAAATTTGTACAGCAATTCAACGAATAATTGGTTTGAATTGAAATTGTTTTGGAATTTATTCCATCTGCCTCCCAAATTCAGTTAGGGATTAGAGGAATGTATCCATGCAGATTCAGATAATGGAATAATCATCAATCATATTGAAAGATACAAATTAAAGATGCATATCAAAAGCAGATCAGAAGAAGAAGTTTTAACCAATTGCAGATGCATTTACATACTTGACCTCCATTTGCATTTATGGATTTTAACTATACGTCTTTGTGATTTTCCACATAAGCTGCCGAAAACTGGTAGATAAAATATATAAAAAGATAGACAGATTACGGTTTGGGGGACTTTTCTTCAGCTTCACGGAGGATGCGTCACACTATTTGTGTGTGTTTTTGTTATTTTGTTTCTCGGACATATCGTATCGTATCGTATACGTATCGTGATGTGATGTGATATGATGTGATGATGTGTGACATTAAACAAAAACAGTAGCAAAACCTGAGGGCAAACAATCCTATCTTGACCTCCTCCGTTCCCCAACGCTAGGGATACTTATCTCCGGGCAGACAAAGACGGAGAAAGAGAGAGCTAGAGGGAGAGGGAGAGAAAGAGAGATCTATCTCCGTGATATCTTTACACACTTCCGTTTCATATCCGTGGACTAGAAGGTGATGCGAGGTGGTGTGGGTTTATGGGTTTACAACTGTATTTTGCAATTTATCCGGAGACGTCAGAGTACGGGGAACAGCAAATTTTATTTGCACCATATACCCGTAACCGTCACCCGTAGCCCGTAGCCAGTAACCCGTAAACATACCCACCCAGCAGTATCTCTGGGGTATGGCAAGGTGCTAAGCCCGATAGATAAGGCGAGCGCCTCGCACAGCATCCAAGATTTTCGCTATATAACCGAGCGGTGGCCGTGTCATTAGCTCATACAACGATCGACCGACGTTAGCCACTGGCAACGATGACAACGACAACCACAACCACAGAAACCCCAGAGACCACATTCACGGTGCGAAGAACGATGACCGGACGTAGCGGAAAGTTCTCGATGGCCACCTCCATTCTGCTGCTCTGCGCCGCCCTGGTAAGTGTATCCCGCATATTGAGAGGCTGACGTTTGGGCTGGGGAATGACCAATAGTAACCAATTGCAGCTGCTGACAAAGTCCTGCGGCATCCTGGCACTCAGCGGCGATGGCAGCAGCGACGGCAGCAACCAGCTGGGCCAGGCCGATCCCTGGAGCGATCCCACGACCACAACCATTGGCCAGGACACCGAGGGCAGCGGCGGCTGGGAGACGACCGCCACCATACAGGAGGATGAGACCACGGAAGGACCCACAACGCCTAAACAGGAGACATCCACCGCCGGTCAGGAAACAACCACAGCCAATCAGGAGACATCCCCAGCGGCTGCCGACACTACCACAGGAGCTCCTCTTGAGCCAGAGACCACGACAGGTGCCCCCGTTGAGCCAGAGACCACCACAGGAGCTTCCCTTGAGCCAGAGACCACCACAGGAGCTCCTCTTGAGCCAGAAACCACCACAGGAGCTTCTCTTGAGCCAGAGACCACAACAGGAGCTGCCCTTGAGCCAGAAACCACCACAGGAGCTCCTCTTGAGACAGAGACCACCACCTCCCAGGCGCCCAGCCAGCCCGACAGCAGCACTGCTGGTGCCGGCGACGAGCCACCGGCAACCACCACCGAGGAGCCAGACCTGGGCACCACTATGACTCCTACGCCCGTGCCCGCGCCCGCGCCCACGCCGCCCGTCTTCGAGTGCCAGACGGCAGGACTCTTTCCGCATATCGGCGGTGACTGCAGGCGCTACCACAACTGCCTATGGAATCCGCTGCTGCGCCTGCTCCAAGAACAGGAGATGGTGTGCCCCCCGCTGACTGCCTTCTCGCCCACGCTGGGCCGCTGTGTGCGCGACGTGTCCGTGTGCAAGGACGACGAGTTCGAGTGCCTGGCCGTGGGACGCTACGCGGGCCACGACGACACCTACTACTACAGCTGCATGGCCAGCCTGCAGGGCGGCCTCCACAAGTTCATTGTGCGCTGCTCCAGCGGCCAGCGGTTCGAGCCATTGATTGGCGGATGCTGGCGGTACGACTGGACCCAGATTGTGCCCGGACAGGAGGCGCTAGAGGTGAGCGACCTGGCGGCCATCAAGCGGGAGCTGAAGCTCTACAAGGCAGAGGAGAAGCTGCGTCTGAAGGCCCAGAAGGAGCAGGAGAAGCTGGCCCGCAAACAGCAGAAGCTCGAGGAGCAGGCGGCCAAGAAGGCGGCCAAGGAGCTGGCCAAGCAGCAGGCTAAGGCCGAAAAGGAGGCGGCCAAGGCAGCGAAGGAACAGGCCAAGGCGCAGGCCAAGGCCGACAAGGAGGCCAACAAGGGGCCGTCCATCGAGAGCCCCGAGTCCGACGAGGAGCCCAAAAGCCTTTTCTGAGCAGCCTGAGAGTTGAGCCCCCGACAGCACGAGCTCCTCCTCCACTACGTTGGTCCATTGCCCTAGTCTTATGATATCTGCTAGAAATCTTCTCAAAATTTTCCTTTTTTTTTTGTTTGCTTTAATATATGGTATTAATAAAGTTCTGGAAACTACAAAAATTATTTGCACTTTTTATCTTTGCGGAAAAACATTGTAGATACGATTCTCGGAAGACGCAGAATCTCGAAGCTCTCATGAATGCTCACCTAGGAGCGTTTCTTTCAGTTGTATCTGATCTTATGATTGAGGATATAGAAATCATAAGGAGAAAACAGAAATCCAGGTATTTTCTGCCAGAGTCGATATAGCTATTTCTGTCTGTCCGTCCGTCCGCCCGTCTCCATGAGCGCCTATATCTCAGAGACTATAAAAGCTAGAGAAACACAATTTTGTATCCAGACTCCTGTCATATCAGACTGTTACAAGTGTATTTCAAAATTTCGTCCCGCCCATTTCCGTCCACATAAAAGACGAAAATCTATGGCATGCACAATTTTAAAGATACGAGAAAACTAAAAACACAGAATCATAGAGAATGGTCATATCTATCAGAGTGTTGAATCTGGATCAGGTCGGATCATTATTATAACCAGAAGGAACAGATGAAATTTCAATGGCCTTCCAAGCGCTTACTCATTTTCTCTCTATCTCTCTCTCTCTCTCTCTCTCTCTCTCTCTCTCTCTCTCTCTCGCTCACATCTCCACGAGTCGTAGTTAAGACGTATGTAGATGTAGAAATGTAGAGAAGACAGATGTAAAAAACAAATGCAAACAAAAATGGAAAGGGTTCGACTTTATTTTTGTCTCGAAATTTCCTTTTTTTTGGCAATTATTCAATTTTTTGCGAACATATAATAAATTACATAAATCGTAGACTGAGTACCGGGTATAAAGTAGACAACGTTCCCTCTCGTTTTATTATGCAACAAATACAAGTACCTCGTATCTCGAGATCTCAATCTTAATTAGACACTCTTTATGCACGGTAATTCGGGCACTCTGCCCCCTGCTGTTTGGCCCAAGGAATATTCCCAAGGATACTTTTAAGTAAGTATAAAATCAGGAAAACTTAAGGAAATTCGTGGAATGCAATGGAGGAATGGAAAGTATCTTCAAACAGGTACTGCTCATTTGTATATGTATTTGAGGAAAAACTAAAAGTTTTCTTAGATTTTTGTAGGGATTAACATGCATTTATTTGCGGTAATTCTGCTGATGAATAAACGATCTGTCTGCTTGTAGATTAATCCAAATGTACCTGTATTTATTGGTGTGACTGCTGACTGCCACTGTGGCTGCTTCTGCGGGCTCTCCTCACGATCTTCCAGAACGGCGTAAGCCTCCAGCTTCTCCTCCCCGTCGCGCCGCAGCTCCACCAAGGAAATTTCCGCCTTCAATGCAGCCGAGACGAAATCGGCCTTCGTCCTTCTCAATGCGTCGCCGACTAAACCCTGAATATCTTCCTCTCTTTGCAGCTTCTCGTTTGAAGGATGCTCCATCAACATCTCCTGGGAGGGGGATGTACATTCAGCCCCGTTTCCTCCCAGCGTCTGATCATTGCCTGTTCGAAAATGCAGTGGACTGAGCTGAGTCGGTCCCCAGGATCCAACAACAACAAACAATACACAGTCTTTGCAGAAACGAACAATGCATTGTTCTATGGGTAAAATTGCCATTTTTCGGGTATTTAGTCATTTTCTCAAAGTATTCAAACTGGGATCTGTTTTGTGTTAACATCTTAAGAAAACTTCAAACTGTAACGGTCAATACCAAAAATGTTATATAACAGACCAATGTTAAGTCTAACAGCTGTTAAAGTCAGCTGTTGCTGTTGAAGAGCACGAGCGGAAGATCGCAATATTTTTGCAGGCTATTTTCAAATTGTCATTATTCGAATGCGAAACGTTTTTTTTGCAAAATTTAAAATGGATAACAATCAGACGGGCTTGTACTATGTAATAGTTGAACTAATATGTTGTATTTGTGTGTGTTCTATTCATATTTTGTAAAAGTAGTCGATGAACTCAAAGGTCATTTCTTGGAAAAATATTTCAAGTTCGTGGAATCATATAAATCGAACATTAGAGTGCATAAGTGTACGTCCAAATGCATGTCGTAGAGGCATTAATTGTGATTTAAAAGCAGTTTGTCTCAATGTGCACTTTTTTGCACTTTTTGCGCAAATCAACTTATTGCAGGAGACTTCGTGTTTTCAAACGCGAAATTCGGCATGCGGAAGTTTGGACAAGCAGCTCCACCTTAGCCGTTTATCCATTGATTCTTACAAACGATACCTTAAACGACGCCTAATTAATGTAACTATCTAAAACAGAAAACACAGCCCAAGAAATATTTTTTTTTTACTTTTCCTAAGTTTTCAAAATCAAACTTTTCGAACAAATACCGCAAAAAATTGTCAAATTTGATTTTGAAAGCTTAATAACTTCCAGATGGTAAGCTGAATCTACAAAGTATTTAGGTCTGATTTGTAGTTTTAATTGTCAGCTTTTCAGAATTTTAAAGTTCACTAGAACCAGATGTAAGATGATAAAATTATATGAAAAAAAGAAGCACTACCTCTAAAAAACGTGCCAGATTTAAAAAAATTCTTAAAAAAAAAACGAGACCATTAAAAAACAACAATAATTGCTTTAAAATTTTAAAATTCATAAATCTATCAGAAAAAGTAAAAATCATCTGAATCATGCAACAAACTCTATAAAGAAGACAGACTTCATCACGCAATGGATTCCTCCGATCCAACTATTTCATCAAAAAGCCCTTCCCATCGATATTTTTAACATCTCATCATGTGAAATTGAAGACCCTGATCAAATTTTTAAGGATTTCGGACGATGAATTTGACGTTTCATTTTTTACGTGTGATGAAGAAATTAGAAATTAAAAAAATGTCTATTAATATGAACTATTGTTCTTTAAATCCTGAATTTCATCAAAATTATGATTTTCAAATAGTGAAACTTTTTTTTTATGTATAAAAGAGTATTAAAGTCCATAAATATAAATATGAATACTTAGTTTCTTAATATAATTAAAAAAAAAAATTTTTTTTTTTTGAATGGCTGGGCGGTGACACGCCTACTTTTCCAAAAATGTTGTTAGGGGTGTACATAACATTAATCAAAAAACCGCATTGAAAAATCTTGCTTAGTTTAAAAGTTATTAATTAATACCCGAAAAATTGGAATTTTACCCATAGTGCAATGGCTCAAGAGAGAATTAGATTCAAAACCTTAACCAGCGCGCCCGTACCACATATCATCGAATTAAAATTCAAATGTAATTTTTCCTGGGTTCTTATAGTCCTTGGTTAGGCGTTTATTAAGGTAAGTACTTGCATTAGCTAGTGGTACGATACGATTCCTCGAAAGGCCTCCAGATAAGGCCCGAGTTCCGATTGATGTTGATCACTTATCTGTGAGGCACTTATCGGGGAGTAGTCAGGCCTGTAGACGTTTGGGCCCATGCCCCATTATTCTTTATCTGGGGACGAGCATAATCACGTCGATCAGGTTGGCGGGTCGGCTATATAAGAGCCAGGCCAAGGGTTCGACCAGTTAGTCCGTCGAATCAAGTAACGAGAACCCAAACGAAACCAAAACCACAACACAAACAGCCTGCTCGAAATGTTGAAGCTTCCGATGCTCCTGGGCACCACCGTGGTGGTGGCCCTACTCCTGGTTTCCGGCAGCGCCCAGGCCCAGGCCTCCCTATGCCGCCAGAGCGGCTACTTCGCCCTTGTGGATAACACGCCCGAGTTCTATGTCTGCCGTGCGTCTCCCGCCGGCGGCTTCTCTCTGCAATTCCTGCGCTGTTCGGCCGGAAGCGTCTTCAGCTCCAAGGCTGGCCATTGCACAGAGGTGGCAGACCTGTCGCTGATGGCACGCGACGATGGCGACATCGCGAATGCGACGATTCCGCCCAGCCATGAGGATGAAAGTTCCTCGGCGAAGCCCGTTGAGGAGACCACTCCTACGCCGATCCCTACCGCTGCACCCTTTTCTGATACCACAGCGAAGCCGGATGATGCTACCACTGCTGCACCGATCTCCACCGAGAAACCCTCGTCAGATACCACAGAGAAGCCGGATGATGCTACCACTGCTGCACCGATCTCCACCGAGAAACCCTCGTCAGATATCACAGAGAAGCCGGATGATGCTACCACTGCTGCACCGATCTCCACCGATGATTCCTCCACCGATGATTCCTCTACCGATGATCCCTCGACCGATGATCCCTCTACCGATGATCCTTCGACTGATAACCCATCCACCGATGAACCCTCTACCGATGATCCCTCTACCGATGATTCCTCCACCGATGATTCCTCTACCGATGATCCCTCTACCGATGATCCTTCGACTGATAACCCATCCACCGATGAACCCTCTTCAGATACCACGGACTCCGACACCACCGATGATGGCTCTGCCACTGCCGCCACCCCCGTACTCGATTGCCCCTCAAAAGGCTTCTTCCCCATGGATGACCACTGCGACAGGTTCATCATTTGCTTCGACAATGGCAACGGTCTGCAGTCGGCCGTCTTCAAGTGTCCCGAGAATATGCAGTTCGATCCTTTTAATTCCGTCTGCAGCGCCGATTACGACTGCACCGCCCCCTAGAGGGATCAACAGAGAGAGAGAGAGATGTATGGCAAGAGCTAGTGGAAGAGAGGGAGAGAACTGACGAGAGAGAGAGTGAGAGAATAGCAGAAAGAAAGAAAGAAAGCAATAAACGATCCACGATGCTCGATTATAAACCCAAGCTGTACTCTATATTTTTTTTGTGACTTTTTTTTTTTTTAGTGAATAAATCGTAGTATAATTAATAATAATTTATTTGAAAAAATATCTGGGGATCTTGATAGCTTTTTTCAAGTGGCTTGCGTATGACGGAAAATCAATTTCATTCGCATTATCCGTCATGCCGATAAGAAACCCATTATGGTACAGACCGGTCCGGTTCGTTATGTCCGTTCGATGGATGGATGGCTCCATGGATCGCCTGTCTATCTTATCGACTGCCTGCCTTTAAATATTTGTCAACTGACACATTAGCCTGGCCAAAGAAGTCATCAACTGAATTTGCTGATCAGAAAACCGATTTGGAAAAGAAATGATAGAAATGTAAAGAGAGAAATAAAGGGAATTGGGAAAATATGTGGTCCCAGAAGATCATAGAAGATGTCTTTGAAAAATGTTCCTAAAAAAGTATCTGAATCTTCCTAGATACTTTATGGTATTATTACTCTTGAGATCTTGTCTGTGATGGATCTTTATAATTATAGAGTATAAAATAATTCAATTTTTTTGGCTGAACCTCATTAGGACCCTTTAACGTTAGCATTATCTTTAAAGAGTTCTTGGAATAGTATCTTATCTTTCTATAAAAAACCAATTTGAGTATATATTTTTTTTTTTTTTTTGATTCCTTAAATTACTTTGTTATTTTCTTATTGAGGGAACTTCCATTTTAGAGCCACGGGATATTGTATATAGTATGCACGAGTATGTGTAGTAAATATGTATTATCTATTCATTCCAGAAAATGATACATTCAATCACGTTTCAGTGTCTTCATGGCGATTGTACAAATTCCCGAGTTATCTGTGGGCACGGTGGATCGGCCAGTGGTTCGGGGTGCTTCCGCATGGGACCGGGACTGCGACTGTGACTGGGACTGGGGAGGATGGTCAGAGATCTGCCAATGAGTGCGATAAGTATGCAAGCCCCGGGGCTCAATGAATTCTTAAATGAGTGAAAGTCTCCACTCCACCGACGCGTCGTATAGCACACAATGATGTTCGTTCGGTCTACTGGCTGGCATTGCATAAAGCGCCGCTAGAGTCGGGAAGGGGGGAATCGGTGGAATCGGGCAAAACGGGGGACGATGCCATGCCGCTTGGTTGGACAATTGCGCATGCGCGTAGCTCGTTAAAGCGTTTTTGGACGGCACTGCGGCGACGACGCGACAATTAAAGCAGGCCAAAGCAAAAACTCCGAGCAAAATGTTCGCACTGCCGATATTGGACGTAGTCCAGGCACGTACCCCTCCGCCGGGTAATCTCTGGGTACGTGCTAGTCCGCGTAGTGCTGCCATTTGGCCCTAAACGGTCATAGGAAAACAACAAACAATAGAGATTGAGATTGGTATTGATATTGAGATTGCGATGGTGACAGCTTGCCCTCCATCCTGCATCTCGAACAGTGGCTCCCACTGTCCGACCACTTTCGTTTGCTTCCCCAAAAAAACAAATGCGACAAGCATTTTGGCGACACCCCAGCCAGAGAAAGATAAATGAATGGCCAGCAGATTTACAGATACAATTGTATCTTTATTTGAATGCTGCCCCAGAGCAGAGACAGGCTCATACCAGCTTATGTCATTTGCACATTTGCACACTTGCTCTCTCTCTCTCTTGCTCTATCTCTGTGTTTTATGATATCTTTTATCTCGTTTTCAGAGCTCTGGCTCTGGCCAAGATCAACATTTAAATGTTGTACAATTATGCGAGAGCTGTCATCGCAAATGTGGAGCCTCCCCTCTAAACGAAACGAAACGAAACGCAGGCCCCATTAAGATTATGTGTGGGGCAGCACTGGCACTGGCAGCTTCCTAGCAATATGTTGAGTAACTCTAAACACGGTAATCATGAGTTGGAAATTAAGAAAATTGTCAACTCCGAAGGCAAGTGCAAAAGATATTCGTACCCGTACCCGTACCCGTGCTAGCATCTGCATCTGCAACAGTAGATATTTGAACAATCTATCGATCTGCCTGCCAATGATGCAATCCATTCGATAATTGAGGAAATCTTACCATGATGGCATCTTGGGATGAGTTAATACTTACCTTACTATAATTAAGTATTTGATTGCCCACATAGCCACTCAGAGAATCACACAAGATGGCACTTTAAAGAGCCATTCAATTGATGATCATACATATACATACGTACCATATAAAGCTTCCAAAGGAATCTCCAATCTTTGTATCTATCCATCTTTCTATCTATTATTGTTTAAAAATGGAATGATTCAAATATATATATATATAGGAATACCATTCAAGCACTGGCTTGGAGTTCAATTTTTGATTTTATAATCGATTTTGAGTAGTGTGTGCTTTGATGCTGCTTTACAATCGGATATATCAGTTTTCAGTTCGGCCTTTCACTTTGAATCCATTTTCCCAGTATTTGTCTCATTTTCCATTAAAATCACGCAAAACACACATCTAGTTCTGTCAACTTTCTTACTTATGGACTACTTTTTTTTAAAGCTTTTATTTTCTACCACATTATTCTCTCATAGTTAGAAAACTCCGATTGAATATTGAGAATTTTTTCCCCGTCCACTGGCGACCACAGGCAATTTTCGAAATAATTTACATTGCAAGTGCCGCATTTTTGAAGAACTGAAATGTGAGTTATTTAAATTGAATTTGTTCCCTTAAATATGGATATTAATTTTTCTATAGATTTTTTTTCTTTGGCTTGTCCTGTAAATACTAATACAAATATATGTAATTTGTGCATATATTTTTAATGTGTGGTATTCAGGATCTACATATTGCCAATTAAGTAAGTACAAAATTACAGTCTAAGTATCCCTGCAGCAGCTAAGAATGCAACTGACGAACTTATCCTTTATCTATATATACCTATTCCACTTAGAAGGATCGCCTGTTCGGCTTCTGTTGGATCACAGAAAGGAGGGTGAGGGTAAAGCCAATCTCAAAGAATATCGGAAGCTGTGTAATGGGCTGGAAAATGTACGGAAATTTAATTTCATTGGACCCCCTATAAAATGTAGGACTTTTGTTTTCTACATCTAAATGCAGCTGTGCCCCAAAATGGTGTATATTGAAGCATGCCCTGCCCCTTGGCCTGGTGCCCAGTGGCTGTTGCCCAGTGCCTGTTGCCTGGTTCCATGCCCCAGCTGAATCTCTCTCTCTCGCTCTCCCTCTCCGTCGGTATCTGTATATCTGTGTCTTTCCCGGGGAGCATCTTCGTGCGGCGATGCTGCCCCAGAGTCGTTGTCACAGATATTTGCAACATTTTGCATGTTGCCTTTGAGCGAATGCCGCCCGCGAGCGCTCACGTACATCTACGGCCGGTACGGTGGGGCACGTCACGAAGCCCGCGACTCTCTCTGCCAGACTCTGCCAGACTGTGCGACTGTGCGACTGTGGACTGTGGACTCTCTCCTCTCCGTGGCGGCCTCGGCTCGCGTTACCTGCCGCATTTTCCACGCGCAGCGCTCAGTTTGTGGGCGCCTGCGCGCATGTGCAGTCAGTCAGTGTTCGTTTGCGGTGCGGTTAACAATCGAGATACGGATCGCGATCCACCAAAGAGATATATGCACACACATATATACCAACGATCCGTGGAAGCAGCATCCCCCTCATAGCTCAGCATCCCCGTATCCCACAACAAAAGTGTACAAAACAAAAAAAATACCACGAAAATTGTGTGCTAAAAATTTAAATATTTTTGTTTGTATTTTGTTCGAGTGCGCGACTGTCAAGTGATCGATTAAGTAGTGCCCAGGGATCACTTAAGAAATTCTCAAGAATTTCAGGTAGCAAAAACACACCCACACACACACACAAAGAGGATCAAGACGGAGGGACAGCTACAGCATCATTCTTGAAGGGTTCTCTTTCCATTCCGCAGAGGAGCAGCGCAGCTACAGAGGCGGCAGTTTTTCCTGGGAAAACTGTGTGCACTTCTGGTGCAGCAGTCAGTGAAGAAGAAATGGTAAGTTCCAAGAATTTGTTCACACCAAACCAACCACGAAGACTCGACGGCCTTACGAGATGCAAAGACAGACGTAGGTCAGGATCACAGAGCCCGAACCCCATTCCGAGCCACAGGCCGAAACAGAAATGGAAACCGAAACCCAAACAGAGTTCTTCTCGCTCTTTGCAGCGGTGATTTTTTATAATTTTTACGAGTCTTTCCGACGCCTAAAATTGTTTTTAAGGTATACGATCGGAAAAACATGACCCAAAAGGAAAATAAAAATGAAAAGAAAAAGGGACACCCCGAAACATGGTTATGTAGGACTCCTTTCAGAGTAGAAATATAGGGGAATCCCTCTACTAAAACATACAGAGAAGGATCTTGGGTATCTTAAGTATTATATGTATGTACATTCCAAGTTATGTTTAATGAAACATAAATGATTACACTGTGCGATAGCCCGAGACAAGAAGTAGGTTGTAGGCCTGGATGAGTAGATCACTTCCTCGTAATTGGATATTGCAATATACCCCCAAAATCATTTTTGCAAATTAAACAAAATCGGGGCAATTTTGTGAATTTTTATTCGGTAACTGCAGCGCGAATATGCATAAAAATTGAGGGATTGAAAAGAGAACTACAGAACCTTTCACAGAAATTTAGATTGGTGTGAATAGAGTGAAGATATAGCGACTAAAAGTTAAAGTTTTGTACAATTTATACCATTTTAATGGGAGCATTATTGATAATGATTTCGATCTTGGACTTAAAATGTCATTGATCTCTTCATTATCTATTTATCTATATCTAGAAAAAAATGGTTCATTCTGTGAAATTTTACTCGAGAGAGCATCCACCATTAATATGAGCGGCAATCCATTAAAACCTTTGAGAATCTTCTAAAAGGAACTTCAGAGATTGCTTAGGAAGAAAAATAAACAATCGATACGAATCTGCAGAGATATCTTGAGAAAACGAGAAACATGTACTCCTTTACAAATCTGCTAATTATTGTTCATTGTCTTCGCTATGGATACCCCCTGGGGCTGGGGCTGAGAGCTGCGAATGGATCGGTGATCGTTGCAAATTGTCTAATTCATCAATCTGTTCCATCTGTTCGAATCTGTTTCGCTTTGATCATTCAATTGCCGCAGATCCCACAGCCAGCCAGTGCTCTAGTAAAATATTGATTCATTGACTCGTTGATTGCCCTTTCCCATGGCCTTTCTGGGGGTAGGGGTGTGGGGGAATGGGAACCGCCTGGAGGTGCGAGCCACTCATTATGCCGCTTATCAATCGCAGATATCTGAACGATCTGACTCTGACTCTTACTGTGGCTCTGGCAATTGGCATGCCAATCACGAGCGACCCAGGCGGTGGAAGATCGATGCCAAAGCGGCTTACATAAGAGCCAGAAAGTATGAGTGCGAGTGCGCGTATTATGCCCAAAAATATATTATACATTCGGTGGGGCCTATTGGGTGGTGCCACTGGCTCTACCTCTACCTCTGGCTCTGGCTCTGGCTCAGGCGTAACAGGTGCGTTGAGTGCATTTCAATTGTATGGATAATTGTGCTGTATTGTAATTGAAATCCACAGAAAAACAACAGCAAAAAAGCCCTCAATGAATATCTGTTTATGATTTTCGGGGGGCTAACCACCACGCGAGATGCATAACGAATATGCCACGTAATTGTAGCACAAGACCCGAACCCCAAATAGTTGGTGCAGAAATTGGTCGGGGCATTGTCTTTGGACAACCCACCCACCCATCCCCAAATGACCAAAAACGAAAAACGAAAAACGAAAAACCAAAAACCAAAGCCCAATAATATACGATATCATATGCGAGTACGTACAATATATTTTATTGTATTGTACAATGGCAATTCGAATTGTGTAATTGTTGGATTGCATTTTATGAGGCGGCACTCTCTGGTCTCTGGTCTGGTCTCTCGTCAGTCAGCTTTTTATGGCTATTTTTGTTGTTGTCTTTTATTTCGGATATATGGTACATACTATACGTGGATGCTTTTTACGAGTATTCGGGGGCATGCATCGTACTCGTAAAAACCAATAAGCAGCCAAGCATGGATCTGTCTGGTGACCACTGGAGCAGATGCTGCCTGCTGCCTGCTGCCTGCTGCCTGTTGCCGTGGCCGTTGTTGGGAGGTGGCCGGGAGTGTTTGTGGGGTTAAGGTGTCATTGACTGGTTAATGCGCTTCCCGGCAGATGCGCACAGGAGCAGAGCCCGAGACAGAGACAGAGACAGAGCGATAGAGACGCACGCACACAATTACATAATCGCCTTTGATGATGGAACTTTAATTTACCTGACGCTACAGCCGGTTGGTCGACTGTCAACGCTTGAAGAAGAAAGAAACAGAGACAGAAAGAGAGTGAGAGTGAGAGTGAAAGACCGATGGGAGGAGAATGCAACACTGCGTTGATGCGATAATTCAAATAATTGCCTAAACTCCATCGCAAGTGCATTTTTGAGTGGAAGGAAACAAAACAAAAAATATAATGTAATACGCACTCCGAAAATGCTCCAGCATGCCATCTCTTACTTGATCTGTTTCTATCCTGCTCACACACATTGGAAAGTTGTATAATAAAGTACAGTTTTTTAATAGATATTATAATTTACTCGTATATAATATATGACAGAGAAATGTTGGAGGAATTCACTTTTATAGCTTGAATATGGTTGAGGTTTAGGCCTTAACTTATTAGAGTGATGATATCGATATTCGGATTATCGATAAGGGCGATAACAGTGATTGATACCTATCGCAGAGGTTTGGTTATTAATTTCTTGGGTTGGGTTATTTGTGGTTTCTTTTTCTCACTTTTTTGATGCAACTTTTCAAGGCATATCATCTATTTATCTATTGCTATAAAGCATGACTTTGGTTCTACTAAAAAGGGATAGAAACTATTCATATATTTATGCTCACAAGCATTGACAATGATCTATGTATTACCGTTTTGATTTACCATATATCTCAAATGCAAGTAAAAGTGTACCCACCATAGTACTCTTTCGATTAAAACCTTTCCCCAAGTAACCTCTCCATATGGTTCATAGCTCTTAATTAAAGAAGGATTTGATTGATATTTTTTAGATTGTATTCAGCTTTCTCCCCGGACCAGTGGGACTTCTTTATCGATTCTCCATTTTTTTTTTGGCAACTCATTTGCTTCCGTTTAGATCTCGGGGAAAGTACAGACAGCGCTTCCGCCCCAACAGACAAAAGAAATTTAATCTTTATTATGCAAATTTTAATTTGATCAGAAATTTACATTTCCTGCAAAAACCCAAATAGCAAATAGCAAATACTAGAGCTAGAGCTAGAGCTGGAGCTGGAGCTGGAGTGTCGCCATCCAAGAGTTCGGGTTGAGTGGTATATGTAACAGTGAAGCATTTGAACGGGAGCAGTTATGAGATTTGATTTGTGAAATATACATATGCCAGATACAGATACAGATACTCGTACCCGTACCCGTACCCGTACTCGTATGGTATGTGATTACGCAGATGCAGATGCAGAGAGTGTTACTGTGGGGCCCAATTACGGCAATGGCCGGTGTAAATATCTGAAAATTAATGGGCATAGAAAGACCATATGCCATGGCTCTGTCTGTGTATCTGTCTCGACAATCGCTTTGCTGCCACACACTTAATTATAATTTAAATATTATATATCTCTCTCTCTATCGCAATGCCCTGCTTTATGAGGCCGAAACAAGCCCAGAAACGGGGGAAAAAAAGTTTTAAATAATTATAATCAGTTTGCAATTTCACTTCAATTTTAACACAACCCACAAACAGTGTCCCAGTCGCAGTCCCAGTCCCAGTGGCAGTTCCAATTCCAGTTGCAGCCTCTTTGAGGCGTCCGACATTCATAATTGAAGGGGAAGACCCAGAGAGATGTCTCTCCGTGCCTGCGGAAAATCCACAGACAGCTAAACAGAAGAGTTTTTCGTTAGTTTCCCACAGACAGATCACCTAGATTTCCCCCCAGACAGAACTTGCATAACGAGTAAATGAGCAAACGGCGAGTAGGTGGGTCGGTGGGTCGGTGGGTCGGCGAGTGAGAAAATGCCTCTAAAATACTAAATAAATAACGGAGCAGCAGCAGCAGCAGACGCGGTTAAAAGCCAAACAAGGCCCAGGCCCAGGCCAAACACCACAGAGTACCAGAGTACCATAGTACCTGAGTACGACTGACCGACGTAACTTAATTGGCGTCACTTAGGCCAGCGAACAATCTTAATTACCGCACGGACCAACAGGTGCGTGGCTAGGGGCAAGGGGCTGGTGGATGGTGGATGGGGGATGGGGCGGCACCGCTGTTTAAGCCAGACCAGACGGAGGTGCTCGACTTTTTATAGCTGACCCCCGCCAAAAAAAAAAAAACAAAAAACAAAGAAAAGAAAAGAAAAGCCAAACGGCACGCAGCTGAAAAACAAAGGAAAATCCATACAAGCAAAAGTCAACTCTGTTCAGTGTATGCCAGACCATACATATGTACATATATACTACATATATATACCCATACCCATACCCATACCCATACCCGATCCCGAGTTGTAACAATAAGACCTACAACCAGGCTACAACAACCACTTTTACTTTTGTTTTCATTCGAGTTGGGGCCACTTTTTTATTTTTTTTTTCTTTTCTTTTCTTACCAATTTTGAACATTTTTCAATAGCCAAGTTCAGCGCCAGAGCACAGTGGTTTGAGGTCTGGGGAAAATCATATTATTCATAGTAGATCTTAGACGCTTTGATAATTTTTGCAATTCTGAAAACCTTATAAATGCAGCTATAAATCGGACCTGAGCACTTTGAAGCTTCAGTTTACACTCTGGAAGATATTAAGCTTAAAAAATAAAATTCGATAAATTCTTAATTAAATACTCAACAGTTGTTCATGCAATACTCGCTCTGATTGCTTCAAGAATGGTTCTTAGATTTTATTTGAGATTCCTTTCGATTGAAAATGTTATTCTAAAACAATTAAATATTTTTAATATATTTTCTTACATTTTATTCGAGCCCCTTTAGGCTGAATATACTCGTACGAACATTCAATAAACAAATTGTCTTTATAATTTCTTCAAAATAGTGCACCTTCATATATACATATATACATATTTACATATCTTTCCTTCATATATGCCTTTTAAATACACTGAAATCCCTCTATGGTCGCATTCCCGTATTTGCCCTATACTCTCTCGTGCCTGCCCCACTGTAGCCTCTGTCCCACTGTACCCGCTAACCCATAAGGCAGGTCGGTCGGCCCATACATACATATACCGGCCAATACCATTGCACTTTCCTGGCTTTTTGGCTTGTGCGAAAATTAAAGCAAACACGAGCCGGTCGACCGGGCCAGCGGACGATCCGCGCGATCCACAATCCGATGACCGGTTCTACGGGGGGGATTGGATTGGGGGTGGGTTCCACGGAGGCCCAGGTCCCCGGTCCCCGGTCCCCGGCCCCCAGGCCCCAGGCCCCGCGTTGTCACACGACAATTACACGCAAGTGTTGAGAGAGGGTATGGGGATAGGGATGGGGATGTGGATGTGGAGGGAGTGGAAATGCCCCTCCTGCCGGTGCGCGTGTGAAAAGCGCATAATTTTTGGACGCGGACAAATTTTCACTTTTTTCCCGAGCATCTCCAGCGACGCTCGCGATGCTCCTCCACGGGCGGGTTTTTCTCTTTTCTTTCATTTATTTTTTCTTTCCATTCCATTTGGTGGGCTGCTGCTCGCTTTTCTTCTTATTGTTCCGCAGGGTCACACCACAGCAATTGGCGGAGAGGAGCCGCCACATGGATGGGCCTGAGCCACGGGGGGGGTGTGGTGTGGGCACGGGGGAGAGCGACAATAAAAGTCCACAATGCGCCGATTATGCTGGCAATCGCTGGGAATCGTTATTGTTGCTGTTATTACTCGTATTATAATGCCGGGTCGGTCTTTATTTTTTTTTTGTCTTCCATCTGGATATACGAACCTATCTTTCTCTCTCGTATTCTACGGTCTCTGTGGGTGTCTCTTGGTGTCTCTGGGTGTGTGTGTGTGTGTCTGGTGGGAGCTTGTTATGGTCAAAAAGGGGGGCACGGCTCTCGATCACTGTACCTATATCACTGTCAAACAGCTCTCATTGCAGACACACCGACAGACAGACAGACTTTTCGGCCAATTACGAGTATCTGCTGTCTCTTTCCCACTGGGCTTTTGGCTGGATTTACGAGTGAGAGAGTAGGAACTTGGCCCGTCAATTCGGAAAGAGTTTATCATCTATTTGGGCCTCACAATTGTGCCATTATATCCATGTAGTTTTGCATACTTACCAAATACTACACAATATTAATGAATGCTCCTTCTTCAGATGTACTCTATTCGCAGCGCAGCTCCTTCCTTGTTTTCGGGTGCAGGCACATCCACATTATAGCCGTGGGACCTTGTGCCGCAGTTCAGATCTGCAGTGGCAGCCAGAGATCAATCGGTAATTGATACACAGATCGCAGACGAGTGGCACACCGCAACAGCTAAATGATCGCTGAATGAATGGATCAAATCTTCCTGGATTGGGGGGAGTCGTGTTCGATTATGCAAGGAGATGGTTGCATCGATCGCTGCTGATTGGCTGCGATCGTTGGACAGCACTCGACAAATGCCTTAATTTGTTTATAATGAACAGCGCGAATGTGTATCTGGAGGAGGAGGAGGAGGAGGAGGAGGAGGTGGGGGTTACGCGACAAATGCGACAATTGCTGGATGTTAATTACTCGCGTGCTGTCGTCACAATTGCTTGATTCCGCATTGCGTTGAGTACATCATCATCATAATCATCGCAGACCCATGACAGGCATTTCGCAAATGTGTCTGCGATTTCTCAGTTTTTGGGGCAATACTCGTAAAAGAGTGACTGCACCACCAGCCACCAGCCACCAGCCACCAACCACCAGCCACTGCCACTGCCACTTCCATCCACAGGCATATGGCATGGCTAATCAAATTAAGCAGCGCCTCATAAATTATCCACATTCGAGTGGATCTGCTGCTGCTGTGTCGGGACAGCCAAGGCCAATGGCTCTTTTCCGCTAACAGGTCGAGGCGAGATTAATTTTCGATGCGCCCACCATTTCCATGTCATCACAATTTTCTTCGCGATAAATGGATCTGTCTACGCACAGGTATTACCTCAGATACTACAAGTGTTCTTTCGAACGTATGTATGTCTGATTCATTCAACCTTCACTTGATATTTCCTTCCATTTAGGAGCCATAAATATGCTTGCCATTCACAGCATTTGATGGGGTTCTATTTATCAATTCTCATTGTTAAATCTGTGCTGCCTGCCCTCTATCAGAGTATTCTCTATCAATTTCCCGGCCATTGTCAACAAAAACTAATCAGAGAATATATTTTTAATATATAACTGCGCTCTGATGGTTCGGCCATCAGACTCTCCTATCTCCTAGCTCGTATCTCGTATCTCTCCGAAATTACTCCATAGACACCTGTGCCTGTGCCTGTGCCCTCTCCCCTGTCCCTGTTCCGGTCCCTGGCATGCGAGATAAGTCCATTCCATCGATAAAAGTCAATCCGAAAGTTTTCATAAGGCGAGTCACCAACACACAGACGAGTATTGATTTTTTATTGATTGTCATCGTCCATCCGAGTACTTCTTCTTGCAGTCTTGTGTCCCACATTCGCTGGACACTCGTCCCGTCTCGTCTCGCATCGATCTCTTTTGCATTTATGTATGTATGCATCAGTCGTACCTTGCATTTTGTGCCATCTCATTCGGAAAATGCTGTCGCCAAGAAGGTGCATCCGCACCTGTCGCAGCTCCGCCAGACTCCATCAGTCCGACATTTCCGCCACAAAGGCGGGAAAACGTTTTTCCACATGGCACATGGAAAAGCTCTTAAGATTCTCTTCAGATTCGGATTAGTGAAACGAAGCGAAAGTGATGGATGCCACCCCATACACGAAATGTGCACCGTAATGCTCTAGATATGTAAATGGAGGCGTTGTCGGGGGAGCAGGGAGCAGGGGGCAGGGGGCCGAGGCTCTTATTTATGCGGAAATTATGCAAACAAAAACATGCAACTGCACTTCCATGCCATTCTCCGTGGAAACTGGGAAACCTTCACTGGGAAACCTTCAGTGATCCTCAAAATCCTCCTTTGATGATCTTCAAGACATTCTCATACTTAGGTTTGCTTTAAATAAATAATTAATTAAATTAATGAATAAAATGAAATAAAAGTAATCGGAAGAATCTCCAAGATCTATATTATATGTTCAGTTTTATTGATGGATATGCGAGAATTCAAAATAATTCCAAAAAAAAAATAAAGTTCACATTCTATAAATTCTGTAGATCTTTTAAATTGGACCCTTGCAATGTCCTAATATGAAAGGTAAACATAGAAATATACATATAACAGTTATATTTCGTTGATACTGCTTCAGATATTAACCAATGACAAGCATAAGCTATCCAAAATACAAGAAAATATTCCAAAATATGTAATGCTAACCCACAACTTCAAGGGGATATAATACATATGTGTGATAGTATTCCAAATGGATCCCCACTAAGCCAGTGGCCCACATTTAAACGTAAATCGGGGCTCCTGCAATGATCCGCCAAATGCCAATTGCTTAAGTCCATAAATTCCTGAATATTTTTGCATATTTGCGGTGGATCTTTTTCACGGGTGCCTATGGAAGGGGCATAGCTGTCATCTCCGTCTGCAGACCTCTCCATCCGCTGACGCTGACTGTCCGCTGACTGTCCGCTGACTGTCCGCTGACGACTTCCAGTCCCATAAAAGTGTATTTTTCTTTGGCGGCTGCTGTCATTACTTTGTTTTGTTGGGTCTCTTGGTTGGTTTTTCCACAAACCATTTCCATACATCTCTGGCGGCGGAGGCAGAGCCAGGGGCAGGGGCAGGGGCAGGGGCAGGGGAGCAGGCACTGGCGATATGAGTACGATATGGGTATATTTTCATAATTAATTTCTTTGGCTTTTGTTGTTTGGAAAACCTAGTGCCGTGCTGTGACAGTTTTTCTTGCTGCCACATTTCCACACATCCACATCGACCGCCACCGCCACCGCCGTGCCGATCCCTCCTCCCTTTTGGGTTCCCTCCTGGTTTTGGTTTTTATCGACAATTTCACTTTTGCCACAGAGCCACACAGTGGCAGAGCCGCAGAGGAGGCAAGAAGATGCTCTCGCCGTCTTCTCTCATATGTGATGACGACCGATGGCTGATGGGGTCGTCGACAACAATTGTGGTTTGGTTATTTGCGGCCCCAAAAAGATTCCCAAGCACATTGTCGGATCGCGTGCACTTCTCTGCTCTTCTGCTCTTCTGCTCTTCTGCTGTGTTCCCCCTTGTGTCCCTGTGTCCCCCTGCCCCTTGGGGTGGTGCTCATTTGTCAAACCTTATGGCGGCGCGGCGGCTCCCCCAGTCGTTTGCGATTCTCAAGTGCAAAGCCAAGGTTGCATGTTCGGCGGAGGAGGAGTACTGCTCTTCTGCTGCTGCTGCTGCTGCTCTGCTGGAGCTGCTTTTATTATCGACACGAACCGAGAAGAAACAAGTTTCTTCCCAGAGCAAGCCAGACCAGGTCCAGAGCCAGAGCCAGACTCCGTCTCCGTCTCCGACTCCGACTCCGAATGTGACTAAGAGCCAGGCTCCTCTCTTCGTCCGTCAGCTGCTCGGTTGTTTGCCAACAGTTTGCAGAATTTCACTTTCTTTTCAAATTGCGACGACCTCGATTTATTACCAACCCAAACGACATCGCCATAGCTGCTGCTGCTGCTGCTGTTGCTGCCATGTGGATTGACTGAAGTGCCTGCCTGCCTTCCACTGGAGGGTGGGGGGGTGGCAGGGGGGCTTTGGGCCCCCGCGGATCGGGATTGGCCTTTGTTTTGATACCGTCGTTGAGGCTTAATTGAATTACGTTGAGCTTCTGCTTCTGCTCAAGCTTCAAATATGGCAGTATCCCAAAAAAGAAAAACAACAAAAAATATAATAATAAAAAAAGAAAGAAGCTGGAAAAAATAATAATAATTATGGGAAAGTGAACGCCCATTGTTAAGCTCTAAGCTCTCTTCGTATTATATATATAGGCATAGGTATAGGTATATATTTTGTTGTTGTCTTTTTCGGCGACTGCTTATTGATAACTCACAGTAATGAGAGCTAATTTTCACATAATTAGTCGCTGGGTGACTGGGAAATGTATGGCCCCAGGGGGTTGCATCTCGCTCTGTGGGTCAGGGGTGCCCTACAGGGCTGCAAGATGTGTAGGCGGTATGTGGGAAATGTTTTCTTTTGGTGGTCTTTCCAATTTAAAGGCTTTCTATCATCTAGAGCGGAACGGGCTGCTATTTCTATTTCGTGATTTATGGAAATTATACGTACATACATATATTGATTATGTTTTTTAATCTGTTTCCAATCTTTTTATTTTTCGGGATAAAGTTCAAGTACTTATTTTATTTTATTTTTATTTTCGATGCATATTTTTGTATGTTTTATTAATTTTATTTTATCTTCCATCTAAACTCTTCTTAATGAATTCTTTTATAATTGTTTTTGGCTGCCTTGGCAGCAAAGATCTTACTGTTTTTAATGCTCAATGGAATGCCTGACCATTCAGAGTGGATAAGTGCCTGAAAACTTCCTCAACAGAAACTTTGATTCAGTTCCCATGAATCTCCGATCCGGCTCGCTGCCTGAACCCAGGTCTCTGTCTGATATCTGTTGAACTTTGGCCAGGAGTGGACGCCTACTATTGACCATCCGAGATGCGTTTCAGGGGGAGGCAGCTGGCCATATATCATGGCCATGGGGGGCAGCCATAAATAATGGCAAATTGTCGCTCAGAGATGCACCTGAGGAGGAGTGGACACGGACCATTCAATGACCAGAGAGGAAGTCCCAGCCGGAGATGGAAATATTTCTCATTTTGTTGGGGTTTTTGTGGCAAGCAGAGAGACGCCAACAAGTGGCATCTGGCATCTGGCGTCTGGTATCTGGTATCTGGCATATGGGAAGAGTGATGATGAGGACCACGGCTGCGGTCAGCAGTAGCTGATGGCCATTTACCTTCGGCTAATTAGCAATTTGGCCAGCAACTGCTGACCCCGCCCGACTGCCTGGGAGAAAGTCGGTCTTCAGCATCGACGGCATGTGAATCGGAAATTGTCGTTCAATTGAATTTTCAATTGGCATTTGTCTAGGAAAACCTTTACGCACGGTTACTGTGCAATCAGAGATATTTTATTTTTAATCTGAAGAAGCCTCAAGTGGTCTGAGGTCTGCGGTCTTTGCTGGGCCTCCAAGATTATTATTATTTTATTTCGTGGAATGTTCCTTGCCAGAAATCTGTATTTCCACGGAATACTTAACGTTTTCGTTTATGGCCATAAACGACCATAAAGCACTCAGGTTTTTGTGGGGCTTTATCTCTGCTAATATTTCACTGGTTAGTCAGCTCTTGTTTGTCCATTGGCCAAAGCCAGTGCTGTAATCAGTTCATGGAACGCTGGTCTTTCTTCAATTTGAATGTCATTATCGCCGCCCTACAATCTCATATCTGTGGGGTTTTTTTTTTCTTGTCGAGAGACTTTCTTTGCCTCGAGACAATCATCGGAAATCCCATGCGAATGGTACCCATTTAGGATCTGGGATGCCTTTAGCCTTTAAGGTATTGCTTATGTCCAAAAGTAAGAAATTGATGTGCTCGAAAAGTTCTATAAAGATAGGTGTTCCAGATAGAAAGATAAATGCATGGCCATTACCTTACTGGCAAACGACAATTTAATTTAAAAAATATAAATAAAAAGGACAAATTTTTAAAAAGTGTTTTACCAATTTGTGCAATAATTTAGTAGCTCTATATTCAGAACGTATGCTTTTAAAGATATAAAACAAAATATGATAAAAACAGAAGTGGTTTTCGAGGTTGGGTTACAAAATTGCTATCCATGCAATCTTTTTTCATACCAATATTTGAAATATTGAGTGTTGGTTTTTCAAGTTATTTAACGTACAAATCTATCCCGCTTTTATTTATTTTTTGTATTAAATCCGCGGAACCATCTACATTTTGGGGTAATATAATTAAAAAGAAAAATAAAAAATGGAATTTTTTGGAATATGTTAGAGAGACTTTTTATGGGATATAATAATAAAGGAAAACCTGAGTATAAAAAACAAAAATAGCAAAGAATTAACTTTTGCTGAATTGAATGGGTTTTCACATAAAAGTTAATGCAATAATAAGTCAATTTGTGTAATTGATACATGTTCAATAAATTTGGAAAATATTATAGGCACAGAATTGCAGTCGAACTTCTCTATAACGAATCGCAAGGGGACAAAAAATCAATTGGGTATAGGGAGTATTCGGTATATAGAATTTGTAAAATGAAATTGGTTATATAGAACACTTCGTTATCGCGAAGTTCGTTATAGAGAAGATCGACAGTATCTGGAAATGTGTGTTTTTGTTTATTGCGTTTTAAAGTTTTTTGGTATGGTGGAAATTTTGGGTGGAAATTCCCATATCCAATGCTGTTCCAAATGTAATTTTGCATTCGTTTCGATGGAAGATATCTACTATATTATTCAAGATTTTGTATGGACATTGTTCATAGGTAGATCTTAGTTCATAGATCGTAGGAAATATGTATGACATTGAAAGGCAATATCCTAATTTAGTATAGAGCTTTGCCCGAAAATGTTCTATGGAAATCATAGACTGGATCCCACCTCGCCTGTTCGCATTTTCTGTGGATTGTGGGCTTGCACCTACGTTGACCGTGAAACCGCGAACCGAATCGAATGAGGAATGAACCGGATCAACTGCTCTTTTTGCGTCTTTCATGTTCGGTTCCGTAACCGGATCGAATGGTGGCCCGGCCGCCGCCTGCTCTCTATAAATTAGGAGCGTTGGCGTCTTTGGCTTGAATTTATGACTGGGAAAGTGAAATTTGACGTCTAATTGGATTTTCCCCTCTCTCTCTTTCTCTCTCCTCTCGATTCCAGGCACTGAACCGCCGCTTGGCGTCCCTCGGCCTCGCCAGCCTCGCACTGACGCTGGCGCTGGTGCTGTCTGCCACAACCACAATGGTGCAGGCCCAGGCCCAGGCCCAGACGCTGTCAAGGTCAGTTCTGCCCGCACAGCCGGCGGATCATCTGGTGCCGCCACCCTTGCCCACAGCGCAGCGTCTCAGCCATGCGGCAGGGTACTCGGAGGTGGCCTCTGCGACGGTGCCTGAGCCCCCGGGCTTCATGACGCGCGTGGCCCGATGGTTCGGATTGGGCGGACAGACAGCGCGCGACCAGCAGCTGGGCGCCAGCGCCAGCTCCAGCAACTACGCCTACCCCAAGCCCGTGCAGAGCTTCGATGCGGCTGGAAAGCCCTGCAGTCTGTGCAACAAGTATCCCTGGGTGCCGATGGTGGGGCAGCAGCAGCAGAAGCATCCACAGCATCAGCAGCATCCGACGCAGCAGCAACAGCAGCAGCAACAGCAGGCTGTCCAATCGTGGCAGGTGCAACAACAGCCGCTGGCCCAGGCATCGCAGCATCGGCAGCGGGCCGTGCAATTCCGGGGTCCACCTGCGGCACCTGCGGGCCAGAGTGTCTTCCTGCCCATCACCGTGCCCCTGCCGGCTCTCAGCCACGTGGCGCTGCCACCGCTGTACAATGCGCAGCCCTTCCGGCCGCTGGAGAATGTGGCTGCCCCGTCGGAGGTGCGTGCCAGCACAGTGCCTCCAGTGCCACCATTCCGACCGGCACCCAGTCCGCGGCCGTACAGCCCCAGCATCCCGAGCATCCCCAGCATTCCGAGCAGCAGCAACTTCGAGATTGTCCAGAGCCACCAGCTGACGGACTTTGTGACCTCCGTGGAGTATCCGGCAACCTTTGTGCCATCGCATGCGATCGATCTGGGAGCCGCCCACAGACCCAGCTCCCCCTCGGAGCAGCAGCACCAGCAGCAGCACCAGCACCTGTTGCAGGACATTAGCACAGTCCGCTACCAGCTGGAGGACCTGAGCAGTGGCTCGGTGCACCAGCACCTGCCCGCCTCGCAGCTGCTCACGGAGCTGGGGCACTTTGCGGAGACGACAACGCAGCAGCTGCCGCCGGCAGACAACTATCCGGCGGCATCCTCGCAGCAGCTGCAGCAGGAACAGGAGCAGGAGCAGGAACAGGAACAGCAGCTCTACTACGCGGAGCAGTACCAGACGGAGACGGAGACCAGCACAGTGGTGTACACCACGACAGAGCAGCCGCCAACAGCGGCACCACCAGCACCCCCCGCACCGCCTGCCCCCGTTGTGGAGGTCAACAACCATCTGGCGGCAGTGCATCATCGCGGCATCTATCATCAGTCCGGCAGTCGCGGCAGGGAGACCCCGAAGCGACTGCTCGACTCGCCCATCAACCATGCCCTGGTGGCCGGAGGGGCGCGTCCCTTCACCCGTGACCCCGCCGATCTGAGCTTCCGCCTCAGTCAGGTGTACACGCCCACGCCGGCACCGCCCACGCCCACCTCCACGTACGGGGCCATCGATGCCAGCGGACAGTATGCGGGCATGTCGCCGCCCAGTCCCCAGCAGGTGATCATTCCCTACACGACAAAGCAGCGGCCACGCCCCTTCGAGCCATGGGTCCATGTCCACAGCCACAACCACAACGGCAATCGCAACGGCAACCGCAACGGCAACCACAATCACAGCCAGGACCATGACGACAACGATGTGGAGGAGCCGCACGAGCAGCAGGAATCGAAGCTGGCGACGGCCACGGTGACGGCCCCGCCGCCGCCCAACACCCATCGCACCACCAAGTATCTGACCAAGATCCTGGCCTCCAATCTCCGGGAGCTGCTGAAGCGCGAGCGCGAGACGAAGCGCCGGCCCCTGGGCGTGGACATTTCCCGGCTGCAGCACAACATCGATGGCTGGACCGAGCAGGAGTACAACTCGTTGTCGCACCGCCCCAGCACCCCCACGATTCGGGGTCGCTCCAAGCACATCCCAACGGAGTACCTGACGACCACCACCACGACTCCGGCACCGGATACGGCCGCGGCCGCGGCTACGGCTACGGCTCCGGGTACGGGTGCGGCCCAGCCGCTGACGCGCCAATCGAAGACCACACGCGGCGGCGGCTTTGAGCTGGGTGGCGGCTCCGCTCCGCCCACCAATGCCGGGGATCTGTCCACCTCCATCAATAATCTGGAGCAGCTGCATCTGCTGGGGGAGCGCAGCTCGAAGCGCTTCCAGCCCCTGGAGGACAACCGACTGCATCTCGACTACTACGAGGGGCAGCAGCGACCACGACCCGCCGCCGCCATGACCACACCCCTGCCGAGCACCAGCACGAGCACCACCACCACCAGGACCACGCCCATGATGCACTCCAGCGAGGATGCGGTGACGCCGCTGTACGTGAGAAGCACTCAAGCGCCCAAGGAGCTGTGGAAGCAGGCCCAGGTGGCCATCCTGCCGCAGACGAATGAGAAGGTCTACGTGGTCACGCCCCAGCCCCGCCACCAGGCCTACCATCCGCCGGCCGTGCATCAAGAGGTGTCCGCTTCGGCATCAGCGCCACGTCCCGTGTACCACCAGACGCCAGCGCCAGCGTCAACGCCGAGATTCCCCAGAGTGCGCCCGACGCCAGGCACAGGTAGGAGCTAACACACTATGATAGAACCAATCTTTGGCAGAACTCAATCGAACCCAACTCCCTCTTCCAGCTGGGGAGCCAAAGGCGGCCACGCCCACCATCAGCTCGTCACAGCTGCACAACTATACGCCGGATATCTTTGGGCTGATGGGTCTGTCCGCGTACGTGCCGGCAGATCCTGTGGAGATAATCGACGGCAACTCGAAAGTAAATCGCAATTCACATCGCCAAGACATGTAATCTCGAGCTCTTGTTTTGTCTCCACCACCCACACACCCACCCACACACACACACACTCCACCACCATGCACCACCATGCGCCCCACCCATCACACCAAACACTGTAGGTCATCACGATCGTGACAGCAGCGCCAACGGCGGCCGCCCTTCAGAGGCCCACAGCAAGGCCAACGATGTCGCCCTCCCCGAGATAGAGATCAGGCCCGAGAATGAGATCAAGGACGCCGCTCGATCCGCCACATCTATTGTAATATATTTCCAAAACGAAAAAAAATAACCAAAAAAACAAAACGCCCCCCCCCTCAAGCAAGGACCAAGGATGAGTCCACATCAAACTTAGATTTAGAGCAAAGTCTTTGGGAGTTCTATTCGTTAAGAGATCGATCCGCCCCCCTATCCATGTTAGAGTATTTTTGCATTTGGTAGCTTTATAAACGCATAGAGAACGAGTAGGAAGGATCCAAGGATCCTAGGAGTACAGAGAAGGAGAATGAGAAGCATCGAAGGATGATAGAAAGGATGATTGACCCCATAGAACAGATTTACTCCACTTTTTTTTTTCTTTTATTTTCATGTAGTAATACGAGGACCTTTCTTTCGCTAGTTTTAGTTCTTTGTATAAATATCTATGCTATATAAATCGAATCTATCGAAAGTCGTGATGTAGATAACAGTTTCTAATGCAATTTATCAACGTGCAAGAGAGATACAATATGAAAAGGAAAAACAAAAAACAAAAAACAAAAAACAAAAAATTAAAACAAACGATAAGCAAAGTCACTTTAATGTACTCTTATTTTTAAGAATGATTGAATAAAATTAAAGTATCATCAAGCTTTTTTGGTTGTTTGTTGTTGAAATCAACAGTACAGTTTCTGCATCCATCGCATCTGCGACATCTAGAAACTGAAAACTGTTTAGAAAACTGTTTCTGAAACATGGGACTTGAGAATGATTGCATGGTGTGTCATCCATCTTCAAGGAGATCTGTTGGAGATATATTTATCTTTTAGATGCGGCATTTCACGAGCTCCAAGGACATACATATTTGTTCCAACCTTCGACCCAAAACGTGCAGCTGCAAACATTTCTGGCAGCCTGAAAGCATGCTACAGTTTTCCATCGTTCCATGTAATGGCCATGTCATTAGCATCTACTTCATGTAAGATGTCATGTAAAATGTATTTGTATTTTTGTCATATTGCAATTTAAATAATAAAATATGACTAAAAGCAGCATATTTTATGAACTAAGCAAAAAATTGGAATGCGCTGATTTCCCCTCAAAGCACGTCCAGGTAAGAGCGACCTACCCTTAGGAGGTT
Source organism: Drosophila helvetica (assembly GCA_963969585.1). Taxonomy (NCBI): domain Eukaryota; kingdom Metazoa; phylum Arthropoda; class Insecta; order Diptera; family Drosophilidae; genus Drosophila; species Drosophila helvetica. The sequence goes on along the minus strand of OZ018401.1, from coordinate 17,882,434 downwards.
GATACATATTTTCCATTCCATACAAATAAATCGAGTATACGCCATGTTGTACTTTATAGTTTATAATGTATTACAAAACATTATCTTAGAGATAGCAAAAAAAAAGAAGGTATTTTCTAACTTAAGTCCCGACGACTCCTGATCAGCTGTCCTCCAGGCGCTGCTTCCGCCGATGGCGTCGAACGAGCGCCTCCAGGGTCCAGGAGGCGGCGGCCACAAAGGACATCATATTGAGACAATGCAAGGTCACCGAATAGTCAAAGCGATCCCGCACAAGACCTAAAGAGAGGGAAAACCAAAGCATAAGATCGCTGGCAGATCGATGGAGAGGAGACCCGACTCACCGACGAATGGTCCGCAGATAAGTGTAAACAGCCCCGAGATGAGCAGCTGGAGGCCCGAGGCGCCTGGCAGACGATTCAGCGGCACGTAGCCGGGTATGATCAGGGGCCAGAATATGGTGCGCACGCCCTTGCACAGGCCAATCCAGACGAAGCTGCACAGGATCAGCGAATAGGATCGAGTGCAGGCCACCACCGTGCGGCCCAGGGCAATCCCAACGACGCCAATCAGGAAGAAGACCCGGTTATCCCAGGATATCTTCTCGGTGAGGAAGGGCACCAGGAAGCGCATGGTGATGTCCAGGCCGGCCAGCAGGGACATGGCCAGCGTGATCTGGGAGGTCTCGAAGCCGAAGTCGACCAGGATGAACGGCGTCAGGATGGAGAAGTTCAGCTCCCCAAAGTTGATGATCGTCAGCCCCGCAACGAGATTCACGAAGGTGAAGTCGCGCAGCAAGTCGAGGTCGAAGAAGGTCACCACCTTCTGGAGGAAGCTGATCTCCCCTGGGCTGGGCTGCTCCTCCGGATCCTTGTTGTTGTTGTCCTCTCTGGCAATGGCCCGCTGCTCGGCGCACCGGCAGCAGAGCTTGGCCTCCAGATTGGACTCGACCCGCTCCCGGCGAAAGTTATTGGGCTTGAGGAACTCGTCGTCGCCCTGCTGCTCCTCGCTGATCGGACAGTGCAGGCGCTGGGTCTGCTCCAGGTCCTTGGAGCTCGAGACAGTGCGAAAGCGCAGGCGTCCCGAGGTCAGCGAGGGCCGTGACCCGAACCAGCCATCGTTGGCACGCGACAGCATGGGCGTGCCCGGCTCACAGATCTCATAGCCCGGCCGCTGGGCATCGTCGTCCTGGCACAGGTACTGGCTGGAGAAGATCCCGCCCGGCTCGCGCTTCTGCTGCCAGGCGCAGTGGGCGCACAGCGCCTCCGGCTGCTGCTCCACCAGCAGCTCCGGCTCCGTGGTGCTGCCCTTCACATGGTAGCGCACCGGCTGGTAGATCATGGCACTCACAAAGGAGTGCAGCGAGATGGCGGCAAAGAGCAGCACGGTGCCCTGGACGCCGTAGACGGTCAGCAGGAAGGTGACCAGATACGGCAGGAAGATCGGACCCAGACCCGTGATGGTCCACGAGAAGCCGGCGGCCTTGCGTCGCTTCTTCTGGAAGTACGTGTTGATGGCCAGCGAGGAAGCCGAGACACTGATGCCCATGCCGAAGCCTAGAACGAGAAGGATTCTGCTGGTAAAGGTGGCTCAGATCCGATCCACTCCGAGTGGGGACCGAAGAGGACTCACCGAAGAGCAGGGCATAGGCCACCATGTACCCCACGAATGTCTCACAGAAGGCGGTGAGCACTATTCCAGTGGAGATCAGCAGGGAGCCGGCCATGGCCACCTGGCGAAAGGTGAAGCGCCGGAACATCGGCCCATTCAGCAGTCCCGTGCAGGCGGACACCGCCGGATTCGTGTTGATGATGGCCGTGATCTGAGAGCTGGACATGCCCAGGTCGCCCAGGCGTTCTCTGAACAGGAAGCCGAACTGCTGCAGACACGGATAGATGGACAGCTGTGGGGGGTGGGTGAAAGGATTCGCTCAATGCTCAATTCGGGAAAACGAGGGCGAGAGCTGAGGCCGAAACTCTGCGGGCATTGGACACCTTTTACCTACATTGGAAACGCCAGCGGCGACGCACACCAGCCACGCCCAGCCGCCATCGGGGGCCACGAAGTCATCGCCCAGATCGCTCTTGTCGTTCCTGTTGTAATACCGCGTCGGAACGGCCTTGGCCAGTGGTCGGGTGGTGTTCTGGTATACCTTCTTCTCAGGGGGTTCCATAGCTGAAAAGATCAGAGGCGCAGTCAGTGGCAGAGTCAGAGGCAGAGTCAGAGTCTGTATGAGGATCAGTTGATCTGTCGAACCCCGGAATGAGGAACTATTTGCTCGTGCAGTTCGTGCTCGTAGAAAAACAATTGCCGTTGCGAGTATGATTTACGAGCCGATCGTCAATTTGCTTGGTGGAACACTTTAACGATCCACTTGCCACAATTAACTGCAGCCCCTGAAGGTTATGAAGATGCGACCTACCCACCGACACGAGCTGCAAGCCCTCTCAATCTCCTCATACTCGCTTTCTGGGCTCTGGGCTCTGGGCTCCGGGCTGTGGCTTTCCTATTATTTGTTTGGTGTTGCCAGCGGAACCCAGAGCCCGGGTTCATGGCTGGGTGGCTTATGCTAGACCCCCAAAAATCTCCACACAACACTCTCCCTCTCCGATCGATCTCCATCTCTCTCTCGCTCTCGCTCTTATCAGCATGGCAGTCATGTGACGTGGACCTAGACCCAGAGACTGAGACCGAGACCGAGGCCGAGACCAAAGTTAGCGCGCAAATAGCTAAAGATTTTCGGTGAGTGAATCACTTTCATTATGTCCTCTGGCAGATTTTGTTGCCGGCGAGAGGAGAAGGTCAGGAGAAGTCTGGAGGCGTATCAGTAAGTAGTTCGATTGCTAAAAAAAACTAATAAATGCGATCAATGGAAAGCATTTGCTTGGAAAGGAGAAGGAAGTTCCACGAGATGGCTTCAGATCAACAAGCATCCCCGAATCGTGGGTGGGTCTCAGACCATTCTCCGCCATTTGTTGGCAGGGAAAAAGAGGCCTCAACTGATGCCCAATCAGAATTCCATGGAATTGATTTGCTGATGCTGATTCAATTTATATAACCATCGAAATCATTCGAGCATTGCTCCTGAATTGAGGGAGGTGTGTGCTACAACCCGACGACAGATTCCCAATGATAGTAAATTGGGGACTTAATTAGATAAGGTCTTGCTTGATAAGGGCTCTCGGCAATAAAGTGAAACTGGTACGTTAAATCAAACTGGTATGGCTTGGACTTTAGTTGTTGTAATCCACCAATCGGGAAGAGGTCTCTCAATATATGATTTAAACTCTGCTTGGGGGTATAGTAGCTTATTATCCTTGTCTGAGGATAATCCTTGGGCGAAATCTATTGATCGTTGGATATGTAGTGGACATTCCATTGTTCTGGCCCCCCACTCGATCTGATCGCAAAACAATTGGCACAGATCGCGATAAGCAAAGCCCAGCACTGTATTGACTATGGATCCATTCAGTGATAAGGATGATAAGATTGCGATGGCATTACATGGGCTGGCAACGTTTCGGTGCCTTGTAGCCTGTATTGTTGTGCCGCCAGCTGGCGTATTCGGGGTATTGACATTTTCCCAAGGCCCAATCCAATCGATGGGGAAAAGGGAATCGAAGGGAGTCGCTGATAACAGCAGCAGCAGCACCAGGAGGAGGAGGAGGAGGATGAACCCGTGCGAGGTGCGTGACAAGAACGTGTCGGTCCTCCTCCTGCACTTGCATCCCCATCCACCCATCCGTCTCACAGTCGAATCACTCACCTAATGTATATTATCCTCTATTTTATTTCGCCCTCTCCTTGGCTAGTGCGCAAATTGGCAACGATGATTATTTTTAGTTTTTTTTTTATTTCGGTTTCTACTGATGCCCGATGCCCGATGCCTCTACCTTTGCCTTTGCCTCAGCCCCCGTCTCGGGTGTTACTTTATTTTTACACTCTCTGTCACACGCGTTACAGCGTATTGACTGACTGACTGAATGATTGACGGACTGAATGGATGACTGAGTGCTGGCCTGCATCTAATTGAAACATTCACGTACACACACACACACGCACACACACACACGAAAAATGCAATCCAAGTTCAAGGTTAGCCAGCAAGCGGCACTCCTTGGTTCACCTGTTTCTCGAATTTATAGGATCTACAGATCCACAGATATGCACATATACTTATGTTTGTACGTGTATATCTAGGCCCGACTCGCGACTCGAGACTCGCGACTCACGATTCGCGACACACTCTACGGGGGTAATGGGAATGCAATGCCCGATCCGAATCCAATTGCCATTTGGCGGAATATTCCTCTATTCCTCTAATCGCGGTGCCGTGCTCTCTCGCCCCAAACTAAAACTGAGAACTGAACTGAACTGAATCGAACCGAACCGAACTCAGCACAGGCAGAGCATAGGCAGAGCACAGAGCACAGCACAGAGCACAGAGCAGAGCACTGAGCACTGAGCAGAGTGTACGGCGTGTACGGCGTGTACGGACGGGCAATGGAAAGATCGGATCGACTAGCGCCAATCGAACGACATCGACGTAATGAGCAGCAGCACCGAATGCCCGGTGGGCAAGGGGCTGTCCCTCTGTAAGTCCGTCCGTCCGGCAGGCCCTCTGTTGGTTAACAGCCGGCTGTAAAGGCTGTAAAGGCTGTAAAGGTGCGAATAAAATGATTTGCGTCATTGACATATAGCCATAGGCATAGATTGATTCACTTACTATACGATAGATCTATATCTCGTCGGTTCATTCGTCGGTTGAGGCAGGCCACGTGCTGCCTCCCCCCTCTGCCACCCTGCCTTGGGCTTTCTACGTCGACTATTACCTGAAGAGCCCAAAAGTGTGCAGCAAACTTTTGGTAGATCTCTTAACAACATTTTGTTAGTGGCCAAAAGACTTGAGGAATACATATACGAAGGGATGTTGAATTGCTCTGCAAGAGAAGCTTAAAAGGAGCTGGAACCCAACCACAAAATGCAAATTAAAATCTTAAAAGAATCTTCGATTGGAATCTTTAATGGCATTATCTTCGGTCAGAAAAATTTATGACTTTTCATAAAGCAAACTTCAATCCAAATATCGTATTTAAGTCTATGAAAAATCTATTTTTAATTTACTTATATTCGGCTATAATCTTGATCTTTCATCGCATAGATCTAAAAAGATAGATAAAAGATATCTGTCAGATATACTCCAGATCGTTTGTGGTATAAAGATATCTGTAATCCCTTTTCACCCACTCATATAACCATTTGTATTTCTACTCTTTAAACTATCTCCAATTGTGCTTGTATCTTTAAGATATCTCCATTTTTGCCTCAAGAATCAATCTATACATGATCATCGCTAGTTGCTCAAGGTAATCATTCTTTATCAGCCAAATATCATCTGTAATTCAAAGAACAAGAAAACAAATCAACAGGTATACAGTTAAGTTACAATTAAGGAATCCGAATGATAGAGCCATCGATGATATTCGTTTTCTCTGCACAGATCCTAAGAATCGAATGGTTTCTGAGAGAGAGTATAGATAGCTTACCATCTGATTCCATCTGTGGAGTGGAAATCACTTGTATCACCAAGGACAAGCGATTCCTTATGCCGAAGCAGAAGCTCTAGCACAAATAATCCTTAGGATGCGGAATTTCTTCTCTGATTGTAGAGATTCCCTTAAAAGTAACTACCCACTCCCCAAGACCACATTGTTTTCGGCTTGTCTAACATTTATATTTATCAATCAACGTGTAGGACAGAATCACACATACTAGATGATAGGTGTTCTAACACTAAGTACAGTATTCATAGTCTTATTTATAGAGTATGTATATATTACTATATAAAACGCAAAAAAAATGAAAAAAAATGGATAAATGAAAGAGTAGATGATATGTGGTGGATGTGTTTCTAGGGGTAATTACGAGCTAGTTACACAATTATGTATATACATAAATAGATATATATTGTATCTTGTATATTTTATCTTAGGTATCTTTAAGTACGGCCTGCAACTATACCGTATGCTCAATCAACGTAATACTATTCACACATACACACAAAAAAAACTCGATCTTAAATAACATCAAGGAGAGGCCCAGAGCGAGGCCCAGAGCGAGGCCCAGAGCGAGGCCCAGAGCGAGGCCCAGAGCGAGGCCCAGAGCGAGGCCCAGAGCCAGAAGTCGTCGCGAGTCGTGCCTCTCTCCCACTGGGGATGGATGAGTGGATGTGTGGGATGGCCAGTAGCAAGTAGTTTCAGTTCCGACGAGAGAGAGATAGTGCAGAGATTAAACACACTTTATTATAGTGTCGTCCGGATATCACTGACCCAGACCCTTAGACGGTCGCTTCAGGGCGCGACGGACAATCGATTCCGAGAGCCAGAGGAGCAGGGCCATGGCGGTGAGGAAATTGATGCAATGGATGGTGGCGGCATAGCCGAACGCCTCCGTGATAATGCCTGCAAATAGAAGCCACACAAATCAGACAAGTTCCGCAGAGAGAGAGAGAGAGAGAGGGGGAGTTGTATGGATGATCGTGGAGACTTACCCAAAATAGGGCCCATGGCAAAGGAGAACATTGTATTGAAGATCAGCTGGAGGCCCGAGGCGGCTGGCAAACGATTGAGCGGCACGTAGCTGGGGATGATCAGGGGCGAGAAAATGGTGCGGAAGCCCTTGCCGAAGCCGATCAGCAGGAACACACCGATCATCACCTCGTAGGAGTCGGTGAAGACCACGACCACACGGCCGACGGCAATGCAGAGGATCCCGAAGGCGAACAGCACCCGGTTGTCGAGCTTCACCTTCTCGAGGGCCAGTGGGGCCAGGAAGCGCACGGAGATGTCCATGCAGGCCAGCAGGGACATCACCAGGGAGATCTGTGTATCCGAATACCCGAAGCTGTTCAGGATGAAGGGCGTCAGCACCGAGAAGTTCATCTCGCCGAACATCATGATGCTCATGCCCACGGCCAGATTCACGAAGGTGAAGTCGCGCAGCAGATCCAGATCGAAGAACTTGCTGACCTTCTGGAAGAAGGTCATGCGGCTCTTGGCCTCCTCCTCGTCCGCCTCCGCCTGGTCGTCCATCTGCTCCAGTCGCATGGCCTCGGCGGTCTTCTGCAGCAGGACCTTGTCCTCGGCGCAGGTGCATCGCAGCAGCTCCTCCTGGCCGTGCTTCGAGTAGACGCTGGTCTTGCTGGCATACCGATCCAGGTCCTCGCGCTCCTGGTTGAAGTAGTTCGGCTTGAAGAGCCCCTGCTGCTCCGTCTCGTCCGTCCGGCTCGTCTCCAGGCGATCGAGATTCTCGCGGCTGCGCGACGACACCTGTCGCATCAGCTCCTTCCGCGTGCGATAGCGGGCGCCGCCCGCCCCCCCCTGGTCCGCGGTGAGCGACAGCTTCGAGCCGAACCATCCGTCATTGGCGCGGGCCAGCATGGGGGTTCCCGGCTCCGTGATCTCATAGCCCGGACGCTCCGGATCGTCCACATTGAAGAGGTACTGCGAGGAGAAGATGCCGCGCTTGGCTCGCTTCTGGTACTGACAGTACTTGCACTCGTAGTCGATCCAGGGATCGCTGCTGGGCGTCAGCAGATTCCCGTTGGCCTCCATCTCGGGCTGGTCCTTGGCCGAGTCCAGCTTATCGGTGGACGCGGACTTTGGCTTCTTCACATGCCACAGCACCGGCTGCAGGGTCAGGGCGCACAGGATGGCATTCATGGCGATGCCAGAGTAGATCAGGATGGTGCCCTGTGCCCCGTAGAAGCCCAACAGCCAGGTGGACACATGCGGAAAGAAGATGGGCCCCAGACCCGTGATCGTCCAGGAGAAGCCGGTGGCACGACGACGTCGCTGCTTGAAGTACGTGTTGACGGCCAGCGAGGTGGCGGCCATGGCCAGGCCCAAGCCAATGCCGTACACCGCCGACAGGCAGACGATGTACTGCCAGAAGGTGGTGCAGAAGGCCGTCAGCAAGATGCCCACAAAGGCCAGGATGGTGCCCGTGAGGGCCACCTGACGGAACGTGAAGCGTCTGAACATGGCTCCATTAACGATTCCTGCCAAAGGGCACACAAGAAAAATATACATGATTTATGATCCTAGATCTGAGGTCGCAGATCCCTGATCCTTGACACTTACCCACTAGTGAGGATATGGCCATCACCACATTCACAATGGTTGTCGTCTGCTTGGCATCGAATCCCAGCGAGTGCATTCGCACTCTGTAGATCAATCCGTACTGCTGCAGGGCCGGGAACAGGAAGAACTGTAATTGAAAGGGAAATTGGTGTTCCTCAAAAATGTCCATCGAATGCAGGATCAATTCCACATACGTTATTCAATCCGGCTGCCAGGCACACCACCCAGCCCCAGCCGCCGTCGGGTGCCACGAAATCAGGACCCAGATCGCTCTTGTCCCGTCGCTTGGGCTTCTTCGGCTTCGTTGTCACATTGTACACATTCGTGTGATTCTTGTCCGTTAAATTTGATTTGTCCATGGCCTGAAGGAGAAAACAGAAATCGTTTTTAGGGGATATTATACATATGTGGTCTCATCATCGGCAAAGATCTGCTCCATCTTGAGGCGTGTCCTGCAGCAGTGTCCTCGGCCTTTTCTGGCTATGGCTTGGGCCACTTGATGGTGCTGTCTTTTATGACTATTCTATTCCTCAGAGATCCTCTATTGATCATCATGGAGGATCTACTACTGCATTTTCATCCTGCTATGTCGCGTGTCATGCAGCAGCGCTCCTCGGCTTTTTTTGCGCATCGCTTGGGCCACATTTATGGGTTCATTTATGATAGATAAATTCATTTCATTATCACAAAATATCTACTATGTACTGTTTTAATTTTTGTAATATTTATCCTATCTTGGGGCGTGTCCTGCAGCTTTTTCTGGCTAGGGCCACTTGATGGAGCTGTCTTTTATGATTATTATATTTCTCAGAGATCATCAATCGATCATCATTGGGGATCTAGTACTGTATTATTATCTTTATCTACTACTAGCAGACCCTCACGCTTCGCTGCTAGACCAAATGAAATGAATTATTCGTTCAAACACACATTTTTTCACAAAATTTTATTTTTTTGGTTACTATGTTTTTATTTTTAAGGGAACTATTTATAGAAAAATATATTATACAAATTTTTGTTTGTAAAAACCAAGCCACATAATCTGGCTATCATTAAAAAAAATACCCATGCAATTTGGTGCACGCGGGCCGGAGATAGCCCCTTACACAGATGTACATAGATGTGCAGTATATATCCATTTGGTTAAACGTTTAGCGCCCTTTGCTCGTTCTTTTCTCCTCCAAGAACTGCCACACCCTTAAGACGTTGCCTCCTATCGCATTTTGTTGCCCCTTAAACGCCAAGCGGCTAGCCATCTCAGATCTGTCTAACAAATTTGCCTCCATTAACATTCCCCATCCGATAGTACTATATCGCTGTCAGTGTTTTTCCAAAAAACTATCATTAGCCCACACCATGACTGGCATTATCACATACGAGAATGTACGTATGTACGTATCTATATCTGCGTATCTATAGCCCCCTATAGTCGATGAGGACACACCTTTAACGGAGCAGGAGGTGGAGCTGGAGCTGGAGCTGTTGCCGTTCCCATTGGCAAGCTGAGGAAGGAGCAAAGATAATGCTCTAATTGCTAATTGGGATTGACGCAAAGAGGCTCTATTATAATGGGGCGGGGAAGGGGGGAGGGCGGGGGGACCAGACCGACAATCATCATTATTATAGGGTCTATCGAGTGACGTGACGCTCATCATAGATACAATATTTTCTATTAATGGGTGCGACATCGTCGGGCGATTGCCGATTGCCGATTGCCGGTATCTGTTTGGTATGCAAGCCACGAGTAGAGCGGAGCTCTCTGTGCAATTCGCATCGAAGCAGAATGGAAATCACTTAGCGGGTGGGGTGTGTGTGTGTGTGCCCCAAAACGTTGCACGAGTTGCAGCACAGCACAGACCCGATTGGATTGGATTGCATTGAGGCACTGAAATGCGGCACCACATCGAGAACGATCGAAAGATGGTCGTCATCGATCGGTTCTTGCGATAATCAAGAGACAAGTTGTACCACACTCCCCACCCCACCGCACCCCGCCCCTCCCCTCTGTGCTGCATGTCGCGTTTATTTATGCATCGATAATGTGAGGACAAAGTCGGTGCAGCACTGGCGAAGCACTGGTGCAGCATGCATCCGGGGGATGTCTTCATTCAGACACATGTATCTGTATCCATGTACCCATGTGTCTGTGCATCTGCGTATCTGTGTGCTCTGTCTCTCGGCTTTCTGTGTCCGTGTGTTGCCATTGAACTTCATCGGAGCGTGCCATAAATTGACGCCCCGTCCGTTGTCGTAGTCTGTCTGGAACTGCGACTGCGACAGCCGGTACGGGATGGGGACTGGCATCGGGACGATCTTGCAGAAGGGGTAGCACAACGAAGGCGATGGCACTTAGCAGGCGTCCCCCCAACTTTAGGCGATCGATCAACAGAGAGAGGAAAGCGTTCAAATAAATTAAATAATGCTGAAGCTGAAGCCGAAGCCGATGCTTCAAATACACTGGAAATATCAGTGGATTATAAATATTCCCCAACTGAAGACTGATTCAATCTTTATGGAATCTAAAGAATATTTCAAAAATAAATCTTTTAAAAAAGCGAAGATACTCTCTGGCTACAATTATTTATATGATATAATTATTATTATATTATTATTATATGATATATATTACAATGATGGAAATCTCCCTCTAATCACTCTCTTTTACTCTCTCGCAGTGACGCTGCTCTTGTTACTCTCCCATTCTCTTCCATTTCATTCATGAATGACACTCTGTGGCAGGGTATTCCCCATGCAAAACTTTCGCTTAATGTCGCACTCTGAAACCGTCTCATCGCGAGAGCCAAGAGTCACGGGTGCAGTGCAAAGAGATCTACCATCCATCCATTCATCCACCCAGCTCTCCGGCCAGCTCTCAGCTCTCCATCCACCCAGCTCTCCAGCCATCCATCCAGCCATCCATCCATCCATCGACCACGACATTCCGGTTTCGATGGCCGCCGCGGCGGTTTCCGCAATTTGTCGTCATTGCTTTCTTATAAGTTTTTGCTTCTTTGCTCTTTTGCTTTTTGCTTTTGTATTTGTATTTGTTTTGTCTTTTGTGTGTTGGTGTTTTTTGCACAGTCATGCCGCGTGGGCAACAAATTTTGTGTTTTAGAAAAGCAAACACTCACGATGTCCACGCAGCAGGGGCAGCAAGGGGTGCGGAGGGAGGGGGGGAGCGGGAGCAGAGCAGAGCTCAGAGCAAGTGCCACGATAAAGCCAAATCAATGGGAATTTCGAATTGCGAATCGAATCGAATGGAATATGTGTCTGTGGAATTTCACAATATTTTAAAGAGGGTATTCTCAGATAAGTTAAGCGTATTCCGATCACAGATTAGTCTGATATGCAGCACTAGCAAATGTACTAGCAGGGGCGTAGGGTGGGCTATTAAATAGGTATTCCCTGCCGCGGAGGGCGATCCAATGCGGATTACAGAGCAGAACAAAGAGAGAATGGAATGGCTTTATCTTTTCTTTTGTACGATATCACAGCAGAAAATAAAGGTAAGGGTTTTGCCCCTGCCACTTCCATTGCCCCATGCCACAAAGGAAAAAGTCTCCGCAAATACTCTGTACTCTGTAATTTTCGCATTTCGCTCTCTCTCTCTGTCTCTCTCTCGAGATAAGACCCAAGTCCACCCACAGGAAAGAAATCTGTCCCGTAATCGAACGAATTTTAAGGGGTACGAAACGACGACCCGACCCTTATCTATTGGTCGAGAGTGTCGGGCCATTAGGAGCGGCAGATGACTCATTAGTTTCAACGGATAGAATAGATAACTGTCACGGTCGGGAGGGGGTAACGGGGAGCGGGTACACAGGCGGCACTATTGATTACGGGGCGTCCGATCGACACTCTGGCACTCCGACGCTGTGTCGTGTCGGTTGGTCGTTGTCGTTGTCGTATCTCTGGAGCCAAAAGACAAATAGTCGAATGAGACAGAAAACACTTGTACCTTTTGAAGTTCACAGCGCACATGTGTCCGATGTCCGCTGTCTGATGTAGAACAGGTGCAGCCCAATGCTTGGACAAGCACCGGAACATGCCCCATGGCCCATGCCCCATACGATGCATTGCATTCATCTCCCCACCCAAACGGGTTGGGGCTTCACTCTCGCTCTCTCATTCAATTGGCCTCTAATTGAGATTAATCGTTGTGTTCGGAATGGAATTGTGTATGAAATATACTCCGTATACGTTGTACGGCTACGGCTGCGGCTACGTCTCCGTCTATGAGGAGAGGAGGCGTCAAGTCGAACAAATAGTTGTCGCACTGATCGTTCCATTTCACAAGCAACAGCAACTGCAGCAACAGCAGCAACAGCAGCAGCAGAGACTTCAATTAAATTGTGTCAATGAGAATTGATTAAGGCCCACAGATATAGCGGAGAGCGGTAATTGATTCGCGCCGTCGGCTAATTGGTAGAACGCGGGGTGGCGCCGCGGGCACCCCACCCCACCTCACCACACCCCCTCTCCCTCGGATCCATAGGGGGAGAGAGCGCAACAAAAATACGCACACAAGCAATCATTGGAGATCTCTCATTCTCTGGAAGATCTCCGGCTCTTTGAACTCTTGCTCAAGGCACACACAAGAACTTTCAGCTGATCACACAACAGTACATTATTGACAAAAGCGAGAGAGAGAGAGAGCGATAGAGAGAGAGAGAGAGAGAGGAGGGAGAGGCAGCTTTGGTCTACGATCTGTTGGGAGTACGTATAATATTTACGATCATAGCAAATTGCAAAACTCTCATTCCACTCCACGCAACATTGTGAAATAATCAAATCTTGGGAATAGATAGATAGATTGGATAGATAAAACTATTCTTTGGTTGGTTCTAGAATCGCACAGCCATACCCAGATTCTTAGTTTCCCGGATTACTTTGATTTTCTGGGATTTCTAGCAGACTTCTTCGGTGGATAAAAGCATCTACCTATTCCTTACTAGTGTATGCTAAAGATATATGCTATTGCTATTCCAGAGATAAAAGTACTATTTATTAGGCTGTAAATATCAGACTTAGTTGCTGGACTTTCTGAATTTTTCTTGGATTTCTGGTATTTCTACTTTTTTGTTAATGAAAGTCTCAAAATGTATGCCATGAATTTTTTACTTGATTTTTGTGCACTTTTCAAATGATTTTCTGGTACTGCTGAAACGCTCTGCAGGCGTGCAATTTGATGGAAATGCTGGAAATCAGTAAGCAAAAATTGTTCAGCGAAAAATCTTTTAAATTAAATGTAGTTTTTGACCAACAGAAATGTATGAATCATATTTCTATATTCCAGAGCTCTGGCGCCCTCTAAACATTCCCAAAAAAAAGAAACAAAACACTCGTAAAACCAAAATAAAAAATAAAAGGGAACCCTATTGTATGTCATGGGATGGGATGGGATGGGATGGTTCTGGTTTTTTGGTTTTTCTTTTTTGATTTATTCCGTCTATACCTATCGAGGAGTCGTAGCGTCATGCCTGGTTGGCTGTAAAGAGAGGTACGACTACAAATGGGGCTATTTATACACCCAAAACAGTGGGCCCATGGCCATGGACATGGACATGGACAGAGTTATCATTCATTGTGTAGGCTGTGCGGCTGTGGGGCTGTGGGGCTGATGTGGGCCCCACAACTCCGTCTCTCAATTGCATCAAGAGATTATGGGCAACGTGTTCTGGCTGGCATGGGGCTATTTTTAGTAGCATTTCATTTCATTTCAATGATTGTTATTGCCGCAGTAGGCACTAGGCCCTAGGCTGGTGCTGGTGCTCTGCTCAGGCCACAAAATAATCCCAACACCCAACACATTCTCACATGTGTGGCTCTGTCTGTCTGTCTGTCTGTCTGTCTCTCTGGGAATGGAATATGGAGATGGGTTGGGTTGGTTTGGTTTGGGCATATGGAATATGGCTGGGGTATGTGGTATGTGAATGGAGATCATTCCCAATGTCAATCTCAGAGAAAATCCTCATGTCCATGTCGCCTTGCATACAATTCGGTTCTATTCTATTTTATTTTATTTGGTTCCTTCTTTCTTTCGTTTCGAATAAACTCACGTACTCCCGACGTTGCACTTCAACTTGACTCCGATGCCGCTCGCCCCGTAGCTTAAGTGTGCAGACTGCGGAGTGCGGACTGCGGAGTGCAGAGTGAGGAGGGAGGAGTGCGGGAGGGCCCGTTGCCCTAAGTGCCCTTCTGTGAAGTGAAACACTATACTGCCAGCAGTGCAATCCCCTGTAGCCAGAAATGCACTCGAACGAACCTCTCTGTCTGTCTTGCTGGCTGGTTCCCATTCGAATACCCATTCCTATTCCCAATTCCAATGGCAATTGCTCTCACTCCAAAACAAATGCTAATTCCACTTGGGTGTGCGCCCCTGACACATGATCGCTCTCTCCCGCCATCTCCTTGCCTCTGGGCCAAAGAGGTGTGCTTCGGAATAGTGGGAGTTCTCCAATCAATTAGTCAAACTATCCATCTGCCCCACAGAATATCATAGAGAGAGATAGATAGAGAGAGAGAGAGAGAGAGCTATCTGCCGCTTATCGCCTGCATTTCTGATTCCAGCGGGAGGAGGGCCGAGGGCTCTTTGGACCGTCAGTCTTTATCGATTGCATAATCCCCACGAACAGGGCGCATCCATTATACGATAATCATCAGCACGTAAGCCGCTTATAACTGTTGATTCAATTCACAAAAAAAAAAGGGAAACAAACTCTCAAATCTGTCTACAATTTCCCATTTCCATTTGCACATTACACACAACATTTACCGACTATAGTACATAAAAAACAAAAAAAATCACATTAAATACCAGACGGAACGTGGCCCCCGATTCCCCCACTCCCCCATTCCCTGATTTCCATTGTTTGCAACAGGTTATCTCTGACGGGGAGTCAAATACGAGAATACAAAAATACGAAAATACGAAAATCCGCACACAAATTTCCCCATCCTCTGCTCTGTGTGTGGGTGGGAGGCTCTTGTGTGCTGGGGGCTCTTTGAGTCCGCTCTGCTCTCCTCTGAACTGCTTTGCCAGTCTGCTGGGTGAGCTGACAGCTTTACTTTATGCCCCTCGGGGGCAGGGCAGCATCTTCTGCCAGCGGCAAAAGCTGACAGCCCAGAACCTTGGCCAACTGACATCTTGGGCTGTTGCTGCTGTTGCCGTTCTCTTGGTATTCTTTTCGCGTGCCACAAATTATTGTATCTAAATGATCACCTTTTACAGATGTTGAACATATTTTCAAAGAAAGAGTTCCTATAGAACATATAAATGTGAATCTTGGGCCTTTTTGTGCCTTTCAAAAATTTGATTGATGCAATTTTCATATGCATTTGTTACCCTCATATTTTCCCTAATTCGAAGAAGCTTTTCCAACCAAAGACCTTAATATTCCCCCATAAAACTACAAATGTCTACAGCTTAATAGAGATACTAGCGGACTCGCGTGCTTCGCTGCTTACTAAATTAATTTAATTACATGTTTTCTCGACATTTAACTTTAAAAACCATACAGGTTTATTTCGACAAATTTATAGTATAGATTGTTTGTTTTCCCATAAATCCATAGAGAAAACCAAATCTCTTTTTAATTGGGCTCCCTCGTCTCTTGTAGCATTTCGTTGGCTCTCTCTCGATCACGCTAAAAAGAAAAACCATGTCTGCATGCATGTAGGGATGTTTTTCTCTGACGGACTCCAATGGGGCGCACCGGTGGAAATCGCGGGTCCACCCTCCAATCGGCGCCCGTTTTAAATGCATTTACCGTCAATTCCGGACCCAGGACTCCCTATGGAACCCTCGAGGCTGCTGCGTCGAGGCCGTCGAAGACAGCAACAAAAATGAAATCACGTAAATAACATAAAAAAAGGGAAATATAATTCGATTTGGTGAATATTTTCATCCCAGTGCGGGGAGGATTTTTTCACAGCGGCTGGAGGGGGGAATGGAGGCAAACTCAATTTGCTTTCCGGAACCAGATCGTAATGTTGGTACATAAATGTCTGATGTCGAATGTGGGTGGAGAGAGCAGAGCAGTAGTGCGAGTACGAGTCCGAGTACCTTCCTGCCCGTATGTCTGTCTGTCTGCTTGACACTTTCTTCATTCTTATTTTTGAAATTTATTTTCTCTTTTTGGGAACTTACGGTAATCGGTAATCGGGAATCTGTTGCTCAAGCTGTTTGTAACTGTCGATTATCACACGATTTACGGTTTGCGGATTTCGGTTTACGGCTTAGCAGATGCTTGATTGAGGGAGCTGCTAATTTTCACACGTTTGTTTGTTGTTTGTTTCAGAGTTTGGAGAACTTTTGGAGAAGTGCACCGGAACAAAAAAGAGCACACGTAAGCGAGCGCTGGCTTAGCTTGGCTTAGCTTATTGCCAATCCCAAAGTAAGAGAGCCGCTTAAAAACACTTGTACACTGGTTTGGCGCTTTGATTTCAGCAGAAGAGAACACACCGCGTATGTGTTGATATACACAACGTCGCGACTCAGCTGTTCGAACTGTAATACAAAAAAAAACAGAAAACTCTTTCACTGCCACCAGCACCAGCAGCAGCAGCAGTAACAGCAACAGCAACAGCACAAGCACTGGTTCGGTTCGGGAATCGTTCGCTCGGTCTGCGTGCTCGGCTAAGTCTCCGTGCGTGCGTGTGTGTTCGTTTTCGCGTGTGTGTGTGTGTGCGTGTGTGGGTTGTTCACTGTTATGCGTCCAGCAGTCGACTTACTTTGCCGCCGCTGCTGCGGTCGGCTTTATAGCATTTTTCGCTAGCAACGCGAGTCTAAGCAGCAGCAACAGCAGCAGAGCGAGCGGGAGCGGGCTACTGATAGCGAGAGGTAGTGGACAAGTGCGAGCGAGAGCGAGAGTGATAGCGCCTGCCTGCCTGCCTGCCTGTTGCTGGCAGTGCGTGGGCAGCGTGGGCGGCAGCGCAGCCAGGACGACCAATGCGTGCAAATGCAGCAGACTGCAGGCAGCAGAGGCAGCGCAGCGCTGCATGGGCCGAAGCAGCAGCAGCAGCGACCGAAGACCATTTAGACATGCCAATTAGCATTGACCAAGCGGAAGCTGTGCGCTCTATCCCTCTCTGGCGGCTCTGGCTCTGGCTCCGGCTCCGGCTCTCGCACGCGCTCAGCGCATTAACAGTGGTCTGCTGCTGTTAACATTATCATCGTGACTCTGGCAATAATGAGAGACTAGACACTGAATGAACGAACAACTTTGATTTGTCCGCTCGCTGCGCCAACTGATATTCTTGGCCAACTGTTTGCTGCTTTGCGAGTAGTGTGGCCCGCACAGCACATGGGGTTCAAAGGTCGGCTCGGACAGCCAGCAGGCCACTAATTGGCCGCTAGGAGGCGAGACCCTACAGACAGACAGACCCCCGGAATAGCTCCTCCACTTGATTGATGTTCAAGTGTTGGACAGCAGTTGGACAGCAGTTGGACAGCTCTCTTCCCCTACACTACCAATTGTGACTTGGTCCTGCGGTCCTGCGGCATTTCTGTGCGGCTGTGCTTGGGTAAACCACAATTTACGATTTTTCAGGTAGCAGTACCCTCAGCCGTACAGCCACCATATAATATTACATATTTCCGAATTTCCCAAGGGCACTTTTCTTGGGAATTTGTTACGAAATTTCCTTACAGTTTATGGCACCACACCACATCATAGAGAACTGGATATCCCACTGTCATTAGAACGCTAAGTTGTATCTCCTGTCGGGCCGCCATAAATCAGTTGATGAAGTGCCATCAATCAAATGCCTAGATCCTGGCACTGGCCACTGGCCATCAATCAAATCCATTCGCGAATTGCAAGCAAATAAATCAAGCTAATTATGGGGCTAATGAGTCATGGATCATGCATCATCATGCAAAATGCAACATGCAGCGTGCATCATGCATATAGCGATTTTGCACCACTGTGCACCAGGGCCACTCTCACTCACTCACTCTCTCTCCATCTCTATCTCTATCTCTGGCCCTGTCTCGCTCGCTCTCCTGCCAACAACTCCTTGACAGACGATTGAGAGCTTTGGCTGGTTTACCGTTCGTTCTTACCACTCGCATACACCCACACAGAGACACATTCACTGCTGCCCCTACGAGTATCAATGTCAAGTAAACACAGCCACCCAGCAGCCCCCACTCCCCACTCCGCACTCTCCAGCCAGCAGCCAGCAGCCAGAGCTCTCTCTGTCACTCGCGCCCTCTCTGTCTGACGCTCTGACAACAGGTGGTTGCGGTTTACCATTTGCTTAGTCGCACACTCTTTCCGTCTCTGTTGTTGACAGTGGTGCGGAAAGAAGTAGGAGCAGGAGGTAGGTCGGTCGGTCGGTCGGTCGGTCGGTCGGTCGGTCGGTCGGTCGGTCGGTCTCCGTCTCAATCAGTGGATGAGAAGAGGAGTGGGTAGGTGGCAGAGGGGGATTAGAGGAGGAGGAGTAAGTGCAGGCAATTACAATATTTTCACAGCAAATATGAAAAAGCGACACACGACATACGAATCGAACAAGATTCAAGATTCTGGCGGCAATTGTTGCGAAATTAGTGTACAGTCGACACAGTCGCACACGCACATGCTTGCAGGGTGGGAGGGAGGTAGGGAGGGGGGGAAGGCCCCCCCCTGGACACGGACACAGAGCGAAGTAGCACACTTACGTACGTACGTACATGTACGTGCGAGTGCGACTATATAGAAATCGAATAAATTATCATTTAATTCAGCATGATGAGACATCGCAAACATAGGAAAACAAATTCATTTTAAGCCAATGACTTGGCAATTTTTTCTCTCGCTCTCGCGATTTTTTTCTTTTTTTTTTTTAATTTTTGATACTCTTTTGAGTAATGGGTAAAATAAAATAATGATGGAACATGCATGTGCCCTGCAATGAGGGATACAAACTCTTTTCCTTAAGAAGATAGTGCAACTAAAAGATACATACGAAAGTATCAGGTATCAGATATCAGTTATCAAGTATCAGTTATCAAGTATTTATCAAGCAGTTGCGTTAAGTTTGTTGAAAAATACATTCACTCAGAAATTATAAAATATAAATACAACCTTTTTGGCCAATGCTAACTATCCATTATATATTATTAAATAATATAATATATAGGCCATAATCCATAGCCTTAGATGCAAAGATCGTGAGAAATCTAACGAAAAAGCATGCTTTTTTCGGCAAGAAAATCTTGTAATTTTGCTCCCATCTGAACAATAGCGATCTGATAGATAGAGTATCAAGTTGTTCGGCCCACAAATTCGATATTCCTTTCTTGTTTACTGTTGAATCAGCTACGAATAACACAGAAAAAATACTGGTACCGTCTGTATCTGTGCTTTGAATGGGGCTCCACCTACCCCGTCTCCACAACCAGCTCTGGGCCAGGGTGAGGGGCCCAGGCACCTAGGCACCCAGGCGCCCAGGTCCGCCCAGTAGGCGAGTACGGGTATCTCAGCCGGTTGCGTGTTTTTTGTTATTTGTTTTAATTTGCCTTTGATGTTTTTAGTACCCTTGGCTCCACCATGGAGCGTATAGAGCGGAGCCAAATGGAGCCATGGAGCGTGCGTCTGTTTTTGTATCTAACCAAATATTATTCCATCTAATTGCGGCGAAAGTTCTTGGGATATGCTTTTCCAACTGATTATCGATTATGGCTGACACTTTCCCCATGCCACTCATTGTCATTTGCAGGGCATTCTCGAGTCGTATACCGGTTGGGCACAACTCCAACCTCCCCCCTCTCCGCCCGCCAAGTAATTTCATGGTAGCCGGCAACAAGGCAACAACTTGTTGAACTTCAATTCATATAATTTTCTACCCGCAACATTTGATAACAGAACGCGATCGTCGATAGAGGGGAAAAAATAAGTTGGGAACCGAGCATACGCCACGGTGCTCTGTAGATTATTATAGAACTTTAAATCAGTTTCGTGACATTCTGAAATTCAAATTAATTGTACAGCAGGGCGCCCCATCCCATTCAAGACTTCAGCTAGGGCTACTACCAAGATCTCTAAGAATACTTAAGCTGAATAGCCGCACAGTTGGCCGTATGGTCGGGACCTTCCAATTTGTCTAGGCAAATATTAGCCCAAAGATTAGGCGAAACCAACTGACGAATAACCCCCCAAAAAAAGAGAGAAAATAAATAACCCACCGCTAAATGTACTATCTTTATTATCCCAGAGATAGTTAAAGTTTCGCATCGTAAGTCCCCTGCCACCAGCATTTCTCATACATTAAATATTTACAGCAGTAATTTGCGGCGAGCACTTTGCACCACAAAATGCGTCACTCAGCCTCAAAAAACTGTCGCTTTCAGTTTTAGTTTCAGTTTCGGGGGAACAGTGATTCTGGATTTTCGTTTGGGCCACAAAATCAGCGTTTGACTCACTCAACAGTCGCGAAAAACCTCCGCAGTCATTTGGAGCAATTACGGACTTTGTTTTTGGCCAATAATGGCACTCGATTAGGAGGGCTTTCCGTGACTTCGCTTAGGGAATAGTTTTGAAATACCTAAAGAACATCATTTGGCAGAGTCCACAAATTACTAACTCAATCGAAGAAATTCATGTATTGATTCGCAAGCACATCTATTTATTTTATATATAAATAAATCTCTACGACTTACAAAGTGTAAAGCAAAGTCGTCGTAAGCCTAATTAGCGTATGAACTATTGAACAAAATATACCTACAAGTACGAGTACTTTCCTATTATAAATGTACGTCCACGTCCGATCTTATCATGTCCGCCAAGTGGAGTGCCGGGGTCATAAAGAGTTGCTTCCTTTTGGGCAAGCAAATCAGAATGAAATGTAGTAATAAATAGTCGCCACTCATAGTGATAGTAGAACGTACTGATACTCGTACTTATACTCGTTTAAAATACACACTCAAAATTCTATTAACAATGATTCTTGGATATGCTCATAGTAAAAATCGATTGAGATTTGAACGGATTTAAATGGAATTATTCTATACTCGTTTGCAAAAATTAATTCAGCAAAAATGATCTGGTAAGAAATCGTGTGGTATTCGAAAAGAGAAAGACCCCTATCCCTCCCCTAGATTTCTTAAAGATTATTCCCATTGCAAGGACTCTCAAGCGTAGATGCGTTCCTCGCCAAGGGATTGGATGCCTCCTAAATCTGATCGAAGGAATTCTGCTCAAGTAATTATGTGTTCCAGCAACCACAATCCAATTTGGCCAGGCATTTATGCAAATATCTTGGAACTGCAACAACATGTTTCTGGTGTCCAAGCATCGCCGGGGCCTGTTGCTGTCTTTACCTTATGGCATGGACATATTTGCGGTTAGTTTATTGACCGACTTCAGGCCCAGCACAGCCGGGCAGGCCAACAGCCAGCCAGCCAGCGAGAGAGAGAGAAGGCGAGAGCATTTACTGGTTAACTTGTAACCGGTTCCCACCCAGCACCAGCACCACTCCGGCCGTCGTCGTCTGTTCTCTCTCATTCACTCTCAGAGATATTTCTCGCATTCGATCTGTGGCCTGACTGCGACTGACACTGACACTGAGACTGAGACTGGCACTGGAGGAGGGTGGGTGGCCAGGGCAGCCAGGCCACAGGGTGCTGGGTGCTGGGAGCTGGGGCTGTGTCTCTCTCAAGATAATTTCGCCACATTGTCACATACTTTGCTCAACCGCCAGCTGAAGAATGGGTCTCCACGCTCCACGCCTGGCCCCATGCTATCCAATTACCCGCGCAGGCATGACACATCATCGACTTGGGGCGAAATGGGGGGAAACAGTCCACTGACAGTCCATATCAAAGCGATTATCAATGGCAAAATATACAAACAAAACACACACAAAAAAAAACACCAAAACTTGGATACACTTCAAAGTTCACTCCCCGAAGTGGCACTGATTCCTGATCGATTACTTGTACACCCTAACTGATGGCATAATAATTTGCTGGCTAAACGAAACTCGAAGCAGATCTTATCTCGATCAACAGATAACTCTCAATTAATGAATTTCATCCCACAGATTTGAGTAGAATACAGAGCAGGTTTTTCCTTAGAATAATAATAATCTTTAAAAAGAAACCACCTCTAGAAGAATTTTGTTAGCTTCTCATGCTTGAAGTTTCGTAATTATTCGACTGTCTGTACTGTAATTCGATAATTAGAAAATTATTTGATTGATGGTGGAAAAACAATTTCGATAATAATACCATATAATCCTATACATGTGCAGAATAACGTGTGTGTGCAAATAACCGAAGAACAGCAGGTCCGTGTCATAGGCTGTCCTTGGTATTCCTTATGCATCTGAAAGAGAAATATAAATAGTTTGAAGGATGTGGTTCATCTTCCGAGGCTGTACTCACCCAAGCGACAGTCAATGGCTAGCCAGGAATTCGATGAACGCAGGAGCTGGTCCTCAGATGGTTCGAAAGAACCAGAATCGTCGCAGAACATTGATGAAGAATACAATTTAGTGATATCTTGGGCTTGGTCTATAATTCGGAAACAGTTCTGATCCCAGATCAAACAAATCTTAGATATAAAAAGACTTCCCTTTCAACTGTTGCACACTTGCCGATGAATCACATATACCCCTTGTATGACGAGCAGGAAAAGCATTTCCCACTCGCAGATATATTATTTTTTTTCAAATTTGCAGAAGAAGGGAAAAGACTCGCGGATTGTTTGTTGGTTTTGTGGTTTGTTGGCAGCTTATGCATTTTAATAACAATTATCAATAGTTAATACAAATAATTAGCTACGCTCAGTTATTATATACACAATGTACACGCTGACTATAATTTACATTAAAACCTACATATAGAGGTACGAATAATAATAATAAAAAAAAACACACATCCTTTGGGGGATGGCAACAGGAGGAAACATTTCGCTAGCTAGACTTATGGCTGAATGGGTTCCGGATTTTGGATTTTTGTTTTGGGATGGGACGGGATGGGGAGCTGCTGCTGCTGCTGCTGTTTCAGTTGACCGACTTGACGGGCGGCGACTTGCGAGTGCGGGCGCGGACAAAGTCCTCCAGATACCAGCCCGCGATGGCCATCACGCAGAGGGCATTCAGGCAGTTGAGGGTGAAAGCATAGCTGGTGTAGTCCCGCACCAGACCTGTAACGAAAAACACGCTTAGATTGTTGGCTGCACTCTTGCGACTCTCTCTCCCGCTCTCGCGCTCTTACCTATGAGTGGGCCAAAGGCCATGGAAAAGGTGCCGGACATCAGCAGCTGGAGACCGGCGGCAGCTGGCAGTCGCTTCAGCGGCACGTATCCTGGTATGATCAGCGACCAGAAGACCGTGCGGAAGGCTTTGTTGAGGCCCAGGAACAGAAAGATCCCGACCATCGCATAGAAGTTGGAGGTCATCGACAGGAACACCCGGCCCAGGCACATGCCCAGGATGCCCACCACAAAGAAGGTGCGATTGCTCAGATTGATCTTGGCGGTGATCAGTGGAATGAGGAAGCGAACGACCAGATCGAAGAAGCCCAGCGTGGCCATGGCCAGGGCTATCTGGTCGCCCTGGAAGCCCAGATCGTTCAGAATGAATGGCGTGAGGATGGCGAAGTTGATCTCCACAAAGTTGATCAGCGTGATGCCCACCGCGAGGTTCACGTAGGTGAAGTCCCTCAGCAGATCCAGGTCGAAGAATATGACCACCTTCATGTAGAAGGGCAGCTTCTTGCGCCGCTCGCGCTCAATCTCGTCCTCCAGCTCCTGCTTGTCCCTGTCTGTCAGTTTGAGGGACACCACCTCCGCCTCGGACTCCGAGTCGTAGCCTGGCCTCTTCTTCGTCTCCGCTGCCGCCTCCTCCTCCTCCTTGATGCTGTGGCTCACAGAGATGCTGCGCTGCTGGCGGGCCGGAAGGTCCTTCCCCTCCCCCCGGCTATGCAGGCGCTTCAGTTCGACGTGTCCGCTGTGCTCGGACTTCTCCCAGGTGTTGAGGCGGTTCCGGGTGCCGCTGCTGTTCAGCGAGGCCCTGGACCCGAACCAGCCATCGTTGGCGCGCGGCAGGACAGGGGTCTCCGGCTCCACCACATTCTTGATGATGTCCTCATCCTGGTCCTCGCGCTCGGCCTGCCCCTGCGGCTGCTGCAGCGCCTCGGCATCCTTGTCCCGCTTCACCACGTGCCACTTCACCGGCTGGTAGATCAGCGAACAGGCGATCGTGTGCAGCGAGGCGCCAGCGAACAGCAGCACCGTGCCCTGCACTCCGAACACCTTCAGCATGTAGGTGGCAAAGTAGGGGCACACGATGGGCCCCAGGCCTGCCACCCCGAACTGATACGCGGTGGCCGTGCGGCGCTTCACCTTGAAGTACGTGTTCACCGCCAGCGAGGAGGCGGACACTGTCAGGCCGCGCCCGAAGCCATAGATGATCGAGAAGCTCAGCAGGTAGATGGTGAACGTGTCGGCGAACACCATCCAGAAGAGGCCCAAGAAGGTCAGCACTGAGCCGAACAAGGCCACCACGCGGTATGTGTAACGCCGGAAGAGCGGACCATTCAAGAGACCTGCAAGAGAAGGATCGCAGGATTATAACAGGGGATATTTGCTGTTCGGCGAAGGATACTTATAGGGCAAGTTGGGATATTCTCTATATAAGGCAGTAGTTTCGAGCTAGGAGTATTCTGAATCTATAATCCTTAATTTAATGTTTGGAAATCGTTTAAAGAAAATGTTTTCACTTATTTATTTTTGCATTAATATGACAATATTTGATTGAAATAAAAAGCATATTTAAAAAGAGCGGGAACGTTGAGAGCACAACTCTTATACTCGCTTCTCAGTAATTATAATCTTACGATTTACACTAAAATATATACTTTATATGTATAAGCATTTATACAAGCGTCAATCGTCGGCTCTGAATCTGATATCAATTGCGTCGTTTACGTATCAAGTATATTGTATTTATATTTTACTTAGTAGTTCTGGAAGATGACTACGTCTAACGAAGTTTGAGCATCTCTCTGCCAGAGAGTAGGCCCATCGGCAGGAAGGGTAATCTTGGGAGGGTTCAGAATAAGTTCAGAGTATTTCGTGTGCTTCGTAGTTCCCTCGAAATAGGCATTCCCCTTCGATATGTGATATCACAAAGAGAAACTTGGGACTTGGAAATTGTTTATAATTTCTGAGAATATCTATCAAGCATATATCTATCGAGATATAGCCCCGTGTGTGGTAAATTGTCGCCAGAGTCAGTCTCTTACTCACCCGTAAATGCAGACACAGCAATCTGTGTATTGATGATGGTGGTTAGCTCCGAGTTGGTGATCCCCAGATTGCTCATGCGTGTGCGGAACAGGATGCCAAACTGCTGGGCCAGAGCGAATGTCACCAGCTAGAGGATCACAGAGGAAAGATCAGTATCGGTATCAGTATCAGTGTCAGTCTGGGAGCAAGGAGCAGGGACTCACAATATTGAGGCCACTGGCGATGGCCACCAGCCAGCCCCAGCCGCCATCGGGCGCCACGAAATCATCGCCCAGATCGCTCTTGTCACGACGCTTCTTTTTTTTCGTTGGTGAATGCGAGTTGGCTGGCACTACCTTGGCCTGGCCGGAACCATTCTTTGAGTGATGCTGCTGCTGCTGCGGGTGGAGCAGCTGGTGCTCTGCTGTCGGCTGGTCCTCGGGCAATCGTAGTCTAGATGCCTCATTGCTATTATTGTTATTATTGTTGTTGTTGTTGCTGTGGTGGTGCTGGTGATTCCCATTATCAGTCATCTTGAAAATGCGGTGTACTGTGGGCTAGGGTTAGGACTGGGACTGAGACTGGGACTGGAACTGTTTGTTGTCTGATTGTTGCATCACTGGATGGGTACTACCAGAATACGCCACGCCTGTAAAGGAGGTAACCATATCGAAATGAATAATTGGATATTCAAGAGTCTTTCGAGACCTATTCACGCACACATTCAGCAATTCAGACCTTCTTAATTAAACAGTTTCATTCGAGATAAGCACGAAATCAATGTTATATAAACACATTTCTTACAAGTACCTATGCATATATGTATATAGGTACACAATTGATAAGACAGTTCAAAGAAATAATTATATAAGCTCTGATTAGAGCGGAAACAAAGATTTTTCGAAGCAAAGATGGATGGGAACTGCTTTGTTTTTGTTCCTATATATAGGAATTAATGGAGGGATCATAGAATTCGAAAAGAACTTTGGATGGTGGGTATGTGGCTGGAACATTTGATTCGATTATTTGATTCAAGAGCCTTTGTTGCACTTTATACCTTCACTTGAAACAATTTCGAGCTCTTTTTCGATCATTGATGTAGCCTATAGATTCGTTTTTAAATTGTTTCCCCTTTGGATATTCACATGTTCACTCTTCACTCGACAATGCAGCACTGAATGAATGGCCCTTTACTCAATCGAATCGAATCGAATCGAAAGCCACTATATGCATCTGTGGAACTCTGGAAATATTCGTTGGATCGTACATGCTATTGATTGGTATTTGGGTATTTTGTTGGTTTATCGCAGCCGATCGCGAAGGTAGCTCTCACTCTTTCAGCTCCGACTAAGGCAGATGTTTTGGGGCCAGCCTGGAAACGTGACCAAAAAGCCACCAAAAAGTCCACAACTAAATAAATAATACAAATTTAACACCAGCACCCATTATATTATATAAAGAAAGAAAATAACAAACGTCAATGGTTTTCGATTGTGTGGATCCGGAGAGGGCGCGTTTTTTGAGCGAGAAGCGGCGTTGGGCGATACGAGTTACGAGAGCTACGAGGGCTACGAGAGCCACGAGTATTAGTATTATTTTCTTTTTTCGGAACAAATCCCGTATCCGAGAGTTTTGCTGAACAGCAAGGTCTAAACTGAACTGAATTGAAACTGAAATGAAACTGAAATGAACTCTCCAGTCCAGTTGTAAATGCCGATCGACAGGCGGCAGGGCAAAGAAAGATATCAGCCTTGAGTTTTTATGAGATCATTGGAGTGAGTTGTAGGGAAGTTTGGTGGGGTGGGGGAAAGTCTGAATTTGATAAGGATAGCGCATTTTATATCCAACACGTGGTGAGAGTGGAGCGGATGTCGATTGCTTCCCTACTGGCTTCCATTATCGGAGCAGAGCGGACTGACCAAAATTGCGACCGACTGACCATATGAGACGTCTCCATACATACATATGTACATACCAGTATGTATGTATTTATTTATGTATGTATGTATGTGGCAGAAATTGATAAGATTCGCGCTGCCGAACGGCAAAGTTCGCTTCTATTTGCACTGAGACTGCCACTGCGACTGGCACTAGAAATATGGCTAATTTTGTGTGTACTAAAGGTCGTTCTCTGGCTGAACCTGGGACTGGTACTGGGCCTGGGCCTGGGACTGGGCCTGGGGACTGCTATTAAACTGCTGCTCAAATATCAATTTTACAGCCTCTTAATTGTCCGGCAATCAATAAAAGCCCGACTGAAAAGCCATCCAATACAACAATTGTATATGCTAAATACTCGTCGGTACTGTGTACAGTGAACAGTGGGTGCCGGAAAACTTCTCACTCGCTTATCTGTTCTTGGGGGTATGGGTTCCAGCTCGATAGGAATAGTGCCATATAATTGGTGCTAATTAACCCTAAGCCTCTTGTTTTGTTATCACAATGTGACAGGCGAGAGTCTGAATGTGAACATATGTATGTACGTATTCATGGATATGGATACGGCTGTGGAATATTTCAGTGCCATTCAGCGATCGAACCTTCGATCGATCGATCGATCAGTAAAGCACGTGTCTCGAGGATGGCCCACTTTTTATGGTTAATTTTGCCATTGGGAGCACATCAACACTATCTTTTATATAGATAAGTGCAGTGATTCTTGAACTGCCAGAGAATAAACCTTGATCAACAGCTGGTTCCTGATCTGCCAGTTCGCTCACAGGAAACATTTGATAAGCACGGACATATACTATACATAAATACTATATGTGGAACCATTCAAGATTAGAGTTCAGTTCTTTGGGAAATATGTATGTGTCTCCAAAGCGAAAGATCGACATCAAAAACTTGTTTGTGACGGCTTCG
Organism: Drosophila helvetica; assembly: GCA_963969585.1. Taxonomy (NCBI): domain Eukaryota; kingdom Metazoa; phylum Arthropoda; class Insecta; order Diptera; family Drosophilidae; genus Drosophila; species Drosophila helvetica. The sequence goes on along the minus strand of OZ018401.1, from coordinate 17,854,212 downwards.
AGTGCTTGATTAAAAGAACGCGTCTGTCGTGGGCCACCGTCAGGCATTATTAAGTTCGAAGACGTCTAAGGCCAAAAACAAACATCTTTATAATTAGAGCTATCCGCATTATATAATTGCCGCACCCCCCCTCCTGCCGGCTACCATCTTTCACACTCCATAAAGAGTTATTGTATTTGCAGTGCAAACAGCAAAAGGCAAACCGAGTCGAGACGATACTAGACGAGACGAGACGAGACTAGGCGAGAGCTTAATGATGATGCGGATGACGAGAACACTGAGGATGGATGATGCGGATGAGGTGGGGCATTACTGGTGTGGGCAAACAACTTGTGGCAGGCACTGTGCCACGGCCACGGCCGAACCCCTGCTTGGGGTGTTCTGTGAATTGTAATCTCCATGTCTCGCTCTGTGAAGGAGGAGACTTTGATTGATGGAATGCCAGTCGAAGTTGGCTGAAGGTGAGCATAACGTATGCACTGGCTACTATTGCCCCCAGACATATTTAGATACTGAGCTTTTGAGTACTATCTGGAAGACACATACATATAGTATATCCCCATACTTATCTTCGTTATCGGTAAACATTTATTGGTAGCGTAGCCACCAATAAATAAGTATATCAAATTAAAAGACCCTATAGATAAATATGTATTTATAACATTTCTTTGGAGAATTCCTGGGTTAAGAGAGCTTCTGGGACCTGTAGATCCACCTAACATTGAATCTCTTGCATTGTATCTCCCCTGGAGCATTGCACCCCCAAGTACTAAGCACTGTCCGCTCAAGGGAGCCTTTACTGTGGTATATATGTGTATTAACGGAAGATTATCTATAGATTTCATGCGAGTGCTTCGAATGCTTTATGCACGTGTCGCCCGAGGAAAGCGCGCGCTTATTTAGTTGCTTTTGTGTTAATTGCTATTAAATTAAAATACAAATGTTAACACAAACACACACACACACACACACACACACGCATGCACACATTTAAATAAAATGTATATATGTATATTTGAGGCCGTACGATTTTATTTTCGTAAAACGATTCTTTCTGTTTTGTCTCTTGACTTTTCCACTGCTGCTGATGCTGCTGCTGCTGCTGTTTTTCTTGTTTGTTGTTCGCGCTCTCTGACGTTTAGAATATTGTAAAATGTTGAAAGAAAAAAACAAATGAAAACAAAAACAAAAACAAAAAAGAAGAGAGTGTAAAGACTGTGCTGTGTGGTGTATGAAGCCGAGAGAAGTAAATAGAATTTCAGCATTCAACAGGCGACGACGACTTCCACTCGACTCGACTCGACTCGACTTTTCCGTTACGTTCACCAGCGCGAACTGAACTGAATGATTTTGTGAATTATAGTATTAAACACCAGAATACAAACGAAACTCTCTCAAGCACACACACACCCACACACTTATACAGACAGGGACAAACACCGATACATATGCATGGACGGGGCGGCCCCTTTTGGGTGACAGTGTGACTTACATACACGCATACACCCGGCTGCCGGGTGCGATATATGTATGTATTTGTCATACACGGAGAATGAAGCTCCCTCTCATTGTCCAAGTGTGTGTGTTATTTTGTTGGTCTTTTGGATTCTTCGCTTCAGTGGCTGCTTCTTTTGATACCCTTTACTATGCGATTACGAAAACTAAGGATGTTCCAAATGAAACATACGAAATTTTAGTTTGAACAAAACTGCATGGAAATACCATCCACTTCGTGTCTGAATACAGTTTCGAAAGTTTTAAATATGAGCACAATTACTTATCAATTATTTATTTCATTCAGAGGCCAACCTGGAGAGATTCAAAATTACAAACCGATTTCTACGATCATTCAGCACAAGGGATATGCAAAGGGTATCAATGGTTCTGCCCCCCGCTCTTGTAATTCTTCGGGTTTTTAGTGTGTTCGGCATGGCTGGCCCCCGTCCTTTTGATAAGGAAATATATTGTTCCATTGTTTTTGGCTTAGTGTTGTAATTAGTTTCGCCGTCGCAGGTGCGATTATCAGGGCAAACATACATACATATATACATATGATGCATACTCATACATACATGCCTGTACAATCTGTAGCATGTATGTATGTATCTATGGGGGAACCGTATACACACACTCATAAATGCATTATGATAGCAAACGATGATTCGAATTTGATTTTGTCATCGACTAGCACAGTGGTATGCGGCTCATTTGCATTCCCTTCCCAGGGTAGAGCTAAGCAGAAGAGACATATGTACATAAATATCATATATGTATATTCTTGAGCAACATCCTACGTACCTTTCAAGACCCACATGGCAGGTGATCCTGGCTGCCTGGGATCCGCGCCCTTGGAGCCACTGTACGTCTCTCAACGTCTCTGCCATTGGGTGTCTGGCATACAGGAAATGCTTTTAGTTAACTAGTGGGATGGGAATGGACAGGTTGATGATGACAGGTTGTTGTACCCCACCAGACCCAAGAACAGGTGTCGAAACTGTATCGAAGGCCCTCCAAGGCTGTCTGTCGTCCAGTCCAAGGCATGCCGCAGATTGAGGATTACGCGGTATCTGTGGTTACTGGAACTTCCATTCGAATGTCGTCGATGGGAAGTGAAAGGCTCGGTGCTCCACACCACTCTGGAGATTATGCTTCTCTCTCCCTCTTTTCCTTAGCTTTGTCTCCCTCCCAGCCCTCCCAGCAGCATTGTCAGCATTGTGCTAAAAACAAATGCTAAAAATAAATGTGTATTAATTAACTTATATTTGGAGAACACTTCTGTGCCGGAATCTTCGGGCCAAAGATCCAAATAATATCCAACTGGAGAGACCTTTAGTCCGCCGTTCCCTCCGAGAACAAGGAACATTTTGCCTCGTTGCTGTTGGGTTTTACAATCTGCTGATAAGTTTGCATTTTATTTGGCATTTAGCATTGGTATTTCGGTTTAGGATCGGCCCCAGGTCCAAAGACCAAGGTGGGTGTGTCCGACATGCTCCGGGGCCCCGCAATAAAGCAACAGAAGGGTGGCGGGGGGAAGCAAAAGAAATACATACACCAATACGTACTGTGCATTTGTTTTAGACGACGGGGGACACAAAGAGACCGGCCTCCACGGCGGCTATCGAATCGATAAGAAATGGTTGGAGTCGACCTTATGCGCGATCATCGAATGGACTTGTCAGACCTCAAAAACAGCCGATACGCCTTTATGATGATCATAGGGAAAAATTAGGAAAATACATAATAAACTCATAACAAAAAACAAATGAAATAAAAAAATTATAATAATAATAATATGCATAATAATAATAGTAATAATATTTAATATGTGAACTCCTTGGGACTAGCGCATTAGCTTAAAGTAGAAATACTGTAGCGTTAGGAATTCATATATGAAATAAATTAAAATTAGTTCTGTCCAGAACAGAATCCGTTGTTCTGTGGGTTCCTCCGACGCGATGCACGGCACAGTATTTGCTTCATGGCGATGCTCAGGCACCCACAGGATAAAACGTTATTCCACGCATTGGAGTATGATCACACACCACTGCGAAGGAGAACGTATTGCACTGCGAGATCTTCTCTGTCGAACCATCTCCCCGGGCTTGTTATTCGTATCGTTGCCTAGTCGATCGTAGTAGCTAAAGGACGAGCGACTATCTTGGATTCAGAACAGACCAATATAGAAGGTCATCCGATAACTACATGCAATCGTTCACGATTCGCCCCCAAAACAGGGCCGCGACACTCACAAGAACTCACAATACTCGCAGGATATTGGGATGATGACATGTGGATCGTGGTAAGGATGGAAAGGCCAAATTATTGGATCTCAAATCTACCAATTAATTTGGCTTGACCCTCCACTACCTCCAATCCCATTACGCACGATCCTCACGATCGTTCGCGAGAGATAGGGCAGAAACGGCACTCACAGGATATAAGGGCGTCATTTTTGATCAGAAAAGTAAACAGATTAGATTCTCTATTGAATTTGAAATACAGGAAAGAATCTTATCCATTCACTCCTTCAATCGCATAAAAGTTTCTGGATCCTGCAACACAGAGAAGTTATTTTAAGAGAATATTGGGATACCATTTTGGATATTGGTCGATCGGAGTACTGAAAGAGGGTGCTTTGCCATTGCTTTCGAATACAGCAATAGGTAAACATCCTCATTCAGGGCCTCGATCGAATATAAATATAATGGTACTCGATAGATCGGCGGTCGATCTGAAATAAAAGCACAGAACTCGATCATATCTTGTCGACCCTCGCCGAGTGTTGGGATGATTTCGAATCCGTAAAAACCGTAGAGAACTGTGTTGATGATGCTCAAGGAAGGGTTCGAATTATTCCCTCACGAGAGTGCAGAAACATGTGTCGATACGGATCGCAGTTGTGGTCAGAAAAACTAACCTTTTGAATTGCAAATATAACAATATGCTAGTCTTTCCACCCCCAACTTCAACCGTATATAACAGGGTTCTCTTCACAGGATACTATGATGATATTTAGATCACAGAAAAAAGAAGAGAGGAAAAAATTAGCTTGGAAATACACATATACCATTTTCCTGCTTCTCCACTACGTTGATCGTGTAAAAAATTGCTCAGGATCGTATTATTGGGACACTCACAATAGATGAGCATGTTGATCAGAGTTCACTCCGTGGGGAACACATAGAAAGAAAGAAAAACACACCGACACTCACCGGACACTGACAGGATATTGATATGCGATGCTTGTGGATTGCGGTAGCTCCAGAGAAGGCTTTGCTGTTGGATTTCGAATACACCAAAGGCATAGCATTCTCGGAAACTACTTCATCCGTCCAAAACAGAAGAGTACCGAAACTCTCTAGACACTTACAAGGTATAACTTCATCCATCATATCGGTATAGCAAAAACAGATGGAGCGTACTATTTTAAGGCTCCATTTGATGCATGAAAATCACTTGTCACTTGTCACTAATCCATCACTGAGCGCTGACCAAGTTGCGCTGGTCAAATATTCATATCTGGACACTCACAGGAGAAATCCTTGAATGCAATATGGATCATAATAACTTTTGGCCAACATCTTTATTGGATTTGGAAAAGAACAACAAAGAAGGCAGCCCAAAGCTACTGGAAACCGGAATCTTCCTTCCAATGCACACTGGTTCCAGTTGTATGGGGAGGGCGGCCATAAATGCTTCTAGTTGAGGTAGAGGCTTGAAACTTAACACAAAATTTTTATAAATTTATACTAAGATGATGTATAAAAATCATCCGAATCGGACCACCATATCATATAGCTGTTTGTATGGAAAACTTTTTTGTTTTCCATTATATTGCAACGCAACCTTTTATTTCTTCAGTAAAAACAACCTTACATAACCAGGGCAGTGAAATTGCCAGAGCTGTGGCACTACGTGGCACTTGAATTTAACACCTCATGATCTTAATATCCTCATAAAGAATATACAAAAAGATTTATTGAGTTGTGAGGTGACGGTCATAACGAAAACTCGAACGAAACACAGCAAAGACAAACACAGAACGTCCACAATAACGTACTTAACAGAATGCCGATTTACACAAAACACAGCAAGAAGAACATATACATTTTGTTGTATAAATATAGTTAATACCTTTATTTATAATATAAAACCCTTCCATTTTGATAGCTCTGCTTGCAAGTTGCTCACGCTGCAATACCAAAATAATATCATGCTGTCTCTTTCGATGCTATTCTTGAAGAGGACAGTAAGAACAAAACAAAAACAAGAATACAGTTTAATAGCTAAACCTATTATGAAGAAGTGTTGATACATTTAAAGTCAAAATTGTAATTTGTCTTTTTTATTTTTGGCCTATGGGAGGAACCACTGTGCAATGGATGCTGCGGACTCCCGTTGGGGCCATCTGACACAATTTGTTCTTAATATGATTGCATTGCATTTCTTTTTGTGTGAGCAAATAATTTAATCCGATAAATTAATCAATGCCCTAAAGGATTGATTTGTTTTTAGAAGAACAGTTTTATTGTATTATTTTTAATAAATTGGGAAACAAACAATTTTACAGCTCGCAAGCGCTCCATTAATTGTTCAACTTTTTGTGGCATACTTTTGGGCAGTCGCGTAAAAGTATCTGTTAATCTGATATCTGCGATTTACTTTTTGCGGCGCACTTTTGGACGGATTTCTGCTGCTTTGATGTGAATAATACCGGAGCAGGCATATGTATTTGATAATTATTTTTCTCTTACCGTCCTGCACTTTGCACTGAAGGTCGTCTCCGTTAGTTCAGATAACAAAATAAAATAGATGACCTGCCTGCAGAAGTATTTAGTAGTAGAAGTCCTGGTCCGACATCCTTCGCATCCGCGCCAGCACATGCAATTAGAGCGTACGTATAGTCAATGAGTGAATGCAGATACTGGCTTGCAGTCCGCAAGCTACGACTAATTTGTGCGTCAAAGGACGCCCCCGCCCCCGCCACAGAAACCAGAAGCCAGAATCCCGAATCGTAGATGCTCGTACGTATGAAATATGCAGATGTACATATTCATACGCACCCGAACAGGCAGCACACGCTCATTGGGGATTGGGGAGCGGGATTGGGGAGTGGGGGTGGGGGTGTTGCTCGTGGATGGTGGTTGGTGGTTGGTGGAAGGATGATAGTGGCTCCTAGGGGCTTTGTGTGCCGTCAGCAAACGTGCAACAAGTTCCAGCAGGTCCCAGATATGACAGCAGAAAAATATACAAAAGCAATACAACCCTCCGACAGGAGGAGGAGCTCCCAGCCACCCACACTGAAGCACTACTATTAGCAACAGTACGGCAGCACTCACTGTACTCGAATAAATGCATTTGAAATATGCGAAGGATTGTTGCTCATTGGCTGCCGTTCCCCTGCGGAAAAAGTCATTTATCGTTTCATTGTCAGGTTCTTTGAGCTGGCGAAAAAATAAAGTTAGAGGGGAAGACATTTTCATTTCCATTTTCACTATCAGAGACTCAACACATGCCACCCCTCGCCTGGCCACGACGGTGGTCCATTGTGCTGTGGCAATTAATTGTGCTTACGCCGTCAATCAGACGGCAGAAAGTGGCAGAAGCGCTGAATATCGACAAGACATGCGGAGTAAGCAGCCTTCCATAATGAAGTGTATTCAAATCACATCAAAATTGGAGGCGGCTAACACCGAACATCCCATTAGGGTTCCGGCTGCGCCAGGTGTAACTCAGGTGGCTTTGATTTATCCCGAAGCCCCGAAAAATATGATCTATAGAAAAAAGTACAATAAATGCCTTTTGAATGCACCTACGTGATTACTTACGGATAAAGATGTGAATGACTTCCACCAGAATTTTCGCCCGCTTTTTACACAAATACATATGTTTATGATCTCATCTATTCCGATCCGAGGAGCAATAAAGTCCAATCAATATCGTTTGCCCAAACAACAGCCGCCTCCAGAGTTCAAACTCCAACAAGAAGCGTGTGACCAAAACAAATGCGGCAGGCGGCAGGCGGCAGGCAGCAGGCAGCACGTGCTGCACATCACGAGCGGCATCATCATCAATTCGGAACGACGATCAATAACACTTTGAATAAAGGCGAGAAATATGAATAAAGAAAAATAGTTGTCCGCCGATGGTCGTACATAATATACATACCTCGAATATTGTATTCGAATATTTCCTGGTTCACTTATTTTGCAGAAAAATAATCATATAATAATTCTTTTTCACTAAGGGTGTACCAATGAACTTACTGATTCCCATCAATGTGAATGGGATTCAATGGGACTCTCCAATGGTCCTGGAATCCAAAGAGCATATACGATGTACATATTAGAGTCCTGAATGAACAGGAAACCGAAATTGCTTCGTTCGGTCAGTTCGAATCAGCGTCTCGGCGTTCTTATTATATCGAATCAGAAGCCCAAAACGGACTGTATGACGCGGGTACCGTTATTTTTACTGTGTCAGATTCGAAAATTTCTGGATTTTTTTCTCACTTAATTTTCTCATAGAGCGAACGAGTTTTTAGTGATTCGGATTGATCCGAATAGCGATCCAAACTAATAGCGAAGATGTTCCTGAAATACTCACTCAATCCGTAGATATCAGAAGAAATCTTGACTTCAACCCTCCACATAACATTAACCATAGATTTGTATTCGTATTATTGCTATTGTGATCATATTAGTTAAAGGAAAAGGATATTCGTATCAGGGAATACCAACACGATAGCAAATATCCATTTCCTTTAACTAATTCAATCACCATCAATCGCAGAAGTAAATGAAAACGCCTCAGGATTGAGTTCTCAACTAACATTAAGACTAAAACATATCCTTTTACCATTTCAATCATATTGAAGTGTTTTTGCTCAGCACGGTCTATACCACACAGTGCACAGAGCAGTCCCGACTCAACTTGTACGGACATTCGCAGGATCTTAGGATGCCATGTGGATTGTATTAGAACATGTGCGATCTGCCATTTTGGAATCTAAACACACCAATATAGTAGGTAGCACATGTCCGAATACTGCCAACATATTATATAAAACTGCGTTCAAGAGGTGCAATCACCGCTCCACCGTTCTCACTGGAATGACCTCCCAGTTATGTCATCACACCTTCCATTCTCATAACCGAGAGGTCATCTTTTTGGACACAGCTCACAAGATATCTATTGTATTTTCGTACTGTCGAAGATTGGATTTCGATTACGAATACGCTAATAGCACGGTCTTCTCCGCCAGAGCAGTCTCGAAACTGTCGGGGCACCCACAGAATTCTGGTATGCAAGGATATGTTGATCACAGTTTACCATGCTGCTGAGCTTAGATATCGAATACACTAAATACAGAAGCACGATAAAACATGACCATGATCCAAAAGAAAACGATGGGGAACGTTATGAGCCGCGTCAAGGGCTGCGGCTCTACTTTATACCCTGTGTTCGGTTAGTACATACATATGTGAGCTTACGATATAAAATATTCTAAATGTCGTTTTTTATCGCTGCTCGCAAAAGAAACAAATTGAATTTTTGTAACAAATTTAAAAAAATTAAGTCGAACTTTGGGAGATTTTTATATATTAGTTGTTATCTGTTTCCATTTTAGTTTACATTTGATTTTTACATCTTTCTTCTCTACATTTCTTCATCTACATCGTGGAAGTGTGTGAGAGAGAGAGAGGTAATGAGAAAGTGCTTGGAAAGCGTTGCGTTAACACGAAATTTAATTTGTTTTTTCGGGCTATAATAAAGATTCGACCTGATCCAGATTCAGCCATCTGGTGGATACTATTAGATTTCGAATACATGTATATTATATAAACTAATATTATAATAAGCGCAATATTTAAAATCCTCCTCCACGTGATGTTGCGACCAAAAAAAATAGAAAGACCAAGCCTCATCATTATTAAGCGGCACTCACAGCATAGAAGTGTTCATTTTTTGATCATATTAATAAAGGGATTAGATTCCGCCATAATGTTAAATAAAACATTATAGAACCCGATCCATTCACTCCTCAAATCACATAAAAGTGTTCATTATCCTCCAATATAGATCAGTCGCGATCTTATTTTAAAAGCACTCCACTCACTCGGAGAATATTAGGATTGATCGGTTGATCGGAGTGTTGAGAGAGGGAGCTTTTCTATTGTTTTTCGAATACACTAATAGAAAAGAGACCTCAGTCATTACCTCGATCAAATGAAACAGTGATCCTCAATAGATGGTCGGTCGATCTGAAATAAAAGCACAGAACTCAGAACATCAACCGTAGAAAACTGTGTTGATGATGCTCAAGGAAGGGCCCGAAACATGTGTCGATACAGATTGCAGTTATGGCCAGAAAAACCAACCTTTTGAATTGCAAATATAACAATAAGCTAGTCTTTCCATCCCCTTCTTCAACCGCATAAAACCGTGTTCACTTCACAGGATACTATGATGTATTTAGATCAGATTAGCGAAGTGAAAAATTTAAAAATATTAGTTTGCAAATATGTAATAATTTGTCTGCGTCTCCACTTCACTACGTTGATCGTATAAAGCATTGTTCGGGATTATATTTATTGGACAAGAATATGTTGACCACAGTTGTGAATGCCCGTGCTCCTGTATTGGATATCGAATACACCAGTATAGCAACACGTTCAGTTCACTACCGTCGATCAAGAGATATTGATACTTGTGGTACTGGCTAAAAATTCGTTTATTTTGGCATTTCAATACACCCACCAATACTCCTATATGCTCCAGTACTTCCATCGTATAAAACAGAGCAGTCCCGAAACTTCTTGGGCAGTCGCGGAATATGTCCAGGGATATGCCTTTTGATCGCATCAGTAAGTGGATCTAGTCACTAATAAATTGGATTTTGAACTTAACAATTTATTAGGAGCCAGATCCATTTACTAATTCAATTATATAAAAGTGCTTCCCAGGACCCAGCGCAGTCCGGATAATATTAAACTGACACTCTTTGGATATTGTATTGATATTGGGAATAGCAGTTGCTAATTAACGATTCAAACAGGCAGCCGTTTCGGAGTGATCAAGAAGTTGCATATCCACAAATTTATTCGATTCCAAATACAAGAACATGCTTTGCGCATCTGCAACTGCCTGAATCGCTTACGAAAAATATTCTCATTGGATTATTGGATAAACACATTCAAAAAGATCCTTGATCAGACCTCGAAGCAGTTATGTACCGCACTCGAGTCTACTAGGGAGTCTACTGTTGCCAAGAAATAGAGGATCTGTCGATCATATGTCCCTGTTTCAGGTACAAAAAAAATGAAATTAAGGATTTATGATCTGAAGAATCTCATTTCATTATGTTTCTAAGCAAAGGTCTACGTAATTATAAAAAAATCGAACCATTTGAAGATTCGCGATTAATTCACATGTAAGTATCATTCGTCGAGCTTCTCTGCCAAAGAAAAACTAAGGAAAGATGGAGAGAGAGAGAGAGAGAGAGAGAGAGAGAGAGCGAAATAGGTTAGTAAAAGTAAACCGAAAATATTAAATAATGTTCATCAATATTGATCATCATCAAAACTGACACAAACTGATGGAAAAGTATTGATCAATGGTGGAGAGGGAGCATTTGTTTCCGAAAAGTAAGAAGTTAAATCACTTATCTTCTGGGGCGATAGAATAAAACACCAGCTTCAAAAGAGCGCAGCACACGGAACGGATTCGAACGGAGGTCGATTTTTGTGGTTCATAACTTTACAGGTGACCAGCATAACATGTTTTTTAAATCGGACATATTATACCAGACCACCTGCAAAACTATAAGCTAAATACACACGTATTTATCGACGAATTTATTGTATTACACATCTTTGTAGTACATTTTATCGAACAACTAGTGATAAAGTGCTACACATTTATTTTCATAAAACTTAAAATGTGCATAACTTTGTCATTAGTGATGCAATAATTCGGATCCCAAAAGTACTGCATTCAATCAATTTGTTTTCACACTATTTTTTATCTTCCCGTTTTTTGAAAGTCATTCGATTTGTATCACAGATTGTCGTCATATATGCACAAAACTATTTATTCAGGCGCTTTTGGGGGCATAAATCGTACCAAATGTCGGAGCTTCAAGTAATGTTGACACCAGAAGACTAGGACATTCGGTAAGATTTCCTGCTCCAGCTATCTTCGCGATATCTGAAAAAACTAAAATCAAGACATCTATACCATATGATATTTCAATAGTTTCAATATTAGCATTTGTATATTGATTCACTAATGCGTGAATTGTTGGTCAAGAATGTGATAGGCAATTAGCGAATACGCACACAAGCCCCAGTATTCACAAAATATTTAATTAAATTAAATTAAATTTTTTTGTTCACTTTGTGACTCCTTACGCTGGTTCCTTGGATGTAAAATTAATTATGATTTGGTATTAGGCTTGGTATCATCACATCTTGGTATTACATTTTTAATTTTTTTTAAAGATATTTTTGCTTAGTCCTGTGTAAGCAGGAGAGATCCAGGTGTAGGAGTACATTGCATGTTTGTGGCTTTGGAAGAACTGTGCTTGTGGCAGTCATTTTGTATATACGTAAACTCATGCAGATTCCGACCTGCAGTCTGAGCGCATTTACATATTCGTACGCCCCCCCCCAATCTTCGACTCAATTTTTTTGCGACAGGTAATTTTGTGCGTCAAAGTACGCCCCCGCCCCCGGCCCCGGCCCAGGCCCAGACCCCAACCCCGAAACAGAAGCCAGAACGCCTAATGGGAGATGCTCGTACGTAGATAACAGATGTATTCATAAGCATACGCATACGCGCAAACGCAGTGGGGGGTGTGGGTGGGGCTGGGCCTGCAGCTGGCGGGTTCCTAGAAGCCTTGCGTGGCGTCAACAAGTGCGCAACAAGTTCCAGAAGGAATTCGTCCAAGGCGAAACGCTGGAGATAACATGTCAAAAGAAAACATAGATACTCCCACCGCGGAGAAGCGGGAGCAATAACAGGAACAGAATAACAGAAAAATAGCCCTGCCACCCACTCTTAAGCGCTGAGGGCGCCATGGGGGGCCCTAAGTACGTCAAGTAGGGCGCTGCTCTCATCACACTCGAATGCATGCAAAATATGCGCGTGTGTTGCTTGGCATTTTTTTACTCATTCATCTTCCCCCCTTCTGCGACGAATCAGTCATTTATCGATTCCATTGTCAGCCAGAGTCTCAAGAGTTGTGAGCAGAAGGCGAAGACCCACTCCAGTCAGCAAATGAAAGTGAGTGAGAGAGAGGCCGAGACACTCCCACTTCCACCTTCAGCTACTCAATGTAAACGCTACCGCCTCGTAAACACTCCATTGTGTCCGTGGCAATTAGCAGGGCTTTCCACGCCAATCGATGGGTTGGGAGAGGCACGGGTGAATAACGGAAGCAAGAACCATTGTAGGAACTCCCCTCAATGCACCAATCGTCTATGAACTCGACAAAAATGCGAGCAATTCTTTAACAACCAAAGCAAATAGATTGACTCAAAATGGAATCCATATATAAAATATTCAGACATTTTATAAGGCTCAGTCGGTATGGTATTCGTGGAAGGTTACAAAAGTCCTGAATTCCGTCCATCTATACCCCGTATAAATATATTATTTCCATTATAATTAAATTCCAATCAATTAAAAGCTTCGATATTAACAGTAGTGGATCTGTTAAAATCCTCATTATGGAGAGCAAATACATCTGGCAACTCCAAGTGATTTACTACTCTTCCTCTCTCACTCTTTCCCACTCAATGTTTGGCTTCCGCACCCATACACATGCCCGTGCGTGAGCAAGGCAGCGCAACAAGTTAACAGACGAGGCTACGCAGCAGTGAGCAGAAACGAGAATGAGAGAGAGTCGAGTGCATTTGCGCAACTGCAACGGACCAAGTGAACAATGTAGTGAGAGGTGAGGGGAGGGGAGAGGTGTAGTAAAGTAGCTGCAGGCAGCGGCCACAGAATGCAACTTCAACAGTACGACTAAACATAAAGAGCACTCAGTGGTATAATTAAAAGTTACTGTATGCAAACCTATAGCCTAAACCTATTACCCATTATTATATGGTAACTAGTCAACCGATGAGAGCGCGAAGGCCTCACCTTGTATAAATACGCCTTGCGAGATTTTGGCAACTACGCTCCTCTCCCCGGCCGAGAAGTGCAAGCGAGAGAAGGAGCAGCAGCTCTCCCTCTCTCGCTCTCTCTCTCCTTTGTATATGCGATCTTGAAACAAAACACACACAGACTAACACTTGCTGTAACAGACGTACTCTCTCACACACACGCACGCACCCGCTACTTCTCACTCACTCGCTCTCTTTTCGCAGGCAGCGCAGTCAACGGACCTGACGCAGGCCGCGATTTCACTCATGTTAAAAAAAATCCGTAAGGAAGCTAATTTCGTCATGCGGAGGTTTTTATACCCTGGAAGTTATTTAATCCTTTAACCAATATCTATCAAACAGGCTCTGCCCGTGACTTATTTCGTTCCTATGCTCCCTATTTGATATATGTAGTTCTATCATATCTGGCCAATTCCGACGCAGGATTTAAAGGATTCCCATAAGAAAAATATCTGTGAAAAGTCTCATTGAAATAGCTGATAAAAACCGACAGACAGTCGGGCATGACTATGTCGAGTCGCCATATCATTCTGACCAAGACTACATAAGCAGCGTTACAAACTTCTGCTAAGTTGAAAATACCCTTATCAAGGGTATACAAAATACTTAACATGAGTGAGTTGCTTGTTTGCAAATTGGGTACCAGCGAAGCAGCTCACTCATGTTAAAAGAAAACGACACAGTGAATATTAGTGGTTTGTACATGGAGAGAGAGAGACATTCAATCGAACAGCGCGAGCGCGTAGCTCATCGAAATCGAAATCGAAGAAGGCAAAGACGAGTGGAAAGAGAGAGAGTGCCACCCCCCTTTTGGCCCCACCGCTTCTTTTTTTTTTGTTTTGTAATAAATAGCGCTGTATAAAGCGACCACGCTACCAAACGGAAAGAACCCGCGCTGTGAGCTGTGAGCAGAGCAACAACGTAGGTCGGTACCCCTCTGCACCCCCCCCTCAATAAACCAACGCCAACGAAAGGGAGAATCGAATCGACACTCAAACCGAACCCCCGAACCGTCGTCCGCTAGCGAGAACGAAAAGAAGAATCGGTTGAAACAGCTGGAATAAAACCAGAAACCAGCAAAGCAAAGCAAAACAAAAACAGAATTAGCGACAAGCCAAAAAATAAAAAGAGAGAGAGAAAACATACGTTTCCTTTCCCCCCGCATCGCCGCGATTTTCCCCTGGAAAAATATAACACAGATATACTAAATAAATTATAATAAGTATATTATAATTTCAATGTGAAAACTCTGAAAAAGCAGCATTAAAAGCAAACCGATCAAAAATTCAACAACGAAATACAATTAAAAAAGCCGCTGCAAAAAAAGGGAGTACCATAATATAGGATTAACGAAACATTATAGCGCAAAAATAAAAACGAGTTGGAAGAAATTATTTTCAAATTTTTTTTCGAGTGTGTTACAAATCAAAGACCGAACAAAAAAGTCCAAAAAAGTAAAATCACAACAAATGGAAAAATATAATTAAAACAGATGCCAACAAAAAGCGAAACAAGAAATATAACAACGTAAAAAGAAAATATCCATAAATCTATATATACCATACATTATACATATATGTAGATAGACGGAAAGGAGAACCCGGAGAACGGAACGGACAGAACACCTTCTTAAAGCCAAAAACCAAAGCAACAAAAGCGAACGAAGGAAGGAACAAAAGAACGAACCACAAGATACGAGCGGGAGGAAGACAGAGAAAGAAAGATAAACTGAGAGAGAGGGACAGAGAACACAACAAAGAACACAAAACAGAAACAGAATAAAATAGAGCTGAACAAGTTAAGAGGAGAAGGAGGCAATGACAACGAAACAACCAAGAAAAGTGGCCCCCGATGGCGGCTGGGGTTGGGTTGCCTGCTTTGGCGTTAGTTTGGTCAACGTAAGTCCCACCACCTTAATATATATATATATATACTATAAACTATACATACATACATATGTATAACCATCCCATCCAACGTATCCACACATTCCAGGCATTCCAATTAATTAGCTAATAAGAGGAAGGAAAGAAAACCAATCACTCTGCGGCTTTAAAACCCTTTCATCCTTCAGACTGCATTCCTTTCCAACTTTCCTGGTGTATTAATGGTTTTGCACTTAGGATAGGTTAGTTACCAAGCTGCCCCTACCCCCGGTTCCCGGTCCCTATCCCCTGTCGCCGTACTACTATATGTAGTTAATATATGACGTGTGTTCTCATATGATAAGCTATAATGAAATATGACGAAATTGAATAAGTTTCTATCTCAAATGTTTACACGGCGATTTATGGGATATGTGTAATAAATATTATGGCTAATAAATATAGCGGATACATATATATATATATATATATATGTATGTACATATAATCAAATCATAAATACAAAAGATAATCTATTGTATTAATGGGATTTTACTGGGTTAAATTATTAACAATCCATCATCTGATATATCCATAGAGATACATACACAGATAGTTCCAAGGGAATGGAAAAAATGCAAAAAGGAAAACAAACCATCAATCTATGTATCTACCTGGTCTGGTCTCTCCCCTGGTCCTGTCCCATAGTGCAACTTGTCTTTCCTTTTCTTTGTGTTCCTTCGTTATCTGTATCTGTGTATCTGCACCCCCTGCCCGCATACAGCAGGCAAGAAACAGCTGCTTTTACCAAAGAAGGAGACAGAATGAGGAACACAGAGCAAGAGAGCGAGAGACAGAAGAGGCCAGAGGCAAATCGAGAAAATAAAAGGAGACTACTCCGATCTGATCATGGGCATTGAGTAGTTGATGTCGGGCTCTGCTCTCCTCTGGGGATTGGATCGGATCTACAATGCTATGTTTTGTCGCGAGGCGTTGCTTTCGGTCACGCACCAGACGCGTGATATCGAAAATGCGTCTGTCCCGAGTGTTGTATACCCTTTTTGTAGAGGGTATTTTTATTTTGTATCACCAGAAATCACTTCTGAATATTCAGAATAAAATGCGTCATCGATCTAACCAAGTTTTATTCCCATCAGAGGAAAACAAATTGAAAAAGGGTACAAGAGATTCGTCTATGTTTTTTTCTTTTTTGCTGATTCTGTATTTGTATTTTTTTAGCTTATTCTGTTTTTTTTTTCGTTGTTGGAGCACATACGTATGTATTTAGCGACATAGGCCTACATAAATTCTCGTAAAATTCAATCTGAACAGCGCAATACAGAAGAAAATTCAATGTTGGGTGGTCGGTAACATTTTAGATCACACTTCGAATATTAATATGCCAATAAAACTAACGGATTACGCGATTGTAAAGCATATTTGAAGCTATTTGAAGATCATCGATTAATATGTAAGCATCATTTCCTGTTCATCTCTGGGAGGTTAGACCAAACCGCTATGGTGTGAGAGAGAAATAGGATGGTAGGACTGAAAGGATATTCATTATTGATCACCCAGCAGACATATACTAATGGAAAAGTCTACCAAGTGTACACACTTTAAGAAGGGAGACAACTTAATAATTCCAACGATTTTCGTCCGGTCTATTTATCAAAGAAGAATTTTCGCGCATGGACGGTTTAGTGGTAAAAAAGATGACCCGGTTCGCAGCCCCTTATGATATTTAATTAAACATATAGGAGCTGGGAAGCAGGCCAACAATTAACCAGTGCACTATCGGGCCAATCTAAGCTGATTCCCCTGTTGGGATTGTAATTAATAACTCGGATGATGGGAAAGTAGCGCATAAGTCTATCCATTTACCAAGCAGTAAGAAATCGAAAAACTCACCTGCTAAGAAAATGGATAAAGGTACGGGCTCCAAGGACACTCACGAAGGTTACGGACTATTTTCGCGCATTATTAACATACCAGTTCACTATCGCGCCATTCTCGAGGGATTCCCCTGTTGGGATTGCAATTAATAACTCGGATGATGGGAAAGTAGCGCATAAGTCTATCCATTTACCAAGCAGTAAGAAATCGAAAAACTCACCTGCTAAGAAAATGGATAAGGGTACGGGCTCCAAGGAAGCTCACGGCGTTTACGGATTATTCGCGCATTATTAACTTATTTTTATAATATCACAAATGATAGAGAATGAGCGAGTACGTAAATAAAAAAAAAACTTAAGAGCTGAGACACTTTATAAAAGTACCCGCGCTCCACAGATTGTCCTCATGGATGGTTTCTTTTCCCTATATGGTATATATAAATAATATATATTATATATAATATAATATATATTATATATAATATAATATAATATATATATAATATATATAAATATATAGACCATTGAAATACATACATATACATATATGGATCCTGAGTTAAACCAATTGAGAAGTGAAGGAATGGAAATTGTATCGATGTAGAGATCTTTCGGATCTAAAAACCATCATAACCGATTGATATGTTGACATAATGAGGGTGAAAAGTGTTCGTAAAAGTTAATAGATTCTCCCATCATCATTTCAGGAGGGGGGGAAGGTGCAAATTGAAAACAAAACTCAAAATAAAAATCGCTAATGCTGCTCCACCTGCACCACCTTCACGTTTGGAGTAGAATCGGGGTTAGATCGCTGCTGATATCGCCTGATAGGCGGCCGATCAGTCGATTATGTGAGCAAACGGTTAACGAACTAATCGCAGCTCGGAAGTTTTGTTTGTTTTCGCTGCGTTGACAACACATCCAACAGCAATCCTCTATCTTTGGGCCGCGAGCCGCACGTTTAATCGCTTTTAAATCATTTACCGAGCAAATTAGCACTTGAACCTTATACAACACGAAATCCAATAGCAAAACATTAGGCACCAAACACTAAACTATCTAAGGCAGGAAAATACAAATGCCTCTGAGGCTGGAATGCTGGAAAAAACAACATGACTCTCAGAAATAAGAACCGTGTTGCCAGGGCCGTCAGCGACATACATATCTCTGATATGTCATATATTTGTCCGATTCTATTTTGGACACGATATCCTACCTACATATACTCGCACATTAAACAGATAAATCACCAGTTTATTAGTGGATAAAAATGGCAAAACTGTATAAATCTTCGGTCTCATATGATATCAAAAACAAACATATGTGAACTGAAAAGTTGAACAACTTTAAGCCATTACAACGAGTGCCCTTTAACAAGCAACAATCACGCCATGAACGGATATCTCGCGGATAGATTTGTGGTAAGTAAATATCCAAGGCCGCAGTAATCAATGATATTAAAATTATGCATGAGTTACCTATGGCCCTGGAAAATTATAAACCATTTGCACAAACAAAGGAGAAGGAGCGCATGCGTCCATCAAGTATTCTTGTTCTAAGATATCAAACCACTTGGAAACTGGAATACTCGACGAAAGTACGAGCTTCAATGATCACGCACGGAACGGATATCTCACAAATGGGGTGTATTGTTTTCCAGATCCCCATTTCCATATGAATTTAAAATTATACATACGGCAATTGTGGTTTCAGGATAACTATAGACCATTTGAAAACGGAGAATTATCGGATGATATTGTGGCTAATGAACCATAAACCTATGAAAGATATTTACCGGTCACTCATTTCTCGATTGATTTCATTGATTCCAAGTTAATGTTTTGATTTTGGAACGGATATCTCACAGATGGTGTAGTATTGCGGTGAACAGTTTTCCAAAACACCATTGCAGTATGAATTTAAAACTATACATATGGCAATTGGGGTTTCAGAGAACTATAGACCATTTGAAAACGGAGAGTTATCGGATGGTATTGTGGCTAATGAACCATAAATCTATGAAAGATATTTACCGGTCACTCATTTATCGATGGATATCATTGATTCGAAGTTAGTAATGTTTTGATCCTGAAAAGGATATCTCACGGATGGTGTTGTATTCTGGTGAACAGTTTTCCAAAACACCATTGCCATATGAATTTAAAATTATACATATGGCAATTGGGGTTTCAGAGAACTATAGACCATTTGAAAACGGAGAGTTATCGGATGGTATTGTGGCTAATGAACCATAAATCTATGAAAGATATTTACCGGTCACTCATTTATCGATGGATATCATTGATTCAAAGTTAGTAATGTTTTGATCCTGGAACAGATATCTTACAGATGGTGTAGTATTGCGGTGAACAGTTTTCCAAAACACCATTGCAGTATGAATTTAAAACTATACATATGGCAATTGGGGTTTCGGAGAACTATAGACCATTTGAAAACGGAGAGTTATCGGATGGTATTGTGGCTAATGACCTATGAAAGATATTTACCGTTCACTCATTCATCGATGGATGATTCGAAGTTAGTAATGTTTTGATCCAAGAACGGATATCTCACGGATGGTGTTGTATTCTGTTGAACAGTTTTCCAAAACACCATTGCCATATGAATTTAAAATTTTTCATATGGCAATTGGGGCTTGGGAGATCTGAAGACCATTTGAAAACGGAGAATTATCGGATGGTATTGTGGCGAATTAACCATAAACCTATGAAAGATATTAACCGGTCACTCATTTCCCGATTGATTTCATTGATTCAAAGTTAGAAATGTTTTGATCCTGGAACGGATATCTCAGGGATGGTGTTGTATTCTGGTGAACAGTTTTCCAAAACACCATTGCCATATGAATTTAAAATTATTCATATGGCAATTGGGGCTTGGGAGAACTATAGACCATTTGAAAACGGAGAATTATCGGATGGTATTGTGGCGAATTAACCATAAACCTATGAAAGATATTAACCAGTCACTCATTTCCCGATTGATTTCATTGATTCAAAGTTAGAAATGTTTTGATCCTGGAACGGATATCTCAGGGATGGTGTTGTATTCTGGTGAACAGTTTTCCAAAACACCATTGCCATATGAATTTAAAATTATACATATGGCAATTGGGGTTGTGGAGAACTATAGACCATTTGAAAACGGCGAATTATCGGATGGTATTGTGGCTATTGACCTATGAAAGGTATTTACCGGTCACTCATTTCTCGATTGATTTCATTGATTCAATGTTAGAAATGTTTTGATCCTGGAACGGATATCTCACGGGTGGTGTTGTATTCTTGTGAACAGTTTTCCAAAACACCATTGCCATATGAATTTAAAATTATTCATGTGGCAATTGGGGTTGTGGAGAACTATAGACCATTTGAAAACGGCGAATTATCGGATGGTATTGTGGCGAATTAACCATAAACCTATGAAAGATATTTACCGGTCACTCATTTCCCGATTGATTTCATTGATTCAAAGTTAGAATTGTTTTGATCCTGGAACGGATATCTCACGGATGGTGTTGTATTGTGGTGAATAGTTTACCACAACACCATTGCCATATGAATTTAAAATTATACATGTGGCAATTGGGGTTGTGGAGAACTATAGACCATTTGAAAACGGAGAATTATCGGATGGTATTGTGGCTAATGTCTTATGAAAGATATTTACCGGTCACTCATTTCTCGATTGATTTCGTTGATTCAAAGTTAGAAATGTGTTGATCCTGGAACGGATATCTCACGGATGGTGTTGTATTCTGGTGAACAGTTTACCACAACACCATTGCCATATGAATTTAAAATTATACATGTGGCAATTGGGGTTGTGGAGAACTATAGACCATTTGAAAACGGCGAATTATCGGATGGTATTGTGGCTATTGACCTATGAAAGGTATTTACCGGTCACTCATTTCTCGATTGACATCATTGATTCGAAGTTAGTAATGTTTTTATCCTGGAACGGATATCTCAGGGATGGTGTTGTATTCTGGTGAACAGTTTTCCAAAACACCATTGCCATATGAATTTAAAATTATACATATGTCAATTGGGGCTTGGGACAACCATAAACCATTTGAAAACGGAGAATTATCGGATGGTATTGTGGCGAATTAACCATAAACCTATGAAAGATATTTACCGGTCACTCATTTCCCGATTGATTTCATTGATTCAAAGTTAGAATTGTTTTGATCCTGGAACGGATATCTCACGGATGGTGTTGTATTGTGGTGAATAGTTTACCACAACACCATTGCCATATGAATTTAAAATTATACATGTGGCAATTGGGGTTGTGGAGAACTATAGACCATTTGAAAACGGAGAATTATCGGATGGTATTGTGGCGAATTAACCATAAACCTATGAAAGATATTTACCGGTCACTCATTTCTCGATTGATTTCGTTGATTCAAAGTTAGAAATGTGTTGATCCTGGAACGTATATCTCACGCATGGTGTTGTATTGTGGTGAATAGTTTACCACAACACCATAGCCAGATTAATTTAAAATTATACATATGGCAACTGGGGTTTGGGAGGACTATAGACCATTTGAAAACGGAGAATTATCGGATGGTATTGTGGCTAATGACCTATGAAAGATATTTGCGGGTCACTCCTTTCTCGATTGATTTCTTTGATTCAAAGTTAGTAATGAGGTGAAGCTGGAACGGATATCTCACGGATGGTGTTCTATTGTGGTGAATAGTTTACCACAACACCATTGCCATATGAATTTAAAATTATACATGTGGCAATTGGGGTTGTGGAGAACTATAGACCATTTGAAAACGGAGAATTATCGGATGGTATTGTGGCTAATGACCTATGAAAGATATTTGCGGGTCACTCCTTTCTCGATTGATTTCTTTGATTCAAAGTTAGTAATGATTTGATGCTGGAACGGATATCTCACGGATGGTGTTGTATTGTGGTGAATAGTTTACCACAACACCATTGCCATATGAATTTAAAATTATACATATGGCAATTGGGGTTGTGGAAAACTATAGACCATTTGAAAACGGAGAATTATCGGATGGTATTGTGGCTAATGACCTATGAAAGATATTTGCGGGTCACTCCTTTCTCGATTGATTTCTTTGATTCAAAGTTAGTAATGATTTGATGCTGGAACGGATATCTCACGGATGGTGTTGTATTGTGGTGAATAGTTTACCACAACACCATAGCCAGATTAATTTAAAATTATACATATGGCAATTGGGGTTGTGGAAAACTATAGACCATTTGAAAACGGAGAATTATCGGATGGTATTGTGGCTAATGGGCCATAAACCTATGAAAGATATTTACCGTTCACTCATTTCTCGATTGACATCATTGATTCAATGTAAATATCCTGGATATCTTTCGGATGGTGTTGTATTGTGGTGAACAGTTTTCCAAGCCACCATTACCACATGAATTTAAAACTATACATATGGTAATTGGAGGTTTGAAGAACTATAGACCATTTGAAAACGGAGAAATATCGGATGGTATTGTGGCTAATGACCTATGAAAGATATTTACGGGTCACTCCTTTCTCGATTGATTTCTTTGATTCAAAGTTAGTAATGATTTGATGCTGGAACGGATATCTCACGGATGGTGTTGTATTGTGGTGAATAGTTTACCACAACACCATAGCCAGATTAATTTAAAATTATACATATGGCAATTGGGGTTGTGGAAAACTATAGACCATTTGAAAACGGAGAATTATCGGATGGTATTGTGGCTAATGACCTATGAAAGATATTTGCGGGTCACTCCTTTCTCGATTGATTTCTTTGATTCAAAGTTAGTAATGATTTGATGCTGGAACGGATATCTCACGGATGGTGTTGTATTGTGGTGAATAGTTTACCACAACACCATTGCCATATGAATTTAAAATTATACATGTGGCAATTGGGGTTGTGGAGAACTATAGACCATTTGAAAACGGAGAATTATCGGATGGTATTGTGGCTAATGAACCATAAACCTATGAAAGATATTTACCGGTCACTAATTTCTCGATTGAAATCATTGATTCAATACAAATAATATTTTGATCCTGGATATCTCTCGGATGGTGTTGTATTGTGGTGAACAGTTTTCCAAACCACCATTACCACATGAATTTAAAACTATACATATGGTAATTGGAGGTTTGAAGAACTGTAGACCATTTGAAAACGGAGAAATATCGGATGGTATTGTGGCTAATGACCTATGAAAGATATTTACGGGTCACTCCTTTCTCGATTGATTTCTTTGATTCAAAGTTAGTAATGATTTGATGCTGGAACGGATATCTCACGGATGGTGTTGTATTGTGGTGAATAGTTTACCACAACACCATAGCCAGATTAATTTAAAATTATACATATGGCAATTGGGGTTGTGGAAAACTATAGACCATTTGAAAACGGAGAATTATCGGATGGTATTGTGGCTAATGACCTATGAAAGATATTTGCGGGTCACTCCTTTCTCGATTGATTTCTTTGATTCAAAGTTAGTAATGATTTGATGCTGGAACGGATATCTCACGGATGGTGTTGTATTGTGGTGAATAGTTTACCACAACACCATAGCCAGATTAATTTAAAATTATACATATGGCAATTGGGGTTGTGGAAAACTATAGACCATTTGAAAACGGAGAATTATCGGATGGTATTGTGGCTAATGGGCCATAAACCTATGAAAGATATTTACCGTTCACTCATTTCTCGATTGACATCATTGATTCAATATAAATATCCTGGATATCTCACGGATGGTGTTGTATTGTGGTGAACAGTTTTCCAAGCCACCATTACCACATGAATTTAAAACTATACATATGGTAATTGGAGGTTTGAAGAACTGTAGACCATTTGAAAACGGAGAAATATCGGATGGTATTGTGGCTAATGACCTATGAAAGATATTTACGGGTCACTCCTTTCTCGATTGATTTCTTTGATTCAAAGTTAGTAATGATTTGATGCTGGAACGGATATCTCACGGATGGTGTTGTATTGTGGTGAATAGTTTACCACAACACCATAGCCAGATTAATTTAAAATTATACATATGGCAATTGGGGTTGTGGAAAACTATAGACCATTTGAAAACGGAGAATTATCGGATGGTATTGTGGCTAATGGGCCATAAACCTATGAAAGATATTTACCGTTCACTCATTTCTCGATTGACATCATTGATTCAATATAAATATCCTGGATATCTCACGGATGGTGTTGTATTGTGGTGAACAGTTTTCCAAGCCACCATTACCACATGAATTTAAAACTATACATATGGTAATTGGAGGTTTGAAGAACTGTAGACCATTTGAAAACGGAGAAATATCGGATGGTATTGTGGCTAATGACCTATGAAAGATATTTGCGGGTCACTCCTTTCTCGATTGATTTCTTTGATTCAAAGTTAGAAATGTGTTGATCCTGGAACGTATATCTCACGGATGGTGTTGTATTGTGGTGAATAGTTTACCACAACACCATAGCCAGATTAATTTAAAATTATACATATGGCAATTGGGGTTGTGGAGAACTATAGACCATTTGAAAACTGAGAATTATCGGATGGTATTGTGGCTAATGACCTATGAAAGATATTTGCGGGTCACTCCTTTCTCGATTGATTTCTTTGATTCAAAGTTAGAAATGTGTTGATCCTGGAACGGATATCTCACGGATGGTGTTCTATTGTGGTGAATAGTTTACCACAACACCATAGCCAGATGAATTTAAAATTATACATATGGCAATTGGGGTTGTGGAGAACTATAGACCATTTGAAAACTGAGAATTATCGGATGGTATTGTGGCTAATGACCTATGAAAGATATTTGCGGGTCACTCCTTTCTCGATTGATTTCTTTGATTCAAAGTTAGAAATGTGTTGATCCTGGAACGGATATCTCACGGATGGTGTTCTATTGTGGTGAATAGTTTACCACAACACCATAGCCAGATGAATTTAAAATTATACATATGGCAATTGGGGTTGTGGAAAACTATAGACCATTTGAAAACGGAGAATTATCGGATGGTATTGTGGCTAATGACCTATGAAAGATATTTGCGGGTCACTCCTTTCTCGATTGATTTCTTTGATTCAAAGTTAGTAATGAGGTGATGCTGGAACGGATATCTCACGGATGGTGTTCTATTGTGGTGAATAGTTTACCACAACACCATAGCCAGATTAATTTAAAATTATACATATGGCAATTGGGGTTGTGGAGAACTATAGACCATTTGAAAACGGAGAATTATCGGATGGTATTGTGGCTAATGACCTATGAAAGATATTTGCGGGTCACTCCTTTCTCGATTGATTTCTTTGATTCAAAGTTAGAAATGTGTTGATCCTGGAACGTATATCTCACGGATGGTGTTGTATTGTGGTGAATAGTTTACCACAACACCATAGCCAGATGAATTTAAAATTATTCATATGGCAATTGGGGTTGTGGAGAACTATAGACCATTTGAAAACGGAGAATTATCGGATGGTATTGTGGCTAATGACCTATGAAAGATATTTGCGGGTCACTCCTTTCTCGATTGATTTCTTTGATTCAAAGTTAGAAATGTGTTGATCCTGGAACGGATATCTCACGTATGGTGTTGTATTCTGGTGAATAGTTTACCACAACACCATAGCCAGATGAATTTAAAATTATTCATATGGCAATTGGGGTTGTGGAGAACTATAGACCATTTGAAAACGGAGAATTATCGGATGGTATTGTGGCTAATGACCTATGAAAGATATTTACGGGTCACTCCTTTCTCGATTGATTTCTTTGATTCAAAGTTAGAAATGTGTTGATCCTGGAACGGATATCTCACGGATGGTGTTGTATTGTGGTGAATAGTTTACCACAACACCATAGCCAGATGAATTTAAAATTATTCATATGGCAATTGGGGTTGTGGAGAACTATAGACCATTTGAAAACGGAGAATTATCGGATGGTATTGTGGCTAATGACCTATGAAAGATATTTGCGGGTCACTCCTTTCTCGATTGATTTCTTTGATTCAAAGTTAGTAATGAGGTGATGCTGGAACGGATATCTCACGGATGGTGTTCTATTGTGGTGAATAGTTTACCACAACACCATAGCCAGATTAATTTAAAATTATACATATGGCAATTGGGGTTGTGGAGAACTATAGACCATTTGAAAACGGAGAATTATCGGATGGTATTGTGGCTAATGACCTATGAAAGATATTTACGGGTCACTCCTTTCTCGATTGATTTCTTTGATTCAAAGTTAGAAATGTGTTGATCCTGGAACGGATATCTCACGGATGGTGTTGTATTGTGGTGAATAGTTTACCACAACACCATAGCCAGATGAATTTAAAATTATTCATATGGCAATTGGGGTTGTGGAGAACTATAGACCATTTGAAAACGGAGAATTATCGGATGGTATTGTGGCTAATGACCTATGAAAGATATTTGCGGGTCACTCCTTTCTCGATTGATTTCTTTGATTCAAAGTTAGTAATGAGGTGATGCTGGAACGGATATCTCACGGATTTTGTTCTATTGTGGTGAATAGTTTTCCACAACACCATAGCCAGATGAATTTAAAATTATACATATGGCAATTGGGGTTGTGGAGAACTATAGACCATTTGAAAACGGAGAATTATCGGATGGTATTGTTTCTAATGACCTATGAAAGATATTTGCGGGTCACTCCTTTCTCGATTGATTTCTTTGATTCAAAGTTAGTTGTGAGGTGATGCTGGAACGGATATCTCACGGATGGTGTTCTATTGTGGTGAATAGTTTTCCACAACACCATAGCCAGATGAATTTAAAATTATACATATGGCAATTGGGGTTGTGGAGAACTATAGACCATTTGAAAACGGAGAATTATCGGATGGTATTGTGGCTAATGACCTATGAAAGATATTTGCGGGTCACTCCTTTCTCGATTGATTTCTTTGATTCAAAGTTAGTAATGAGGTGATGCTGGAACGGATATCTCACGGATGGTGTTGTATTGTGGTGAATAGTTTTCCAAAACACCATTGCCAGATGAATTTAAAATTATACATATGGCATTTGGGGTTGTGGAGAACTATAGACCATTTGAAAACGGAGAATTATCGGATGGTATTGTGGCTAATGACCTATGAAAGATATTTGCGGGTCACTCCTTTCTCGATTGATTTCTTTGATTCAAAGTTAGTAATGAGGTGATGCTGGAACGGATATCTCACGGATGGTGTTGTATTGTGGTGAATAGTTTTCCAAAACACCATTGCCAGATGAATTTAAAATTATACATATGGCAATTGGGGTTGTGGAGAACTATAGACCATTTGAAAACGGAGAATTATCGGATGGTATTGTGGCTAATGACCTATGAAAGATATTTGCGGGTCACTCCTTTCTCGATTGATTTCTTTGATTCAAAGTTAGAAATGTGTTGATCCTGGAACGGATATCTCACGGATGGTGTTCTATTGTGGTGAATAGTTTTCCACAACACCATAGCCAGATGAATTTAAAATTATACATATGGCAATTGGGGTTGTGGAGAACTATAGACCATTTGAAAACGGAGAATTATCGGATGGTATTGTTTCTAATGACCTATGAAAGATATTTGCGGGTCACTCCTTTCTCGATTGATTTCTTTGATTCAAAGTTAGAAATGTGTTGATCCTGGAACGGATATCTCACGGATGGTGTTGTATTGTGGTGAATAGTTTTCCACAACACCATAGCCAGATTAATTTAAAATTATACATATGGCAATTGGGGTTGTGGAGAACTATAGACCATATGAAAACGGAGAATTATCAGATGGTATTGTGGCGAATGAACCATAAACCTATGAAAGATATTTACCGGTCACTCTCGATGGATTTCATTGATTCAAATTTAATAATGTTTTTATTTTAGAACGGATATCTCACGAATCATATGAAATTATTGAAACATAATGATGATAGAGAATTCGCTAGTTATAAAACCCATAGACATACCATAGGGACCCGTACATATATATCAATTGTATATCTATCGAAATTAATCGAAGTAGAAATGGTTCAGTTATCGCAAGAAATTTTCATATTTTAGGAATTTACATACATACATATGATCAAAATTAAATATGTATATATCAGTATATATTGTATAGAGTCGAAATATGGCCAAAATGTCTGGGGTGTGGGTTCGAGCACCTTATCTTTGGGGAAATATAAGACAATGAAAGCCGCCCGTCGTCCGACTGTCTGCAAGGCTTGGGGCAAAGATAAAGATAAAGAGCGAACTGGCAACACATTCCGTTATATGGCAACAAAATGCAGAGATCTGAGACACATGAGACCCATCCTCAAAAGGCCCAAAGCTATTAGCAGGCACGTGACCAGATATCTGATAGCAAATATCGGATGGGATGGCTGAGATAGTACCACCATAGCTATAGATATGTAAATATATACAATAGATACAGATACAGACAAGTCTCGTATAATTTGGTATTCTATTCGGTTGGAGGTCGTCGACACAGACAGTGCCACACAGCAGAGTATAGAGGAAGCCTGATTAAACCATAGTTATAACATTGTTAGCCATAAATACCCCTCGATTAGAGATCTATTGGAACAATAAGACAGTTACGATTTCAAGCTAAATATGAAACATTGTCGAAGCGTTATTTGATCTACAGACCTTCATTTGCAGACCTCCTGCATAACCTGTCAAAACTGGCACCGAAATAAATTTCCATTTGAATCACGTAAGCTTTCCCTCTCCCAATTCCCATTTCCCATTTTATATAACTTATTTCTTCGCTCCAACAAATCGAGCAGGCTCTTTCCTGTCTGTCTCAGCCTCAGCCTGTCAATTGTTGAGTCAAAACCAGAAACAGAGAGACAGAGGCAAAGGCGAAGAAAGTGTTTCATAAGAAATCGTCAGATAACACACAGTAGCGCTATCGGTCGAAGGCTAAACCAACAAAGGTACAAGTCCATGAACCTCCACTCTTTCCTCTTTCCACGCGACCTGGGAAAAATATTCTTTTCTTATTTGCTGATATTTTTTTTTTTTTATTTATTTTACCAATTTCCTATCGCTTGCAGCTGCACACACATACACACCCTCGAAGAATTGCGCAAATATTTTGCAAGTATGACTCAAAAAAGATTTGATACGCATTTAAAAAACGCCAATTGAACGAAGAAACAAATCCAAAGATTTCTTGTGTGGACTTTGCACGGAACGAGACTTTTGTCAGTCTGTCCGCCCGTACGTCTGTCTGCCTGTCTGTCTTTGGTGTCTTGTCTGCTTTCGATCTCTCTTTTTTTTTTTTTGCTGTCTATCTGCTGTAAATCAAATTGAATGATATATGTATGTATATATATATATATCTTGATTTTGCATTTGTGTTCAGTGTCAACGCAATAATGAAACTCAAGTAAATGGATCGGTTCTCCGTTCGTGCTGCTCTATAGATATCTGGTCATAAACGAATAGAAATGTATTTACAATCGGAAATTTTCGAATGAAATTCTTACATAATTGCAAGAAGCCTATTACTCACATAGACCAGGAATTCATTATAAAATATGGCCACCATAGCAAATGTTCTTGAGATAATGGTAATGCAATATTTCATTTCAATTGTGCAAAAATGCCTGCTTTCCACATTTCTCTCACACAGTGGCTTAGCTCTTGAAGGGTTGAAGATTTCATGAGATAGCGCTTCCAGCTCTCCCTCTCTCTCCCCCAGAGTACACCATACTATTATATTCGGAACATGCATATATTTTCTTTCCCAGTGTGGCTTAGCAGTTAAGAGCATCTCGCTCTCTCTGTACTACTAGCTCTCTCTCCCCCAGGGAGCCCTTGTAATTAACAGGGTATCCCATAGTCCCATAGCTCCCACCACTCGGTTTTCGTTTTTCTATTTGAAGATTTTCTGCCACCGATTCCACCTTCTCTTCTATTGACGCTGTGCCAATTTACTGAAAACACAAACAGGAAAAAAAAACCGTACAAACATATATGTATACAAGAGAGTAGTCGTCGTTGATTTGGTATTGCTGATTTTGTTATCATTTATAAGCTGAACGATTAGCACTCTTTATTTTCTGATTCAGGTCTAGACAATCGAACCGATTGATACCCACCTCCCCCCACCCGACCCCCTGAGGGAGAGAGACGACAATGAACCAAAGACAAAAGCGTAGCAATTAAGCCTTAACATTTAGCACATTGTCTTAATTGATAATTAGAATACGTGGATTTTGTGATTAGAAGAGCACTCGGAGACCGAGACAGAGACAGAGAGCACTGGCCATGTAAGGCAGACAGCCAAGCGACGGAGTGAATGATCGAATGAATGACTGAATAATCGACTGGATAAGAGAACGACTGACTGACTGAATGACTGACTGACTGACTGACTGATCGACAACCATTTAGCATTCATCAGACGCATGCTCACTCAGCTCTCGACTGGACTGGACTTGACTCGACTTGAATACGTCATAAAAAATATCCGGCATGCTTTTGCAGTCGGGCAATCTATCTATGGGGTGCACAGATATACACACTTACATATACATATATTTGGAGTGGCATTAGTCGCACATCGAAAGCCAATTAGAACATTTCCCAAATGTGTTTGTGTGTGTGCGTTCAGTTGGAAAATTCCCATTTGATTTGAGAGGTCAAGAAGTATGCCCTAAAAGGAATCACAAATTATATTTAAAATATTTCAATGAAGAAATTCCGATCTGCCCCATTTGGGATTGCACTGCTGTAGGATATTCCTTGATTAAAAAGATTCTTGAGAGAAAGATCCAGCATTTAGCATAAAGGAAATCCCTCAAGTGTATTTGGCTTTAATCCCATATAAATGTTATATGTTTACCATGCACAAACAAAACATTTTCGCTCCAAATCATTCACACAGTAAATGTCCAAGAATTTCTCGTTCATTTTGTGACGTTTTGTTTCTTTGAACAATTGTCATCGTCTGTCTGCCTGTTCTGTGTGTGGGTTGTGGCCTCTGTTTTGTTTTTATTTTTATTTTATTTTATTTTTTTTTTGCAAATGAGAGCTAATTTCTTTGACAAATTCCGAGTGCCAGGCGCGAGAGAAACAATAAATAGAATAAAATAGATCACGAAATAGTAACAGAAACAGAAACAGGAACGAAAAAAAAATGCAAAATACGAACACCCGATCGACGAGTGATGTGGATGTGGATGGATCCCCATCCGAAAGTGATGCAAACAAGATCTTAAACATGAGAGCAAACACACTTCCCCCCCCCCCCCCCCCCAGGCATTCGCAGGTGAATGCTAAAACCAAACGATCGATCACTATCCCGATCCCGGTCTCGACCCTATCCGATCAGACGGAGAGTGGAAGTATGCTGCGTGTTCTAGGGATGCTAATGATATTTTAACAACTGCTAAAATGGGATCAAAGTGCCAAAGATGGAAACGCTAATGCAAATGCCCAGATGAGATGTTTGCTCGCAAGTATCCCTCCCAAAAGGCATGCCAAGTCCCAGATGGTACATGTTTTCAATGCTAATTATTGGCCAAAGAAGCTGAATGGAGAGTACTTAGTGCCTGGGAAACCACAGGCTTCATTTCATTTGTTTGTCGGAATCGGAGTTGGAGAATACGTTCCCGCATCACGTGATCAGAGCCCACAAGTTGCACACAAGTCAGATACAAAATACCAGATACCAGATACAAGATACAAGATACAAGATAAAAACAAAAAGGAAGGGGAAATTAATGAATACAAATGCTTCAGACAGCGTTCAACAAGCGTTGCAACAACGAGTTCCAATCAATGTCAATAGTCAAATGCACATGTGACGACTCTTCCTTCCCTCTAGCTATCTCTATCTACATATTTGTATTTGTATTTGTATCTGGTCTCCCTCTCTCCGAGTGCAGATCAGGTTTGTCAAGCAGCTGATGCTTCGATCGCTGGCAATCACGTGACTCTGTGGCAAGTGGCAGACAGACCCAGTGGGAGGGGGATAGCGGAGGGAGCAATGCTCACGGGGGAAACCAGTTTGCAGCAAAAGCGAAAAAACAGCTGCTTTTTGCTGCTGTATCTTCGACTGCTGCTGTAATTTTAGATGCATCTGTGGATGTATCTGTGGATGTATCTGTGGATGTATCTGTTGGCCCGAGCATCACTTTGTAGATGCATCTTTTTGGGCTCTCTATATGCAGTATCTTTACGGAATGTATCTCTGATTTCTGTCGTTGGTTTTTCCGCTGAATGTATGATTTCTGCTGCTGCATCTCTGCACCGCTCTGCGGCTGTATCTGCTGGATAAATCACATGTTTGCCAGCGATCATCCCCCACCATACCGCTCCATGCCATGCCATATCTAACCGCCCCAATCCGCCCCTAGATATCCGCTATATACAATATATATACTACTCGTATTGGATCAGAATTTTTTGTTTTTTGTTTTTTTTTAATGCTTTTTTTCTGTGTTGTCTAGTTTTTGTTTTTAATTGAAATTGAAATGTTTGGCGACTGAACTGTCCCCCTTCATTGCGTTTCAGTTGAGTCGCTTTTCGATGCGATACAGATACAAAACACAGATACAGATACACAGATACAAATTCGAGTCGAGTTGAGTTGAGTTCACAGCGAGCGTACAGCAAATGCTGTGGCGGTAGTGAAAATGTACTCCACAATTTAATTGCTTCAATTGCCGCGAGACCCAGAGAGCAACAATTTCATTTCAATTTCGAACGCATTTCTATATGTACTGTATATATATGGTATATTTTTTGTATATATTTGTTTGTGTCTTTAATGAACGCAAATTAATCTTCAACAATTAAAGACTAACAATAAAAATACAAATAATAACCCCTCGACTCGACTTGAAGTTGAAGGCACTCTCGGGTATCGGCTCTTGGGGACTCTCGTTAAATGTAAAGCCAGCAGCTAATTTGTGTGTATGCAAATAAATTGGAAGTTTACGTTTTCAATAATAATATTCAAGGTAGCTGCGCGGCGCTGCTGCTGCTGCTGGATAATCCGATCCAAACAGAAGGTAACAGCAGGGAACAGACCAGTACCAAAACCAGAGCTAAAACAGTACAGCAGGGTGGGGGGCTGCAACTGTCACTGCACCCAGGAGCAGCCCCACAGAGAAGCCAATCGCAGGCACCCTCTGTCCTGTGTCTGTGTGCTTGCATGTCCTTCCTCTGCACTACCCCTATCCCTCCCCATCCCTCTCTCTCTCCCTCTCCCGCTCTGTAG
Source organism: Drosophila helvetica (assembly GCA_963969585.1). Taxonomy (NCBI): domain Eukaryota; kingdom Metazoa; phylum Arthropoda; class Insecta; order Diptera; family Drosophilidae; genus Drosophila; species Drosophila helvetica. Next base: position 17,820,444 of record OZ018401.1, on the reverse strand, counting down.
TCGTAAATATTCCAATCTAGATCCCCTTTTGGGCCAACTAGAATCCAAGAATGCATTTCATGAAAAGCGTAATTGAAAGTTATTTCGGGCACAAATCCAATTGAAAGCCTGCCCTTTTGTTACGGCAAAGGCAAAGGCAAAGGCAAAAGCTTTTGGGGTGTTTATTTTCATACAAAATTTTCAAATATTGAATATCTATTGAAAGGCGATGAATATTTCATAAGCAACAAACAAAAGATTTTACAACGAGCATAGAAACGGACAAAAAAAAATACCTCAAATTTAAGAGGATTATATACGTTGGACGTTGATATGCAATGACTGCACACAAATTAGATAGTGACTTGAGAATTTACTTTAAAAATTGCGGAATTTTCTTTTTAAAACAAAGTTTTATATATTCGAGTGTGTTTATGATTTAAATCCGTTTTCTTGATTAAAAAAAACTTAAATGTTTGCATTGAATTAGAATCAAATGATAGGCCAATTACCATTTAATATTCAATTACAATTCCGAGAGACTCAATTCAGTTGAAGATAAATTGCATTCACAGTTTAACACAAATTTCTCCGTGCGGGGGGGAGGAAGGGTAGGATTATTATCCACCAATTACTGGAGTTAATTCCGGACTTGAAAATTATCAGCAGGGCAGGGCAGGGCAGGACAGGGTGGGGTGGGGGCAGGCAATAATAATCCGGAAACAAAACCCTGCTCCTGGGGTCCGTTGCTCAATTATCCATTTCTGAGAGAACACACACACGCACACACACACACAAAAGGTAATGAAGAACAAATGTGCCGCCCCGTGCCGCCCCATCAATCCGTCCATTCAAATGTTAAGTTCAAGTTTTTGAAGGACAATAAATGGTTTGGTGTGGAAATGGTCAGGGCAGGAAAAGCTCACACACATGGACATGGAGACATGGACACTGGAAAATGATGAAATATCAAGTTGAAGGCATAATAAATGCCACGCAAAACGTAATGGGAAATCGATAGGACAGATGGACTTGATTTACGACGAACGATGGTCAGCAAAGCAAAAAGACCCGACGGACAGTTGTCGTGGCAGCCGCCAACCAAGAGGTGGAGGCATGGGGCAGAGGGCAGAGGGGTAGAATGGTCTACAACTAGTTGTGACGTCTATTGACATCGTCACTATGGTCAGTAGTCATCATCATATCCATTTCGCCCTCACTGCCCCACTGCGTGCCACTTTGCCAATGGTGGCAAGCACTGCCCCTGCCCCTGCCCGTGCCCCTGCCCATGCCCCTGCCACTACGACCGCCTGCCAGGCTGCCAGCAGCAGAGAATTAGCCACACAGAATGGGAAAATGAAAGAGCGTCATGCGCTTTGTAAACTTATAATTGAAAGCACGCTAAAAGTACATTTCAAAAAACATCAACCGGCTTTGGTTTTAATGTATGAACATGTCCTCAAACACACAGAGGTAAAGATACACAGATGCAAAGATACACGGATGCAAAGATACAAAGATAGAAAGCAGTGGAAACGTTTGTGGAATTATGCTCATTAACGTCCCAAGGGCAATGCAGCCTTTGACCGGGAAAAATGAAAAGAGTCACCGGGAGAAGTAGAGAGAACATTCGCTGGATTCATGCAAAAATCTTGAAGAGACGTGGCACGGGCGAAATGGAAATCCATATTGTATATGAATAAAAATCTAATTAGTAAATTAAGAACACAAATTCCTGGTGGAAAGTAGAACTGCTAGCTACTATACGCTATTGATTGATGGATAATTTTCGGGGAATATCAAATGATAAATTATGATTGATATTCTTTATCAAAGTTATGAAATATCGGAAATTTTACTCAAAATATAAGATGCAACATATTTTCGATGCAATCCAATCCACCAGAAACTCAAAAGGGAGTACCTATGTGAAATCCATCTGCATTTGCCAACGGAAATGGACTGAAACATCAGCTGCAGGGCTGATAGAAATGAGACTAATTAGAAAACTAATTAGAAACGATTTTGCAATTTTAATAGGTGGCAATAGAAGATTTCGAAATGATTGAAATGTCAACAAGGGGTGCGGTGCGAGGGTTCACCAGATTAAGAGAGGCGCAAAGAGAGCGCCGGCCGGGCCCCTAATTGCCAGGTTTCGATTACATGTAAGTATATTTAATTACAGACAAAGAAACATGCAATGGCGGAGAGATATACAATTGTGGGTGGTGTGCCTAATTCAGCTGGGTAATGGCATTTGATGTTGTAATCCACCAAAAAGCATGGATAGGATTTCCATCAGAAGACACATAGCAGAACATACATATGTATCCGAAGATGCAAGATCTGTCTCCAAATATGTGTATCTAAAGATCTTTTAAATTAAATATACTTTATCTGAAGATATGTTCCGAAAAATGTATATCCAAAGACCTGTAGGAGTAACTATTTGAAACCGTTACAGGCGTGCTTTTGCAAAGATTCTACAATGCCATAACCATATCCATAAATCATCAAAGGGGGTGCTCTACCGATTTAATGGACTATTAATAGACTTGCGAAATAACGAAATGCTAGAAACCTTTTTGCACAAAACGGCGACAACGTGTGCGCTGGTTAAGTAATATGTTCTATATACATATACTATATTCGTGGAATACATATGTATCTGTATCTATGGCTATAACGTGGCGGGGAACGTACACTCAAGTGTCACGTTAATTTCACGCAGGCGGCGGCACCGGCGTCAGTGGCAGCGGCAGTGGCAGCGGCAGTGGCAGCGGCAGCGGCAGCAGACGACAACCACTTGTAAATTAGATTCACAAATATTGCACGAAAAATGTTTAAAAATAATTTAGCATCTAATTGTGCAAATATCACACAGCCCCCCCTACCCCGCAACCACCAAGCAACAATAATTGCACATATATATATATATATAAATCAATAAGGTGATTTAGAGCAATTGATATCCACAAGCTGTCCAAAAAGCTGTTTCCAAAAGTGAGTCAGTCGAGCTCTTTCGAGTCGGTCTCTGTTGGGTGTGTGTTTGCCTTTTGCTGTTTTTCGCTAAAACCAAACAAAAGGCAAGAGAAATAATACAAGTATAGTACAATATACCAAGTACATATACATATATACCTATATATACCACGATGTATGTATGTATGTATGTATGTATGCATGGGATGGGGATGTGTGACTGAAAAGCTAATAAACAATTTACCCAAGCACACAAAAAAGGCAATAAGAAACCAAAAAATATATATGTAGATATATCTAATATATTTACACATTACAGAAAGTCAGCAGGGCAGCAGCAAATTGAAAATGTAAATGAAAACGGACGTGGCGACTAGACGATTGTTGGAAAATTGGTTTGAGCAAAATGGAAATATGAAAACTCCAATGTGATTCTTTAAGAATACTTTTCCTCAAAAGAAGCAAGATACAAAATCTATTTTCTCAATATTTTCGTCGAAAAATCAAAGTCCAAAGATCCCCAAACCAAACCAAACGAACTGATTGATAAATAAACCATATAATTAGGCCACAAAAAGTGCATATCTTCATGGCGGGGGGAATCTACAACCAATTTACGATCTCGAAATCATAAAAATCATATAAGCTCAATTAAAGAAAGCCTAGAGCCCCAGATACACAGCCCCAGATACGATTGGGAGGGAACATTGAAGGGTATTCGAAGCACTTGTCGAGCGCGTGCTGGTGCCTGATGCCTGGTGCCTACTGCTGCTGCTAGTGCTGGTGCCCGTTGTTTTCTGATAACTCAATTATCAAGCAATTACCGAATGAAACGACAGAGCCCCACAAACATATGTGTGGAGGTACCCCCGGATACACTCCATAAAAAGTAGAGGACCCCCAGAACGAAAACAGCACACAATCAATATCAGTATAATCGCAAAAGCAAATACAAAACACTCTCAAGAACACCCCCATCAATCCTACAGAACAGAGAATACATTTTTAAGAGCGTTTGGGGAATGTGAAGAGGAGAGGAGCAGGCCGGCCACGTATTCGTTGTAATTGAAGGAAAAGCGGAAAAATGTCCGAGATAGTCCGCATCTACTTGCCAGCCAATTATCATTATAATTATTTAAGCTAAATCGAGCTTCTGATTGCAAGCGCAAAAGGAAAAGAATATACTTGGATGGGACAGCTTAGAAAATATAAATAAATAATTACATCTATAGAGTATTATAGTTTTCTAGGCTACATTTACTTTAAATATTTACCTAATGAAAAGGAAAGCTATCCTATCCGTAATGTATTCATGGTAATCCATTTGGACTCCCCTTGGAAACCCCTCAAATAAGCCATTAATCATACGATTAAAATCACACAAATTCACATAGTATATAAAGTGACTAAAGCCCACATTTTCTTATCAGCGATTATTCAAGAAAATGTATACAAGTTGCAAACGCAACAATTTAAACAAATTCTGCACTAGAAGGAGGAAACGGAATGCATTATTCATAAATACCATTTACATTTGATGTTCAGGAAGCGTTCGGCAATCACACAATCGGACATTGATATGGCTCTGGCACAAGGAACGATCCATCAATCAAGCTGCTGATTGCTGGATCCCTCACAAGATCCATCAGAGAGGGAGAGGGAGAGAGAGAGTCCGTGTGTGCCCGTTCCCTGATAATGAGTGCCTGGCCCATTCAGCTGATGGCCAAATGCCGCATTGCACAATCGATAAGGGTATACTATATAAGAGGGGGGTATTCGGCATGGAGTGCATTCATGATCACAGGGTCTCTCTCTCTCTCTCTCTTTCTCTCTCTCTTTGTGTGGCTCACCAGCAGTGCGCTCAGCCCTCCTTCTTTCCCACAGAGTTCCATTGATAAGGTTTTTCCGATTATCCATTCAATGACGTTGGTGCTGTTGCTTTCTCCCTCTCCAAATATTTTTGGTGCTTTCTGATAATTATTATTATTATAGAGCTCTCTCCGCTGCTGCTGCTGCTCCTTCCACTGGCTGATAAATCACGCGGCGATTGCAGATTAGCCGACAAATGACAAATTGGCCTACATAAAAATAAGAAATAAAAATTAAATTAGTGACAAAGTCTATAATTTCTGCGAGTATTATTTATGGGCGAATGATGACGATGCTCGCTGCCACATGAGCAAAACAATTGATTCTAATTCTAATACGCCCCAATTGCCCCTTTTCTTTGCAGCTTGCCACGAGGTCCATAGAGCCGTCGTTTGGTCTGCTCTTCGGCGACACCCTAAAGGATCTCAATGTGGGCACCACTGGGGCGGCGGTGATCATCAGTGCGCTGGACGTCTGCATGAATTTCTCGGGCCTGTTTGTCGGGCCGCTGCTGAAGGAGTTCTCATACAGAAAGGTGGCCATTGCCGGCTCCCTGCTGTGCGGCCTGGGCCTGGCCCTCACATCGCCGGCCACCAGCATGGCCCACATTTTGAGCACCTATTCGGTGATCAATGGCATTGGCGTGGGCCTGTCCACATCGGCGGCGTTCGTGGCACTGAATCACTACTTCAAGCACAAGCGCGGACAGGCGGTGGGCCTCTCGATGGCTGGCACGGCCATTGGCATGTTGATCATGCCGCAGCTGGTGAGGGTCCTGCTGGAGGCGTATGACTTTCAAGGCGCCGTCCTGCTGCTGGCGGGAGTGGCTCTGAATGCCACTGTCGGTTCGGTGCTGCTGCAGCCGGTGAAGTGGCACATGAAGGAGGAGTTCGATGATGAGGAGCTGATGTGCATATCGGCCTTGCCGACACCCCAGCCCCAACTGGGGGGCGGCGGTGTGGCTGCGTCGGCGGCCTCGCCACCCGACTTCAAAGTGATCAAAGAGGATGGCAACGAGGAGGATGCTCTGCCGGAGATGAACACCCTGCTGTTCCACAAGCACCATGCCCATCAGCACTCGATGCGCAAGAACTACTCGGAGATGGCCATGAACACCATGAATGGCTCGCGCCTGGGCATACCCAAGCGTCCCACCTTTCCGCGGATCATGTCACTGGCGGGCGTACAGTCGGCGGCCCACGGTGCCGCTGCCGATGGTGCGTACGCCTCGCAGGCGGAGATCAATGCCACGCAGCTGCGCTGTCGCAAGGCCTCGGTTACCTCGAACCTCTCCTACATGGACTTCACCGGCTCCATTCTGCAAGTGCACCTCAACACCGGCGACGATGAGTTCGAGCAAAACGACCGCGAACTGCGACGCGTCGGCACCGCCACCGGCAGCATTGTCCTTGGCGGACATCGGGACAGTTTCATCAAAATGAAGCCCACGGAGCTGGACAAGCAGACGGAGGCCGCTCTCGCCGCCGCCGCCGCCGAGGAGGAGGCCACAAAGAAGAAGCCCAAGAAGGCGGGCTTCTGGCGCCGGTTTGCCGATCTCCTCGACATCGATATGCTCAAGGACAAGATGTTCCTCAATCTCCTGTTCGGCCTGTCCATCTTCTATGTGGCCGAGATGAACTTCAAGATGGTGACGCCCTTCTTTTTCGCCAATCTGGGATACGAAAAAACCGATGTGGCCTTTTGCCTGTCCATCACAGCCATCACGGATATTGCAGCCCGCATTGTCTTGCCGCCGATCTTCGATAGGACCACAATCCGGAAGCGTACCATTTTTCTGGTCTCCATCATTTTCGTGGCCCTGACACGTTCAAGTAAGTGGAATCCCAGTGACCCAAGGGGGGTTTTCGCCCGATTCCTTTAGCATTAATTTATGGTTGTTTGTCCCCTCTCGTTTTCGCAGTCATGGCGGAGCAAACGGACTGGACTCAGCTGATGATTTGGCTATCGATCTGCGGATTCTTCCGTGGCTCGGCATTGAGCAATTTCACGCTCACCGTCTCCGAGTATTGCTCGCTGGAGAAGCTGCCATCGGCCTTTGGCTGGCATTTGGTGGGCAAGGCATTGTTTGTGATTTCCTTTGGGCCACTGATTGGTAAGATCGATTACCATTACCTTCTCCATACATTTCTTAAGCGCATCCCAATCCTCGTTTCGTTTCAGGCCTCATTCGTGATCTGACTGACAGCTATCCCATTTGCATACACACCCAGAGCTTCTGCATTATGCTGTGCGCCTGCGCCTGGGGCATTGAGTACTTGGTGGAGTTCCTGAATTCGCGCCGCCGCACTGCCGATGCCGCACAGGTTCCCACGCAGGATGCAGCGGCAGGAGCGAGCACGCGGACGACGCACGACGTCAAGTTGTGAATGAAAGGAGCTGGGCAACAAAACAAAAACAAAAACAAAAACAAAACGCAGAAGGATTAGATATATGAGCTACTATATTTGATAAGGAAGACAAGGCTCGCGCGTGCTGTACGCGAGTACACATTAGAGGGGGGATTCGCCCCCCGTCCTGTATAACCCCAACCCCCCTTCCCCACCCACTTCCCACTTCCCACAAAATGTATTAAAAACTTAGTTAATTGTGTAGTTGTTCTTTTTGTTTTCTAGACGGTTTAGCGACTAAGAAAGTATCATTTATTATGTAGCTTCTCCCGTAAATTGATTTCCGATTTTTTTTTGCTTTGATTTCCGTTTGTTTGTTCTCTCGTTTTGTCTTTTTTTTAGTGAACTTGTATGTGATAGTTCAAAGATAGTTTCTAATTTAGCTGATAATAAAAAACACACCATAAATATACACACACACACATACGAGAGTAGCGAGTATCCTGCAACTAAATATGTCGTATATATGTATGTATAAATATTAGATGCAAAGAAAATGAGAGTTGCAGTTGAGAAAATGAATGGGCTTTAAAATGTACCTTAAGGAATGAAAGAAAACCTGTATCACTCATACAAGAAACAACCTACTTATACAAGGACCAATTTTGTGTGTTTTTTTATTTGCCCCAATTTGATATAAATATATATACCAAGGAGTAAGCAATCAAACAGATCAGTATCGTTTAAATTCGGTTGCCAATCCAAATGCCAGAATATTGTCTACCCCCAAATAGAAAAACAATAACAAAACGATGGTTCCTTGTGCTTGTAAGATCAATGAGAAAATGAGAGAGCCTTATAAATGTGCCCAAACCTATACTTATACCCATACATAATATATATGCATGCCCATTTAGATCTAAGTTACTAGTTTTATGCGAATCCCAATCTGTTTGCTTCGATTTCAAAAGAACCAACTTTTCCGAGACGATTTCTCACCATTTTCCGTTGGCAAATTGGCCAAATATTAATTCCCATCGAACAAGTAGTTTATTTCGTAACAAAAAATGGTCAAGCCATGCCCAGAACATACATAATACATAGTATACAAATATAGTACAGAAAGTAATATTTTTAATAATAATACTTTTTACACCACCCACACAATAGTATATGTATACAATCCCAACTACGCAACTGATGCCAGTGTGGCGACACCTAACGACTACATAGACCATGTTGCCAACTTTAACTGTTGGCCGCCTAGTGGCTCCGCCTTGTGGCTGGCTGTAAAAAAAAACTTTACATTTTACATGAATTTTTTGTGGGGCATCCCACCAAACCAAACCACCAAACGGAATAGGAAAAACTAAAGATACATTTTTACCAACTTGGCCGAGGATTTTACGAAAATCCAGAGAACCGAAAACTGTATGGAAATTGGCTAATTTAGTAGGAACATGTTTGCATGCCCCACTGAACTGTAAGATATTTGAAATTATCAAAACGATAAGCAATAAAAACAAAACTACTATCGCAAGAACAACATTCAGATATACTACTTACAATAAATAGAATTTTAAGCGTATTTTGTGTACTTAAAAAGTTATTTTTTTTTTGGGACAGAGAGTAAGTAAAGGCAGCGAGAGTGAGGTTTTGATACGATGCAAACTTTTTGGTATTGATTTGGTCCCCAAGATATTGAAATATATAATATATGTATATACAATAAGAACTATATGATTAATATATGTATGTATATTTACTGGAGAATAAAGTGATGAACAAGAGACGAAAAAGTGTATTCTTTGGGTCGGGTTTCGATCAGAAAGGAGAGATATTTCCGGTTTGAAATTTGGAAAGATAATGAAAGAGACATTTTTTGTAGCGGTTGGGAATTCCAAATTCTGTAAAATTCCTAATCAAAGAACATTCCCATGCCACAGACTATACTACTGTTTTATGAAGTGTGAAAAGAGCCATTACCACCATTACCACCTCCTCCTTCTCTAAGTAGATGAGTTGAGGCACGATCATCAACAGCAATGATAATGTTTTATCATGCACAGGCAAACAAAGCTGGAAGATGTCATAGGATAAAGACACACATATGCGTTCTGTAATGCGTGAAGAATAAATTTAAGTTTATATAAATTATGCATGAGAATTAATTCTCAGAAGATGAAGTCGGGCCACGAGGACGACCACTGCTGTATATCTGAGGGCATTAGTTCTGCGCTCTCTCTCTTATCAGCGAGAGGGGGAGGAGAGGTATTTTAATTGTTTTTCTAGATATGAAGCGATGATGGATGAATAGCATAAAAATGATTCGCAATTGTAATAATATTACAGAAGGTTCCCAGAGGAGAGAGGCCGGCCCGGCCCGGCTCGGCCGCCTCGCATTGCCTCTCGGTAAAGGCAAATATCATTTGAAAGTGATTATTGCATCATTTGGCATCTCTTCTAATCTTATCGGGAAAAGCCAAATTACATTATGAGTGGGTGGAAGATGCGCTAACAAAAGCCCCTAAGCTTTGGCCATAAAGGCCATATACCGCGACGCCGATAAGGCGGCAGAAGCAGAAGCAGCAGCAGCAGCTACTGGAAGAGGAAGCCACTGCCAGACTTATATGATGGATGGAGAATTGATTTATGTGTAACACAGAGGCAGAGGCACATAGCAGACAGAGTAGACAGAGGCACGACACGCACTCAAGGTGCCACTGCGAAAGTCACTTGGAAGATCACTCAGCGTTCAGCGCTTCAGGAGCAGCAGTCGCCGGCCTCTCATTCATCGATGAAGAAGTCCCAATCCTACAGGCTGGAGGCCCCCGATGGTGGTTGGGGCATCCTTGTGTGCATCGGCATGGCCCTGCCGTTTGTAAGTGCTACTCTCCAAAATGTATCCTTTCTGGATTCCTGGCATTTATGCTTCCTTTCCAGACTAGTGCCTTGGCCGCTCTGCCATCGTTTGGTCTCGTGTTTGGGGACTTCCTGAAGAGCATAGGCGCAGGGACCAGTGCCATGGCCATCATCACCAGCGCCTTCTTTTCGGCCATGAGTTTTGCCGGACTTTTTTCGGGCTCGCTGTTCCAGCGTTTCGGCATGCGAGCGGTTGGCGTCACGGGTGGAATCCTGTATTTTCTGGGCACGGGAATGCAGCTGTTTGCCACATCGACGATGCATCTAATGCTGGCCTTCAGTTTGGTCCAGGGCCTGGCCTTTGGCCTGATGGTGCCCACCTGCTATACGACCTTCAATCATTATTTTGTGAAGAATCGTGTGATGTGGATGAGCTTTGCCCAGACGCTGATCGGCCTGGGATCGATGCTCTATCCGATTGTGATGCAGAAACTGATGCAGATGTACGGCTTCCGTGGCTGCCTGCTTGTCCTCACCGGCCTCAATGCCCATGCCGTGCTGGGGATGCTCGTAATGCATCCCGTCGAGTGGCATATGCGTCGTGTGCCCCTCAGCGAGGAGGAACTGCAGCTTCAGGAAGGAAAGAACACCACCACAGTGGTGGTGCGCATCCAGCCAGAGACTCCACTCAAGGCCACAGAAGAAGAGCCCAAGTATCTGCGGCGCGTCTCGCATGCCGAGGAGCATCACATGCTGAAGGTCATCTCCAGTCGGGCCTCGAGCATCACCAGCCTGGGCAACTGGTCCGGCCCAGTGGTCGTCAGCGATGCCTCGCCACAGATGCTGCACAGCCTGCAGGCATCCAGGCGCCCCTCAACAGTCAGTGCCTCACCGACGCCGAATACAGCGGCGGCACCCGATGCCTCCACTCCCAAAAAGGGATGGATCCGTTCAGTTGTGGACTTTCTCGATCTGACGCTCCTGAAGAAGCCCATCTACGTAAACATTGTGCTGGGCATCACCTTCGCCCTATACTCGGACATCACGTTCTTCACCATGCAGCCGGTCTATCTATTTGAATTGGGATACAGCAGGGTGAGTCTTACTATATAAATGTATCAGCTTACCCGGAAAACCATTTTCCGCAAATATTCCGAACAATCACGAGCAGGTTTGAATATGGATCGTTGGCGATGGGCAAGCCTCTCAATGGTTCTTGTGGTTTTTCGCATGAAAATGTGAACATTTTGGAGAGATGAAGAACCAAAGCGGATGAAAATTCTCTGCATATGTACATATGTATGTATGTACTTGTTGGCGCTGTTTTCCATTTTCTCTGTGAGTGTCAATTACTAACTAGCGCTCTTTTCTCCATTCCAATGGTGAATGTTGACTCTCTTCATCTCGTGCCTAGTGATTGAGTTTCACGCACCTGCGACATGCTCACATGCACATTTTCGTTATCTGATTGGATTTGTTTGTCTGTGCCCAATTGCTGTTCTTGCTGATGAAAATCGGAATGAAAAGCTTTAGCAATCACAATACACGTAACACCCACACCCAAAAACAGATTAAGGCATACGATATAAGGCTTACATTTTTGAAGGAATATTTTAATATTGGATCATACTAAGCACCCGATTTAAAGAGGGTGGGCAGTGGTAGGAAGGTGAAAAATAGTTAATAACCTATTTGCATACCTTCTAAATATTCATAACTAAATTTCATAATAATCGGTTGAGCCGTTTGAGAGAAGTTCAAACAAAAACACACCGACACGTGATTTTTATATAATGTATGTACAACTATGGATGTAACTTTGGCCAACCGAAGTTCAGAATTTCAGTGATTGGATTATAGAAAAAAATGTACTCCAAATTTAATTATAACCTTAAATTTTGTTTTATTCTTACCGTTTATTCGAAAAATACACGCAAACAAGTCTCAGGTTTCAAAAATATTAGTGCTGAAATGAAATAAGAAGTTATATAATAAGAAAATGTCTTCACAAAATTTCATTTGCATTATATTAGTTTTTTTTTTGCAAATTTACACATGTGATATTCTCAATACAAAATGAAACTTTGGAATTTACAAAGCACTATACAAAAATTATCTTGTAGTTGGGATGAGTATCTCACGTTATCATTTAAAAAAAAAAACGTGATTTGGTGGCTTTGCAATTTTTCCACTTTATGTGAAAATTATACATACTCGGCATCTGCAGTGGGGATATCCAAATAAATTCGTGTTTTGGAAAGAGAATTTTACATTTCGCTGGATTTTTTGTTTGTGTCGATAGCGTGAATGTACCTGTAAATAAAGCGACCGAAATTATAAATTTTTGTCGATTTTGTATTTCTTAGAGTTCCTTTGAATTCAAAAATGTTCCCAAAACTTCTGGAATGTTCGAAAGAATAAAGCGAGAGCAACCGACGGCACCGCCATTTTGATTTCAACTCCGCTTCACATGCACACACGCACACCATTTTCTTCCAAAATGTAATCAAAAGTTCGGGAATGTTCGTAGAATATAGCGAGAGAAAAAGAAAAATTAAGCAGCGCTTGAGAGCGAGAGAGAACTGAATTATACACAAAAAAAAAGAAAAAAACGCGAGGATAGAAACAGGCGAAACTGATAAACTGACCTTTTTGCTCGCTCGCACAAGTTCCAAAGAGCGAGAGAAGCGGCGAGCAACAGAGACTCGATACAAAGCGCAAAAAAAGCAGCCCGCGAAACCGATGTCGCCATCTTGATTTTATGCTAGCTTTTCACACAACACGAATTAATTTAATCAAAATTAATCAAAATCGGTTCGGCGAACCGAATATTTTGACTTTAATCCACATTTATTTTCGCGTACCTCGTCCGTTCGACTCTGTTTCGATACTACGCAGTCGCAGCAGTATCCGCGGCGCGTCCCGTCATCGAGTCGCCTATAAACACATACACACGCACGTAATGCAATGGTAGAAGGGAAAAATCAGAACATTTGCACATGCGTATTGAGTCGCATGGAAACAGCGTAAAAAAACCACATGGCAAAAAATGTTCACAACATTTCGGGAATGTTCGAAAGAAAAAAGCGAGAGCAACCGACGCCACCACCATTTTGGTTTCATCTCCGCTTCATATGCACACACATACACCATTTTTTTTTCCAAAATGTAATCAAAACTTCGGGAATGTTCGTAGAATATAGCGAGAGAAAAATAAAAATGAAGCAGCGCCTGAGAGCGAGAGAGAACTGATTTATACACAAAAAAAAGAAAAAAACGCGAGGATAGAAACAGGCGAAACTAATAAACTGACCTTTTTGCTCGCTCGCACAAGTTCCAAAGAGCGAGAGAAGCGGCGAGCAACAGAGACTCGATACAAAGCGCAAAAAAAGCAGCCCGCGAAACCGATGTCGCCATCTTGATTTTATGCTAGCTTTTCACACAACACGAATTAATTTAATCAAAATTAATCAAAATCGGTTCGGCGAACCGAATATTTTGACTTTAATCCACATTTATTTTCGCGTACCTCGTCCGTTCAACTCTGTTTCGATACTACGCAGTCGCAGCAGTATCCGCGGTGCGTCCCGTCATCGAGTCGCCTGTGAACACATACACACACAACACGCACGTAATGCAATGGTAGAAGGGAAAAATCAGAACATTTGCACATGCGTATTGAGTCGCATGGAAACAGCGTAAAAAAACCACATGGCAAAAAATGTTCACAACATTTCGGGAATGTTCGAAAGAAAAAAGCGAGAGCAACCGACGCCACCACCATTTTGGTTTCATCTCCGCTTCATATGCACACACATACACCATTTTTTTTTCCAAAATGTAATCAAAACTTCGGGAATGTTCGTAGAATATAGCGAGAGAAAAATAAAAATGAAGCAGCGCCTGAGAGCGAGAGAGAACTGATTTATACACAAAAAAAAGAAAAAAACGCGAGGATAGAAACAGGCGAGACTGATAAACTGACCTTTTTGCTCGCTCGCACAAGTTCCAAAGAGCGAGAGAAGCGGCGAGCAAAAGAGACTCGATACAAAGCGGAAAACAAGCCGCCGGCGAAACCGCTGTCGCCATCTTGATTTTATGCTAGCTTTACACACAACACGAATTAATTTGATCCAAAATAAACACACTAAAACTTTGGCGAACCGAATATTTTGACTTTCCTAAGGACCGGAATTATAAGTGTTTCCAATACCATTTTTCTTGCTATTTTCGTAAATTTTTGTTATACTTTAATCCACATTTATTTTCGCGTACCTCGTCCGTTCGACTCTGTTTCGATACTACGCAGTCGCAGCAGTATCCGCGGTGCGTCCCGTCATCGAGTCGCCTGTGAACACATACACACACAACACGCACTTAATGCAATGGTAGAAGGGACAAATCTGAACATTTGCACATGCGTATTGAGTCGCATGGAAACAGCGTTAAAAAACCACAAAGCACACACACAGCCACACACGTAATGCAATGGGAGACGGGGAAAAAACGACGCACTTGCGTATAGCTATTTGGTTTTTAAAGCCAAGAAAAACAGTAAAAATATATTCGTAAACCGTATTTTAATCATATACCCATATATAATGTATTATATTAAATTAAACAGACTTTTAGCTTCGCCGCACAAATATAATGATATCAAACTCTCACAAATACATACATATACTCAAATATACATGCCTGCAGGTACATGCATAGCAAAAAAAAAAAAAACACGCCATGTACGCATTCCTTACATGAAATATTTTTGAATACCTCCTTTTTTTTTGCTCCATCGCTCCCACAGCCGGACACTGCTACTATTATAGCCATTGGCGCAGCCGCCGATTTAGCTTCGCGAATTTTTCTGGCCGTCACCGCTGTTTGCATACAAGTGCCCTCCCGATATATTTACTTGGCCGGAGCTGTCTTCACGGTCTTTGCTAGATTTGGTACGCAATATGTATAAATTGTGGGAAGAGCAGCAGAAGGCTCAATAGAAACTGACATTTTATTTCTTACTCACCCAACAGTTTTTAATGGAATCACGGAGTTCGTGGGAATGGCCTGCATCACCGGAGTTATAGGATTTTTGCGCACGTGGCTGCATGTGCCGCTGCCTCTTGTTTTTGCAGACTATTTGCCCAAAGAGAGGTCGGTTCGCAATCTATTGAACTTTGGATATTTAATTAATACACTTTTTCCTGCACAGATTTGCCACCGGCTACGGACTGTTTATGTTCACCCAAGGAAACGCCATGTTTCTCATTGGACCGATCGTCGGCATTATTCGCGACAAGACACGCGACTATCTATTAGTTTTCCACATTTTGAACGGGTTCATGATTCTTTGCGCCGTGCCCTGGGTAATCGAGGTGCTGATTGTTAAATTCCGGCGACGCAACAAAATCGAACGCAATAATGTCGATCACGAGGATGTGCCCGACACCGGCCGCACAACAATTGTTCACTGAACACTACTCATGTAAACTACTTGTATTATCTGAAACTTTTCTGAAATAAAAATAAGAAACCATTTACCTGTTTTAACTAATGGCGGCGGCCAACGGAAATGGCAGTGCCGCAATTCGACTACGTACTGTAATTGTATCGCACTTCAACATCGATTACAGTGGATATCGCGCAATAGTATCGGCTATGGGTACTATGGGATGTGTACTCAGGTAAAAGGGGATTACCTTACAAATTTATTAATTTATATGCGAGTATATAACTATATATAGCTAAAAATATCATTTAGTTTATTTTATTTTGATTGGTTCAACAAAAAACTATTCTATATTCAAAATTCTCTAAGCGATAGTTACCATCGATATGTCGCAACTGGGATCGAGTTAACTGGGCCGTCAATTAACCACGAAACAAACAATAAAAATAGCTCTTTTTAGGCAATTATGTTGCAACAAATTAAGATGCTGCTGCTCAGCATCGTTACGCTTTGCCGGCGTGCCTTATGCTGCTTCTCGCGGCGCCGCAAGCTGAGCCACAGCGGCGGTGGCATCACATCCAACGGGGACCAGCTCCAGGCCGTCAACGTGATTGTGGAGCGGGGGGACTTTGCGGCGGCTGTTGGATCAGCAGGTGGTGGTGGTGGTGGCGGTCGGTCAGTCGGAAGGGAGCGGGACTGGAACTCGTGGGATGACAGCCCCCGAACAGTGGAGGAGCACATAGAGCAATACCGTCAGCGCATGGCCCAGCCACCCACGCCGCCCAAAGAAGAACCTGAGCCGGATTTCTTTAGTGTAAGAGGTGTTTGGCCCAGACAGTGACATGTCACGATTCATCCATAATTGTGCTCGATTTTGCAGGAGCTGACGCCCACCATCAAGCCCCAGGTTAAATACTTTCTGGACGATCCCACAGCCACGGCTGCGTCCAGCCAAGCAACCGACTTTTCAAGACTGCAGGCCCAGGATGTGGTACCCATAAGCGATACTGTAAGATCATAGCCCTCCCAATGGCCATTGTCCGAGAGTTTTTCTGACTTTCGCCATGTTTTACTGCTTGCAGGCCGATCTCGAAGATTGGGTGGATGACAATCCTGGCGGCTGGGAGGAGCTGGACACTTCAGGGACCAAACAAATCATACGAGAGAAGCGGCGCGAGGCGCGGCAACAGCGTCACCCGTTGACCAAAGCCGTCCAACCGACCATTGGAGCCCAGCGGCTGAGCGACATCCATCGCGTTGCGTAGCGGTCAATGTGCCAACTGCTCCTCTCCCCCCACTCTCATCATTTACCATTCCACGTCCATTTTCCCCGTATCGTTTTTCCCTTTTAGCAGTTTCTTTATCGGCTCCTTTCCGTTTCTAGTACAAGAGTGGCTTTGATTTAGTTGATTGGGCACAAAAAATAAATCTTGCCTTTCATTTGCACTTCCCTACTGGTCCCAGGCCCAGTCGTTGGGCCACCACTTCCTGATGGCTCTGCGGTTGCTTTGCCAATTGCAAGACACGCTTCATTGGCCCAAAAGAGCTAGAAGAAGGCCTTAAAAGAGCCAGCCGTCGCTGAGACATGATGCTTTCAGTACCATGCTGTTGCCGGAGCTGCTGCTGCTGCTTGGCCTGGCCGTGGCCATGTCGGACTCGTACGACCGCAGTGTCAACTATTGGGAGGCGTTTGCACCGGGCAAGCTTCTGCAAAGATTGGATGCACTCACCCTGACAGATGTGGACCAGAGCAAACTGGGAAAGCTGCCCGAAATGATCCAGGTCCTGGCAGAAGCTCAGTCTCAGACCAAGGCTCAGGCCGAACCCAAGGCGGATGAGGATGGGGATGTGGCGGGTGATGAGGTGGACAGCCTGAGTGGCGAGACCAGCCATGAAGCGCCACATTCTGGTGAGGATTACGAGCGCAACTACGAACAGTTTGTGAAGGAATACTTCGATCGAGCTTCCTCGGACGATGGAGATGCGGGTGGGGATGATGGCAGCAGAAGCCGATCAGAAGCAGAAGCAGATCAGCGCTGCCGTCGCGTGCAGCGGCACGGCCAGCTCTGCGAGATTTGCCGCCAGACCAAAAACAATGAAGTCTCGGAGACATGCAGCTACTCGAATTCGGAAATGCCGGAGAAGTATACCTATGGCAGTGGCAGCAAGTACAAGCGCTATCGCGACGATTCGCAGGAGGATAACGACGGCATTAAACAGGAATCCGTTGCAGTAGAGGCAAAGGAGGAGTCATCCGCCCCCAGCAGCCTTTGTGTGCGTCGGCAGCAGGGTAAACGCGTCTGCTATCAGTGCAAGGACAGCAAGGGCAAGCGACTGGAGCGCTGCTACGATATCCAGGAAAAGCGAAAAAAGAAGAAGGCCTCATCCGCAGTCGCATCCAAGACCAAGTCGAAGACCTCCTCCAAACGAAAGCCACGTGCCCAACAGTCACAGCAATCGGAGCAAGAGCAACGCATCTACAAGCGTACCATCAGCTATAGCTATGCCCAGGGCTCCGATCCGGAAGAAGGGCAGCCTCCGCCGGCGGAGAGCACGACTACAGCAGCAGCACTACCAGCTAGCCAACATCGTCGTCGCCGACTGGTCAAAATATTGCGGAGAAGGGGGCCCGTTCCGTGATCGAACATTTCATTCCTTTCCCGCCCCGCTCCCCCTGCTTCCAGTAGCTAAGATCTAATATTACAAATTTTTTTGTTTGCAATAAAAGTTTTAATACAAAAATGGAACATTACCTTTTGATGGGACCTTTCAATAGGATTGTTCCTCTGATATCTCACTAGAATATCTCTAGATATCGATGCAGTTTTGTATGGTCCCACGGATCATCCTGTAGATATCCCTTTAAACGATGGCTGGAACGATTCAACTTTTGATGGTTCCAGTCGGAATATTTTCTATCGCGGCCCAAGGTCCTCGACATGAAGATACCCTATGGCATGGGACGTCCCTCCCGATGAAACACACATTAAATATATTTTCAATTTTAACAACAATACATTCACAAAAAGTTCCTTTATTTGGACGTCTCCATTAGGGGGTTTCCTCCTCTGTTTTCAATTCTTAGACAAAAAAAGCACAGACACAATTTGGTTACGTTTTACATTGGCATAAGTAGAGAGAACATGGAAGCAATTGCGATTTGCAAACAACATTTATCTTAAGTCTAGTTTTTGTAGCTGCCAAAAGAGTAAGATATAGATCGTTTCGAAAGGAAAGGGATAGAGGATAGAGGGATAGATAGATAGACAGATAGACAGGCTGGGGTTCAGTGTTGGAATAGCAGTAGTCCAGTAGTCGTGCGCTCAAGTCGGTTATTAAATGCATTATATGGAATTGTTAACATTTGTTCATGCTGTTTATACGTGAAACCATACAAAATACATCATAATCATAGGACTTGAATGCATCCAGTACAAAGAAAGATGGATGGATGAATGGATAGATAGATAGCTGGAGAGTCTTATTAACTATACGCTGTTTATGTTTTTTCCATTATTGGGTGCCTTTTGAACGGATAAAACACTTGTTGCTTGTGGTTTGACAATTACAATATATAGGTATGTATATGGTGGCCGGTCATGCAATCTATTTTTAAAAGACAGCAGACAACAGAGTAGTATTTAAAAGATACACAAGATGCGTCATACTGTCTGTCTTATAGCCTAATGTTCGTTCGTTACAATGCTCACAAATATTTCGTTGAATTCGTTTGAGTGGACCGCTTAGCCGTAGCATTTTGTTGGAAAAAGTTTTTACCATCGGCTAATATACATATGTATATAAGTGTAGTAGGTACATAATGAGTAATATATATTGTATATGTATAAGACATCTATGTATATAAATTGGCTGGCCTAAAATTCTGTTTGTGTGTTTGTAGAGGGGATCATCGTGATCATAAATATATGACGTATATATTGTTATTGCTAAAGCTTTTACTTCCATCATCATTCATCATTCAGCATCGTTTTGTTTTTTTGTGGTTTCATCCTTTTTGTAGCTCTTTTTGCGTACATTTTTGTGTGTGTTTACAATCATTATAGATCTATTATATATATGATAAATTATGGATAGATTTATAAGGTGATGCACTTTTTGTATATATGGAATTATACCATATTTTTAAAGCTTATTTTTTTCTTTCTTTTTGTTTTGTGCATAAATAAAACTTAGGCAATTAATTCGTTTCTTAAGCTTAAAAATATACACACATGCACAAATACATATATGTATATATATATATATATAGATATATATATATATATATATTTTTGCAATTTACACACACACAGTTAAGAACATTTCGAAAAAACATTTTTTTCTTTTTGAATGCTTTCCGATTTGTTTCGCTTCGTAATTTGTTCTGTGGATTGGCACAAATGTTTCGTACGTTGAACAGAGGAAAAAACAAAACAAATAAGAAAATAAAATAAGATAAAATATTACAACTTTAAACATAAACATAAAAACAATTTGTATAATTAGAATATATATATATATTTAACTAGGATGCAGTGGCTGCCATATCTATCTGACGAACTGGTTGAGGCTGGTCCTGCTGTTGCTGTTGCTGCTGCTGTTTCTGTTGCTGCTGCTGCTGCTGGTGGTGGTTGTGTCGGTAGCGGCGGTTGTGGTGTTCGTGAGGCTGGTGAGGCAGGGTATACCCTCCAGGAGTATGGCTGCCGGCACAACAACAGCTTCCGGTGCTACAATTTCGACTACATTAATGGCTGCCTCTTGGGGCGACATGGCCTTGGGTGTACCAAAGTAGATAAGCGAATTATAATATCAAAGCTCGTCGTTAGGCGAATGCTCCTGCACGTACTCCTTGGGAAAGTATCCAACCTGTTGTCGAACAAAACAAAACATTTACAACTAAAATGGATATACATATTTAAGGGAGAGATTGGCTGCACGCACTGTATCACCAATCTTGCCACGCCACCAGCCCTTGCTGTCTCCATCCTTGCCAATAACCAATATCTGGCAGTCGGTGCGCAGCTGCAGTTGATTGCTTCCTGGCTTCGGTTCGTAATCGTACAGGGCAGTGGCTATTACCTCACGATATGGCCACTGTAACAATGTATTTAGTCTGCGAAAAGTTTAAACAATTAAGCTAGATCTTGTTACATTTAAGTGTGCACTTCTTACCCTGCGAAATTCTCGCCTAGATCGTTCCTCTCATAGTAGGAAACCAGCTCGACAATGGTCTTGAAATGTCTACGTGCCGACAGGCAATAGAGCATGCCCTCTGTGCCAATCTCCTGATTGATTTTCATATGTTTAATCACATGATCATCGGTTCTAAAGAGAGGAATAAATATTACATTAACAGAAAGACTTGGATACCATACCCATTCCATACGCACTTTAGGCTCAAGGCATACATCGTCTCATGGGCCGTCGATGGTCCCTGAGGGCGTACGCGCAGCAAATACGTGCCAATCCGTCGATTCTCCAGACGATTGGCCGCCGTCTCGCGATCCATGTTGCCCACAAACCAATTGAACTCCGTGAGCTGGCGATCACAGACGGGCGGCGGCTGGGTTATGGGATTCTGCTTGCAACGACCCGTCGACGAGATGCAGCCCTTGTGGACGGCTATGAGGCACACCTTGCAGCGATAGCCCTGATGGATGCGTCCCTTTAAGAACTTGGAGCAGTGCCGGCATGAAGTTGGTGTATCGAATGTGAAGATTTCCATTTTGTGATCCGTGTTGCGGCAGCCAGGAGGATCAAGACTCTCCCTAAGAAAAGCAAGAGACCTCACGGATATAGATCATAGATAAGGCAGCGGGCAATTTCAACTCACATTGCCTCGGTGAGGGCCTTGCGCCACTTGTCCCGCTCATGCTCCGACTTGAGATACAGGGTGAAGGCCGTCTTGCCCGATTTGCGAGCCAGCAGTAGCTGATACTTGAAGCGCGTATCCCGGCCGAGGGTGCGTCGCGAGTGGCTCTGCTCCACGCGGTAGTCGGCCAGATTGTGTGAGTCGCGATATGTGTACTGCATGTCCCCCGTTTTGATGTGCAGCGACTTGACCATGATGAGAATCTTGTCAAAGACAAAGGCATACCGGAGCTTGGTCTTTTGGTCCTCGTGGGCCTTGATGTGCAGCTCCCCATCGAGGAGGAGCCGTCCGTACTGGAGCAGATCGTTGCCATTCTGCAGCAGATGCAGATCGAATATGCTGTCCTTAACCTTCTGTATGATGACCAGATGGTCCGAGTCACGCTTCACCTCATTGATGTACTGCGACACATCAATCATGGCCTCCTTGGCCCGCTCCAGGGAGCGGTAGTCCTCGTGCTGTGGCGCCGTCTCCTTCACGAGCTTGTCCAACAGCAGATGGTACTTGAGGATGCGCTGCATGGGCACCGACAGTATGTCGCGCAACTGCAGCTTTCCCACATTGTACTCGCGCTCGCATTTCTGCACCAGCTGGTCAATGATCTGATTCTTCTTGCACACATCCGCCAGATAGTCGATGGCACCCAGCAGGCAGCTGCAGTACTCGCCGTAGATGAGGAATGGCTCACGGAAATCCATGAATACCTGGGCCATCCTCAGTTTGGTGGTGGGCGACAGGGCTTCCCTCAGTCTCTCCAGGAATCTCGTGTGTATGTCGGCCAGCTCCTGGACATGAACACAAATTAAAAGGGGTTTGGGCTGGAAATTGATACCGATCCCTGGGGGATACTCACCCTGATTCGGGGAAAGATTATCCTTAGCTCGTCCTGGTTGAGGTGCCGTTCCAGCGGACCCATAAACTTCAACTTCAGCGCATTGAGAACATCCAGATAGTTGGACTCTGTGTCAATTAGCTCCCGTATCACGTAGTCGCGCTGCTCGAAGCTGGTCGAAGAGGCTGTCTAAATGGCGCACAAAAACAGAGAAATTAGTTCGGCAATGAGCTGGATGGATACAGAGCGACGTCTCATGCACATAGCGTTGCCAAAACAGCAACAGCGTTCTACCTGGCTTCTACTCGTCCTGTGCAGGGCGCACAGGTCTTGGTAGACCTCCTCCTCTTTTGTGTTGGTGTGGTCGTAACCGGTTCCATTGCATGCAATATTGTCGGTGGTACTAAATGAAAGTGACAAAATCAAATAATACCAAATTATATTATAGAAAATTAAGAAAAACATAAACGTAAGTACATTTTGTAACGAAAACATGAGGTATTACATTCGATAATTGAAACGTTTGAGCTCGATAGTTCTAGACCGCGTTCATCAAGCACCAATATTCAACCGATATATTTGTGGTATATTTGCAGTATATTTTTAGGTCAGACCGTATATATAAAGGGGCCTTTTCGTGGCATTTCGCGGCATTTCGTGGAGGCACACTATTTAATATCAAGAAGCGGTGTGTGTGCGCGTCGTGCGCGTGTGAGAAAAGTCGTAAAATCTTGTTGGGTTCTGTGTAAGGAGAAATTAACGAAATGGAGCATCATACATACGCCAAGAAAAGCTCGATAACATGTAAGTTGCACGACGAGCACACGTGTTCGCGTGTTGCCCCCGCGATTCCGATGCAAGCCCTTTTTTGACTGTTTTTTTATCGTGCATTTGTAGGGACCATAGAGCAGATGCGCAGCCTGGTGACAAACCGCATTAATGCAGATCATTTGTTCAAGAAACCATCACTGCGGAGCGATCGGGATTGGAAGTAAGTGTCTTGGTATTTTGCATTGTATTGTGTGTGTTGCCAGGGTGACTTTTTTACGGTGTACGAAATAAGCTGTGTCAGGTGGAAAAAATACTCTCATGTGGTGTGCATGGGGGTGTACGTAATAAGCTGTTTGTAAATCTAGCCCTCACATTGCGTTAAACATTTTGCAGGACTTTTAAGGAAATGGCCAAGATTGGTGATTTTAAGGAGAAAGAATTACGCCAGCAATGGAATGCCCTGGTGCACATCTATCGCAATGAGAAGAACGCCATCAGTACGCCAATCAACAATCAGATCATCGAATCACTCAACCAGAAGTGGGAGTTTTTCGGTGAGATACATCGATTCATGATCAAGAAGAATGACCATCATTCGTATGCGCAGAATGCAGAGAATGATCAGAATGCACACGCAAACGTGACACCAAAACACGTGCCCCCAAATCCCACAAAAACATCGAAAAAGTTGGTGGAAGTAAGCCCAGTTGATTTATGTCCTAATGAAGTGCTACCACTGGAACAGAAACTGAACAGTTCCAAGGGGGACGATGGTTTCATTGGTTTCATAACCCCAACCAAGATTAAGACGGAAGAGGTAAACGATGACGATATTCCGACCCCACCATATCCAGGACGGAATATTGTTCCATTTGTTCTTAATCCTGAGACACCGAAAAATGTGACGCCAAATCAACTAAAGCGTTCCAAGGACGAGGAGGTCGAGAATGGTTTCATAAGCCCAACAAAGATTAAGAAGGAGCGTCGTTCTCCGACTGTACCAATATGGGAGAGAATGCAATTCTCGCCATCTCTGCCCCCAACACCGTCCGGGAACCACGAAAGCAACAACCAAAAAGACAAAAACTCTGCTCAGCCCGAGGCTCGTGAACCCCGCAAGCCTCCAGCTGGAAATAAACTCAGCGAGAAGGAAAAGTACTACAGGTGAGTTCTCTCTCTAGCGTATGCCTGCCTATCAATTGGTTTATAATAATCAATGCCCTCATTCCATTCCACAGAAAACGCCATCTTTACAATCAGCGTATGAAGAAGCATAAGAAGGTACTGGCCCAGGCTTTAACTGTCATTTTGAGGCACTTGGTCAGAAGATTCGATGCTCAGATCGAGATGCCGGATCTAGTAGAGCTATTTGCAACCGATTCGGAGCCATCGCTGACTGACAGCGAGGACGACGCCGCTGGCGACTAGTGAAAGTCTATAAGTAAGAAAAGAGAGGAGCCCAAGGCAGAGCCAAAGAAGCTACCACTGAAACAGGGTCCATGTTTTTGTTATCCCTTGAATTTTTTTTTTTTGTTTTTTGTTAGTTCCTAGCTCTTGCGCCCTGAAAAGGAGTGCATGCAAAAGACTTATAGAAGAAAGGACTTGGTCTCGTAAAAACTTAAATGATACCAAAATTTAAGAGTATTATAAAAAGAAAAAAAATACATATATATGATAGATATGATGTTGATAACGGGTCGGAGATTCGTTAAGAAAAAAACGAAATGAAACACGAAGAATAGATTTAATGCTTACATGAGAGAAGAAACAGAAAAGCTAAAATTTAGGCTAGGAAAGGAAAGAAAAGAATACAAAATAAACAGTTAAGATAACTTTGAAATATCAACCAATTGTTAAACAAACCAAAGGAGATGCTAAATATAAATTGCAGAAGTTATCGTAAACGAACAAAACGTAAAATGGCATTTCAATTGAAATCATCCATGGGGCAGAGGGCAGAGGCATTAATGGGGCCGACGACAAGCACATACATGTGTGGTTTTTTGTACTGCTATTCTAGGGCATTTTTTTTTGCGGCATTCGCTTAGTAAAATAGTAATCATATGCCGATGTTAGGTCCACCCACAATGGTTTGCAAATATCGAGCAAATGTACATTTCGTTTTGGGGTAAAGGTTTGCTGTTGCCCCTATTTATAGGAATGTTTCCAAAAGAGTAAATAATTACCCCCCCAATCAATTCTACATAATGTAGAGCAATAATCTGTTGTTTTGGACACAATGCAAATCCAATAACAATCAGGCAGCGGCGGCGGCGGACACAGATGAAAGATAGGGCGACAGCCTTATCGGCAAAGGGAATCACAGGCAGGTGGTGTACCCATAACCTTGTGTCTATGTCGGATCGATACACATCCATAGTCCACAACTGAACGATGACTAGGCAGAACAAATGTTAGCAATATGTTGGATGGATATACATATGCCTTCAAATGGTGTCAAATGGGTATCGTTTTAGGGATATCTTGCCTTATAATGATAAATATGGTAACGGATAGATATAGAAACAGAATAACTGAAGCAAAATAAACGAAAAGTTATTTGATGGGTATGATGTGTTAATGGTTTTCTTAAGACTAAACAGATATTCAGAAGATTTCAGTACAGGCAGTGGAAGGGTAGAGCTGGTGGTTGAAGGATGAGGGTTAAGGATGAGGGTGAGGACTTTACAGAGACTACAGTGAAATAGTTGGATAGACGGCACACCTCTGGTTTCGGCTTCGTTTGGAAGGTGACATAGCACAGATCTTCGTAGACCTTCTCATCGTCCTCGCTGTAGATGTACGAGTACTCATGCTCCGAGGAGCTGGTCGACGGACATGACCGATAATTGTAGACAGCGGCAGCGGCCTTCTGCAGCCACTGGCTCTCGTTGATGAACAGCGACGAGTTGGAGGAATGCAACAGCGACAAGGTCGATGCGCAAAACGATGCATTCGATGCAAATGCCTCGGCAGCAGCCTCCGAGGTGCTTGGCTTCGGTGCCTCCCTCAGCAGGGCAGCAGTGGTGCGTGTGGGCGCCAGGGTTTCTGGCGGTGAGGCGACTACGGCCAGAGGTACGCCTTCGAGCGAGGCAGTGTCGTCCAGCGAGAGGTCAAAGGAGAGGGTTTTCATGGAACCATTGCCACCGCCATCGCCACTGCCACTGCCGCCGCTGCCGCCACTGCCCGAGTCATTGTCCATGGTCCCGTCGCCGATGTCGTCCATGTCATCAATATCGTTGTCATCGATGCCATTCTCAATGGTTATGTCGCTGTTCTCATCCTCCACAGACACGGACCCAGAGCCGCTCTTCAAACTCCGTTCGTAGAATCCTTCCCTGGCGACGGCGGCCGCGGAAGATGCAGGCGCGACGGCGGCATCGATGCTGTTTGTTTTTCGCATTTCACTGCCGTCGGGAATGCAGTTTTGTTTTTGGGGAAAAGCAATGCACACACACACACACAATCACACAAGTTAAAGCATGCATACAATGATTGGTTAGGCAGTGTGTTAGAAGGAGAGAGAGAGAGAGCGAGAGTCACGGAAATGAAAGAGACAGAGAGTGTGCGAGAAAGAGAGAGAGAGAGAGAGAGAGAGAGCGTGTTAGATAAAAGCAACGGGACAATGGGATTGTTTTGGATTTTATTCAAGTTTTTCTTTCGTTTTCGTTTTTGCTTTTGTTTTTGATAAACAGCCAGAGCGAGAGAGAGAGACACACACACACAAGGGCTTAGGCGATCTGTACGTGGACGCATAATGGTAGAGAGATTGTGTGGGGAAGGGGGAGCGGAAATGCAAAATACATTGCATATCCGTTATGCTGCAGAGAGACGGGGGAGGTGCACATCTATGAGAGACAAAACAAAACTTACGTGGAGTGCAGATCCTTATAGATGGCCTCATCCGAATGGGAGCGTTCGCTGGGCGATAGCAAAAGGTTGAAACCGCTGCAAAAGAAGATCCAGTCAGAATCGCGATTGGGGGGAGATGGTGTGAAACAAGCATAACCAGGGATGGGGAAACTGCTTCAAATAGCATTAGGCAGAACAAGCAGTTCAAGCAGTTTGACCCCAACTCTGGCTCTGGCGCTGGTGATGGTGCTGCTGCTACTGCTACTGCACTCTTCACACACTCACACTAGATCCGGATGGAGCTGCTGCACCTTGCGACACTGCGACAGCTTTGAGAGAGTGATCAGCACCCGATGGAAGTTGGTCAGATCGTAGAGCATCGTGGGCTCAAACAAATCCGCATCGCGTATACCAAAATTATTGTGACAGACATCCAGGAAGAGCTTGATGTTCTTGCTGCACAGAAACTGGAGAAGGAAAAACCACGATGATGATGATGATGGTGCTGGTGATAGAGGAGGATCGTAAGGGTTGCATGGTGTCCCACCTGGGCCATTTGTGGCTTGCGGTTGAATTCCCGCGGATCCATGCTGCTCGGATCCAAATGGATTACCAAATTGCACAACAGGACGCCATCCCGCAGCGTCATCGCTAGTATACGGATTTCGGCGTCGGGCAGGGCGGCCTTGTGGTCGGGCGGTATTATTTTGCATCTTGTTAGCCAGGCGACGCATTCGCGCCATAGATCTGCATTGACAGCGGGGATACCGCCGCCAAGAGAGTTGCCAAAGCTGCTGGTGCTGCTGCTGTTGTTGTTGTTGGATGCCATTTGCAATATTGGGGGCGAACGATTTGTGGGCGCAGGCAGGCGGAGATTGGGTGGGAGTTGACCTCGGACTTGGGCGTATGTGCGTTGGTGTTGCTTTTGCTGCTGTTGCTGGGGGAGCCTCGATTGCGGGAGTCGCAATGGCAGGCGCGCGCATAAATTTCGTTGCGTTAATAAAAACAATTGGGGCTCATCCGTGAGCCGTGGTTTTTCTTGGACAGATTACAAATTACACTGATGCAGCAGCGAAGCTGCATAAACTACATTTAAAACACAAGACGGGCAGATAGATAGATAACAAGCGCGTAATCTATGGACTGGCACAGATTTTCCTTCACTGCATTTTCTTTCTATTTTCTATTTTGTCTGCTATCGATACGCACACATCGATATAAACTGCAGGAAAAATATCGATATAAACAATGAAGTTATCGATGCAGTTATTGATGAAATAATTAAGTTATCGATTTTGGCACCTCAAGGAAGGTTTATACAATTTCCCGCTGGGAAATTCTGGGGAAGTGAAGACTTTGGAATTTCCCTTTGCTGTTTTTGCGTGTTGACCATACTTTTCATTCGTTGCACCCAAAAAAAACCAAAAAGAGAGGAAATTACTTTATTTCGCCCATTGTTGCGTGTAAGTATCGAAACATCGATATATTTTTTAATTGGCGGTAATTTTGAAGTAATATTGATGAAATTGCTGAAATATACCAATTTTTTAACTTGCAACTTTGCTTGAGATTTAAATGGCTTTGAGAAACTAAAAGAACGAGGGGGAACGTTGTATGTGAGCTTGTTGTAATTTATTACATATTCGCATAAAGGAAACATTTAATTTTAGCCAAAAAAAAATAAATTAAGTCGAAACCTTTTCGGAGATTTTTATCTATTAGATGTTTCCATATTTGTGTACATACATTTTTTACATCTGCCATTTCTACATGTTTTTATCTACTTCCTACATATACATACACGGCTGTGTGCGAGAGAGAGAGGGAATCAGTCTGCGCTTGGGAGGCCACTGAAATTTAATTTGTTCCTTCTGACTATATTTATGATCCGATCTGATCCAAATTCAATACTCTGATAGATATAGTCATTTTCTATGATTCTGAGTTTTTGGTTTTCCCGTATCTTCAAAATTGTAGATTTTCATCTTTTGTGGGGGCGGAAGGGGGCGTGGTCAAATTTTAAAACAAACTCGTCTCGGTTTGATATCACAGGAGCTTGGATAGAAAGTTTGGTGGTTCTAGCTCTTATAGTCTCTGAGAACTAGGCGTCAAAAAATTCGATCAGGCATAGCGCCCACCCCGGTGTGTGAGAGAGAGCGAGAGGGAACGATGCATTTCGAAATGGTTTTCTTCATTGTGGCTATATTTATCATCTGATCTGATCCAGATTCAACAATCTGATAGATTTGCTCATTCTCTACGATTCTGCGTTTTTAGTTTTCTCGTATCTTTAAAATTGTGCATGCCACAGATTTTCGTCCTTGGAGTGGGCGGAAGGGGGCGGGGCGAAATTTTGAAATGCACTTGTAACAGTGCGATAGGACAGGAGTCTGGATACAAAATTGTGTTCCTCTAGCTTTTATGGTCTTTTAGCTATAGGCGCTAATGAAGACGGACAGACGGACGGACAGACAGACATAGCTATATCGACTCGGCTATTGATGCTGATCAAGAATATATATACTTTATGGGGTCGGAAACGCTTCCTTCTGGGTGTTACACACATTAATTTTTTGCACAAATCTAATATACCCCTTTACTCTTCGAGTACCGGGTATAATTATACTAAAAGTTTATATATAATGCTACAACTTGCTGTTCCTACCCTACGCTAGACTAAATAATTTTAACCTTTAAATTAATAAATTTTCTACAAGAAGGGCTACATTTTAAGGACTCTCTTGTACAGGATTGTGTACAAAATAAGTTTAAATAAGGAAGGTCGGCAAAAATGTGCCTTTTTGGCAACTACACATTTGCTGCATATCAGCAACATATTTACGAGTATACCCTATTTCTGAATTAATACTGTTTTAAAATACTGTTTTCAATGATGCGCCGTAAGCAAACGTAACCGTGGACATTTGGATACCCTTTTTCGTTTAATTTATTTTGAAATTCTGTTTTCCGAGCTGCTTTGAAATGTAATTAATAATGTCTTATTCACAGATTGATATTTTTTACCTATTAAAGCATTTGATTTATGTTCTATTAACATATCTTGAATCCGATACATAGTTTTAGTATCAGTAAGAAGACTATAAAATGAAAAATTGCGTTGAGATAGCTTTAAAAATAGTTTCTGCATTAATTGGGGCCTGGAATGACAAACGTATCCTTAATTCTATAGCATCCTTTTCCCTAGGGTATGCCAAATGTTGCTCCTTCCGTGCCCATGTTGAGGGACAATGTCGCTCATTTCACGACACATGTACCCATACAAATTATTGTTGCAAACGGTTAAAAACGTAAGAAAACCTAAGTGATCAGCAACAAATGTACTTAAATTAAATTTCATACAAGTCAGCTTCTCTGTACTTCGTATTGGGCGTAGCTTGGGCATGCGGGCGGGCACCTTAACGACCCTCACCTGGTGGCAAAGGGCTCGCGGTAGATTTTTTAATGATAATTAAATAATTTAATAGCTCTCTGTAGTTTGCATCATGCAGTATTGAGTTAACAGAGTAAAGTTAGTAAATGTTAGTAAGGTGCGCAAAAGCTGACCTGTATGAAATTCAAATTTAGTACATTTTAGTAATGTTATATTTAAACTTTTTATTATAATTCTTTAAGTTTCTCAGTTGCTAGTTAAAATATTGGTATATTTCAGCAATTTCATCAATGTAACTCAAAATTACCGCCAAATTACAAAAAAATATCGAAGAAATACTTCACGCAAAAACGAGCGAAAGAATGTGGCTGATCACATGCTATGTTAGGCAGATGGGGTGGATTTTACCTTACAGGCGTTGAATTTTCTGGGGCGATTTGCCTGCTGTCCATACCCGCTTTTTTCTTCACTCGCCCAGCAATTTCCCAGCGGGAAATTATATAAACTTCCTCTCACGGGTAGATATTTCCCAGCGCGTGGATTTGAATGCACGAGAAAATGGCAAATATAATAGATATGAGTTGCTAAAATCAAAGTACAGTTTCATCGGGTGATTAGTTGTTCGATGTTATTATCTTTTTACCTTAATTTATGATTTTCCTTCTAGTGGTCCACTAGCCCCCAATTATAGTAGACAAACATAGGTCCTGGTCTGGCGCACCTCTTGGGTGGTGTGGTGTGCATAATTGAAATGTTTTTGAACAAATTTTGTACATGCCGTTAGAACCAAAACAAAAACATCTCCCTCTTTGTCGACGATTATATCAAAGATCGTTATTTTTAGAAATGGGGGCCCTTTGGAGGCATTGCAGGAGTACCCCTACTGGCTGCAAAAATATCGCACCGATACTATCGTTTCGCCCATACCGATATATGGCGTTGATATCAACAATCCTAGCGGCGGCTCCAATAAAAAAAAAAAAAATGAAGTGAAATTAAAAAAGCAATATAAAATATAACTTGTGCCTCTTATTTATACCGGCAACGTGCTATTCGGTGAACAGGCGAAACAGCCATTGCCGCCGCACCATCCGCTGAGCCCTGCGATGGCCTCCCTACATTCCAGTTGGCGTTTTGGCAAAAGAAGCAAATTACAATTACGCATTAAAGGTAATGTAACTAATGTTAATTAACATTAAGCATAGTCCAAGCATAGGCACGGCACGGCCAATGGAAATAACATGCCATAACATTTAGATATCAATTGCGATTGCTGCGCGTTAAAGTTGAATCAAGCGGAGGAAGGCAGGCAGCAGCAGCAGCTGTTGCTATTGTTGTTCCCTTGGTGATTTGTTGCTGGTTTGATTGTCGCCCAGGGCTTATTCAATAAATTGTGGATGCATCCCCATCTCCGCCTGAGTGCAGCCAGTCCCTCTAACATTTGTTTGCATTGATGTTAAGTCAGCAACCTTCTGTCTATAACATACAGTGGTCTGTGTACAACCTCCTAGCCCCCACACACACCCCGTTACCCCAGGCAATGTTAATGTTAAGTCAATTGCGCATAACGGTAACCATATTTCAACAGAACTGAAAAGAGCAGCATTCTTCTTATTAACAGCAGCACAGCACAGAGCACAGCAGTCTCTTTCTTTCACATTCTTCCAGAAATGGAATGGTTACCCGTTACCCTTCTTATTTGTGTAAGGTGCATATGTATGTACATGTTTGCACATATACATAGTAGTATATTTATGTATTTTTATTTTGGTTATTGTTAATGTTGTTGTTGCTGCCATTTGACCAAATTCTTTTGCTACATGTTGGCCGTCTATTAATAGAGACGGTCGCCAGCAGCAGCAGCATAGAGAGAGAGCCATACAAACGATGACGCAGCACCAGCAGCGGCCGCAGCGCAGCAACAGCAGCAGCGGAACGCATTAAATGCTCGGTTTCTTCCATTCATCAGCGCCATGGCTGTCCCCTGTCCCCTGCCCCCCTCTGTAATCCCGTCTCTCTCTCTTTCTCCCTCTCACCATATCCATCATACAAGTACAGTTAGCTGTAACGACAACGAAGGCTAGAGTTTCTGGGGTGCCGAAGCTTTTGATACCCTGGCAGATCGATCATTTTGCTATGGGAGCTGAATGAAAGGCAGACATTTACTATTCTTAATTTTATTAAGAATTTAATTGAAATTAAGGCTAATAATGATATAGCATATCATAGCTAGCTAGCTTTTGGCAGTAAAGTCTACCATGACTCTATAAGATTTATGGTATTCAAATCAAATGACCGCTTTTACAGCAGAAATTTATACCAACATCTACTGGGAATGCTAATGCTGATCAGGAATATAAATACTTGAAGGGTTCGCACAAATGTACATACATATATGTATGCCTTGCATACTAAACGTACATATGTCTTGCATACTCTCTGAATGAAGGGTATACGAACAGCACCAGCAGCGAAACTGTGCTATGACGCTGCCTCGGCTGTCATTTCACGTGCACAGCGGCGCAGCAGCCAGCGTCGCGTCGCTGTTGACGCCGAAGCAGAGCTGATTAGTTTCGCTCGTGGATCAATTTCACTCGTCGATCTTCTTCGCTTTCCAATGCATTTCATGTGTTCGTGTTCGTGTTTGTGTGTGCGTGTGTGTGCTCGTTTCACACATAAACAGAGAGAGAAAGAGAGGCGGATATGTGTGTGTTTGTAAGGGAAGAGAGAGAGAGAGAGGAATTAAATTTAAAAAAATTTTTAAAAAATGTAAATTTTTAATGTTTAAACTTTAACTATTATTCTTGTTGCAGTTTCCCAAGATCCGGAGGATTTCTATCGACTGGATCCCACACGATCGGCGGCGGAGAATGCATTTGATATCTACTCGATGCTCTGCCGGGAGGAGACCCGTGACACCAAGCGCCTGTTCCTGCTCAATGCCTTGGCCTCGCTCTGTCTGGCCGCCCGCAAGGGATCGCACCACAGCAATCTGCGCTTCAGCACAGAGGAGCTGCTCTTCTGGTAATACAGTCGCTAGCTACCCCAAGGGAATCTGTATCTAATCCTGAGTCCTGATCTCTTTTCCTTCCTTAGCCTGAGTGCTTCGCTGGTGCACACGTTTACCCAAGTGAGGGCGGCGGCACTGCGCACCATCCGGTATGCTTTAAGCACGCCTAAGGACATTAAGGCCTTCAACTCCCTCCAGCTGCAGCATCTGTTGTGTCGCTCCATTGACCTGATGCTGAAGAACGACGATGAGCGAGTGCAGGCCCTCAAGCTGGTGCGAAAAATGCTGGCCATTGCCCCCGAGGACATCAGTCCGGTGGTGGTGCGATGCCTCGTCTCGTTGGCGGACAGTGGCATCGAGGAGAACGACAATCTGCTGCGTGCCTGTCTGGCCACACTGGCCGAAATCGCTGTCCTCAATCCCGCCCTGCTCATTGTCTGCGGTGGCGTCACCTCCATCACCCGCAATGTGCTCGAGTGCCACAATCCCCGCATCGCAGAGAGCCTCTGCGGCGTTCTGCTCTACCTGCTCGAGTGGCCGCAAACGCGAAACATGTGCGGAGTGCGTCTGGATTGCCTGGCAGCCCCATACTGTGACTTCACCTACAGACTGGGCATCATGGACAAGAACAAGTGAGTGAAAGCATCTCTCCAAAGTTTTCGCATCATTCAAATTCTGTTTCTTTTTCTTTCAGAGACGCACGCGAACTGCGTTACACGAGCTGTCGGCTGGCATTGCTCTCCGTTTTGCGCAGCTGGACGGGCACCCTCGAATTCTGTGATCCAAGCAAACCCTCAGGCCTGAAAGCAATAGTGGACGCCTTATATTTAAATCAAGTTGAAGTCAGAGTGAGTGTTCCTTCCTCCTGTTTGTCGGTTCCTCTCTAATGTTGAAATCTTCTCCTCCCATATGCAGAAAGCAATATTGGATTTGCTGTACGAGCTGCTGTCGCTGCCGCAGCCCGCCTGGACGGATGACTATGCGGTGGCACTGCAGGCAGTGGATCCCTCGGACTTTCAGGATTCTTGGCTGCTAAGCAATGGCTTCGTTTCCGCCGAGGGACGTTCGATTTTGCCCAGTCTGGCTGCCCGGGCACCGAATGTCGTCGAACAGCATTTGGCCCTGCTGTTGTACTGCTTCCTGGAGACGGGTCTGCTGAATGCTCTCGTTGAGGTGGCCGTTGGCAGCGATCAGTTCGTTTCGGTGCGGGCCACCGTCCTCATTGGCAAGATCCTACAGCTAATGCACACACATCTGCCACCAGACATTTGCTGCACCAGTCCGGCCCTGCCCACGCTCATTGGCCATGCCACGCAGGGGAATCAACAGGCCAATGCCGCGGTGGCTGCGCTGCAGAACTACCAGAAGATGCTGCGCCAGAGGCCGGCATCGTGCAGTCTATTTCTGGACAGTATTATCCAAGGAGGAGCCCTCATCCAGACGCGACTCTTTCGACGCCACCTCAACGTGCAGGAGCATCAGGGTCCCGCCCTACAGCTACAGGATACGGCTGCGGCGGCGGGCTCCTCAGTGCCGCTATCGGGACAGTTTCATGCCACCTTGGATCGGCAGCGTCTCGATTCGGTATCCTCCAGCGATGAGTCACAATCGCAATCCTCCTCGAATTCCTTACGTTCCAGCTTTCGATTGAAACGGAAATTCATGCCGCAGGCCCTGTTTGATAATTTTCGAGCCTTAAATCGCCTGCTCACCGGCTCCCGTGTCCTAACCCAAACGGATGCGAATCTATGGGATTGGGATGTCATCACCACGATCCTCAGAGTAAATAAATAATTAAATCAATGATTTGTACACACTTTTACACAATTTTCTTTGCTATTTTATCCAGTCAAATTGTACACGAAAGCTGGACTTTACGCTGGGAAAATTCCTCAAGCGATTGGTGGACTTTTACAAGCCAAGCAATAATCGATTTTCGCATCAGGATCTGGTGCCAGGGCACAGCATGCCAGCGTTTGTCAGCGCCGGGCTGGATTTGATAGATGTCCTGGTAGGCAGCAGACAGGTGAGTGTCTTCCCCGGCCCCATTTGTGCACTCTCTCTATTTATGAACTCTCTTTTTCTTTGTTTTTTAGCTGGAATGCATGCGTTATATAACCGATTACTTTTCGGACATTAGCCAGCATTTGCTGGCTGTGACCACGTCGAATCGGGCACACGATTGCCTGTTTAGTCCCCAGCACATGAACAATACCATGTGCCAGCAGTATTTCCTTTACATTGGACGGATGTGCCGCACACGGAAGGGCATTGAAGTGCTCAAGAATACAACTGTCTTTGAATAGTGAGTAAATCCTTGTAATATCCTTGGGATCCTTGTAATCCTTATAATAACAAGAATAGAGTAGTCTCTGCTGCTCCTTCGTCCCGTTTCGTTTCTTGTTGCCACCTGCTTCGGCGACTTGTGATATTTTCAAACACTGCAGTAAATACTCATCCCCTCATCCGTATCCTCTGGTATCCTCTGCTTTTCCAGCCTGATCACGTTGGTGCGAGTCACGGATCATGTGTGCTACGTGAAGCTGATTGTCTCCGGCCTCAATTACAGCTTCGAGAAGCTCCCCAGGCAGGTGCTGGAGAAGGCGTTGACCTCTGCCAAGACGCGCAGCGGGCGATTGTATGCCACACAGTTTATGGCCGTGTTGCTGCGCGCCCGCCTGCCGCACTTTGAGGTCTGGGGCATACCACTGATCATACTCCAAACGAAGGATGCGGACCGCAGTGTGGTGCTGGCGGCCATTGAGGTGCTGGAGGAGGCCTGCCATGACAAGTACTATCTGGAGGAGATTGTCAGCCTATGGCCGAATCTGACGCTACGCGGGGACGTGGGTCGCCTGCTGATGTCCCGCTACTACTCGCTGTCGCGCGGCCTCAACAGCAGCGTGGCCCGCATCGAGGATGAGATCAAGTACTGGCGGAATGGTTACAACAAGCGCTACGTGCTGCTCGTCGAGGCCGACACCCACTCGAGCCTCACGCTGCACATACGCAACGAGGATGGCTACTATTCGCGACGCAACTGCAACCAGCGGCCCCAGACAGTGCCCCCGAACATTGCCCCCCATCTGTACGGACAGATGGTGCAGACCGCCCAGGGCATGACGGCGTTGAGTAAATTCGGGGATCTTCCGCAGCTGCTGGACCTCCTGACACGCGCCAAGTGCACGGACGATGCCGAGTGTCTGGAACTAAAGGCGGCCGTCTGGGCCCTGTCCCATGCCTCCACCCATGCCAATGGAATTGAATATTTTGTGGAGCAAAATGCTAGGTAAGTGGAATCTCTGTCTCCGTCTCCGTCTCTGCCCCCCAGTGGACCAAAAAAGAAAAAACCATTGTAAAATGAAACTAACTTGAAATGTTTGTTAAAGAACTTGGTGACTGAGTGGTTTATTTTCTTATCGTTTTCGGAAGTTTTATCGTTTTTTGATCGTTTTCAAGAGTTTTTGGGTTTCGCGAGACTCTCGTTTTGGTGCAGTGGGTGTCTCTGTGGTATTCGGCGAAGGATCTCATCTCTCAATACTAAAGAATTCTTTCATTTTACAGGCTGTATGAGAAGCTGATTGTTTTGGTGACCAAATGCGAGGTGTATTCTGTGAGGGCCACCTGTTTCAGTGCCTTGGGCCTTATAGCAGGCACCCAAGCGGGCGCCAATATACTCTTTAAGCTGAGTAAGTGTTGGAGCTTCTTTGGAATTGGATCCGCAGTCTTTCATTGATTCCCTTGCAGATTGGTTGAGCGTGCGGCATGATAGAAACACCATGTGGCCAGTGCATCAGCCCGAGGATTGGATGTCGAATCAGTACACACCGGTGCGGCATTACTACGAGGATGCGCCGCCCTATAACTTAACCATGCTGGAGGATCAGATCGATGGCTCCTATTACACGGGCTCCTACTACTGGAATCTGCTCATCGATCAGGCGGAGCCAATGGGCGTCGGGACGGGGACAGGCACTGCTGTTGGAGGGGGAATTCAGGATCCAAATTCAACGGCCACGACCACCACAATGGATGATGGTCATGCGCTGGCCCTTCATGTGAATCGAACTCTCTCTGGCCCGGGGTCAGCCGCCAAATCGAAGACCCTGCCGGAGGGCAGTAACCTGCGTCAGGGTAAGCATCAGCGCTCGCTCTCCGAGTCGAAGACTACAGATGTGATTAGCCTGCTGGGCGGAGGTGGAGGAGGAGGCACTGGCGGTGGTCTATATCCCATGCCCTACCAGCATCAGCACCAGCAGCAGCACCGCATACGGTATAACTCCTGCACGGACTCGAACACCTCGGGCGTGAGCAGCTGTGAATCGGTTACGGGACGAACGGCCGCAGCTGCCGCCGCTGCAGCGGCCAATATGAGCGAATTGCAGCAATTCCCGCTGAGCCCCATTCCGAGCATGTCCAATCTGCTGGAGAGCGAAGAGCTGATGCGGCGTCATACGCTAGCCACCAGCCAGACCGGGATGGGGAACACCACCCTCAGTCCGATGGCCATGAAGGGTTACGCGCAGCTAAGGGTTCTGCGCGCCCACAGCCGTCCCGTCCTGGAGTCCGCAGCTGAATTGCACGACTTTGTACACAAGCAGGACTGGAGTTATCCAAAGCCCAGGTTGAGCAAGGTGCGGCGACGCATTTCTACGGGGGAACTGAACGTTCTGCTGCCCACGCTGAATGCCCCCAAATTTCTGCCGCAGAATGATATGCAGGGGCCATGCTACGCCGGCATTTGTCTGCCCAAGAATGTGCTGGATTTGTTCCCCACGCGCAATCTTAGTAGAACGTATGTGTCGCGTGACATACAGGACCAGGACCTCATGGGCATCAATCTGTTGCTGAGCCAGCGGCTGCAGTTCCTTAACGATTCGCTGAACAATGAGGGTGGCGACGAGTCCTCGGTGATATCATCGCTCTCGGACGTTTCCTCGGCGAGCCGCCGCCAGCCCCGGCAGTGGCAGCAAGGCTCCAAGCATGCGCGCAGCCAGTGCCTGCATTGTTCCCGGTCTCCGCGCCAGCAGCGTCAGGATAGTGTTGGTAGCCAGAGCAACGGCGCGGGTGCCGCTGGTGCAGGTGCGACCCTTGCCCCCTGTGAGCTGTACAGCAGTGCAGCAGCGGCCTTGGTGGCGGCTGGCATCCAGGCCGGACCAGTGCTGGCCAAAAAGAGCAGCAGCGGCGGTGGCTCCGGCTCTGGCAGAGTGCCGCTAGGCACAGACATAAGTTTCCATTCGCCGGAGAGCATGCTGAGCGAGGATAGCCTGCCGGACAGGCTGACGGCCTCCATTCTGTACAATGTACAGCGTCTGGCCAATCCGGTCAGTGCCAAACAATCGAAGATGGCCCTGCTGGAGCTCAAGCAGAAGCATCCGCATGCCTTTCAGGTAAAGTTTTGGATAAGCAACAGCTTATGAAACACGTAAAACTAAATCTTTGTCTTTTCATAAATTTCAGGACATTTGTCTGTACTCAGAGTCCTGCAAGACGCTGGGCAGGAGCAGCTATCGAATGAGTGCTCGCCGTTTCCTGCAGGAGCTCTTCCTGGACCTCAACTTTGATGCCTTTTATGTGGAGCCGCAGCTGATTATTGGCACCCGCAAAATGCCCGCCGAGGAGAAGGCTGAGCCCACGCCACCATCGGCCATGCTGCTGGCCCACAAGACACAAATGAAGTCCAAGCCGGCTGCCCAGCTGGCCAGCGTTTACGAAACTAGCTGGGAGAATCTGCTGATGGATCAGTCGCCGCGTATGATGGTCCCCAAGTCGCCCAGTGCCAATGCCAATGCCCAGCAAGCGACCAACAATCCCCCCCACAATCCGCTGCACATAGGGGACGATACCGAGGACACTTTGGGGGATAGCGAAGATGAGGAGGAGGAAGACGAAGAAGATGATCCTGGAGAGGATGTCTGCGATGGTAGTGGTGCTGGGACCCAGGCCAGCTCCGTGACCACCGCTCACACAGCTCTGCCCTGCCATGGGAACAGCAATCGAAGTAGCATCTGCACGATCAGCCAGCAGCCGGTGCTGCAGCCGCCTCCAGCCCCTGGTGGAGGAGGTACAGGCACTGCTGGAACGAATATAAAGAACGACAATCGGCAGTATACCCGCGGACGCTTCTACACGCTAGAGCTGGACCTCAGCTGCACCAAGAACAAGTTTCCCATCAAGGATCGTAGCCAGACAACGCCCCCCAAGACCTCGCCCACGCCAGTGCCCCAGCTGAAGCGTCAGATGAGTGCAGATGCAGATGCGGATGCTGATACGGATGCTGACATTGTGTCGCCCGTTTTGGTGGCCCCAGGGTCCTCCTCCTCCACACTGGACTACTCCACGGTGACCAAGAGCCTGGCGGCATCCATGACAAAGCCCGTGGGCAGCCTGTACTGCGAGAAGCGGCTACAGAGCTCCAAATCGGAAGCGGTGCTTGATGCCAGAGCTGGAGCTGCATCCGGAACGGGTGAAGGGGAGTCGGCGGCTGGCGGCAGCAGCAATGGCAGCGTCAAGTGGCCATCCAAGCGGGCCACATCATAGAGAGAGGAAGCAGCCAAAATAAGAGACTCAAACGCAATCGCAGACGACGCAATATGGATGTTTGTAATATATCAAATCAAAGAGGAAATTGTAGGCATAGGAATAGGCAATAAGCATAAAGCATAGGGCACACTCCTAACGTAGCATCGTAAGCTCTATTTTCTTGTAGTTTTAGTTACTGTAATAATTCAGATTTACAATCTATGATTTACGATTACTATTTTGCATATAGGGTATGATATTTCTAATGAAATTCTTTTTGATCTTAAGCAGACAGACAGACAAACACACACGGACAAAATCCCAAAAAATATCGTATAATTTTCTAAACAACAAACATTATTATATACATATGTAGGAATCGCAACAAAAAATGCAAGAAACTCGATGAATACCTAAAAGCAACCACAAAAAAAAAAAAAAAAAACCTACCACAAACCACCGCAATTTAATTAATCAATTGTACTTAAACACCAACAAAAAATAGGAGGGAAAAAAAAAAAAAAAAAATGGAAAGTCTAGCGAGGAGTGGATCGATATCGATCCGATCCGATTACGCACCATAAACCAGAGGAACCCTTAAACCCCAAGAGAAATTATCATACAACTTAACGAACACGTGAATCGTTCACAAAACAATTAAAACCAAATTAAAAAATTATTACATTTCAAAAACAAATACAAAAACAATTGGTTTTTACATTTTTCATATGATGTAATGATATCCATGCATCTAGATCGATTAAGGAGATTAATTAGACAGAAATAAATACGTATATCATCTGGGGGCACGTCCTTCTTCCCACATGGTGCATGCCGTGTGCATGACCCCTCACATTGAGGCTCGACTAGAGTTTCACTGCTAAGGGTTTTTGTTGTTAGATTACTCCCAAATCCACGCAGATCTTGGTGGATAAAGGAGCTTAGATAGATATGAAATACATAAATTGGTTATCGAGAAGTCGGCATAGGTGGGACTCGGCTTTAGAGAAGCACAGAAGGAAATTAAGTAGAGTTGACTTTTTAGAGGCTAGAATATAAAATAAATAGTATAGATACACACGTTTATAGGATGTTTAACTTGGATGATATCGATGATTATAATTATAGGACACATACATATGTATATGTATATAGATCTCATACGAAACAAATGAAAACTATGGCGGGTTTTCAACCCAAGCCACCATCTTGCTTGTTGTAATGACGAGCCAAATCTCTCCCGATGCTCTGCTTCATGATGCAATTAAGTATGTTATGCAATTAATTGCAACATGTTCTGATTTATGAATATGAATGTAGCAGCTTACTCTCTCATTCACTTGGTTAGACTGTACTTTTTCACTTGTTCGTTTTAGATATGGTGTTCTTTGATGATATTTAAAAGCAGGAAAGTTAATGCTGTGGCCTTCTTCGAGATACAACAAATCACCAGCTTAGCTCTGAAAATTCCTTATAGGTTCCTATTACCATCTATAAAATGGATTTGAAATTATAGATGGCCTTTCACTAGAGCCTTTTGGCAAATAACACTGGTCGACACGACATTTCCACTGTGGCCAAAAATGACTTTTTCTGATAGATTTGGGAAATTAACAATTTGTTAGCAGTTATGGTCTAATTTTGTTTAAAGAATTGTTTTTAAATCTGGTATTTTTTTCAGAGGTTGTGCTTCTTTTTTCACTTAACTTAAACATCTTACATCTGGCTGTATTGAACTTTGCAGTTCTGAATAGCTGATAAATGAAGCTATAAATCGACTCCAAACACTTCGTAGCTGCAGCTAACTGTGTGGAAGTTTTCAAATTCAAATTTCACCCTTTTTCCGGTATTTTTTTTCCCGAAATTTTGACTTTAAAAACTTAGAAAAGTTGACAAAAATTTAACAGCAAAATTCGGCATACGAAGGTTTGGTCAAACGGCTGCAACTTATACGTTTATCCATCGATTCTTACAAATAATACCTTAAACAACGCCTAATAAATGTACCTATCTAAAAATACAGGCCAAGAAATATTTTTTTTACTTTTCCTGAGTTCTTAAAGTTACAATTTCCGAAAAAAATACCGCAAAAAATGATCAAATTTGAATTTGAATGCCTAATAACTTCTAGGCGGTAAGCTGCCGCTACAAAAAGTTTGGGTCTGATTTGTAGCTGCATTTGTAAGCTTTTCAGAATTGCAAAGTTCAATACAACCAGATGTAAGATGAAAAAAAAAGCTTTACCTCAGAAAAAAAATACCAGATTTAAAAAAAATAAAATTAAAAAGTTAAAAAAATTAAAAGAACGAAACCATAAAAAAAAGTTATTTTTGGCCACAGCGGGCAAAAGAGTTCAATTTTGTCGAGTAGTATAGTCAACAATTTGTTGGTATTCAGAGTAAACTTCCCGTTGGATGGCGAATC
This sequence comes from Drosophila helvetica, assembly GCA_963969585.1. NCBI lineage: Eukaryota > Metazoa > Arthropoda > Insecta > Diptera > Drosophilidae > Drosophila > Drosophila helvetica. The sequence goes on along the minus strand of OZ018401.1, from coordinate 17,778,284 downwards.
AAACTAGGGAAGAAGAAGAGAATTTGTTTGCAAAAATAAAGACTAAAAATTGACATAATTACTAAAATGGATTGGGAACGCAGAGTGCGTGGCGAACAGATTGGAAAACTCGGAGATACTTCTGAAAATAAAGCAGATCACTACCATCGCGGAAAGACACGAGATGAGACGGAGCTATCTTTAATAAGCGGCAAGGGCCGCGGCTCTACTTTATACCCGGCACTCAGTCAGTGTATATTTGGGCTTATTTACGTAATATCTACAATATATTTTATATGTCGTTTGGTATCGCTGTTCGCAATTTTCGTAAAAAAGGATCGAACCCTTTGGGAGATACATACATTTGGTAGATTTTATCTGTTTCCATTTAACTCAACATTTTTTTTCTATTCTCACCCGAACCCCAGCCGTTTTATTTCGCTTCCTTCCTCCAGATCACGCACACTGCTCGATGTAGAGTAGAGTGGGTGAGAGAGAGGAAATGTAGCTGCTGCAATTTCATTTGTTCTGGCCATGACACTTTTTGAAGACGTTTTCCCACAATAAGTTATTACTTATTTTACATATACGGGATATGCTAATTTTGTATAATATACACTACAAGAATATAATGAGCCAATGTATATATGTAAAAATACATAATGTATTTTATACATAACTTCATATTGTCTGTAGGGTATTCTGCGTCACATCAATAAGCAGCACTCACCGAGCGAGGCAGTCTTTTGCATTTGTATGCGTGCATGTACATACATATGTGAAGACCGTTTAAGCTGAGCCTTTAATTTGTTTGCTCTTTTGCGGACCTTAATGTGCGAGCGCTCAGTCGGATCGTTATTTAAGAGTTGTTATTGAACGAACATAACACGAACAGCTCAACGGAGAACAGTCAACCGAAAACCAAAACGAAGAGAAACCAAGTGTTCTGCCCGTAGCGAGAGCGAGCATGCATGGTTTTTTCGGCTATGTTTGTGAGCAGGCCGCAAAGGGAAAAGCGGTCAACTGTTATTTGCGAGCTATGGTTCTGGCTATAATAATGATCCGATCTTAATCAAATTTTCTTTGATTCTGTGTTTTCGGTTTTCTACTATCTGCCAAATTGTGGATGCCACAGATGGCTTTGGGAGGGCCATACACTGAAATGCTTTAGAAATGCTGAAAAAACAACGAATGGTAGGAGGGAATCTAAATAAATAAAGTATTATACTATACCTATACCTACCTATACGTGTACTTAAGGATCGTGAATATAAGAACATCTCATCACAAAAATTGAGGCTATTGCATTTGTTATTGAACGGAGTTGTTGTTGTTGGAATGTTGATTTATTTAATGTAGGGTTTTCTTTTGATTGAAATTAGCTAAGCTTTTTTGTTGTTGGTGTTGGTATTTGGAGGAGAGGAGTCATGCATGCAGTATAGGGAAATTCTTGAAATTCTATTTTTATGTATATGCTATATGGTATATCGAATATGTATGTATATGACCCATGTCCTGGGATTGATTTGGGATTCGCGGAGACGACTCTGTAGGATATTCATAGTACATAGTAAGCTCTATTTGTTCTCTATAGGTGTATATATTATAGTATAGTTTGTTAGGGTATATACCAAAGGTTAGGTATACATACATATACATATATATAGATATATATATAAGTATATGTATATGTAGAATGTTCGAGTATACATAGTGAGTGCATGGGTTTATTTCAGTTTAAGTTTGAAGAGAGGAACCATTATCGTTGAATTTGTCTCCTGATAAAGCTACCAATAATTGAGCAACAATCTCACGCCTCTTACGAGATCCGGTTATACGTATGTAAGTGTGTGTGTATATAATATATATACCATCTAAATAGCTATATTCGTATATGGTACGTGTTTGTATATATATATATATCTATGTATATATATACTAGATAAGTCCAATTTATATGTATCAAAAAATGCAATCAACAATATCAGTCCGTTGCCACATGGGGCAACAACAAGGTGTCTCTTCCCACTGCCCTCCAATGATCCTTGATAAGAGGAACCCTTCCACTCCTATGCCCAGGCAAAGTTAATGCCCGTCAGTTGATAGAACTTATTGTTAAATGGCCTGTAGAATTCGCGCAGCCGCTCGATGGCACTGGGATCGATATGCGGATGATTGCGCCCCTTCGTCTTGCCCAGGCAGTGGGGCGTGGATCGTGCCTCGGACTTAAACAGGCACGGAAATCCCTTGGTGGCATTGAAGTAAAAATGCTTCTCGGTTACCACACGCTTCAGGCCGAGAAAGTCCTGAACGCGTCCGATTTCGTAAGCGGGATCCATGATCAGGCGCTCGCCGCTGATGAAGAGCAGCTGGGAGAGCGGAAAGTAGAGGAGCCAACGCTCCAGGTAGCGCGAGTACACGCCGATCTTCACTGGCCCCCAATTGGTGTCCACCACCGAGTAGCTGCCATTGACAAAGGCCAGTTGCTCGAACCGCTTCATGTCCGCCTTCTTGCTGGCCGCCTGGGTGTAGTCCGATATGGCGCGCGTCACCGGATCCCGCACAACAATCAGCAACCTGTCAAGAGTAAGAGAGAGAGGCAGGCAGGATGAGAGAGCCCACAGATGGCAGGAGCCAGAGAACTCACTTCGTGGACGTGTTCATGTGGTAGACCCGCTGGGGCACCTCCTTGGTCACAAAATAGCTTGGCGTTTTCTCCATGGTGATCTGGCCCTCGATGGTGTACGGCATGTGGTGGCGGTACCAGCGCAGCCCACGCTGATAGTGCCGATCGAAGAAATGCACCTCGGAGCCGGCCGCCCGCACATCCGGATGCAGTCGAATGAACTCCAGTAGGGCCCGCGTTCCGCTCTTCTTCACTCCAATGATGAGCGTGTCGGGCAGGTGTCGTGACGGACGCAGACCCGGCTGCCGCAGCAACTGATACTTGGGCGAGCCATCCGAGCTGCTGGCAATCCCCCCAGCGGCTGGGACATTGCTGATGCTCCTGATGGTGGTATTTGTGCTTGTGTTGGTTTGTGTTGTGTTGGTGCTGTTGGCCGATGGATTTGCAGCGGGTGTGCTTCTGCTGCTGCTGCTGTTGCTGTTACTTTCGTTGCGGGGCGTCGACGTAAGCGACAGCAGGTTGCGTAAGTTGCTCTGTGGGTGGGCGGGCTATTGGCGAAAAGGATATAAGAGGAGAAGGGGTACTCTCACCTGCTGGAGGCTGCGGCTGATGCTGGCCAGCAGGCAGGCATTGAAGCTGTAGGAGAAGTACAACAGCGTAACGCAAAGCACCAAAGCAATGGCCAGGCTGCGGCTGCTCAGGCTCAGGCTGGTGCCCCAAATGCTCATCACAAACATTGCACCGGCCGTTCCGTGTCTAGTGGTTCTCGTCCGCAGTCCACAGTCCGCAGCTACCGTTCCATGGCCAGCGGGCGCCTAGCCAGGAGGGAGCACTGTCTACAGCATCTTTCCTACCGATTTGCAGTGTCAGCGGGTGGCGGGGCAGGCGGTTATTCTATTCTCTCAGCGTCTCAGTTGCAAGTGCAGTGTGCCTGCCGCTCGCTCTGTCGGTTTGTTGTTGTCGTCGACAGCAAGGTTCCGGAAGTGAAAGCCGGGGATAAGGTCGGGCCAAGACATTGGGGTACTGCTCCTGTGTGTGCCCCCCCCCCGTCTCAAGGATAAGCGGAGCGTCGGCGAGCCGCATTGTATGGCAGGACGGGCGGGTGGTGGTGGTCGTGCTCGGTCCCCGGGTAGAGAGCAGAAGCGCAGAAACAGAAACGCAGAAGCAAAAGCTCACAGAGAGTGAGAGAGCGAGAAAGTGCTCTCTCTTAAGCTCGTCCTTGCAAGTGAGCTTTTTTCCTGCACTTTTTTCTTTACTAATGGCGTGGCAAGTACTAGTAGAATATTGAACATTTATTAGCTTACATTTGCAATTTAAAAATTAACCAAACCATTATAAATTTGACGGTAAGCGTACCAAGAACTTCTTTCCACAATTAAGCTATAAACATACAAATAAGAACTGGTAAAAGTTATTTCCACCAATAAACTATTCAAATTAATACAAACATACATACATACATACATACATACATACATACATACATACATACATACATACACTATGTATGTATACCTAACGAATAGAACTCCCAGAACCCAGTTAGTAAAATCTAAAGGTTCCTGTAAATGTGCCATGGTTACATGCTGCAATAAAACGAGAGTAAAAATAAAATAAAGTAAATAAAAATATATTAAAAGATATGCATATCCCTCTTCGATGCTTGGTGCCGGATTGAATACAATTTTCTTGGTTTTTTTATTTCTTTTTTCTTTTTCATCATGGTTTGCAAACAGTGTGACCGAGTGTGAAAAGAGCTACAATTACTCAGATTTATTGGTGAACGGGACGGGACCGTGTAAAAGCTCAGCTCAATTTGTATGGCTCCTTGCCGCCGTACGATAGTATATCGCGATAGGCGTTTTAGTACATCTACTAAGTCAACTTTTTGCCACCACTAGGCCCGTATGCTTATCCTATGTACAAAAAACTAAGCTTTTGCTTTTGTCTAAAACTCAATAACTCAACCCTAGTGTAAGTAGAGTATAAGTGGTCAAAAACAAAATACCTATTAAAATGTGCGGTCCATTCCATATATGGGCATATGGGCAAAAAGTCTATCAAGGCCAAAAAATTACAAATCAATAAAAACACATTTCCATTCACTTTTGTTCCGATGCTATTTTCTAAAAATATTGATATTTTTTTCTTAAAGTCTCTCTAAAATAATTACCTACCTAAATAAATCCCACACAATTTGCTCAATATCGGCTAAGGGTATTTTTTTAACCTTTATAAATCGAAGGAATTTTTGTCGCGTGTGACAGAGGCTTATAGTAAATTTTAAAAAAACTACAAACCATACATACAAGATCACAACCATTTTAAAGGGGCATCAATGAAAAACATTTATCAGAAATTCACATCAATATATACATATATTGCTTCAACTTTCTCTGAAATCGGAGCTTGAATTGATCGCCGCGGAAAGCACTTCTATATTTTTCCCGTGCGAATTTCTTGGTTTTTTTTTTAAATATCTCGAAAACGAATAGCTGCCCAAAATCGACCTTAGCCCCAATTTAAGGGCTAATCAAGAGGTACTTTTTAATGGAATTTTTTTGAAAATCCGTCCTATTTTTACCTTTCTCTTCGAGATGCCCATATCGATCAAGTCAATCGATAATTTTTAGCGCAGCCAACTTATCTTTGGAGCGAGTGCGAAGGAAGTAAATTAACAGAATAGAAAATTAAATTAACAGGATTAGAAATCTACACAAAAATACCTACCGGTCCACAGGACAGGGGAATCCAGAACAGAAAAGTTGAAAGTTCAAAATAAACAATCTGTAAAACAGCTGGGCAAAAATTAAAGTGTTGGAAAGCGATTCATTTCTTCTGCCACGTTGCAAAGCATTCGGGGAAAATAAATATAATTAAAAAATCACATGTTCAATAGCACGGGAAATAAAAGTACAATTTTGTTGAGTAGTGTAATATTAACGTAAGCAATGATCGGTTTCACCATGAAAGTGCTTTTAAACTTTTTGCCGTCTTGCAGATGACGCCACCCCGTAGAAGTGCACGTATATTAGCGGCTCAAAATGCCGCTGCCAACGTAGAGTCCACGGCCACCCCCCAGCGCTCCAACCGCCGCGCTGCATTCATTCGCGCAGTAGAAGCCATCCCCCTTGCCAGGCGACGCACTGGCACCACCATCACTAGAAGCCAGCGCGCGGCCAACCAGCCGTCCACTGAGGACCCTACCGTTTCCAACGATCTCGCTTCGTTACATTACAGCTTCGCCATCACTTTTCCCGGAGCCGATATAAACGAAGGGCCCAATATCTTCTTCGGCTTTGCTGAAGCGCTGCCGGGACTTAATGCTCCGCCACTTGCAGTTCCGGTGGATGAAAATTCAATCAACACTAATATAGGCTTACGCCGCCTCCACAGGGAGTTGGAGAAAATGACGAGCGATCCGACGGATGGGTGCAAAGTGGAGTTAGTGGACGACTCTATCTACTACTGGAAGGCCATTATTATCGGGCCTTCGGAGACGCCCTATGAGGGCGGGCACTTTGAACTTTTCATGCGCTTTCCAAAAATTTACCCGTCCCACGCACCGGCTGTACAATTCCGTACAAAGATTTACCATTGCAACATATTTCACGACGCTGTCTGCGTAGATATCCTTGGCTTGAATTGGTCGCCGGCCCTGACCGTGGAGAAGTTACTTTTGTCCATCCGATCGCTGCTGGCGGACCCCAATCCCGAGAGCCCGCTGAACAGCGATGCTGCCAACATGTACAAGAACGACCGCGAGCAGCATGACCGTTTGGCACGCGAGTGGACCGCTCTCTACGCCAAACCTGTCGCTGCACCATCTGAAAATGCATAGACAACTCCTCCACAATATATTTAGACAGATACAGGAAATTTTTTTTAAATTCATGGAACACCCTTATTAGCATCTGCTACTAAACATATGAACATGAGCTAAATAGTAACATACATACATACATACATATATATAATATAAAATTAATGTTAAAGTGAAATAAAGGCCTAAGCTGGGATTTGTTTGCATCACTTATGTATCTCCAGACACATATTCAGCTTTCGGTTGAAGACCTGAGGCACTATTTTTGAGACAGCCAGCCAGCAAAATTGGGTCCTAAACGTCAAACCGTCGATCATTTCTGCCGCAGCGCTGCTCCCAGCTCAACTGAAAAGCCAAGTCCTCGCTCTCACTGCATGCTCTGCCTCTGATCTGTTTTTGCAGCTAGTCCAGCTTCCAAGTATAATGTGGTTCAGTTATAAATTTTGCTTATAAAAACTGCACTTTTTCATAATTCCAAAAGGGAAATGCCAATACATACATACATACATAGAAAGCACATTCATGAACAGAAAAGTCTAGATTCTAGAAATGCAATCTTGCAAATGTTATCTTCCATGTTCTCACGACCTCTCTCTCTCACGCTCTCTCTCTACCGCTGACTCGCACTCTCTGCTCTAAAGTAAACAAACTATTAACACCCACACTACATATACATATACACACCACGTATACACACATATTTCACAAAATGCCATAGAATTTAATCAATTTTCCGAAGCTTTATCGGCAGGCATTCGATTGCCGGAATTGACTATCAATATTGGCTATGCCAAATTGGTTGTAAGCTCTATCAGGGCTTTCATATATACTTAAACAAAAGTAGTAAATGCAGTAAAATCTACAGAATGGCAACCGACACGACACCCTACCTCCATGCACCCTGAATCAAAAGCACACTTTTTCAACACTGCCTAGCACCGTTATGTGGTGAAATTGCATGGAATTTGATTGATTTCCTTGATTAAAAGCTGATGTGATTTAAATTCCACCCTTTAAAGTTTAAACGTTGCACAGACAGAAATCTTTGACTATAAGTTGTGCACCATATGCAGGTTTTACTGTACGGATGAATGGATAGCCGGAAATTGGCACACACCAGGGCTATAATGGACTATACACCATTTAGGAGCTACTTGGCCGCTTCGGCTTATCTGTTTATCTGGCCAAAAGGCTACTACTCCAATGCGGAATTAGTCACTGTATAGTACATGGGGTGCACATATGTACATAAATACATATGTACATCTATCAGACTGGCTGCTCGCTCGGCCAATTGCCTTATCTTATCATTGTCGTCGTCGTCGCCGTCGCAGTTCACTTTGTAGCCTCATTGGACTTGCGCGAGTCTATTGGCCATAATTGGCATTAGCTCTCCAGCCCAGACCAAAATGCTTTAAGCTCCTCTCTCGCCTGGCTACTGTGGATTGGATTGTTCGTCGAACATGACTAACGTTTGGGGAAAACTGCTGCTCAAGTTATTCAAATACGCGCCCAGCTGTGTTGGTGAGTCCCGTCTCTCCCCCATCATGCATACTCGTAGATCTGCCATTGAAGATTAATAACAACTTTTCCTTTCAGTTTGCTTGAGCTTCCTGCCGTGTGGCTTGATTTTCGGCTATACGATCTGCTCGCTGGTCGCCGAGCGCAACCTGCCGGCGGGCCTCATCTGCTATGGACCTCTGATCTTGGGCGCCTGCTGGGCCCTGGTCACGGCCCTCACTATGCTGACCATCAAGTATGTGAAGAAATGCATTGTCTACTGGCAGGCGTGGCTGCTGCTGGCCGCGGGCGTTTTAAATGTCGTGGCCAGCTGTTTCTACTTTGCGGATGGCCTTAGTAAGTGAAAGTCTCTTGAGATCCTTATGAAAACTGTCTCTCTAAATGACCATTGCAGACCATGTGGGCGCTTACATCTCGTACATGGCGCACAGTATGACCTTCATAGCCGGCTATAGCTTTCTGCATACCATCAGCTCGAAGAGCAGCCGCTCCCTCATGATGTCCGCCTCCTGCAGTTGCTATCTGCTTGGCATTGCCACAGCCGTAAGCCTAATTGGATCCGCCTACAGCCGGAACCTAAAGGCGCTTGCAGGACAGACTGCCACCACGGAGCAACTGATCGATGGCATTTATGTGAATTTTGCTGGCACATATCTGAGCATTGCCGCTGCCACGCTGGCCATTCTGGTGGGCATCAAGGTGCTGCATTTCGTAGGCACCGTAGATCTGGTGAACAGCATGGACAACGATTTGAGGATAGCCAACGGGAATGGCAGCATCTTTGAGCCGCGCTCGGAGGTGATCAAGCGGCTGCAGTTCTTCTATGTGACCAAGAACCAGCAGTGGAACGTAATGCTGCTGCTACTCTTAACCGAGGCCATACAGTATGCCCTGTTTGTGTATTTCATCTACTGGTTTGCGCTGAATCCGGCCATGAGATTGACCCAGCTGGCCGACATTGATGCCATGTTCTGGGTGATTTTTGGCGGCAGTTGCCTGACCCTCATCTGCCTGTTCTTCATTTCGGTGAAGGTGAACTTTGTGGCCTCCCAGATGACGTTGGTTTTCTTCACGCTCTTGGCCATGATCATCTGCAGTTCCACAGAGTCGACATGGTCCCTCTGGGTACTGCTCGTCCTGTTTGGGATGTCCTACTCCAGTCTACAGATCGCCCTGCTGGAGGTCACCCATCTGCGGTTCACAGAGTGCATCATCTGCGTCTCGTATATCCTCAAATTGATCTGCACCAGCATCGTGTACTATTATTTTGTGGCCGATGCAAAGAACTCGTATTTCTATGCCACCGACAAGAGCACCCTGATGGCCCAGGGATTTGTGTTTATGATCATCAGCTCCCTGCTGGCCCTGGTCGTGGGCATGAAGGTGCCACGCACACATCGCACCAAGCTGCTGGACATCCAATACGAGGTCTATGGCATCATATTCATGAAGCATCAAATCGAACAATTGAACGTGAAATGGCTAAACGATGGCACCATTCCCACGATCAGTCAGTGACCATCGATGATCAGTCATACCAGAGCCCTGCATGAATCCACAGTATTTATAAAATCACATCTTTACTCATTTAATGCGCCTTTAATGCTTTCGATCACTACGAATTCTTCTTTCAGTCAGATTCGGATCACCCCGAATCACTAAAAACTCGTTCTCTCCATCAGAAGGTCAAATGGACAGTGTGCGAGAAGAAAATCCGAAATTTCCGGATGTGACACTGAAAAAAATTACGCCGATTCTAACTGACCGAACGAAGCGAATGCCGAATCCCACCGAATCGATTCGGTTGCCTGTTCATGGAGGGCTCTAATTCATACATCTATTTTGTATGCTTAAATACTCAGTATTTAAAAGAAGAATGCAAAAAACTAACCAATATTTCGCATTTTCTGAGGCAAACAGCAAGGCGGCAGTTAAGTGGGTCTTAGACAAGTGCTGTTTGTTTTTCGTGTCAAGTGTTGTTTATATTATATTATACTACTACCTAGAACTAGCGTTTAATGGAGATAATCTGTACGGCAGCGGTGTGATCGCGACAAAAATGGCTCGCGCAGGCCGAGACATTCGCGCAGGGTGTCACCTTGTACTCGCGAATGGCTGTAAAATTAAGATACATATTAGCTATAGCCTATATATGGAGGGGCTAAAAACTCACCTAGCTGCTCCATGAACTTGTGCAGCGTGTCCACATTGCGTACTGTGCTGGCCAGCAGCATTTCCAGGCAATTGCCACGACTAGTATACAGATGATCGAGTGCACCGAGAAGGGCATCGAACTGGGAATCGTCGTAGATGACATCCGCAGCGAGGAGGAGGTCCGTTTCGGCATACTGCTGCCAGGGGAAATCTTTCACCTCGTCCCAACGCAACTGCTCACACTGGGGTATGGCTTCCTTGGGCGCCGTTGGGAAGTTCAAGGTCACATTTTCGCGCATCAGCTGCACACAGGAGGCACTGCCATCGGTAAGTAGGATTTGGCCAGCATCAAGGCCCAAAGCAGGTAATTTAAGCAGTATCCCTATCAGGCCAGTGCCAGCGCCGAGCTCCACGATATTCTTGCCCTTCACCATATCGCTGTGCTGCAGGAGATAGTCGGCCAGGGCCAGGGCAGCCTCCCAAGTGCAGAGGCCGGTGGTGCCCTCGTTCACAAAGCTAATGGACTCACGCAGCGTGACGTGGGCGTCTGGCTGCAGTAGTAGGTAGTGCTTGTAGGCATAGTCCTTGCATTGTTGGTTCCCTTTCTGGGCACAGAGGCTGTTGAATAGGTCGTCGTGCAGCTCCTCGTGATCCTTGAGCAGCTGCATAAGTCGCTTAATGAATGCCTCCTGGTAGCTGGTACGCACTGGATAGCGCTCATTGAGCGGATGCCCACAGGTGGCTGCAATGAGTGCCTTTTGCTCATCCCAGTCCATGGGTAGTTTCACCGACTGTGCGTATAGAACTTTTTGTTAAAGATGCAACAGGTGGTGGTGGTTGTGCAGTCGCAGCCAAATACATACCGACCAGGACATTTTATTGACTGGATAACAGCACAGGAATTGCTGCTGCATTTTGCTGAACTTGTCAGTCATTTTGGTGGAGCTCTCTTTGCGTGGAACTAATTTTCAAAAAGGTAAATGCTATGCTAAATTTAAGGCAACGTGAAACCGGCTAGATTAATGTCGTGACTTATCGATGCCTAGCCTACTATCGGAGGAGGTTTTATTTGAGATTACTCAAGTAAATATTTCCCAAATCAAAGCATGGTTAAATCATGATAGTCTGGATTCAGTGAAAAAAGTTAGTTCTTGTTAAATGATCTATATTTTAGTGAATATAATGAATTAAATTTAAATGCCGCTGTGGCCAGCGTTGCCAGAGTGCGCTTCACAAACATCGATAGTTTTGGACTCCGTGGCAGCACACCCATGTGATCAGCTGTGAGGGAGCAACGCCAACGCAAATTGATAGTTTTGCGAAAAAAAGCAGGAAGCACATATAACTAGGCATGTCCGAAGACGATGCCGGTGTGCATCGACTGGAGGGGACTGCTGGTCAGGAGGTGCGAGGCGGGCTGGTGTTAAAGAAGCCCAAGGATGGAGCTGACTCAACAGGCAGTTTCAAAGTTCCCCAAGGCTCGCTGCTGGGCCTGGACAAGTTGGCCGCCAAGCGACGGGCCGAAAAGGAGCGCGGCGATCGCCTGATCTCCTTCAAAGATAGCGAATACGACGACACTGGCTCAAGTACGCCCACTGGCTCGACGCCGGGAATCAGTGAGTTTGCCTTCAAAAAGCCAGACACCAAGAGCTTTGAGAAATTGAGCCGGCAGCTGCGTGAGCATAAGGATGACACGCCCTCGCACACAGGCGGCGTGTCGGAGAAAGCCCGCGAGCGGCTGCGGGAACACATTCAGCGCGACAAGGCAAGGGGCAGGCCGGTCAATGCATCGACGGCCTCATCCTCGTCCGAGGGTCGAGAGCGGGAAAGGAGGAGAGAGCGAGGAGACCACGACCGACGGCGTCATCGTGACAGAGATCGCGACAGAGAGCGAGACAGAGATAGAGATCGGCATCGCAGTCGAGATCGTGATCGCTCCATGTCCGAGCGGAGTGTCCACACGCCCAGGGAGCCTGGGACCCCAGGCGGCGGTGGTATATCGAACAGTTCCTGGGACGACGACGACGGCGAGGGCGGTGGCGGGCAGCGTAATTCGGATTGGGATTTGCCAACACCACGTCGCCATGGCGGCGGCAGTGGCGGCGATTGGTCGGTGAGGAGTGGCAGCAGCAATCGCAGTCGCAGAAACAACCGGCAGGATGACTCGGTCCGCCCGACGCCAGCGCATCGCTACAATCAGTGGGCCAATGACCGCAAGCGCACCGGTGCCACACCCTGGTCCGATGACCCGGAGTCGCGCGATCACTGGGAGGAGGAGCAACGTCGCCTGGACCGCGAGTGGTACAATATTGACGAGGGCTACGACGACGAGAACAACCCCTTCGCGGGGCCTAACTCCGAGTACTTCCAGAAGCGCGAGGAGCAGCTGGAACAGAAGCGTACGAAACGCCTCAGCGCCCAGCAGCGGCAGAACAATCGGGACAATGAGCTGTGGGAAAGAAATCGGATGCTCACCTCCGGTGTGGTCACCAGCATCCATGTGAACGATGACTTTGACGAGGAGGCCCTGGAGCGGGTCCATCTGCTTGTGCATCACATAATTCCACCCTTTCTCGACGGCCGTATTGTGTTCACCAAGCAGCCGGAGCCGGTGGTGCCCGTCAAGGATCCCACCTCGGACATGGCGTTGCTCGCGCGCAAGGGCAGCGCTCTGGTGCGCACCTATCGGGAGCAGAAGGAGCGCCGCAAGGCCCAGAAGAAACACTGGGAGCTGGGCGGCACAAAGCTGGGCAACATTATGGGTGTGCAGCGGCCCCAGGACGATGAGGATTCACGCTACGACAAGGACAACGACACGGCCGATTATCGCAAGGATCAGAAGTTTGCCGACCATATGCGGGATCAGGACTCGGGCGGTAAAAGTGACTTCTCCCGCAAGAAAACCATCTCCGAGCAGCGCCGCTTTCTGCCCGTCTTTGCCTCACGCCAGGAGCTGCTCAATGTCATCCGGGAGAACTCGGTGATCATCATTGTGGGCGAGACGGGCAGCGGCAAGACCACACAGCTCACACAATACCTGCACGAAGATGGCTACAGCCAGTTGGGCATGATTGGGTGCACACAGCCGCGTCGTGTGGCGGCCATGTCGGTGGCCAAGCGTGTCTCCGATGAGATGGACACACAGCTGGGTAAGCGCAACCCCTTCTCTTTGCTTGGATTTGCGTTTAATCAAATATCCTATTGCAGGCGAGGATGTGGGCTATGCCATACGTTTCGAGGACTGTACATCGGAACGAACGGTCATCAAGTACATGACGGACGGCATATTGTTGCGCGAGAGTCTGCGTGATCCCGATCTGGATAGCTATGCGGCCATCATAATGGACGAGGCCCACGAGAGATCCCTCTCAACAGATGTGCTCTTTGGACTGTTGCGTGAGGTGAGTGTTGTGTTGCATGAATCGCTGACTGGGCTGGGTATCGGGTATATACATGTGTAAGTAGAGCCGCGGCCCTAGCCGCTTTTTTCTTCGTTTGTTTTTTTTTTGCATCGGTTGTTGGTAAACATTTAATAGTAATATCAATATAAAGCATTTTACAAACGTTTCATATTCTCGAAATTGTTTCACATTGTCGAAATGTATACAAGACCTACTACATGGTATATAAATATATATTATAAATTGCTTAAAAATGACACAAATTAAACGGAATAATTAATAATTATTATTAATGTATGTACCTATAAACTATATATATATATCTTACAAACTAGTTTTCTTTTTTTTCTCTTCTTTTTTTCCATTTATTTACGTATTTTTTTGTGTATGTTTTTTTGAGAGCTTTTTGTAGTTTTGTCTCCTGTCGATTTCCGTTTCCGTATTTCCGAGTCGTCTGGGGTGGGGTGGGAGGGTAGGGGTTCCCGTAATTAAATACATAACGAAACATTTCGAATGTCTTAATCCTGCTAATCCTACAATTTCTATATAGAGAACATTTTCTCTTCTTTTTTGGGATTTCTTCCTTTTTTTTAGACTTATTTTCAATATGCTTAAATAACAAAGAAAACACATATATATGCTTGCCATTCACAATGTAGTGTATAAATATAATATAGTATATAATATAATAATAATAATAATAATCACAAGAAAACAAAAAAAAAATTAATGACAAAAAAACAAATATTTAATAAGTCTTTTCGAATTTCACAGTGTGTGTGTGTCTCTCTCTCTCTTTCTGTGTGTGTGTGTGTGTTTGTGTGAGTGTATGTCCGATACAAAGTATTTTGTTTGTATACGATTTGGTGGATCCTTGATCGGAGTTGCAACATTTTTCATTTGAGTGTTCTGTCTGTCTGAGCGTGTGCGTGTGTGTGTGTGGAGTACAGTTGTGTCTCGTCTCTGGTATTTTTCATGGTATTTTAATACTGCCAAATGAACATACTAAACTCTCCTCTCGCTATCTCTCCCTTGGGGTTTTACCCTGATCTGAATTGCACTTAAAAATTGTACACATATTTGCAATTTGTATTTGCTACTTTTTGGGGCCATGCCGTCTCTTATCATCGGAATCTTTACTTTGAATACTTATGGTTTTTGTTTTCATTATGAGTGGAGTAGAAGAGGGCGCAAACGGGCGATTACTTTGAGTGGGAATAGCATTTCTGTCTATTTAGCACCAGCAACATGCCCGCATTCATACCAACGCTGCCCCATTTCACGCACTCCGACATCTGTAAGATACATATAGATTTGTTTTTCACGACGATGTGTAAAGAATAAAACACGTACAGCGGTACAGAGGTACATCGGTACAGCGGTACATCGGTACAGAGAGCAAGGCAGAAGCACAAGAAGGTGGCGTGTGTGTGGGTGGAGTAGTAGAATACACAGTAAGCGGTAGGCGCACACACATGAGTTCCTGCCACATTGAAAAAAAAAAAAATAGAAAAAGCAGGCGGCAACCAACGAATGATGCGCTGCTAAATGAAGGACGGAGGTTGGATGTGGTGGGGAGAGTAGCGTGGAGCGTGTGTTAGAGCGATCGAGGGTTCTCTACTGTGAAAGATATAGTACAATATTTCGGTTAAATTTGTGGCCCGATTCCAAAAGCGTACAATGAGTTAGCAGGGATGATTCTATCGATTTTCGATTTTTTTTTTTTAGCGATAATCGGTTCTCTTTTATGTCATGCCGTGTGTCGTTTCTGTCAGTCCTGTTTTTGTGTTTGTGTGTGTGTCGTGTTTTTTCCTCTGTTGCAACTACAATTAATGCATATGGTGGTGGTGGTGGGGCGTGGGGGGGGGGGGGGGGGGGAGGGTGGTGGTAGGCAGGATTTTGGGTGGGTAAATGTTGTGTGTTTCTGTTTCTTTTGCTTTTGCGTGTATGTGTACGTGTGTTTTCCTTCTCTCTCTTTCTCTCTCTCTCTCTGTGTGTGTGTGTGTGTGTGTGTGTGTGTGTGTGTGGGAGATGGCCTCCGCTGCTTTCTCCGTTTATCAGTTAATCAGATGGAGCAGCACGTGATTAGCACTCGTCGTTACCTGTCGCTTTCGGACATCCTGCTGGCGGCTACCGTACCGGCACCAGTACACAAAATGCTTGTTGTTGTTCCACAGACTCTGTTTGGCCTTGCGCGCCAGCGATACCTACAGCCGTGCGGCGGTTGAGGGGGGTTAAAGGGAGGAATGCATTAGTTATCGATGGGAATACTATTTCGGGAGTTCCTAATTCGACTTTCTCACTGAAATCTCTCGAGCTCTTTTTTTTGGTAGCATTGTACTTCGTGGAGTCCCAATTCGATTGCGAAAGTGAAACTTGGAACTATATGTTTGGTTATAGGCATAAAACGAACGTGTCTCTGTTCTGTTGTGTGCTGCTCACCTGATTGCGTATATCCTTCTCGATATGGGGCATCTTCTCCTTGTCGGCAAAGTTATTGATCCTCAACTCCCATCCATGACTCCAGATGTCTGCCAGTGACATCCTGATCAGTTTGTAGGTACCATTCTCACGTATTTTCACAGAAAATATCTCAATGGAATCGGGCTTCGGTTTATTATCTGCATCGGTGGGTAGACATAAAAGAAAATATAGAATTAGTGATCTGTGTGCGCTTTTCCATGAATATCAATTGAGAAAACAGGTGACCCACCCGACCGCCAAATAAATAAAAACAACAAAAATGCAAACTGCACTTCAGTTATTATTATTTCAATTGATTTTGATTTAACATTTAAGTAAATTTGCTTGCATATATAGAAAAAGGGAGACAGAACGGGAAAGTGCATTCGCTTTGGTTTTTAGGTGTAGTTGTAGGAAATGATTCACTTAAAAATGCACTTGTTTGCGTTTGCAAACTGGAGATAAACACACACAAATTGTGAATTTTATGTAGGCAATTTATTCACTTGATGGACTTGAAATGATCTAAAACAGCCCACTCATTTAATTGACTGTATTATCAGGGACGGGACTCAACAGCGTTTCTATTCTGTTTGATTGTCAGCTTTAATCCTTTACTCTTCAACAATCCACAAGAATGCATGTCATGTACATGACGCGACACATTGCTGTTCGGCTCGAGTCTCGCCGATAATTGTTGCTTTTGTTGTGCCCCCACCACTGATCTAATTCGTTGCAGTTTTGTTTTACCCTTTCTTTCAGTAGGTTTTTGTGTCGTAATAATTACTGTACTTTCTTTGGGGGGAAATATAAACAAATGTAGTACAAGTTGTGTCTTAACGGTAAGGCAATTAAGAAATAACCTGCATGGATGGCAACACCACATACACCATATGTACATACATATATGATGCTGCTGTTTGTCATGTGCTGTTACCGTTGTGTTGATTCGATTGTTGCGCAATTTTTTACTATATAACATTCGCCACTTAACTTTATATAAAATGATTAGCACTGCTTAGTATTTTACACCCCAGCTGCTGATTTTGCCATCTCCTTGTGTTTCTTCTTTCCCCTCGTATGGTATTCTTTTTTTTTGTAGTCTCTAGTATTTTTTTTTTTTTTGTAGTCTAGTATTTTTTTTTTTTGTAGTCTCTGGTGTTTGTTATTTTTTTTTTTGCCATGTCCAACCAATTTGGAGGCATTTAAAATTTTTTAATAGCTTTTGGGTGGGTGGTTCGAGTGAGATGTGCACTTGTTTTTTTTTCTCATATAAATCACACTAGCAATTTGCAAGTACATTCCATTAACAGCAGCGGACAGTAATTGCGACTGTCCTGGACGCTAAAAGTAAAATGTATTGCATTTGGAATGAGCTCATCTTTCTGTAAAAATGATAAACCCCTAATATACCAGAGCACCACCTGTTACTAAAATGCCATAATACATGTTCAATGCATTTCAGTCTTGAATGTTCGAGTACTTGGCTTTAATCCATCCCATCGATTGGCATTCGCGGGGGCGGGGGCGATTGGGAGGGCCGTCTCCCTAGAGCAGACAGAGGGTGGAGGAAGGAGTGTTTGACGTACGTGACTACATGGGACTACATATTGTAAATATCATTTGATAAGCACGCATGCGCATTTCTTAGCTGGCAGGCATTGCTGGGTGTACATACGGTGGCACCGTTGTAATCTGTCGCCAAGCACGAGTAATTTTTGCAGGAGGAGTGTGCGGTGCTGAGGGGGTGCAGGATAATCAGTGGGTTCTTAACAGGTGGAATGGAGAACAATTAGAAAGAAAGAAAAAAAACAGACAACTGCAACGTTTATTGATTGGTGGGGATTGGACTATGGCTATGCACTGAGAACTATCGTATACCCGATATTAATCCGGTTTTTTAGTGATTTTCGGGTACGGAAGAAGGCAATATGGCTTCTTAAATTCTCCAAAAATTGATTTCAGTAGGGTACGAATCGAATTTTGTTTACTAAAATCATATACCCTACCGTTCTGTGGGTGCAGGGTATACGAAACGCTATTCGAAATCCCCTTATCATTCCTACGCACACAAACACACACACATTATGCGAAGGTATGTGTGATTGCCGCACGTGGTGGGTTGGGTTATTGGCCCGGGCCGGCACGCACGCACACGAGATGCAACACACACCGCCTGCTGCTGCTGGCTGCTGCTGTCGTCGTTGCTGCTATGTGGGCGCATGGTGAAATGCAAAAAGCTCACCACAAACATCCACAGCACCCAGACGGCACACAGTAAAGACTGCGCTAAAGAAGAAAATGTTTTTTTTGAGCTACTACGTACTCGAGGCCTTTCTATAAATATTTCAGATTTCAGTCTGGCTTTATAGAAAGAAAAAAAAGAAATGAATACTAGGACCAGAATCGGCCTCGAATGGAAGACTCCAACGAGTCTTTACTGTGCCCGCGCCTCTTTCCCCCATGGGTAAAGACGGCAGACGTTAATGGTATGCGTGACATGGAGCACATGATGTGCTCGAGAGTTTTTGGAAAGACACAAGTCAGCCGCCTCCTGCTCACGCTTTGTTTGATTTTGCTTTTTCTTTTTGGCTTGGCTTTGCTTTTGTGTTTGTTTGTTTTTGTTTTTGTGTGCGTGCATATGCGCACGCAGAAAATGTTGGATTTTTCTGGCAAGCCAGGCTGTCGACGCACTATTGTGAATGGTTGCAAAGCTGACGTCTCGCTGCTGCTCTGCGACCGCGCACTTGCGGGATTTTCGATAAGATAAAAGCCTTTCCTATGCCTGTATGTGGACATGTACTAACGTCTGTGTGCGTTTTCATGTGTCTGTGTTTCTGCGTTTGTTTGTTTATTGAATGACATTTTAGAATGGCAGAACCCCGCAAATTCGCCTTCAAAATCCAGCGATTAGCGTAATTGCCTTGACGTCCAAAAGTTTCCTACAGGTTGGGGATTTGGGGTATGCAAAACTCACCTTTGGCCACTTTGCATAGGACAATGCCGTACCAGGACGCCACTGGCGTCTCGTTCTCGTCTTGGGTCTCCAGGAAACTGATGCTGCTGCTGCCATTGCGGGGTATCATCAGGCCTGGGGCCAGGCCCAAACCAAGGGGCGGACAGTCCATGTCCAGGGAATCGATATCGCTGGCAGCTGCTGCCGCTGCGGCGGCGGCTGCCGCAGCCGCTGCCTCTGCAGCCGCACTGCTGCGCACCTCCACAATAAAGCCACACTCGACGACGGCGCAGAAGATGCGCTGCTCCTCGGGCTTGAACCACTTGGATTCGCGCAGTTTTTGCACGGCAACGCTGCTGCCGAAGGTTGCGCTCACCACACCTCCACCGGCTTTCGGCTGCTGCTGCAGCGCCGGTGGCCAGTTAGAGATCGGGGAGCTGGGGGCCGACTGTGAGTAGCCACCGTTGCTGGTGGGTGGCGCTGATGCAGCTGCTGCTGCTGGTGTCGCCTGGCTGTTGTGGCCCTGCAGGGGCCACCACTTCAGCGAGCTGACAAAACTGTTGGAGCGGTTCATTCCAGGCGGGGCGGGGGGCGTGGCCGGTGCGCGCCTAACTTTCACTTGGGAAAAAATGTGTTTATGTATAAATTTGTGTAAAGTGCACTTTTCCGCGCTTTTTTCCCCCTTCGATATTCTGGCTTCTTTTGCTTTCTGCTGTGCTGCTGCTATCGCTGTGCGGCCTTTGTCTTTCTTCTCCCCTCCCCTGGTTGCGCTGCTCCAATTCGCTTTACTTTTAATTATTATTCTGCTCTGCACCCCTCTCTTCTCTATCCCGCAGTCTGATTATCTGTATGTATTTGTGTGTGCAAATGTTTCTTCTTTTTGTTTTTTTTTTTTGGTTCAGCTTCAGCTGCACGGCAATTTTCTCAACGTTTTTCGTGTTTTTCGACGCTGCGTTGTACGTTGTGCTTCGTTGGGGCTTTTGATATTTTCTGTTGTGTTATACTCGCTGTTCAGATACTATAGCTTTGGGCCGGCGCATGGTGAAATAATGTATAGGTGGTCTGTTCCCCACATGTGCTCTCTTTCGGGGATGTTATATTTGTCAATACGATTTAAAACAAATGCAGAGTTGGAATATGGCAAATCTGATATTGATATTTGAAAAAACGTACCCATTTTTTTCAAATTGATACAAACGGTATGTAATTTTTTTAAATACCATTTAATTTTTCCCTTTGACGGCAAACGGTATGGGATTCTTCCATACACCACCCATATATAATTTCACCTTGCCACAACGTTGGGTCGGCGGCTACGTCAAAAAATTCAATGAGAACAAATGTTGCGCAGTTCGTCTTGCATGTTGCTGGTAGCCGTATTCATGTTGCTTGCAAACCGGTTTGAGTGCTGGGTTTTGTTGGTGTGGAAGTTTCTGGTACCCTACTTGGAAGGTTTAATTTCAGTTGAAATTACATATATTTTCTTAGATGCTTTTCAAAAATTGGCATCGTTGCGCAAATTTAATAGTGACTAATAAAGACCATTAATGCAAAATTTCGTTGATTCTATTTTATGTATTTATTAAACGTTTTATATACTTTATATACCTGTTTCCAAGTATATTCAAATATTGATCATTTCATGTTTAGTGAAATCCATACCCTCCCAGAGACTGTGTGAACAGGGTGTGTTGGGACAACAAGGTAGCCTCCAGCAACAAATGGCATACCACTCGCATGCTGTTGGCATGTTGCCAAGCACCACCTCGTTGTCTTAATAACCCTTGTTAAAACAAGAATGTGCAACATGGACTGGAAATGAGACAGCCGAGAGAGGAAAAAAACGAGCAAAACCGACAAACGCCGAGAGAGCAAATTGCAAAAACCCACCACTACGAGAGAAAAACTTCGCTGCTGGCGTCACCTTGTATAAACACATACAATACACTTCTCTCTTCCGTCCGCACCCCTCCCCTTCACTGTTCCGCTCTCTCTCTCTCTGGATTCCGTTATGCTACTGCTGCTCTGATGTTTGTTTATTATGCACATCACTCTGCCTCTCTCGCTTATTAGCTGCTGTAATTATCTTAATTCTTTTAATTCGATCCTGTTGGGGATCTCTGGCTGCACCGATAACAGGTACCCTCGTCTCTCTCCCTCTCATTCGTTCTCTTCTGTGGCGCTGCTCTACTTCCGCTCTGACCTTCTTATATCTGTTCTTTATGAGATATTTATACATATGCGTTGATTATTTTTGTCAACGTCGTAGTTATTTGTCACAAAATTCGGCTGCCGCCCGCCACCTACACCACACCACCACCCCACTCGCGACACCTGATACGTCAGAGCACCGCACCGGTAAATATGATTGATGTGAATGACAGTGTATCGATTACAAAGATCTGTTATCGTAGAGATCATGTGGTCGTGCGTACACACCTCGTACATGCATACATATGTACATATCCATGTGCATATTCGTGTATTGTAGAATATCACAGCTTATTCATGGCCAAATAAGGCCAAAAAAAAAAATAAACGAATCCCAGCCGAGACTGATTCTGGCTCTATGTACATACATATGTATGTATGTATGCATCTGTATTGTGATTCATTTTCCATCTCGCACCCTCTTGCAACCCCAGTCCCATGTTCAACGTCCATAACCACAGGGTAATCGCATTATCTGAAGATGCCTGAAGCCCTCTGCGACTCACTGTTTAACAAATCCCTACCCGCCGCCACCACAGAGCCAGACCCCCTACTAGTGGCTCCGCCCCCCCATGCAGAGCTGCATCCAATCGTCGGATCGATATTGTCAATGACTCAATTGGCTCGTAGGTCCAACGCATTCAACGCCCGCTGCAATGAGTGAAACGAGAAGTTGCATTGCTTTATTTGTTGTCGAGATTGCTTGCTTCAAACTTTTTCGTGGTGACGTCGCAAAAGTTGGTTATTTTCTTGCGTTGGTGGGAGTGTCCCTTGTCACGTACTACATATGTACATACGTACGAATCGGAACCATTCGATTTTGGGGCACCAGAGAACACGCCAACATTAATTTGACCCATTAAGCAGCGCACTGCTACACGGCATCAAAGTGGACCCAATCCCCGCATCACCCGACGACCCACGAGTACCTGGCGTCGGGGTCACCACCGCTCAATAACCAGCCCACCACAAGGGCAGGTCCATGCCCATGGGTGGTGTTAATTATAATTAAAAGAATCGTACTCAAAGAAATGAAATCTATAGAAATGTTTTGGGACCCCCAACCAAAATGAAAAGGGGATGTAGGGTAAAAGCTCATCAGGGAGAAGACCGACCCGCTATTTCAATGATTATGTCTGTCAAAGGGGGAGATGGTTGAAGTTGCACGGAAAAGAGAGAAAGAAAAATAAAGGAATATAATTATTCAAGTTCTGTTTCGATTGGTCATTAAGTTTTCTACAGGTGATTGGGGTCATACGAATAGAACTCTGCTAACAAATCTCTGTGCAAATAAAAAGACGAATATTATTGCTTTGAGTATTCCGATTTATCAATATCGGCATCCGCGATATGACATTTTCCAACACTGGGCCCGAGAGAGCATTCCAACATCGGCTTTCGCGCTTTGGTTTTTTTTCCCTGTTTTGTTTTCAATTCAAGTTTTTCATTTACTTTTTCTGGTCGTCTTCGTTGATGTTGTCGTCGTCGCCGCTGCCGCTCTTGTCGTCTATAAATAGAATTTGCAACTTGCTGCTGTTTCTGTTGTTGTTGCTGTTGCTGTAATTGTTGTTGTTGATTTTTCTCCATAGCTATTTATAGTTTAACCTTGGTTGTTGTTGTTGTTGGAAAACGAGGGGGGCAGCTTACCTAGAGGTGAGAAAAAGTAGCCCCAAGGAGAGAGAAGAGAGCGCCGTGTAGTATATATGTATGTATGTAGAAATGTGCGGGGAGAACCGCGTCTAATTAGCGCTTAGCCGGTCCAATTACGCTTAGGTATACGTATGGCATACCCTTTGAGCGACACCAATCTGTTACATCTGTTACACCTGTTCCTTTAATTGCCAATTGGTGTATTCATTGCACTCCGGTATACCCTTCGATACATTTTCGATACATACGATATTCATATGTAATCGTTTTATCATCAAAGATGAGAAGAGTATGAGAGAGTAAGCGATTCCGATGAAGTAGAGGAAAAACACCTGTGAACATTCCTTATATGTATGTATGTATATCAGACTCATATCGAACAATTGATCTCTGATTTCTGTTGTTATTAGCGGGTATCCCCTAGTCGGATCACCTTTTGTTTTAGCTTTTATTGAAAATTGCGCAATCAATTTGAAAGCGTCCCCCATTGAGAGCGTGTGTAGGTCAGTGCCCAAAAGGCGTCATCGTTCATCGTTTGTCTGAGAAGATAATAACAATGAATATTTGGCAAAAAAAAAATAAAAGAAAACTACATCAAGATAATTGTGAATGCCCTTACTAGTCCAGTCCTGGTGGACCAGCAAACTGATGCATATTGTCTTCCAATTTGTTCGAAAATTAAATGGTCTTGAGACCTATCTGAGAACTAAATACATAAATAAAGAGTTCAAGTGGGGTAAGGGTATACCAACTTCGTTTATATGTACCTCTTGGTCGGCCCTATTTCTTGATGTCCACAAACGAAAGAAATAAATGCAGAAACCACCTGTATTTGTTTATATCTATTCGTTTATTTATATACAAACTGTAATATCATATTTGCATGCGCCGGCTTGGCTTCTTTCTGCTTCCTCGGGGTTGCATAAATAATCAATTTTGAGTGAAAAACTTAATAAATAAAACTGTCATCAACGTTTAGGCCAGTGCTTAGGACTTTGACAAATTGGAATTTACATACATTATGCACATAAATAAAAGTACGTGCCCCAATCTATCTATCCATCTACCTATCTATCTATCTATCTATCTATCTATCCAACACACTGCCCCCCCCTCCGTGTATATGGGTACAAGTATGTATAGTATATGGAGTGTACCCAAAAGAAACTCGTTTGGTATTTCGACTACTGTGGGGAGGGGACTTAAAGGCTTCGTTTTGCGCATTTTACCGGTAAAATGCTTTCGATATCTGGTAATAACCAGACTTTGTGCTTCTGTCAGACTTCATCGCTGTTTCCGTTTCGTTTTGTTTTGTTTCATTTCGTTTCACCCTATTCTATATACATATATGCATGCATGTATATGCATGTATATGTATATATTCCATTCTGTTTTGTCTGGGGCTTTGCGGTGGGTGGCAGAGAGCGGCCTGCGGGTCACATTCCAAAGTTCAAGCTCCCAGAGTTGCAACGCAAGTAATCGAACCGAGACACCAGCTGAAGCCAAAGAAAGGAAGGAGAGAGATGAGGTGAGGTGAGGTGGTAGAGCCTCAAGATGAGGCGGCACATTCCATTGAGTATTGAGTGTGTCGTCTAGTCTCCAAGCGGCACATGCCGAACAGTATAAACAGCCCTGACAATGGCCCAGGTCAAAGCTACTCGGAGCTTACATTATGGGATGACAACGGAGACACGGGAGTCGAAGATGGGCATACCCTCGCTGGCACAGGGAACAGGGTGTTCCCGTTCACCTTACCGTTCCCATGATATCCAGGCTCAACTTGAGGGAATAATTTATAAATATGTGAAATTAAAACTGGCAAAGATTTATCCAAGTCCAATTGTAAGCCCACTCTCCGCTTTGCCCCACTCCGCTCAACGTCGCTGGTCACGTAGTAGTAGTAGTAGAACTGTCAGCATCAACAGGGGCGTTCTCGGGGCTATTTTCAGACACTTTATAATCATTCAGACGAGGCACGAGCACAAAAGCAAAAGCAACAAAATTAAATAAAAGACAATACAGTCGGGGCGGCCAGACAATAAATAAATAAATGAAAAATATTAAAAAAAAAAAAGAGTTGTGTGTGCTTATACGTAGCCATAGTATACCCTTGCAGAGGGTATTGAAGACTTAATCCGCAGGTGGGAAGAACGGAGAACTAAAATTGTATTATTTTAATAATTTTCTTTAAAGTCCCGATCAACTGCAGTTCTTTTAAGATATAACACCTGTGCCACATAAGTAGAGCATCTTTACAGGGTGTCCACAGCAGTAGTTTCCGAAGCTGAGTGGTTTCGGTCGTGTTTTAACAGCCGTGAAAGTTACTGCCCTTCGTTTCCTGGTGCCGCATGGTGTCGTGTCCAGGGGAGAGCGGTGCCGAACGGAACTTTTGGGGACATCATATGGCGGAAGGACTTCTCCACAGCTGTCGGGCAGCGTCTTGCTCATACACCGTTGGTGGGGGGAGCTTGCAAAAGACAGAGAGAGAGAAAGCGAATAGAATTTGCCGGGAGGGTCTCTGACAATCTCCCACAGTCTCGTCTCTCTCTCTCTCTCTGGCTCTCGCTCTCTTTACAGTGTATTCACCTCGACCACATCTGCCTATGGAGGCGGCAGGCAAGGGGCACATACACATAACTCGTTTTTTATGTGGAGCCACGGGGAGACAACCCGAGGCCCGAAGCTCCCCGGAGCCGAGTCTATGGTTTTGTTTTTGTGTTGTTTTCGTTCTTTGGATCGGCTTTTATAGATACAGATACTCGTAGCATTTGCATACATACTATATATGATATATAATCACACACATTCCGCATATCTCTTCGTTAGTCGCCTTTTTTCTTGTTTCTATTGGCACATTTTGGGCTCGGTTCTGTTTTCGTTCGACATTTCATTTTTCGATGCGAATTCTTGCGGGTTTTGTTTACATCTTGCGCTTCGTTGGGGACTTTTTGTTTTGATTTGTAGTTTTTGGCCAAAAACAAAATAAAATCACACAGCACACATACACATGCACTTACACATACGCAGTGTGTGTGTGTGTGCTTTGTTGATGCCATGCCGCCGCACCTCCAAAAAAGCCCACAAAAACCACCACTTGCTCTCTCTCTCTCTCTTGCCTTGGCCGCTGCTGTTCCGCTCTCATTCGGTTCGGTTGCAATGCAAGAGATGATGAGAGCATGCAATCGGCAAGCTTCAAGGAGAACGGACTCGACTGTGGTTCCTGTTTCCACGTTTCCATGGCCACAAGTGTCTACATCTTTCCAGCATCTTCGCTGCAATCCTTCCCTTTATTGACTTGCATTTTCCTGCGTGTGTTTGTGTTCGTGTGGCAGTGTACATACAGTATGTGTGTAGTAGATGCCAAAACTGCACATGCGACCCGACCCGACCCGAAAAAAGGCATAAACAGCTCTTTGGCCAAACATTTAGACAAGAATAAATGTTCATTCATATTCAGTGACAATAATTATCGTTGACGAACATTTCTTCTGAACTCTGGATGATGACGCCATAAACGGGGATGGGTCGTCTTATGTCGTCGACTTTTCCCTGGTTCACTGGCCACTTTACTATGTATGCTTAGTCCCGTCCGGGGATCAGCTGAATTAAGCAGGTTCATTAGACCCGCGTAATTCATTCCACTCCCACCCAATGGCGCTCGCAACGGCATCCCCACATCCCCATCCCCATCCACACCCACAACCCACAATCACCGCCTCATCCGAATCGGCGTCCAGCAACAACCTCGCGGAAAAGCGTTTTCGCCTCGATGCAAATGTACGGTAAATTGAATTTTCGGCATTTTTAATTGGAAATTAGCAACATGCAAACATATTCAAATACATATGTGTACATATGCGTAGACTTTTGGCGTAGACGCATACGTATATACACATGTACATACTCGTGTGTACACAAATATGTAAATAAATATTTTGATGCACTGTTGGCGCCAGGAAAACACTTGATTTTTCTGCCCGTTTCTGTTTGCATCTATCAGACAAGCTTCTTGTTGGGGCCAATGCAATTTTTGTGTCTGAACGAGCATGGAGGCCATAGCTGGACGGAAATATTATTATTTTCATTCCTCAGGCGATTAATTGATCATTAATCGATAACAGAGGGTGTTATCGGTGTTAACAGGAGACAGACTTATGTACACACATACATAGGAATGCATATGTATGGATGTTTTGTGCGAGAAAGTTCTTTTAAGGACTACAAGTGTCTCCCTGTTGATATATGTAGATATGTGTGTATGTACATCGGTACAAATGTACTTTTGTTTTTATAGCAATGGATTATTGTCATACATATCTTGCATTTTGTTGGCTTTGTGCCTAAAAGAAATCAAATGAAATTCATTTCAATTGCATTTCTTTGGCATTTTTGATGGGAAGAAGCGCCTGCTGCGATTTCCTGCTCAATATCACATGCTCAGAAGCGTATTGATGCATTATTTCTACACGAAAGTAATCTCTTTTTTTTGTTCTTTTCTTTTTGTTCTCATGTGTTGATTAATAAATATTTTAAGGGCATTATCTGTTCGAATAGCTCGTAGTATATAATATTTCGTTTTTCTTTTGGGCTTCCTGTTTCTATAATAAGATCATGTGCATAATGTACATATGTACATACATGATACCATATAGATTTAGATATCGACGTGCCTGTTGGTTTTTTGTTGGGATTATTATTCGATGCATTCTCGAGTATTATATTTCCATAAAAACCTCACAGAACCCCCCATCTCGAGAGGTGTCTTATCGGAATCAATAATGGTTCTATATGTGATAGCGACTAGGTACTAGGTGGCGCTCTCTCTCCCTCCTGCTGATATATTATTTTACGACTTCAATTGAATTAGCAATCGAATTGGCAATATCAGTTGCCGCAGAGGCTCCCGCACTCTAACGCTCTCGTGATCTTGTCCAGAATGTGTTACTCACAACCGATGTGTGACTCGTTCTGATGAAATACAGGCGATGAATACAGCAACCCGTAATCCCCACATCTGATACTAAAACTAAACCAAACACAATCTTCTCTGCACTCGCTCAGTGAGTAAGAAATGCCGAGATATCTCTATGCGTACAAGCACGTAATACGTACTCGTTTCGTACTCCCCACTGGTATGGCTTCTTGGCATTATCAGTTGATTGTCCCAAATCGGATCACATACACATATACTCGTAGTACCTACTCTGATACCATTTACTTGGAGGCTAAGTAAAAGTTGGTCGAGTACTTCTACGCGGTACGGTACACATGGTATTACGAAGCTGTTTCCGATCCCATTGAGTATATGTTCATACATATATACTACTCTTTAAATCCTTCTTCAATTCAGAATCTTAGTAGCGAGTAAAATGTAGTCGGAATGTTAGATTAGACTTCCTTTAACTCTTTTTACAATGCTTTATATTTAAACTTGATTAGGGAGGGAGGGGGAGGGTTTTTATGGGTCTCAAACTGAAACTCTGTTCGACCTTGAGATAATGGTGAGTGAGAGAAATAAAGTGCAATCTGATAATGGAATTACTTTTCCGTTAGTCTTGGGTGTTTCCCATGGTGGATACTACGAGTACGATCGGTTTATGATCATGATTTATATCCATGAAAAGAGATAAGCATGCGTATCGCCCATCGAAATGGTCGTGACTATCGTAATTGCCGCCCACGCTTGACGTCATCTGTCTGTCTGAGGGGGGGGGGGGGAGACAGAAATACATACATACATTATGTACATAATGGTAGAATCAAAGATCGATTTGCGTTGCGTTGCATTACCTGCTATTGCTATTGCTATTGCTATCCATACCAGCATCGTAAATAATTCCCACACTCTCCACACAGTTGCAGACACAGGCACATGCATACATACGTATGTTTGTATATATTTCTGAAGGAGTATGTGTTGCATATGCAAGTAGATAAGCTGCATAATAAAGCACACACTACGAGCAGGTTGTGTGTTTGTTGTTGCTGTTGGATTGCAAATTGCTGGCTGGTTTGGCTTGTAGATTGTGGATTGTGGATGGTGGATGGCGGATGGCGGATTGTGAGCTGTGGACTGTGGCGAAAGTTCTGTTAATGCGCAATTTGCTCGGTTACGGGGAAGGGGATGGGGATGGGATACGATGCGATGGAATGTTGTTGTTGCGTTGTGCGAAAACCAAAGGAAACGAAACCCTCGTTCCTTTCTTTTGCCTTTCCATTCATACATACATACATACATACTAACATACATACATGCATGGCGTACGTGTGTTTCAGCATGTTCGCCTGCTGCTGCCCTCCACCCTTAAAACCGTCGAGGCGAAGCCTCGAAGCTGCAACGGCTCTCTCGCAATCTTTCTCTCTCTCTGTTTCACTCTCAGTTCAAAGATTGACAAGGAAAAGAGGAGTGTGTCGGGGGTTGAGCCCTTGTGGACTATAAGAAATTCGTAGAATGATGCGGAATGCAATGCCTTGACCCACTGCAGCGCCCGGTCAACGACTTCACGGGAAAGCTGGCGGGGATATTGGGTCAAACCATGGACTCCCGCCCACGGACTCTCTTGCGACGAATGACCTAATCCATGTGTCCCTTTTCCCACGATTTCCATTCGCAGATTGTGGCCCGGCGACACGATCTGAAGCTAATTGTGACCTCCGCCACGATGGACTCCACCAAGTTTGCAACATTCTTTGGGAACGTGCCGACATTCACCATACCGGGTCGAACCTTTCCAGTGGACGTGATGTTCAGCAAGAACACCTGCGAGGACTATGTGGAGTCGGCGGTGAAGCAGGCGCTGCAGGTGCACCTGACGCCCAACGAGGGCGACATGCTCATCTTCATGCCCGGTCAGGAGGACATCGAGGTGACGTGTGAGGTGCTCGAGGAGCGCCTGGCCGAGATCGACAATGCCCCAGTACTGAGCATTCTGCCCATCTACTCGCAACTGCCCTCCGACCTGCAGGCGAAGATTTTCCAAAAGTCCGGCGACGGGGTGCGCAAATGCGTGGTGGCCACCAACATTGCGGAGACCTCGCTGACCGTGGATGGCATCATCTACGTGATCGACTCCGGCTACTGCAAGCTGAAGGTCTACAATCCGCGCATCGGCATGGACGCCCTGCAGATCTATCCCATCTCTCAGGCGAATGCCAATCAGCGGTCGGGTCGTGCCGGTCGTACGGGCCCCGGCCAGGCCTTCCGCCTGTACACCCAGCGCCAGTACAAGGACGAGCTGCTGGCCCTCACTGTGCCCGAGATTCAGCGCACCAATCTGGCCAATACGGTGCTGCTGCTCAAGTCACTGGGCGTGGTGGACCTGCTACAGTTCCACTTCATGGACCCACCGCCCCAGGACAACATCCTCAATTCACTCTACCAGCTGTGGATCCTGGGCGCCCTGGACCACACGGGTGCCCTCACCACCCTGGGCCGTCAAATGGCCGAGTTTCCCCTAGATCCGCCGCAGTGCCAAATGCTGATTGTCGCCTGCCGCATGGAGTGCAGTGCCGAGGTGCTCATCATAGGTGAGAGAACACATCTGAAAGGAGAAGCTCTTCCGATCCTTTTTATAACACTTGCTCCACTCTATAGTTTCCATGTTGTCGGTGCCCTCGATCTTCTATCGGCCCAAGGGACGCGAGGAGGAGGCTGACGGAGTGCGTGAAAAGTTCCAGGTGCCCGAATCGGATCATCTAACCTACCTCAATGTGTATCAGCAGTGGCGGCAGAACAGGTGAGCGTGAGCCGAGCCGAGTCGAACCGAGCCCCTCTCCACAGCCCAGAATTCACATTGTGTTGGTTCCCCTCTCCCACAGCTACGGATCGTCGTGGTGCAACGAGCACTTCATTCATATCAAGGCGATGCGGAAGGTGCGCGAGGTGCGGCAGCAGCTGAAGGACATCATGACGCAGCAGAAGATGAGCGTCAAGTCGTGCGGCACCGACTGGGACATTGTGCGAAAGTGCATCTGCTCGGCGTACTTCTACCAGGCGGCACGGCTCAAGGGCATCGGTGAGTACGTGAACCTGCGAACCGGCATGCCCTGCCATCTGCATCCCACCTCCGCCCTGTACGGGCTGGGCACCACACCCGACTATGTCGTCTATCACGAGCTGATTATGACGGCCAAGGAGTATATGCAGTGTGCCACCGCTGTGGATGGCTACTGGCTGGCCGAGCTGGGGCCCATGTTCTTCTCTGTGAAGGAGTCGGGACGTAGCGGCCGCGAGAAGAAGAAACAGGCCGCCGAGCATCTCAAGGAGATGGAGGAGCAAATGTTGCAGGCTCAGCACGAGATGGAGGAGCGCAAACAAGAGGCGGCCCGCCAAGAGGAGCAGATGGCCGCCAAACAGGAGATAGCCACGCCAGGCACGACCACGCCCCGACGTACACCGGCCAGGATCGGCCTCTAAACGAGCGTCAGTGGGTCAGGAACGGTCAGGTAATGAGATCTGCATAGAGATCTGCCTAAACCATTGTATTTGATAAGTTGAACAGATTATTTCTATATGCTAATAAAGAATCAATGAAATCTGAATAAAAACTCCAATCCAGAGGGGGGTTGGGCGGTTCCCGCCACTCTCCAGCACGCACTGGTTGTCCTGGACACTGTGGTTGGCACTGCAGCGGCACTCGCCCCACTTGCACTCCATGGAGGAGGTTGGAGGCAGGGCCAGAGGTTGGGATTCGCCTGCCATCAGAGGATGCATTTGGCAGTCGCTGTTGGTGCGACAGTAGGCACCAAAGGGTACTGTTTGCTCGCAGATAGTCCTCTCCAGCTGGTTCGTATCCACTGCATTCTCCTCGTTCGGGATGGTGTTGGCCACCCTTCTGGGATAGTGGGTGGAGCGACAGGCGCAGCGATGATCCTGGCACTGGCCACCGGAGCCAAGGCTCAGCTGGCAGGCCGTGCTGCTGTCGCAGTCATCCCCGTACTCCGACCCAGTAATGCACTTGGTCATGTTGCGGTTGTGGACATAGTTGACGGCACAGCCGCACTGCTTGAGTTGCGGCAGGCAGAGCGAGGCGCCGTAGCTGCCGCAATCGGTTTCGTTCACGCATTTGGACTCTGTGAGTGATTAGAGTAATAACAGCAAGAATTTTAATAGTTTGGGATCGCGTTTCGTGCGAAGCAGCCACTCACCCAGGACGGCCACGCAGTGTCCCTGATGGGACTCAAAGTTTGATCGACAGAGGCAGCGGTTTTGCGATGAATGGCAGGTACTGAATGTGTCCGCCAACTGGCACTGGCGATGGAATTCGCAGCGCTCGTCCAGTGGCACCTTCTCCGCGATGCAGCGTCGCTTGTCCTCGCTCGGCACGAATCCGGAGGTGCAGGAGCACTGATCTAGCTTCTTGTTGCACTCGGCATGCGGTTGAAGGCAGGGACAGTGGCCGCCAATGATGTTGGTGAACTTCTGTTCCATGGGCTTGCAGTTCATCCGCTGCCCCGAGTCACGTGCTGTACAGGTGCAGGTGGAATTGACGCATCGTCCGCGCTCAAACTGAAGGCACTGCGCATCGGTGATGCAGGTCAGCTCCAGGAGCTCCTCGGCCAAACAGAAGCCAGCCAGAAATGTAACAATTAATCCGTAATAATGCATTATTTGCACTAATTTTATGAAATAACCTGCGATAAAGTTGTAAAGCTTTTACAGTTAGCATTAACCGTTAGAAAGCTTAGCTTAAGCGTTTCGATAAAAGCTTTTTTCGTACTATCGGATTTATCGGACAGTCTGGTGACAAAAATTACGCACCGATACTATCGTATCAGAAATAAGAAATATCGCCCATACCGATATGTCGAGTTAATATCAACAATCCTATTATAAAACACAATGTCTTTTAGCAATTTGTTAATGAAAAGCGGCCTTAATCATGGACTGCGAGGAACACCGGCCACGGTTGTGCTCATCAGCACGCGCCAGGGTCATAGGCTGCGTGGCAAGCCGCCCGGCGTGGCCCGTACGCTGGAACAGCGTTTGCGAGGTAAGGGCCCTTTTACTTGTTTTTTGATGTAATCGCGCTGATAAATGGCCTTTTCCCGCCCACAGAGGAGACTGTGACTGATCCTGAGGTGGTGGCCCGCATCAACATTGGGTTTCCACAACTGAAGGAATCGCGCTCAGCCCAGCTGAAGAACCGCCTGGAGCACCTAAAAGCGCAGCGAGCCAACAAACAACTGGAGCAACTGGCACGCAGCCAGAAGCGTAAGTAGCACCCATCACCATTAGATGCTTATGTGTACCGTACCTGTCTTTTGTGCCGTGTCGTGTCCTGCAGTGATCATCGATCTGGATAAAGTGCAGCAGACATATGTGCAGACGACCGGCCAGCACGATCTGCGCCTGCTCGCGGATCACTATGGCATCTTTGAGCATCTGTACGGGAGCGCCTACTTTGTGCCCCGCGTGCCACTCAGCATATGCTACGAGCTGGGCGGCGACACCCTCACACCGGTCTACAATGGCAATGTGATCAAGCCCGCGGAGGCGGCCAAGGCGCCAGTCGTGAGCTTCGATGGTCAAATGGATCCCATTACGGGCAAGTCGGCGGCCGGGCAGGATAGCTACTGGACGCTGTTGGCCACCAATCCAGATGCCCATTACACCAATCCCTCAGCGGAGTGTCTGCATTGGTTCATGTAGGTATCCAGAGCCTTATCTAAAACGGCTTCCCAATTGATGGTTCTCTTCTGCATTGCAGTGCTAATATACCAAATGGCAAGGTGAGCGAGGGCCAGGTTCTAGCTGAATATCTGCCCCCGTTTCCGCCCAAGGGCGTGGGCTATCAGCGCATGGTCTTTGTGCTGTACAAGCAGCAGGCTGTCATGGATCTGGGATCTTACCAGCTGGCCTCCTCGGACTACAGCAATTTGGAGAAGCGCACATTCAGCACGCTGGAGTTTTATCGCCAGCATCAGGAGCAGTTGACGCCGGCAGGGCTGGCCTTCTATCAAACCAACTGGGATGAGTCGCTGACGGAGTTCTATCACGATGTCTTGAGTGAGTTTTCGCACGGAGATCATACTTTTGCATTTAGTTTACAGTGATTTCTCTTTCTGCAGATCTTAAGGAGCCCGTCTATGAGTACGATTTCCCCAAGCCGTATCTGGCTGATCAGAAATTCTTTCCACTGAAACAGCCCTTCAATCTGTACATGGACAAGCATCGCGACGAGAAGCAGCTGAATAAGGAGTACCTGCAGCGCAAGCTGGCCAAGACGCATCCCTTCGATGGGCCTGCCAAGCCGCTACGCTTCCCCAACGCCCATCCCATCAGGGATGTGCCCTCCTGGCTGAAGACAGAGATACGCAAACAGCGACTGGGCACTGGCCGCATACAGGATTACTAAAAGGAAGCTCCATTGTGTTTTTTTAAGTGTTATATTTGTTAACAAGTTCGCTTTGTTTTATTCACTGGAAGTACATGAGTCGATAAAGTACACGGTTGCCTTCTCTTCGCCTCTAAAAGCTACGTGGGCGTTTGGGATTCTAGATTCTAAATAAATACGTCGATAGGGGGAAGGAATGGGGATGGGATGGGGTTGGGGTAAGGGGGAATCGTGTGATGCGTTTAACAATTGTCTGTCGAATGTGCTAATTTAATTAGTTTCCTTTTCAAGAATTGGGTTGGTTAATTGTTGGTTTACATGTTTTTGATTTTTTTGGCACTGTTTTTACCTATACGTTGTCTGTCCAGCCCAGCCCTAGTGGACTAGGTCTGCGCCTTGCCATAGCTGCCAACTGGCGGCCTATACATGGCCGGCAAAAAGGGCACCTGGGTCCAATGGAAGGCATACTTGCGTGTGCCAATATTCTTCAGGACATTGTCCATGCGTGTGCCCTCGCTGAAGAAAAACAAACAGAATATAATTGTATTTGGGAAAGTCTCAAGGCAGAGGAGATCTCACCTTCTCATGGTGCTCAGGGCATAGGGCACATGCTTGGCCGGCAGCTGAAATTCACGTACCAGCACCCGGCACTGCTCCAGGGTGACGGCCATTCCGGTGCGATCCTTGGCACTCTTGCAGGAGGTGAAACGCAGGCCATCCATCAGCCGGCAGGCATCTTCGGCCAAATGGAGAATCTTTACGTTCTTGGAGAGATTCGCACGGAGCTGCTGCTCCATGAAGCCCAGTAGTGACTGCAGGGACTCGCCAGCATCCACTGAGCCCAGGCCCAGCTTGCGATACCGCCCGTAGTACTGGCTGAGCCTCAGATAGTTGTCCCAATTAGAGCGATGCTGCTCGCGGGCCTGGCCCACCGTCTCCGCATAGGTGGCCTTGCCATTGATGCCGATGTTGAAGAACACGGGAGTGATCTTGAACGAAATGGAGGTGCCGTTGCCGGGCAGCGAGTGCTCTGGCACTGGCAGCTGCACTTCCAAAGCCTGCCGCGATCCTGTGATACGTGGCATCGGGGCCAGAGTGGCCTCGCCCTGAGCGCGCACCAGCTGAAAGCTGACGGCCGACAGATCCTCAATGGCAATGCACATGTCGCTCCACATGTCCGCCTCGTTGCCAAAGAGCGTCAGCAGGCCCTCAAAGTAGGCCAGCGGCCCCAGATCCCTGAGCATCACCAGATAGGCCATGTCCAGCTCGCTGCCCCAAAGGCGCAGCATCAAAGAGCTAACCAGAGCCGTCAGCTGTGGGAGAGAGAACACGGATTACTTGGCTACAAATCCTCTTTTGGGTTGGTGTGGGGGTGGATCCTCATTCTTACCGCCTGAGAGAAGCAGACATCCCGGCGATACATGATGCTCGCCTGAAGACGATTGCAGCGCACATCCTGCTGCAGCCGCTGGACCGAGTGCATCAGGCGGGCCGTTTTCAGCAGCCTGTCCATGGCATGTCGCAGTTTGCGCATGCTGGGACGCAGTTCGGCGGCCCAGTCTGTGGTCAGCGATAGGTCCAATCCGTCTGTGAATTTGTTGCCCTTCTTAACGGCAGCCGAACCAGAGGATGCTGCTGCTACTGCTGGCAGGGGCTTGAGGTCCAGTTCCATCTGCGGTGCGGGCTTTTCGGGTGCCGAAATCACATCGGGTGCCGGTGCTGGTGCCTGCTGCTGCTGTGGGGCCACGGCAAAGCCCTCCCGCTTCATCGGCGGCTTCGGATGCCGCAATCGGATGGCCGGGCTGTCGCGACGGCCGCAGAAGAACTTCAGCTTGCACTCCAAGCACATCACACTCGCCTCGATGTTCAGCTGGGTGAGATCCAAAGGTTCGGGCTCTTCCGTGGGCCGGTAATAGTTGGCCGAGGGCGAGGAGCTCATCAGCTTGGTGTCGAGGAATCCTGCGGGCGGCTGTGGATTGCCCCTCATCTCATCCAGATCGATCAGCTGCAGTGCAGCGGGAATGGGAGTCGGTTCGGGCTGTGGCTGGGAATGCCACGCCAATGGCAGCGACTGATATGTGGCCTCCGCCTCGGCCAGGGCATCCTTTTCTGTACGCTGTCCATCCGCGCCCTGCTCTAGGCTGCGCAGATGCTCGTTGTAGCACTTGACCACGTGCTGCAACGAGTCAATGGCACGAATGTCCAGGGAGCTGGAGGGCGAGCTGTTGCTCGGATGCCAGCTATTGGAGCGCATCAGCGGTTGCTGGCCCCGGGGCCACAGATCGGGCGGGGCCACCACCGGCGTTGCAAAGTCCTCCAGCTCGGGGGACTTCAACTCCAGGGCCGTCAGCTGTTGGGTAATCTTGCGGAATGGGGACATCGGCTCCATCAGTACATTCTCGGGCTCCTCGATGATGCGATGCTGTTCGATAAAGTCCACCGCCTCCTTGACAATGCTCGGCTCCCAGATGTTCAGCAAAGTGCGGGTCTTGGACACCATCTGGTCGCAGAGGGGCATCATGTCGGTGGCGCAGCGGCGGCTGGCTAGCTGCAGGAGCTGTGACATTAGTTCGACGATCTCCTTGCGCAGCTGCTTGGTGGCCTGGACGGCATCGTTGGCTGCCTGCACCTTGCAGGCATTGCTCTGCTCCAGCTTCCACGATTTGCTCTCCTGCAGGAGTCTGCCAAAAAAAAGGGATATGGTTAGCAACTCTCTCTCTGGAGGGTCCACTGCGATGCAATCTCTCACTTGATCAATCCGCCGCACTGTCGTCCCTTGGCATCGTGTCGCGTGAAGGCGCCCACCGTCACAATGTCTAGGAAGCCGCGCCGCTGCAGGGTGTCGTTCTGGGCCCACATCCGTTGCACATGCAGATTGACGGGCAGAAACTCCAGCGACTCGTCCGTCTTCACCGACGACCGTTTGAAGAAGACACCGTCGCGGGCCAACTGCTGGATATTCTGCTTCGCCTGCGAGTAGTCCTTGAGCAGGCGCAGATGCTCCTCGAGCAGATTCATCTGCCGCCAGCGCCACTCGCCGCTCAGCTCGCCCATGCCCGAGATCTCCTGCAGCAGCTCCTTCTCGCGCTGTATCCAGATGGACAGCAGCTGCTGGGGCAGCACGCAGCACAGCCGCGACTCCAGCAGCGTCTCCTGCACGCTGATGTCCGCCCCCAGCGAGGAATGCAATCGATATGTGTGCAAGCGGGGCTTGGCGCAGACCCTCTGCAGGCCGCACTGCTGCGGCACAAAGAGGCGCACTCCCAGCTTTGGGGGCAGCGACTGAGTGCGACGATGTGCTGGTGGTGGACCAGAGAGAAAGTGTCGTGAATCTCTGACAGCATGTCCTTCGGTTCTTTAAGCACTTACCTCGCCTCCCGCTCCCGCTGCCGCTGCTCCCTGCAGCCTTTTCAAAAAGTTGTGTGCTAGAACGTGGGGGCGGCGCCAGACCATTGCCCGGCGCTTGGCCCGGCTCCACGGCCGCCTCCGGTGACCAGGAGACAAGGGTAATGAAGCCGCATTCGCCACGCGGCGAGCCAACGGAGAGACGCAGCCGCGTAGTGTCCTGTATGACGCCCAGGGCCACCTCGGCATGGCCCAGCGGCACCGATGTCAGCGTCATGCGCTCGCGCACATCGTGGACACTGAAACGCAGACGCGTGGAGGCAGTGAATCCGGCACTGCGCTGGAAGCGCATCGTGGCCAGGAACTGCGGCGTGCGCGTGCCCTCCTGAAGCTCCGTGCGGGCATGCTCGCGCCAGAGGCAATCCTCCCCTGGCTGCAGCACCGAGCAGACAACACGCGGATTGGGATCACGCCCGAAGGTGTCTACCGGCAGGCTATCACAGGACAAGGCCGTCTCGCAGATGGGCAGCTCCGAGAGGTCCAGTTCTGGAAGGAGAAGCAGATCAGATCAGAGCAGAGCAGAACAGACTGGAACGCTTGGAATAAGAAACGAAAAAAAAAAACAAACAAACTGGTTTCCGTTTTAAATTCAAAATTAAAATTCAATTTTATTCAAAGAATAAAACCTATTTCCAGTGCGAGATCGATCTCCTTGCAACCCAACCAACCACCAATCGCCCGTTAGATTTACAAATACAGTTATACAAAAATATTTACAATGGAAGCCGCAACTATTTCCAGTGGCTCTGGAAAGCAGCGACATGGTCTTGGAATGGAATGATTATGAACTTTCGTGTGTGCTTATCTGTGTGACTGTGTCTGTGTGTGTGCCAATCACGGAAATGTAAATGAGGTTTGTGTGTGTGTGAGAGCGAGTGCGAGTGAGTGGGATACAGAGAGTGCTTTCAAAGAGAGAGAGATGGAGAGAGTGAGTGCGAGAGAGTGGCCAGTGCGAGTGAGAGACACATAGAGAATTTCGTTAACTAAAAAACAAAAAGACTGAAACATAAACATAAACAATAACAACATCCACATTCTTTGGTTTTTTCTCTCTTCGTTTGTTTTGATTTTGTTAGAACTGTATAAGATCACCTTCAAAGGGCGGTGCTACTTCCACGGGAGGAGAGTTCTCCGCCGTCTCCTCATGCTGTTGCTGCTGCTGGACCGTTGCGGGTGGCACTGGCACACCCAAATCAATATTATTGCCCATGGCCAGAGGTAGCTGCCTGCTCTTGGTTACAATCTGCTCCTTCAGCTGGTTGATCAGCAGATTCAGAGTCTCGTTGGACGCCTGCTCAATGCTGTATACCCAGGCCAGGCGCTCGGCCGACGAGTAGCTGATGAAACGCTCCGTGGGACTGTCTTTGAAGTCTGTAATACACAACAGATCAGATTGGCAAGAGAATACACACAGACAATAGCAAGCATCACTCACCTAAATCGAATATATAGCCCTCCGGGTCGCAGTCTTCATTCTGAATGCGGGCTCGACAGTTCTCCAGCACCAGGACACCCGACACTGGGGATTTGGGATCCTTGTCTTTTAGGCAGAAGAGCAGATTGCCGCGCAGCTTGCACCAGCGTTCGACTCTGACTGTGGGAAGGGAGAATGGAATTGTGCATATAAGCAGAGTGCTTGGACAGGACTTGGACTTATCGGTCCAGCAGTGTGCATGGGTGTGTGTCTGTGTCTGTGTCAGTGTATATGGCATGAGAATTTGCATTTACATGTGCATGTACATGTGCATGGCATGTGATCAGAGCTAAAAATACGTGGGATGGGATACGTTGTGGGTGATTAACCGCTTATCTGCTGCGCTACCGCTGGCACGTACCTTCACTGCGCCACAGGAATCCCTCCTGGCGATCCGTAACGATGAGCAGGCCCTCCTTGTCGAACTTTGTTGCCGGACTGGTGGCCAAGGCATTCAGCTCCGACTTGTTAAAGCGCATGGCGACACTGTAAAGTCAAATATGGGAAACGAAACGTAAACGATTTTGAACGATTGAACGGAAGGGGGCCTCAAACAGCAGCAAGCAAATTCCAGGCACGCCTTGTATCCCATTCTGACCATCCCTCACCTCCCCCTGAACGAACGGGGTAGGGGCAAAAGTGGCAACTGTCGTATGTGGGGGGTAAGCGAATTAATAATTTAACCAAATTACACGCTCAAGAAAGTGTACGTGTGTGCCCACTGGAGTGAAGATGCGTGGTGGGGCGGGGCGGGGCGGGACGGGATAGGGAGGCAGCTGCGCGCAAGATGGGCGAGGACGTTGGGTGGGCGGTGGGCTTAAGGCAGCAAACGGTACACATACACACCTCCTCTCCTCTCACTGTCTTTGCGTTCCACTGTTGTTGTTATTGCTGCTGTTGGCTGCACAGCTGGCGGCGTCGTCTCACTCTCACTGCCTGCTGCTGCTCCTGCTTCCGGTTAATATGCCGAGTCATTCGACTGCCAGTCAATCACTTCTAAATTGGGTTATTTTTACTATTTATTTGACTAATAATTGATAAACTTCAGATAACAACTGCGTTTTTGCTTCATATTATTGTTGATATTTTTTATTTTCAATACGATAGTATCGGTGCGATATTTCTGTCGACAATAATTTCAAAAATCGGCCAAAACACATAATTTTATCCTATTAATGAATCATTTTCTTCAGCACTGGTTGGGTTTAGGTAATTCCTGTTATTTCACAAAAATGTCCCCTTTTTGTACATGTCAACTACACGGTAACTACACATGTTCTACATATCAGCAACATATTTACGGAGCAAGGACAATTGTATACCCTATTTCCAAGCTTAGAAATGTTATTATAATGTCGTTTGTACAGATTGACATTTTTTACCTATTAATAAATTTCATATCTCTATCCTGATTCATATATCGTTGAGATAGCTTTTGGCAATTTTTAGGCAATCAGCTGAGTTCGTAAGGTATCGCTAACGATACCTATCGGTGGAAACATGTTCCACCCCTAAATTACGCAGACCCTACAATAAAATACCAAATAAATACCAAACAAAAACCGTTACAGTTTCGCTCAACTTATCCGATGTAAAATGTTCCAATAAATATTAAATAGTCAGAGCAGATTATTGACTGCAGTGGAATGAATGACTTTATCAAAATTCTGTCAGGTTTGGTTTGTTTTAAACAATATTATAAAGGTACAATTTTACTAGGAACAGAAAGGAGAGT
Organism: Drosophila helvetica; assembly: GCA_963969585.1. Classification (NCBI taxonomy): domain Eukaryota; kingdom Metazoa; phylum Arthropoda; class Insecta; order Diptera; family Drosophilidae; genus Drosophila; species Drosophila helvetica. The sequence goes on along the minus strand of OZ018401.1, from coordinate 17,737,550 downwards.
GCCACATACACATAGAAATTGTACATCCATTATTTATAATAGCTACAAGGTATGGCCGTGCTTGCTCCACTCGTGTTTCCTGTGATCACCTATCTACTATCGAAGATGCGGCTGCTTTTGATATCTACCTTAAACTGTCTCGACCACTCCGCCAGTACATCGAACTGCAAAACAAAGCAAGTATTAGCTTGAGAAGGATAAAAGTTCGGGGACGAAGCCCCCTACCTCACGCTCCATAATGTTTTCGCAAAAACTCAGATCGAGCAACTGCAGCTTGGGGCAATGAACCAGAATGCTGAAAGAAATAAATATGAAGTTGGTATCGTGCTCATGAGAGAATCGGGAGTATGAAACCCACTCGTAGATACGTTCGTGCGTTATATTCAGTATCCCCATCAGATCCAATTGCTCCAGGTTTTTTCCCAGCGTGGCAATATGTATGAGATCCCTTTCGGTGGTGCCCCGCACCGCCGACAGAAATAGCTTCTTCAGCTTGGGACAGTTGGACAGCAGCTGAAACAAGCCGTCCCCCAGTGACGCCTCACGCAGACTATAAGCAGAATAAGCACATAAATAAATAATGTAGAAAGCAGGTGGATATTCTGTTCGAACATACCACCAGCCCAGATCGAGCTCCTCCAACTGAGAACAGCGAGATATGGCTAAAAGTCCTCGGGCCGACAGAAAGTGCGCCTTCCACAGATCCAGCGATACGAGCTGTGTGTTGTACCTGGCCAGATGATCGGCCACATCGTCCATATTCACCGACACACCGCAGAAGGCTAGATTCAGATGCTTTAGCTTGCGATTGCCCTCGAGCATGCTGAGCAGCAGCTCCGTGTCGAAGGCCGTTTGGAAGAGATCAAGACGCTCCAGGTTCTTGAGATTTGCCAGACAGGAGAAGTTCAATAGCGGCGGATCGGTGGCACAATTACGCAGGCTCAACTCTGAGAAGAGAACAAAATAACAAAAGAACGTATGTCCAATGAAAGCAAATCCAAAAGGAAATCCAGGCGACATACCAATCAGATTATCACAGACTATGCCCACATTCTCAATGCAGCTGGCGTTTAGAAATTTACAAGAGTTCAGCCGCAGGTGGGTAAGATTGTCGCCTCGCTGGGTCAGAAATCTACAAACAGTTCCATAAATAAGAATTAATACATTTGCACATGAGTGGACTCACTTTTTGAATTCGGTGGGTGAGATTTCATTGGAGCCACCGCACCAGGAGAGATCCAGTTTGCGCAGCATGGTGGCCCGGCGGGCCAGCGTGCACAGGAGCTCCGAGCTGGCCACCAGCCAATAGGGCTTCAGGTTGAGCTCAGCGTAGAGCAGCGGATGCGTCGAGATGTCGTAGAAGGTGCGCGACACGCGGCCCACGCGAAACAGAGACTTAAGGTCCAGGTAGCTGAGTATTTTCAAGATGATCTCAAACGGCAGATCTGTCACACACAAGCCGCCCAGCTCTGCCTCTGCGGCTGAGGCCGCAGGATCCTCCAGGCGGTTGTCCATCATAAATTTGCCAAGATCATTGCTAATGAACTCGTGCAGGCTGGTGTCACTTTTCTCCCTGAAGTTCGGCCTGAACTCCAGCGAGCGCAGCTTGCAGGTGATGGACCCGCCGTTGGCCATCTTCGAAAGCGGCGAGAGGGACTTGTAAACGCGTGCCTGCTCCGCCAGAATGCTTTGAATGAGCCGCCCCGAGACTGTGCGTCCGCATAGCATGATGGCATCGATTTCCGTGTAGTAATTCAATCGGCTGTGGTTAAAATCAATGCGTATCGTTCTGTTCGGGTCAAAGGAATCAATCGAAAGTTAGTAGGGATGCGAAACCCCCTATTGGGTGCACGATTCAGGCAATACTTTGTTATCATGGTGGTCTTTTTCAGCGTCGGCGCAAAGCGTCGGGAATTACGCGGCACGGGTGCGGTGAGATCGGTGTCCAAGGCCTCCCAGAGGCAGGTCCAGTGCTTGGTCAAGCCATATGCCCAGATGCGTATCACAGCCCCAGGATTGAATGTCTCAAAAATGGCCACCTCCGTGGGCACCACATAGTCCTCAAAGTACACCACTGCAGCAGAACCAAAAGAGAACCAAACATTGTAACTGCCACACAGCCGTAAATGGAGGAGATAGGAGATCTTACCAATGTAATCGTGTGTCGCCAATTTGGGTAGATTTTGTGGCTGAATCTCTCGTGTGGCAGATGGTGCATGTTGCCACCAGTCGCCGTAGGTGCGCTGTGGAGAGAAGCAATTGCTGGTTAACACTTGAGCACCACTTGAGAGGTGCAGCGGGTGGGTGCACCCCACTTCAGCACTCACCATGGTGAAGGTCTCTGGGTAGTCGCCGTAGCTGGGGAATTTTGATGGCCTGCCAATCACATTGGCCGCCGTATACGAGATGCTGTACTCGATGCCATATTGCGAGCTAAAATCTAGCACGCCAAGGACAAACTGCTCGAGATAGTAGCCCTGGTCCTCCATTTTATCTGGCTGCATTTTGCTGCCGCAACCAAACCAGCCGCTCACCTCGCGCTGGCGCTGCATTAGCATGGTCGAGAAATCGACCTGGGCATCGAGTTCAGTGTCGCTGGAGCTGGAGGTGGAGGTGGAAGTGGAAGCGGAGGCTTGGGCGAGGGCCAGCAGGGACATAGTAGCACTGGCCAGAAGGCGTTGGCCGAAGGACAGCCTCAACGTATCGTTCGACAGCAGTAGCGACCGTCTTTCTCCCTCAACGTACCAGGGCAGGCGCTGGGCATAACACAGCCAGTATCGTCGTGACTCCTCCTCCACAAGGTTGCGCTTCCAGCTGAATGGGCCAAGGGAAATTAGCGTCGCTGTCCTTGTAAATAGACTGTCCTTGCCCCTGAGACGGCGGCTTTGGCCAGTTTGTTCACGTTGCAGGGCCAGACCTTAATGTAAATGGAAAGACGTCGCTGTGTTCCTCTTTGTCACTGTTCGCTGTTTGCTGATAATCCAATTAGACCTTCCAACTGCAAAGCCCTCTTTGCAATTTATTTTCTGTTGTTTTCGGGGGGCGGCAAATGTTTTGTTTTTACAAATGCTTGCCGCTAATTATGCCACTTCCCTGAAAGTGTTGGTGCGACCTTAGCTACAATAAATATTTGTATGATATTATTCTTGAACAACTGTTTTGGAAATTAACAATTTTTGGTTGTAAACAAAAAAGGTCAAAGCATAAAACGTAATGTGCACGGAATGAAACGTAAGTGTGCACGGAATGAAACGTAAGTGTGTAACTACACATTTTGCTACAAATCAACTACATATTAATGTAGAAAGCGTTACGTAGTTTCATAGTTCAACAGCACTGCCTATAACCGATTGTCTGGACTATCGGACTTATCGGTTCACTGGCTCACGGTGACGCTCACACTGGTTCCAGAAGTTCCGCTTTGTGGCGCCAATCACACTGGTTCCAGCGGCTGTTCCTCGTTAATTTAAAATAAAAATGCAATATTTTCGTAGTTTCTGACGCCCATTGGCCCCATCAAGAAATCGCTCCGCTCCCACCCACCACTCAGAATTTCACAATCATTTTGGTATTTTTTTTATTTTCAATGTTTCGTCTTTTGTTTTTTTTGTTTTTAATTTTTTTTTGTTTTTGCTTTTTGTTCTCTTTTATTTTGTTTTGTTTTCGTTTCTTTTCTCTTTTGTTGGGGAATTAATTTATTAATTAATTTTTTATATTTTACTTATTGATTTAGTATCTTCCACATCCGCTCTCTCTCTATCTCTCTCTCTCTCAGTTGCTCTCATTTCCCGCCTCGACACGCCTTCCTTCCTTCCTTCGCGCTATCTTTTGCTTGCCCTCCCACTCTCTCTCTCTCTCTCTCCACATATTTGAGTTTCCTTCGAATCCCATGGGTGTGGTGTGGTGTGGTGGCGATGGCTGTATTGGTTGTTGAGGGTGAGATGGTGGGGTGAGGGTGGGAGTTGGAGTTGGAGTTTGCGGGTTGGATGGGAGCCGGAAGCAGGGAGCAAGGCGGTGGCGGTGGCGGTGGCTTTTAGGGGAGGGGTTCCTGTTCTGAATGCATTCTTCTCCTTACATACCTCCTCTTCCTTCTCATTGTTTCGTTTGAATAATTTTTTAGCATAACTATTAAATAATTTGTTTATATATAATATACTATATATATGTATACATATATATATACATACTATATATGTATTTTCGGTTTTTGTTTTTTTTAGCTTTTCATGTTTCTCTGCTCTTTTGTTTTCCATTTCTCTTTCTGCTCAATTTAAGTTTTTTTTTTATATAATTATTATCATAATTATTATTTAATAAATTACTCAACAAATAATTCAATGGGTTTTCAGTTTTCTGTTTTTCCCCCCGTTTTTCCTCTCCAGTTATTCTGCCTGCTGCTGCTGCTGCTGCGCTTGCTTTGTCCTTGTTCCCTCTGCCTTCCGCCCGACCTTTCCTTTGTCTTTGCTTTTGCGTTAAGTATATTTATTTTGATTCGTTTAGTACTATTTAAACACTTAGTAGGTATTTAATTTTTAAGCTTATGCCTTTTTCTTTCTGTCCGAAGCGAAAAACAAAAAACTAAAAAATATATACCATATAGTGGTGGGGGCGAGGGGGATGGAAAATACAAAAAAAAACCATATTTTTTAAGGTTCTATTTTTTTCAAACATTTTGCTTGTTTATTTTGTTTCTCTGGTTCTGTTTCTCTTTTGCTTCTTCCTTTTGTTGCTTGTGTATGTGTGTGTGTGTTTGTGTGTTTGTGTATGCGTGTGGATTGGCTGTGTGCTGGCCGGGCCTCGACAGAATCGAAGCCGTCGAAGAGTCGAGTCGATCCGTAGTATTAAAAAATAATGATAAGATAATGGTACGCCATATGCAATAATAATCATAAAAATAATAGTCGCATTTTAAATATGTATCATTTATAATTTAAAAATGTGCATTTTACAAATATATTATATAGATAGATTCGCGCTCTCTCCCACTCCCACTCCTGCTCCACAAGCTCCTGCTCCTCCATCCTTATCCTGATCCTCTCCTCTTCTCTCTCTCTCTACAAATAAAATCAACACTCACACGCATGCAGTCATCAATCATCAGCTAAAAGCTAATGCCAACGTTTTACACAATCGGAAACAAATCGGCCATTATATAGTAGTCATCATCATATCGTTATCGCATTAAGGGCAACAAAAAAAAGACTTACAAACTGATTGATTGGCTAAAATTAAAGGAAAGTACGTACATTACATATACAAATCGGTTCTGAAATGGTATTTCTGGTTTTTGCCTTTGCAGCTTCTTCTCTCTCTCTCTCTCTCTCTCTCTCTCTCTCTCTCTCTTTCTCGCCACCTTTTCCTCTGTAGAACTTCTTCTTCTACATATTGTTTGTGGTTGTTTTTTTTCTGGTTTTCTTCTTTTAGGTTTAATTTTAATTAGGCATAAATTATTTATATAATATTTACAATTCATTTTTTTATACTTTTCTGGGGAGTTTTTGTTGCTCTTCTTGTTGCAGCATCTTCCACCTCTTCTGTTTTCTGTTCTCTGCTTTTTGTTTCTCATCTCATCTCCTCTGTTCTGATCTGCTCTCCCTGCTATCCTTCTTTCTTCTCTCACACAGTATTTCGTATTCGCTTTAGCGCTCTAAAAACTAATTTCTGTTTCAGCTTTCTTTCTTTGAAATCATCCTTTATCATCCTTTAATTTTTCCCTCGTTGCTTTAGGCCAAAGAAAAAATGTACTTTTGCAAGGATCTCTATCGCTTCGTGGAGAGAAAGGCTTTCTCTCATTTCTGCAGAGATTATTCCTACCTCGCTTCTCACTAGTTTTCTGTGTGTGTGAGTGTGTGTGTGTGTTTTTGTGTGGGGGGTTCTTATATACCCGATACTCAACGAGTATGGGGATATATGTATTATTTTTCTCTGGCTTTAGGCAGATTTCATATCGCTTTTACATACATATGTATAGATCTATATATTATTGAAACATTTAGCTTGGTAGTTTTTTGTTTTTGTTTTTTTGCTGTTTTTATATAATTTTTTCTTTTATATATATTATAATTCTATTAATATTCCTTGGATATTAATATTTAATACAATTTTACGCATAGTGCATTACAAATACGGTTTAAAATTAAAAAAAAAAAAACACATTTATATATATATATAATTTGTTTTGTATCATATATATAATTCTTTAATAAAAACTATTACATTAGTTTATGATTTAATTAGAAGTAGCATTTTACTTCGGATCGTGTTCACACTTTTCTAGATTTATCTTTCTTCCTTTCTTTCTTTCTGGTATTGCCCCTCATCTGCCTACCGTGGCTTTGAGAGTTTCTGCTCTCTCTCTCTCCCTTTCTCACCTATTCTTCTCCGATTTCCCATTTCTCCTCTTTCTGTGGACCATGTAAAACTCCCAAACAGAAAAAAAAAATTATACTGGATTTAGTCTGTGTATTTTTGTGTATTTATCCTGAAACTTTCTTGAAACTATTTTTGTTTTTCATTCATGGAATTGCATTCGATTTCGGATTCTGTTTCGGTTTGTTGTTCTTCTTTTTCTGCAGAGACGAGGATATCTATATACAATATGTATATGGTATATGGTGATGGATAGAGACGAGTTATAGAGGTGTGTGTGTGTGTGTGTGTGTGGGATTTGCTCGATTAAATCAAATTCATTTCCGATTTTGATACAAAACAAACAAGAATATGATTTGTGGGTGAGTGGGCGAGTGGGCGAGTGGGGTGGTTCCATTTGCGAAGGTAAGGCGAAAACCCTATATATCTCATCCACAATTTTGGCAATTAATCATTAGTTAAGGTCGAAGGGCTGTGTGTGAGTTGGAGATTATAAAATTAGCATAAAATCGATTATGGATTTACAAGTTAAAAGTGGTTATGGTTAGGGGGGTGGTTTAAGGCGCATTAAAACAGTCTGCGATGTCAGTGTGCGGTGCGGTCTCTGTTCGTGTGATAATGTTTGATGCTGGAACAAACAAACAAAACCCAAAAAACAATGCAATCACTTGTCTTTCTGTCTCCTCTCTTCCTTTTCGCTCTTCTTTGCTGGTATTCTCTTCTCTACTTTCCCACCGTCTCCTTCTTCTCCTTCTTCTTCGATACTGTGGGCTATGCTAATTTTCTATTTGCTTTTCCTTCTTTTTGGGGCTTGTTTTTTTATTTGTATTGTGTATCATTTATCATTACTATTTTGTAATACAAAGAAAAAATTGTCAACTCTCTCGTTTCTCCTTTGCCTTTTGCCTTCTGCCTTCTCTTGGGAATATCGTTCGACTTCCGTTTCTCTGTTCTCTCTTCTCTCTTCTCTTTACTCAGTGTGTGTGAGTGTGTGTGTGTTTTGGATGCCACCCTACTTACTAATTTACACTTATTATGCTTTTCATTTATTATATAGTAATTATTCTGATTGGTATTTTTATAGTTAACAAAAAAAAAGTGTGTTTATAGCAGCCTTTATAAACAATTTTTTCGCAAGCATTTTGCTTGTCTCTCTCTCTCTCTTCCTCTTCCTCTTTCTCTTGCTCTTCTTTTACATCTTTTTTCTCATTGTTTCCTCTGTTTCTGTGATCTCCTCCTGTTCCGTTCACTACTCCCCTTCCTCTGTTTTTAGCCAAGACTTTGCTTTGCTTGCTTCGCTTTCTCCTCTCGCCTATTCTGTTCTGCTCTCTTTTGTCGGTTCATGCTGCTTTCTTGCTGCTTTCTGCTTTCCTTCCCTTTCTTTTGTTTTTGCTTTACGCTTGTTTATCACATTTAATATATATATATATATACGTATATATATATATTTATATATATATAGTTTCTTTATATTAAGTTTTTGTTTTGTTTTTGCTTTCGCATTTTGCAGTTGTTTTTTTGTTTGTTTTTTTTTTTGCGACATGCTCTGGAAATATTCCTCGAAAGGACGAACCCTTCTCCCTCCCTATCATGCTGTTGTTACTGTGTTCCATCTTCCGGTTTCTATTCTGTTTTATATTCAGTTGTATATATTTAGTAATAGTTTCTCCATCGCAGCAGCAACAACAAAGCATTGCATTGGCAGTGTGACGCGCACCAGCAGCAGCCTCTCTCCTCTCCTCTCCTCTCCTCTCTCTGTTCCTTCAGAGCAGCTCTTGCTGCAGCAGCAGCATCTGTTGTTGCTGCTGCAACTGGGCCTGCTGCTGCAGCTGCTGCTGCTGCCATCGCTTGTATTTTCCTTGATAGGCGCGCGGGGATGTCGTCTCCGCGCCGGTACTCGTACCCATGCCCGTACTCGTACCCGTACCCGTACACGTCGTCGTGCCCATCAATCCCAGTCCTAGGCCCATGCCCGTTGTCATCGATGTGGATGTGCATGTGGCATTGGCCACCACTGACATGGCAGCCATGGCAGGCAGCGTTTGCTTTGTTGTGTTTGTGGTGTAGTGGCCGCCGCATCCGCCCGCATCCATCACAGTCTCATAGCAATAGGCCGCCGCGTCGAGCAGCGAAGCCGCATAGTTGCTGCTGCTACAGTTCAGTAGCTGATGATGATGATGTTGTTGTTGTTGCTGTTGTTGTTGGGGTTGTTGTTGTTGTTGTTGGTGATGATGGTGGAGGAGTTGTTGCTGATGCTGATTGTGGAGATGGTTGTGGCTGTGGCTGTGGCTGTGGTGATGGTGATGATGGTGCTGTAGTTGCAATTGTAGTGTATTTGCTACTGGTATTACTGGTGCTAGTGCTGCTAGTGACTGCTGCTTCTGTTGTTGTTGTTGGTTCTGCTGCTGCTGTTGCAGATGTTGCAACTGCTGCTGCTGCTGCTGTTGCTGTTGTTGTTGTTGTTGTTGTTGTGCGACTGTGGCTGCTGCGGCGGCGGCGGCGAATTATGAATTGGAATTGCGTTTAGTTGGCAGCTAGGACGAGCTGGACTGATTCATGTTGCCAAACATGTGGGCTGAGAACGAGGTCTGGCCGGTTGAATTGGCCTGCGATGTCGATGACTGTTGCTGCTGTTGCTGCTGCTGCTGCTGTTGCTGCTGCTGCGCTTGCTGCTGCTGATTGAGTGATCCCCTGCCGTGCTTCGGTATCGGCGGCTGGATATACTCGTGTCTGGCCAAGGCAAACACATCCATGCGATCCTCTTTACGATACGCCAAACATCCACGTATGAAGCTCTAAAGGAGGGAGGACAGAGTATAGGGGGGATGGTAAATATTCTATTCTCGAACAAATAACCCGATTCATTTACCTTCGCCTCATTCGAAACAGTTGGCTTATTGGAGAACTGTACTTCGGTGGCTTTCAGAATGGTATTCTCCTCGAGGATGGTGGCCTGCGACTGATTATGCCCAAACGGCTTCTTTCCATACAGACACTGATAGAATATGACACCAACACTCCAGACATCCACTTTCGATGAGATTTTCGGTGGATTTTTGCCAACAACAAAGCATTCGGGTGGCAGATACCTACACAAAACAGAACATACAGATACGATTGAGTGTTGGAACCTGCTAAGAAGAGTAGCCATCAAGAAGTACGTACCAATAGGTGCCCGCTCCCTGGGAGGTTAGATCCATGCCATGATCTGGATTATAGTTCTCATCGTCCATCACCTTGGATAGGCCAAAGTCGGTGATCTTGATCTCGCCGCAGACATTACCTTCGGTCAGTAGTATATTGCCTGGCTTCAGATCGTAATGGATAACCGGTGGCTTAATCTCATTCAGATACTTGAGTGCAGATACAACCTACGATGCGATTGAACGGAAATACTCCTTAAGTCCTGACCACTCCTCCCACTCTACGCCGCCCTCCACTCACCTGCATTATTATCGAGCGCGCTTCACGCTCGGGTATAGTCTTATGTTGCTTCAGATAAAAGTCCAGATCGTGGCCATCGCAGTACTCGAGCACGGTGCAAAATGAATTCGCATCGATCTCAAACACATCGTAGAGCTTCACGACGCGGGGATGATCCAATGCCTTGTGGATGTTGTATTCCCGCAGGGCGTGTCTGATTGACATCACGACGGAGATGGAGATGCAGATGGATGAGATGGGGATTAACAGAACGATTACAGAACGAGACATTAGTATACACATATGGCTGTAAATGGTATACCCCTCGCTGCCCTTGCCCCCCCTGCCACAATTTAACTCTTCTAATTCTATTATTAAATCCCCACAATTCCCATTGCCCTCTGTCTTGTATGGGATGCTGTTTATGCTGTTTCCAAGCAAATCAATCAGTTAATCAGAATACGAATTGTGTGCTGTTCCTTCCCCAAAATAACACACACACACACACATCCTGCTCTTGAAGCTATCCCTTGAAAGTATCCTGTCCTTTAAATTATATAACTGGAGGTATTCATAGAGGGAGCAAGGGAGGGGGAATGCCAAGGGAGAATTGCGCAAGCTTTATTCGCGAATATATGTGCCTGGGAAGTATCTATGAGAACTCCTCCAGGAAGTTCTTCCATCTCCTCCTGGATGTGCGGAAGTGATGACTGGGCTTTGCCTCTAATCTGTACCACCTAAAACAACCTTCTAGTGCGAATATATGCATGCACTTCCTATATACACATCTAATCGGGGGTCCGGTCCTTGTGCCAGTGCCTGATTGCAATGGATAATCCTGCTTCATAGTATCCCCGATTATTCATCAGTTTTTGCTCTCTCTCCACAAATTAAAAATAAATAAAAGCATCCTAGCACACCAATATTTTAGCTACGCAGGGACTACAGTCCCTTCCTTCTGCTGGGGTCTCCTCCAGCTTCGACAGAAAGCATTGTAGGGGGTAGGATCGGAGTGAATCTACACGTATCTGTCTATAATTATCTTCTCCTATTGCTAGCATCTCTTTGGATTATTTCATTTCGCTGCTTGCAAGCCTCTCCTGCTCTGCTCTGCTCTGCTCTTTGCTGTGCTGTGCTCTTCTGCTTGCCTCTCGCGCGTGAGGCCTGGCCTTGCCTTGCCTTGCCACTCACTCTCTCACTACTCACTTGATATAATTAGCTTTCTTATCCTCCTTCCAATCCTTGTTTAATTGGTGCACCTTACATGCGACATAGCGTTGCTCCTTGAGGTCGAAGGCCTTGTGCACCTCGGAGAAGCCGCCCTTGCCCAGCAGCATCAATAGCAGATATCGATCGTTCAGCACGGGATGATTATTGAAGCGGGACTGCGGAAAATGAGAGATTACTCGTTGGATTACTCGTTGCAACGACCCAGAGAGAAGCCCTGGCCCTGCCCTTCCTCCTCTTACCTGATCCTCGTTGAGAATTCGCTTGAGTTCACGTATGTGAAGATTACGCTCCCGCTCGAGCTTCTCCATCTCCAGCTGCAGATCGGCGTCCTCCTTCTTGAGGGCGTTCTGTCGCAGCTTGAGGATCTCATCGTATTCGTAGTACTCCTGCGCTGTGTATGCCCCCGAGACGGGATCGGGCTTGAGGAACGTCCCCGAATCGGAACAGCTGCCGCTGTCGTTGCCCCCCAGGCCGCCTCCGCCGCCACGGTCCGACAGACGATCACCCACGCCGCTATTGCCGCCCACATTACCACCAGACCCGCCACCGCCATTGTGCAGGAGCTGTGCCTGATTGGCCTGCGTCGAATTGGACCGCGAGAGACCGCGTCCACTGCCGCCGCCGCCTCCACCGCCGCCACCACCGACGCCACCACCACCGGCGCCACCGAGAGCGCCCGAATTTTGGCCACCCAATCCGCTGTCGACGCTGCCAGCGACACCGCCACCGAGGCGATCACTGCCGCCGGGGCCACCGCCGCCCGTGAGCTGAGAGGAATCATTGGAATTGGAATTCTGCTGCTGCTGGTTGTTCTGGTTGCTGTTCTGGTTGTTCCGCTTGCGTCCGGACTCCGCCGGACGCTTCTTCATCAGCTGCTTCTTCTGGCGATCGATCTCCTCGCGCTCGGCGGTGATCTCCTCCTGCCGTCGGCTCAGCTCCTGGAACGCATAACCGTCCGTCCAGTTCTCCTGCAAACACAACGAAAAACGAGGGCGAGAGAGAGAGAGAGCATTAAAAATCGTAGAAACGTTGCCTTGCCAGAAGCGGGGGGAGGGGGAAAGGGATACTCACCTGGAATGTGGCGCCCACACGCTGTGTAACAAACTGTCCCAGCCGCAGGCGATTCTGCATGCACTTCTGGCGCGCCTCCTTCTTCTCGATGCTGCTCTTCTCCTTGAGCAGCTTCTTCACGACATCGATGCACTTGGCAATGTGCGACTTGTGCTGGTCAATTGTCTTCTGGTTGCCCAGTATCTGGCACTTCTGCTCGTCCGACAGTCTTGTCATCTCGTCCAGCTTCACCTTCCCCGACTCGTGCTCCGCCTCCCGCTCCTGCAGCTCGTGCAGCGACACCTCCGTTTGCGTTGCCTTGCTGTACGTTATCGTGGCGGGCATTGGCGGTGGCGGCGGCAAGGGCGGACCCACGCCCACGCCCACACCTACACTAACGCCCACACCCATGCCGCCGACGCCCAGAGAGCTGAGCTGGTGGGGATGTGCGGCCACAACGGCCACTCCACCGGGCCCGCTGGCCGTCGATGTGGCGGGTGGCCCGAGCTGCTGCTGCTGCTGCTGTTGCGTTTGGGCCGACTGCGACTGCGTCTGGATGAGGGGCGGCTGAATGGAGGCCAGACTTAGGGCATGCCCCAGGCCGACGACCACGTGCGAAGGAACCATTTGATTGGAAGTCTGTGGCTGCTGCTGCTGCTGTTGGCGCTGCTGCTGTTGCTGCTGTTTGCTGGAGTTGACGTAGTGGAAGTCCGCTCCGGTCTGCTGCTGCTGCTGCACTTGACTGGGCGCCACCTGCGTCTGTGGACTAGCGGGATACAGGGAGTATGCGCTGCTCGTTTGCACCTGGCTGGTCTGCACCTGCACCTGGACACTGGAGGCGGGCACTCCTCCCGAGGCAACGGATACTGTTGGCTGTTGCTGCTGCTGCTGCTGTTGGGTGGTCTGCTGCTGCTGCTGCTGCTGGGCGGATGAGGGGGACTTGCTGCCGGTGTGGGTGCCGCGTAGGGGCGCTGAATTTCCGCCCGCCACAACGCCCACTCCTCCCACGCCAACGCTCACGCCCACGCCCACTCCTACGCCCGACTGCTGCTTGTTGAAGTAGTCGTTGATCTTCTTGTTGTCGCCGCCGGGGAGCATGAGGCGCGCACTCTTGCCGCCCGCTCCTGTGCCGGAACTGGAGCTGCCACCGCCGACGCCTGCTCCACTGGAGACGCCTCCAGCGCCGCCCGAGACGCCCGTCCCACTTAGGCGCTCGCCCAGACCGAGGCTCATGGTCACCTTGGACATATCACGAAAGGGCAGGGACTTGCCCTTCAGGCCGCCCCCCAGCCCGCTGCTGTTGTTCACGGCTCCGCCCGAACCACCGCCACCGCCCGCATCCTCCGCATTGTGTGGCATCTTCCGTTTCCGCTTCCGCTCGGCTGGCGTGCGTGGCTTCACCGGCGTGGTGGTCGCCGTCGCCGTCGTTATGTACATGTCATTGGCTCCCCCAACGCCGCCAACGCCACCGTTGTTCGAGTGCTGCATCCCGAGGGTCGGTGGAAAACTGGGGCACTGTTGCACCGACAGACCGATGCCCGCCGCCGCCGCTGCTGCAGCCGCTGCTGCGGCTCCTGCTCCTCCGCCCAGAATATCGTTGACATCCTTCTCGCTGTGCGAGGAGCCAGTGCTCATATTCGAGTCGGGATTGCTGCTGCCCCCAGCCGCTGCTGCCGCTGCCACCTGCTGTTGCTGCTGGTGTTGCTGGTGCAGGCTCAACGATTGTTGGTGAAAATGCTGCTGCTGTTGTTGCTGCTGCTGCTGCTGCTGGTGCAGCTGGTGTGGGGGCAGCAATTGATGCGGATGCTTTTGGAGGATCTGGAGGTGTGGTTGCGACAGGATCTGCTGCTGCTGCTGGGGATTTTGTTGCTCCTGTTGCGTCTGCTGTTGCTGTTGCGAGCTGTGATGATTGGGAAAGTGCTGCTGCTGCTGCTGCTGTTGCTGGGGAGGAGCCTGCTGTTGCTGCTGTTGTTGTGGGGGCTGCTGCTGCTGCAGCTGTTGTTGGGGTTGCTGCTGCGGCGGCTGGTTGGGGTGATGGTGGCTTAGGGTCGAAGTGTTCTGTGGGGCCATCTGCAATTGCGCGCCAGCGGACATCTGCAAGAGATTAGAGAGAGAAAGAGAAAAATCGCACATTAGCATAACACACTCGGAAAGTCAACACTCAAGTAAGCACAAACACAAACAACAACAGTAAAATAATAATAAAAACAAACTTAATTATGGTACAAATAATTTGCACAATCGATCGAGATCTTTCATTTTCTTTGTGCCTATCGATAGAGAGGGGAGATGATGATGATGATGATGATGATGGAGAGATCCAAACACGCACTCACGCTCTCTGTCTCCCAGCGCTTTGCAACACTGCTGCTGGTTTTTGTTTTGATCTGCTGGTTCGCGGAGAGAGAGCGCTGCCACCACACACTGAATCCCCAACAGGGTGGCAACACCCAGCAGCAGTAGCAGCCCAAAGGAAAATGTGCAAAATAAGCGAATGAGAGAGAGGGAGAGAGCGAGAGCACGAGTGCTTTTGTGAAGCGGCATGCGAGAGCAAGAGAGAGTGAGAGAGAGAGAGAGCGAGCACAATGCAATGGATGATGGTCCGAGTGTAAGTGTGTGCTCGTCTGTTCGTGTTTCTATAAATGTGTGTGTGTGTGTGTGCGCCCGTGTAATGTTTTATCAAAAAGCAAAGGCGCAAAGACAATGAAAACCACACACTCTCACAACGACAAACACACAAAAACCCATGAAACGAAAACCGAAAATTAGATGTGTGGAAAAACTAAAGTGGAGAAAAATGAGAAAATGGCTACCCACACACCAAAAAAAAATGGCTCATTTAATTAAATTCACAATTTAATCTTCTTTAATCTGCTTCTTCCACTGCTCTTTGCATTTGTTTAAACACATTTATTTTTCTCTCTATTTAAACTCTCTCGCACACTCTCGCTCTCTCTCTTTGTATTTTTGTTTCTGTATTTTTTTTTCATTGCTTTTTGCTTTTTTTTGTTTTTTGTTTTTTGTTTTTAGAGACATGACCACAAAATGCCGTTCACCTTTTTTAAGCGCCGCATATTTTTCTGCACACACATACGTGGCTCGTGTGTGTATGGGGTGTATGTGTGGTGCGTATGTGTGTGTATTTATATTTTCACATTCTATTACAATTTGATCACATTTATTGCCGTTTCTTCTTCTTCTTCTACACTCGTTGTTGTTTCTTTAAGCACTCTTTTTTTTTTCCTTTTCTTCGCAGCACTCTCTCTCGATTCCGATACCGATTCCCCACGCCCCACCACAACGACGACGACTATATGGCACGCCGCTCATTTAGTTTATGTTTTATTCACGTATAAATCTATGCGCCAGGGGCTCTATGCGGGACTCACTCGCGTGTGTGTGTGTGTATAATTTTCATTTGTTTCACTTTTTCTTTATTTTTGCACCACACACAAATTGTTATACGCGTATTTTATTTGTAGCACAGTCGGGGGACGGTGACGACAGAGACAGAGACACAGTGGACAGAGCGGCGCGGCACGGCAAGCCGATGGAAATAAGGTGAAAAGGGAACGAACAAGACAAAAGAGCGAGAGCAATAAAATGCGGCGCACACACACACAACAGACAGCACGAGTGGCACACGGGGAACAGAAGGGAAACAAAATATACAACGGAACGGAACGATGACGATGGCGACGACGACGGATGATGTCTCGACGCGAGTCTCGGGAGTATATATTTTTTTTTTTTTTTTTTGCTATTTGCCAGAGTGATACGCGACTGCAAAGAGGGAGCGAGAGGTGTTTTTATGTAAAGTATTGCATTCCTGCTCTTCGAGTTGCTTATTTTGCTCTAGCGCACTCTTTATGTCACAAAATAAGAAACCAACGGGAGAGCACTTTCGTAGAGAGAGAGAGAGAGAGAGTCCAACAACAGCAGGGAGAGCAAGAGTAAAAGAGCAATCTCGCAAACAAACCGCGAACGGGAGAGAGAGAGAGAGCAAAAGAGCAGTTTTTGTTGTTAGGCAAAAAACGAACGAATGAGTGAGTGTGAGAGAGCGGGCCAAAACCGAAGGCAAACTACTCGGAACGCAAGCAAGAGTACACGTACACGAACACGAACACTTTTCGCTCATTTGCAAAAAACCAACAACGAAACTTAAAAAAAAACCCAGGCACCTAAAGAAAAGTACAATAAAAATTAATCCGATTGACAACCGCTGCCGTAGCTTCGTTTCGTTTCACTCTTTTGACACTGCTGCTGCTGATGCTGCTTCTTCTTGCCGTTTCGCTCTTTCCCTGCTTTTTCTTCTTCTTCTTCTTGTTGCTCTGACGCTTTTGATAAATATTTTTTCTGCGACTTCCGCGCGCGCGCCCTACCAAAAACAACAGCGAAAGCCAACTACAACAACTATTCGTATTTAGTTGCTGCTTCCCGCTGCGCTGCGCTGCGTCGCGTCACTGCTGTGGCTGATTCTTCTTCTTCTTCCTCTGTCCAAGTTCCAACAAGCAGCAGCAGCTGCGTGCTGGCAGAGCCGCCAGCAAGGCCCAGACCAAGCCAGCCAGCCAGCCGGCGTCTTTGTCAATTCGCGAGCATCGACGCTGATGCTGACGCTAACGTTGACGTTGACGCTGACGCTGACAGCGGGGCCCAGCCAGCCAGGCAGCAGCAGCAGTGCAAAAACAACAAGAAATCAAAAGGAATTCCATTTTAAATGGAAACGAAAGGAGTAGCAGTATCAATACACTCGACCCAACAATTATTCGTATACCCCTCTCAAATATGATATATGGATATATGGAGAGAGAAAAATGTATCGTATTACATCACTTGAGAACAGCTGGGAAAATTAGGCTCAAAGAGGTAAGCTCGAGATATTATTCTCCATCGATCAATTCAGTTATTTGCTTGACCAAAGCCCGATATTCGACGATGAAAGATCTTCTTGCAAAGCATTGAAACTTCAATCGGAAACTCCCGGCATATGCTGCGCTGGTGGCAAGGTGAAATTGCCCGTTTCGACTCATCCGCTGGAGCCATTGTATTCGCTTAACTATGGAAATACAATCCATTCAAAACATTTCCTGGCGAATACACAAAAATATAGCGGATGCTTTCCAATGACGTCGTTCGGAGCCGAAGTTTCTGATCGACACGGCTACAATCCAGTGGGGCCGCGTCCGTAAGTGATTTATAAAAAAAAATCATCATTTTTTCTGCGCTAATTATCTTTAATTAATTAATTACCCCACTTCTTTGTGGGGATCAGATTTCCTGTACTGATTGAGAAGGACTTTGCCTTATGATCCATTCAAAAATGCATAATTCTTCTCGCATGGTTATGGAAATCTTGGAGATCCTGAACAGCTGTTTGGTTTAAAAGCTAGACCAACCAAACAAACTGCCATTTATGGCTTCGGAAAAATCTTAGCCAAAGTGCAATTTTTATTGTTTGTTTTTGGTAACCGAAACCCAATAAACAAAGCGAAAGGGAGGTGCGACGCCACTGGGGTCTCTCCGTAAACAGGTAATGTTAACCCCTCCCCCCACCCCACCCCACCGTATTTGATACGTCCATTTGCGTCTCAGAATGCTATTGTTTCTGCGTTGCAAACATCTGTTTGAAATTGAAATACCTTCTCTTTGGCAAAGGGTATAACAAGCCGCAAATCGTATGAAGAGGGAGGGAGGGGACAACATCCGAAGGAGAGGAGAGGGGAAAGAGAGAGACGACTTAATTTTTGGACCCTGCCTGGCTAGCTCTTGCTTCGCTCCGCTTCGACGTCTTCGCGTCTCACGTGCGCGTGAATGAGATAAATCTATGATGATGATTATGTTGCAGCAACCTCTCGAGTGGGTGAGAGCGGGAAAAGGAGATGGAGATGGGAGAATGCCAAAGCATGCGAAAAAGAGACACGAAAGAGCGCCCATGCCGCATGATGCTTGAAAAGAGCAAAGGCGGAAGGGGGCCGGGTGCGAGTACTGGTGTAGAATGGAGGAATGGGGTAAGGTGTGTGCGAGGGTGTGGCATTACGCATGCATTTCTTATTGCAAGGTCTACAAAAAGAGAGGGTGAGGGAGAGAGATGCATTCGAATGATGCAGGAAAAAACCGTTGGTTGCACTTTTTCGCTCTCGTTCTCGCTCTCTCTCTCTCTCTCCTCTCTCTCGGAGGGCTAGGCTGTGGGGCTGCTAGTGCTGCAAGTGAACCTGTTTTTTTTTTTTTGCCAAAATTTGTTGATAGCACATCAATACACACTTGCAATTCTGCATCTGCAACCGCCTGCATATGTGTTTGTGTGTAAAAACTGGTTCCCTAAAGACGTTGACTTCAAACAGCCATCGAACCAAGACACCAAACCTCAACCGAACATCGAACCTCGGAATCATACCCCATCTGGCAACACCGCAACTCACACGCGAAACATTCGCATTGGTGTGATGTCGTAGCCCATCGTTGGCTGCCGCAGTTTAACACATGGTACATTTCTTTAAGGTATGGTCAACTCAACGAGTGACCTCTTATTCGAGTTGCATACCAGGACATTATGCAATTATTTGCCCCCATGATAGGATGTTTGACGAGCTCTCCCCACCTTAATATAGGCATACCATGCGTTCACATGTACAACATGTACATTTGTGACGTAAAGAGCGGCAGAGAGAAGGGTGGAAAAACCACTTAGGCCACCAAAAAAACGGTATGGTCGTACCTTCTGAATAATTCTACCATGGTTTAAGTTCACGTCGATGAGTCAAGGTCGAGAGACGTCACGCAAATTTTCGTTTTCATTGCCTTTTGCCCACAAAAAAAAGCGCTCACACATACACACACATACCGTTTTATTTTTAGCCCCCTTCCTACAACGACAACGATGCCGACGACGACAGCCGAACCCGAAGAGCAAACCAAATGGTCGGTCGCACGAATTGGCTTATAGGGAGAGGGGGGTGTGGGGGTGCAAATGAATGAACGCAACCAAAACTAAACGGTTCATTGCTGCGGCGCTGCTGCTGCTTATCCACAACTACGGCTGCGCTGCTTTTCCGCACTGCTTCTCCACTGCTTTTCTGCTGCTGTTGAAAATGTAGACTATTTTTTTTTGCTGCATTCAAATATAAAAATTATTCCAAAGGAATTACGATTTCTCTTTGGTCTTTAGTTGAGGGTTAATCAACAGCCCACGGACCGAGTCGAGTCGTGTCGCTTGTAATGGGTTAACAGAAATTGTGCCCCAATTTGTGTGCTGTTAAGAGCAACGAATGATGGGCGCACAGAAACCGATGCCAACGTCGCCAGCCAGCAATCAGCAGAACGGCGGACCGCGGCAGCGCCACCAGCACGTGCAGGCGCGCGCAATGTAAACAGAGAGTAAGAGAACGGACGGCAGCACAAAGAGAGAGAGAGAGAGAGATAGAAGAGGAAGCACAAGAGAGACAAAAATAAAGAGAGAGAAAATTAAAAAAAAAAAAAAACCAAAAGACAAAACTCACGCTCTTTGTTAATTTGCGACCGCCGCCTGTGTTTCGTTTGCTGCCATTGCTGGCGCTGCGACTGCGTTTACGTGCGGCGGCAGCGGCTGCTGCTGCTGCTACTGTTGCCGTTGCGTTCGCTGTGGCCGTTGCCGAGGGCGTTGTGGTTGTGGCAGAGGCCAACATGGTGATGCTGCTTGTTTTATTTCTATGCTTGTTCTTCTGACTCCTTTTTCGTATTGCGGTTCTTCTATTAGTCTTCTTCTTGTTCGTGGAATGCCAGAGTCAGAGCGATAATCGCTCGATAGATGCGTTTCAAGAGCGACATAACAGCAAAAACCTGTCCATTATGCCCCCGCACTGCACCCTCTTCTAAGCAAACGTAGATATAGAGCCATGGGCAGAGGGAGGGGGAGAGGGAGTGAGGAACAGCTGACACAGTTGCCGGTAAAAATCAGCTGCCCGTTCGTGTTTGAGAGAGAGTATTCCGTGTGCTCTGCTCTCCCTCTCGCACGCAAGCAACAGCAAGAGAGCACGTTCGTTTGATGTCGCTCTCTTGCGCTCTCCTCTCTCGGGCACTTTGGTTATTTCGTGCCGTCTGCTTTTTGTTTAGTATTTTCGCTGTATTTTTGCACACTTTACTTTTGCACGTTTCGGCACACACACTAACACATGCACATGAACAGAGAAAAAAAAACTTGTCTTTGCTGCTGCCTTTGCTTTTGCTTTTTCTTTTGCCTTTGCAGTTGCTTTTGGCTTTGGCTCTGCGGCTACTTTAGCACTTGCTTCTGCTGCTTATTTGGCTCTTGCGTTTGCTGCTTTTTCGATTTTTGTATTTTAGTAGGAAGTTGGCGAAAAATTGTCCGACGTCGAGCGACACACAACAACGACACGTCACGTTGCTCGCTCTTTAAGTTCGACACTGTTTCGTGATAGAGAGCGGCGACAAGGTAAAATTGGCGAAAAATCTACAACACACACACAAAAGCAGCAAAAAAAAAAACAACAACAAAACACGAAGCCGCTGTCGCTGCTGCTGTTGTCGACGTACGCGCGACCCCGTCGTCTCTACGTTTGTACGTATATATGCAATACATATGCATGTATGTATTTTTTTTATAGAGTTCTGTGTGTCTGTGTGTGTTTGTTAACCGAGTAAACTTTTGTGTTTAGCCTCCGCCGCTGACACCGCGAAACGACACCCGCCACTGTCTCCACTAGAATGCCTCTCTGCCCCTCCCGACATCAATGACTCTGCTGCTTCTGCCTCTGCTGCTGCTGTCACTGACTCTGCCTGCCTCTGCCACTGTCTTCTTGACGTTTCTCATTTGTTCTTGTTGGCAAGGCCGCCACACTGCACTGGCGCTGCTGCTGTGTCCCTTCGCTTGTAGCGACTGGCTGCGGCTGGTGACTGTTGCTGAATACTTGGGCCTTATATTGATATTATGTACAAGTTTATATACAAAAAATGTCCCAAACCAACATCCCAGCACTAATTCTAAATGGTTAAAAAGTCACAGCCCATTCAAAAATTCAGATGTCCTCAAAGACTGCGTCAATTATTTTCAGAGTGCAAAACACGTCCAAAATGTAAATTCAGGGCGGCTCAATTCTCTAACATAGCTGCAAAATTTTGATGGTTATCCACTTGATTTCCATCTGGATGGGGTAAGTGCAATATTAAACATTATTATTACATAAATTCATGCGTATTATTTCCAGAAACTAAGGCTTTTCCGGCGCTTGTACACCGTTTTGGTAAGCTTCTCAATCATTTTGATTATTTATTTTATTTAATTTTTTATTTTAACTTCTTCTCATGTAGAAACCCATTATGTTCGTTTTAAAGAAATTTTCCGGCCTCAATATGACGTCTCTACTGTTGGGAGTCATTTCTGACGGGACAGAGGCCAAAAAGCTGGGCTTGAGGTCGGCTCTGGCGAGGAGGTCCCAGTCGTTTAGGATCTCTAGCACTTGATCCGGCTCATGCTGAAATAATTATCATCTTAATACGTTCGCCTACGCCGATGCAGCGCTGGCTTACCCAGTGCTGAATAACACAATGGCCCCAGACCTTTTGGGCAATGTGTGCGAGAGGGAGGCGGATGCCCTGAAGGATATCGAAGAACGAAGGTTTGCGCTCAGAGGTTAATCGGACTCGTGGCCTCAGACAAGAGTTGTCTGTCTAAGCATGCGAATCGTGTGACACCACTTAAAAAAAACGCATCTTAGTCTCTACCTCTTGGGTGGTGTGACAAAGAGATGGATCCAAAATATTGTCATCAATCAATGAATTACACAAAGCAGAGACCATTAGTATGGTGTATTTATATTTACTGAGAACAGAAATTATATGGTAGCTTTGGGAATTATGATTCTTCAAAGTATAGATCATACAGGGAGTGATAGGACAGGACCTAAAAACCTATACTCTTCTTCAGAGTTTCACTAACATTTATAGAGTGTGAAAAGCGCTGCATTGATGACTAGTGCCTCTGGCTGGATTTTCACTGCTGCTAACAGGCGCTCAGAGTAGTGGCAGCGACACAGCATTAACAGCAACATAACATACATAGCAGTTACAGTGACAGTCAGCAGCAGCAATAGCGGTGAAAGCATTTGAACAGAACAGCGGTGGGGGTTCCCCCCACAAACACACAACCCGCTAAGCAAGCAAAAAATAGAAAAAGGGTAACAGTTCTTCTTTGTCTTGCACACACGAACAGCCAAAATATACACACAGTGCTTTAATTATGTCTTCAGACACGCAAAATTAAATTCAAATTTGTTTCATTGAAATGAAATATTTAGTGAATATGAGATAAAAATTGCTTAAATATTACAGATTTGAATGACATGAAGGGGGCGGGTGGAATGGGAGTTGTTTGAGATTAAAATGATTGTAGATTTCATTTAAATAAGCAGCCTGCCCCCTGTATGAAACCCCTTCTGATACACTGTAAATATACAGCGAAAAATCAGCAACAACAAAAAAGTAATCGAACAAAATATACAATAAAACCAGCTGGCCTCGTATTAATTTGTTCGAGTGTTGTTTAATTATAGCTGCTGCTGCTACTAGAGAGAGGAGGGGCAGAAGGGAAGGTAAGCTCTGGCCCAAAAATGGACATTATTGTGTGTGTGCGAGAGACGCAGACAGACAAGAGCCAGGACACAGCCAGAGGCGGAGATAGGGAGAAAGAGGAGACACCATTTCGGTATATGGATTGAGGGGCTTTCAGCAAGAAGCTCAGATAAATAAGGAGACATGTATCCCAGTATTCCTACCAGCTAGATCAGCTAACAAACTTCCGGCACGTTTAACGAATATCCGTAATATGCATGCTTTATGGCCATCTGGGATACGGCAGTGGTCCTGGTGAGAGCGGTGGTCTCCGTCAGTGCTCATGCATATTTTCTAAAAAGGCAGAATCAGATTCCAACCACGAAGCATATTTCAGTTGAAACATAATTTTTATTCTGTGTACTTTTGCAAGTCCATCATTTCATTTTCATTTCTATTATTTAATTTTTCGCGACACACCAACTGACAATTATGTATGTCTTTGGGAGGGCTATATACTGAACTGCATCAGAGATGGTGCGAGCAAAGGAATGACTAACTAACTGGCAAACGGGAATGCCCGAGGAAGAGCCAGCGAGTGGAGGAGGAGCGACAGCATCGATGACTTTGGGAGGGCTATGCACTGAATTGCTTTAGAAATGCTGAGAAAATGTTAATACGAAGCTCTCCCGTTCACCGTTCATTTGTGAATGAAGCAGTGGAGTGGAAGCGGTGGCTGCTGCTGCTGCTGCTGCTTCTGGCAATGTAAAATGGCCTCAAGGCCAAAGAGCAGAGCAGAGCAGAGCAGAGCAGAGCAGAGCCCACCAAAAAGCTGCAAAATTCCCCTTTTGGACACATACATACATATGCAAATGAAGCAAATCAATTAAGCGAAATGAAACGGAATGTATGTAATTCAAGACGAAAATAAAATTACGTGCCAATATACGCGGGGCACAAAGTCGCCCAAGTCGGTGGATGGATGGGAGAGATGGCACACATGTACCCATAGAGGGTTACGTACGGGTTGTACGGAGGGTATCAGGAGGGTACATACGGATGAAAGACGTGATGATATGTGGGGGATGTGTATGTATGTATGGGCTGTACGATTATATGTAGATATGTATGTATGTATGTATGGGAGATTGCACAGAGGGAGCTTCTCGCTCTATACTCACTTTTGCATATTTTCAAACAACAACAAAATACAAAATCAATTAACTCGAAACAAAAATTTTCACTCGTTTGTAGTTGTTGTTTTTCTTCTTTCTCTCTCTTTCCGTCTCTTTATTGTATCTGTTTCTCTCTCTCTCTCTCTCTCTCTTTCTCTCGCTGTGGCCTCTTTTTCCTCTTCAGATTTTAGTTGGGAGATTTTTTATTTTTTTTGTTGCACTTTTATTCGTATTTTGTGGATTTTTTTTCTGGCTATCTGCTGTTTGCGCCTTGCGTTGATTTTTCCATTTGATTTGTGCAACTTTCACCCGAAAGCCGAAAGCCGAGAGCCGCCAGACAGAGCCACAGAAAAAGTAAACCAAATGATTAGGTGGATTTCTACACACACACACACAAAAAGAATAAGACACTCTATTTTTTAGCATATATTTTGGTTAGATTTTAATTTTGGTTTGGTACATATGCTTTCCCGAATGTCAGCTGACGTAATCGCAGCATAAGAAAACAAAAAAACACAAACAGAGATGGTGATTAGGGGGGGTGAGGAGGAAAGAGTGGCAAAGGCAAAAGGCAAATAAAGAGATTTAGAGTATAAAACAAAATTTGTTGCTTTTTTTTTTGGGAGGCGCGCGTGTTGGCTTTCGGGGGGGGGGTTGAAGTTGGGGCCGCTATAGTAGAGCCGTCTCTCGCGCTGTGTCGTAGTCCGTCGTCAAGTTGACTCAATCAACAAATACCCACACACACACACACACACACACATACACTTACACGTGTATACCCTACAAACATAAAGCGTTCGCCATATATACATAAATACACATACATATGTATGTATGTACGTGAATATATATAATTGTAAATTGTTTAGCTGTTGTCGCCATCGCTTCGACAGCACAAAAAAAAAGCAAAAGCAATCAGCAAAAAAAACAAAACAACAAAAAACACGGCGAAATAGAGAAACAGAGGTAGGTGAGAAGAGAAGAGGGGCATAAGCATGAAAAACAGCAAACAAACCGCAGCAACGGAAAAAAATAGCAAATAGCAATATATGTATAATAATGTTATGGAAGATGTTAAATACTAGCAACAAATCCCACAGAATATCTACTGTCTGCTATCTGCTTCAATCAAGTGGGTCAGCCCTTCCTCCCCTCCGGAGAGCCACGCAGAGCCAAAAATATTTTCCAGGAGAAAAGGTACTCGAATCTCCATCCTCTATTCGAGAGTTCTATTCCCATGAGGTATATGAACCTATAACCCTTAAAGACAAACCTCAATTTGCACTCTGGAGAGTTTTCATCTGAATTTTCATATATTTGCACCCACAAAATGTGTATATTTATTTACATACATATGTGTATATCAATCGCCAATCCACATATTTCTGTGCCTCAAAACTCTAAGATAGAAATTCTTATAATCTCAACCATTGAAAGAGCTCAAAAAGTTATTTAAAATATCTATTGTTATTCCTAAAAAATGCATTCCCAGATGTATTCCATTGAAAAGTTTCACGTAAACGTAAACCTTTCATTTAATGAACTTTGTTACTTTTGAAATTTTCACAAACGTGATTCAAACAACGATAATAATAAACCGTTCTCACTCTCTGTTGACAGATTTATCGAGCAAATTGTGTGCACTTAATCGACATGCATTTACTGCACTTAATCGATGCGGTGCAGTGTTGCAAAAAGAGTGCACTGGAGTTGCCACACAGTTGGCAAAGGAAACGCTGGATATGGTCTATGTATGTGTTTCACATTCCTAGTGATTACTGTAGTGAGAAATGCAGCACTTCCCCGATTGACATTTTCTTCGAATTGAATATCCTCTATTGCATTCAATTTTAATTAGTTGCCATCACAAAATAATAATAAAAATGATTTAATTAAATCGAATTTTTGCACCAGACTGAAGAGCACTAGAGAGGGGAGAGGCTATAAACACGAAAGATACGAAAGAGAGCAAGAAAAAAGAAATACATTTGAAACAAATGACTAAAATATGCGACATCAACGACAACGACAACAGCGTTTGACGTTCGACGTTTATCGGTTTGTCTTTGTTTTTCGTTGGCCTTTTGTTTTTGCCGTTGCTTTTTTGTTGTTTTTCTTCTCATTTCTATTATTTTCTGTTGCCGTTTTGATAACGAACGCGTCGGCGGCGATAGCCGTTGGCCGCAGGCGGGTGGAGGGGGAGTGGGGCGGCGAAAACGACGAGTGAGCGCACAAAAGCATCGAGAACGTAAGCGAAACAACAAATTAACATACCGCGAATATTAAAACAAAACACAATGGCGAAAAAACAGAGAGCCCCGTCCCGGCTACTGCAGTGCACAATGTTACGCACGCAAAAAGTTGTTGTGGTGTTGGTTGTGGATGAGCGAGAGGGAGCGAGGGAGGTCGTGTCGGTCGGTCGTTCGGTAGGCATCGGTTGAGTAAGGTGACAGGCAAGGGGGGGAGCAGTCAAGAGAGTATCCAACATGCGGCGCTCCACAGAAGAGCGAGTGGTGAAGAAGGCGGCAGAAGCGATACAGCGTCTAATTATGCTGCACTAACAACGACAACAACAGCCTAAGCCAGAGAGCCATAGAGTAGGGGTCGGCACGCAGACACTCACATGCTCTTAGTGCGTTTGTGTGCACAGACAGCAGGCCCGAAGCCACACGAAGTTTTTACACTGTGCGTGTGCTGACTGCGCTGCTCCGTGATCTTTTCCTATGCACATAGAATAGGACGCTGCCGGCCCCTCTATGGCATATAGAGAGAGAGCATGATCCAAAGTGTATTTAAGACAAGGTGAGGTAACCCCGTACTTCACCAGTTAGATTTTTTTTTTATTCTGAATTTAACCATTTGCTACCGCTACTCTCCTTGCGACAATCCTGAAAGGGCACCCCTCAGTGGAATTCCCCACCCTGCAATTCATACACTTTTGGCACACGACCCACTCACTCACTGACGACGCGACGACCGACCCGACGGCAACAACGACAACGACGACCAACGACAACACAAAACGCAGCGAGTGAGTGGGACCCAAAAAGCAAAAAAAAAAAAATCACACTCGCTCCATTGCTCTCTGGCGTTCGTTCTCTGCCTTTGCCTTTGCCTCTCTCTCTCTCACTCTTTCTCTGTGACGGGTACAATTTAAAACAGTTTAATTTACTATTTGAGCAAAAACAATGAGAACACACACACACAACCGAATACCTCACACACACACACACACACACATACAGAAAAAAAATGAAAAGGAAACGCAAGAAATAACAAAAAATATATAAGGCAAACTGACGTTTTACGATGGCGTTTTTGCTTTTGTTGTTGTATTTTACTTGGTTTGCGCTTCGTTTTGGCTGCGCGTGTTTTTCGTTTCAGTTATTATTGAGACTAAAAATGCGGCGTGAGATTTGATTGTGAGTAAGCGCAAAGCAGAGGCCAGGCCAGGCAGAGGGAACAAGCACCACAGCCACAGCCACAGCCGCAGCAACAGCAGAGAGGCCAAGCAGCAGAGGGAGAGGCAGAGGCAAGAGCAGAGCTAAAGCGCCGCGCAAAGCACGGCGCAAAGCAGCAGCAGCACACACACTTACACATTCAAATACACAAACACACACATACAAAAACAGAGAGACATGGACATCGACATGGACTTGGCCACATATGCACAGGGAATGGGAGAGGGGTTAGGGTTGAGGGTGGAAGAAGGGGGAAGGGGGATGACAGAAAATTTACAAAAGTAAAGTTTAAGAATTGTGACGAAAGAAAATAAGGATGTAGAAGGAGAAGGAAAAGAAGAAGATGTAGAAGATAAAGAGGAATTGCAATTGGAGACGATGGAATAAGAACCAACACAGAAGATGAGTAAAAGAAGGAAGAGAAAAATATTGGAATGAAAACAAGGAGAAGAATAGGAGTTGAAATATCGGAAAAAGGGAATGGAGAATATAAGGCATACGCAGAGACGCAAGGAAGAATGTGTACAAGAAGGATCGGAAGGGAATATAAAGTGGTGAGTGGGGGCGTCTAGTCAGGAACGGGCGTG
Organism: Drosophila helvetica; assembly: GCA_963969585.1. Lineage (NCBI taxonomy): Eukaryota > Metazoa > Arthropoda > Insecta > Diptera > Drosophilidae > Drosophila > Drosophila helvetica. The sequence continues at coordinate 17,709,716 of OZ018401.1, read as the reverse complement.
GCAGCACATTTCGATTTTTTGTTGGTTTTTGTTGTTCTTCTTGTTGTTTTTGTTTTTGTTTTTGTGCCAACAACAGAAAAAAACGACTGTCATATGAGGTAATCGACGTCTTTGAACCGCGTTTTCCATACAGACATACATACATACATACATACATGTGTATGTATATCAAAATTGTATACAAATAAGCAAAACAGAGAAGCAAACAGAGAAGGAGAGAACAAGAGCTGAAGAAGAGCCAAAACAAAAAGTATGCCAGACAAAACATTACCGCATCTGGTGGTAATAATGATTTGTATACATAATTTTAACATATTATTTCAAAATTACATACAGATCACACTTTTGATGGATTATTTATGTATGTACATGAAAAATATATAATTTTCAATCAAATTGTACTGCTTGAAAACACTGACGAAAAAACTGCTTTCCAGAAGCATCCATAGCTTTCCAGATTAACTAATGCTTTCAAGAAGGATCCTGTTGGATCCCCTTTCCTGGTTTATACAGGAATCCACTGCTTTCTAGAAGTAGAAGGCTTCCATTTGGTGCTTACCCTATGCTTTTCTTAAAGGTACACTGCTTTCACAAAGGATCAACCGCTTTTCAGAAGAATCCACTGCTTTCGAGAAGGCCTTTCCTGAACAATCCCCTGCTTTATGGCTGAATGCACTTTATGGCTACATGTAACCACCGAAAACCCTCACCGCTTTCAAGATGGACTCAACAACACAGCAAATGAAGGTCAAAGCCGCTGCTTTACATAAGAAAAATAGGGTTTGGTGCTTTCGGCGTTTTATTCAATCAACAACAACTGTATTATAATCGATAATCGATAGTATTGTGAAAGGAACACCCCGGCTAATCGTATCCAGAGAGGTGAACAACAGCTGTTCTGTTGTGCTCTAATGCGGATTTTATATGATTTATTGAGTATATGTACATTTTTGACACTATGCATATTCATTCTTGTGAAATCTACTGATACTAACAAAAATTTCTATAGCGATCTGCAGGTCTATCGGGGAGATCTCAACATCGCCACGAACAATAACCCACCAGGAATTTTTTGATATGCCACGATGATGTCTAAAGCGAATGGAATTTTGTATTCATAATAAAAATAATACAAAATAAATAAAGCAATGAACAAATACTATGTATGAGAAATGCAGGCAGCAATTGGTTTATTTATAGATTGTCAAGAGTTGGTCCGGGGGAGGGTGCGAATAAATAGTTGTGTGTTCTATGGAATGGAATGTCGTCTATGAGTTAAGTTCTTTCTTCTTATCAACGGCAAGCGTAAATGGATTGTACATAATGTTCACACCATACATACATATTAAGTCTGAATATAGATAAGAACTGCAGAGGAAATGGCACCCAGGGAAATGTGGGAAGAGAGAGAGAAAAGCTCAGCACAGTTCTCGCTATCCACGAACCCCACAAGATTTTTTAATGTGTGCCTCGATAAAAACGTGGCCGATTGGTAAGAAGAAAGCCATATTTGATGGCTTATAATTTATATCTAAATTAAATGCATATTTTAGGTCCTTTGTGGATCAAATATGTTGTTCCGAACTGTAACGAGTGTGGATGATTGATCTACTTCCAATCAAGTTTGACAGATACCGATTACTTTCTACCAGAGAGATCTTTAAATTTCTCTGGAACTCAATGGGTGGGTTATTGATTTCCATTGAAATTCATACAAAAAGATAATCATTTTTTGTCATACATATGCTCTGATAATCGAGAAGAGCAGTAGCAGCAGCAGTAGCAGCAGGAACAGGAACAGGGTACGAAATGCCTTTTTGCTTGCTTTTGGGTTAAAAACTCAATACCCAACTCTCGTTGGCTTATTAATCGTTTCGTTGTATGGCACATATGGCACTCTCTATATACTATATATGTATATGTATATATACCAGGCACAAGTATATGGATATGGTACAACACATGCTCGTATTTATTGATACATTTTTGCTTCGCTTTGCATTATTTTTTGTTGTGCTCTGCTTATTGCTTTCATTGCCTATTGAGTTATTGATTTTGATTCTCATTTATTCCCACCTTTTTTTTTTGTTGCTGCCTCTACTTCTACCTCTGTCTCTGCCTCTGTCTCGGTCTCTGTTTTATGTAACTAGTATATATACTAGATATGATTCTATATACTTTTTTTTATAGCTTTTGGCTTTAGCACATTGCCCTCGCCCTCGCACTCGCCCTCACAACTTTTGCTCGTTGTTGAGCGTTGTTTTTTTTTTTTTTTTCTTCTTTCCTTTTCTTTCTTTCTTTTTTCTCTCTTTGTGATTTCTGTTTTTTTTTTGTTGCTGCCATTGAAATAATTTGTACTTAAAATTGTTTAGATAAGATTTAATTGGAGCAAACAATGCAATATAAGAGAGCCAAAACTCAGATGGTTAGGAGGGAACCGAACCGAACCGAACAGAAGAGGAGAGGAGAGGTGAGAGTAAAAGCAGGATGGAAGCGAAAAAAAGGATAGTGACTGTGCCTCGACAAAAACGTTGAAAAATATTATTATAAAAGCAAAAAAAAAAAGAAAAACTGCTTTAGAATATAATATACATAGAATCCATTTCATATATTGATCCAGGAAATAAAATTGGTAGATATGGATAGTCCTATATCTACTATCTTCAAATCATATAACAATAGAAATTCAATAGTTTCAAAGCAACCCATTATTCCAATTAGTTGAAAATAGTTGAAGAAAAGAGAATATGGTGTATGGTATGATGGATGGATGGATTTAATGGATTTAGTTAAAATATTTTATAGGCAGCATAGTAAAATTATACATACAACAGTGAGGAAACTGTTCAAGGACTGTTATGGTATACCATTTTTTGAGTGGAAAAATTCCCCTTACTTAACACAAAATTTCCTCTAGAGATTTCCTTTCCTGCCAAAAAAAAAGTAACCCTTTCACTTTTCCTTTAAGAAGTGAACTATTTAAATGTAAAATAAATATAATATTTGCATAATATTCGTATTTCGTTTACATTTCCATCACAAATATAAAATATGTACATTTTTCGCCGATTTCTTTCAATAATTGGTATTTAAATATCAATCGAGGAGCATGTAAATATTTATCAGCCAATGACGACAGTCGCCAGTATTAATAATATTTGTGTGACAACGTGTACACAAACATATCCAAGCGACTGTTTATTGTTCATGTGGCGAGCCTACCCCTACCCTTACCCTTTTTTTTTTATAAGTATAAACACATAGTATTCCCCCGTCTGGCTTTATTGTATGTATATGTAGTATGTACGAGTGCTCTACCCGCACAGCACAAAAACAATTAATGAGAGAACCCGAAGCTCAGTGGCGTACTTTAGCAATAATAATAAAAAAATACAAAAGAAAAGCAAGAAACCAAACCACGAATCAAATTACAAAGCCTGAACAAAGAAATAAATATCTCTTTAGTCACCAACAAAAAATGCCTAAAATTATTGATATCGAAACGAAACGCTCCCCGCGGGAGCGTACTACAGAAAGCAGTTCAAGCAGTTTCCTCATTTAAAAACCACACGGCGTATGCTTGATGCCGCTCTTTTTGGTTATCAAATCTACTCGGTTTCCATTACACTTGCACCCCCTCCATTTTCTTCCCTATATTCATCCTCCATATTCTCGAGTGCAAAGTGCGGCCCCAAAACGCAGCCCACTTTGGGTTTAACGATTAATGGAAGCGAATAGCACGGGGGGAAGGAATGAGATGGCTGTATAGCCTAAGGGATAGGGTACGGGGAGGGGAGGGGAGGTATAGATGCCGACACAAAATGGTTGACTTGCTCGCACGCGCATTTTCATGTAGGGGAGAAATGCCGCAACTTCATACAGAAGCAGAATTAACTTAACAACTGGCAAGCAATCAGTACACCCCACCCCACCCAATAGGAAAAGAAGCAGAGAACAGCGCCAGTAAAGCAGGGTATCAAGCAGCACAGAATGTCAGTAAAGCAGGGTATCAAGCAGTGAAAGAAGCAGGGCAGAAACAACATAGCAATGCAGTGCAATAGCAGTGCAAAAGCAAAGCAGAGGAAACACCCGCAAGAACAACCAGGAGAACAGAAACACCAGCAGCAGAATACCAGCACCAGCACCAGCAATAGCAACAGCAACAGCACGCGGGTCGTTCAAGCAGAATGCAAGCAGCGCAATGGCCGAAGCTGAGAGCGGAGAACAGAGGAAAGGAAAGGCAAGGGCAACACACAGGAAAAATAACGGAGCCGTCAGCTTGGCAGAGGCAGACGCTGAGAACAGAGGCAAAGCAGAGTCTCGGCAGAGGAATAGCAGCGCTGAGCAAAGATTGAGCAGATAGGAGCGCTGATCAGAGGCAGGGGCAGAGGCTGAGAGCAGAGAAAAAAGGTAGGAGTACTGAGCAGAGGAAAAGCAGAGGAGTAACAGCGCCTGAACAGAGGCTAAGCAGAGGACCAAGAGGCACACAGGGACACAGTTACATTGGCATTGGCCTGGGAGGAGGCAGCAGGGAGGTGGTTCTGTTTTGGTAATAATCAAGCAGTGTCCAGGCAGGCAAGCAGTGAAACAACAGTTAACGAATGAAAGCAGCAGAACATTCAGCTCAGAAAGCAGCGCATCAGCAGAGCTTGAAAGCAGAGAAGAAGCAGAAGCAGCACAGTCGAGAGGAAGGGGTCAAAAGGATGGGAAAAAGAAGGGCGGTGAGGGGGGTTGGGTAGGTCTCCAAAGCAAATATTTCAAATTTGACTGGAAATATGGAAAGTTTATTACGAGTCTGTGCCTGTGTCTGTGTGTGTGTGTGTGTGCATGTTTGTGTGGTGACTCTGTGGGAGGGAGAGCTGCGTGTGGCTATGAGTGAGCGAGAGAGCACGAGATTTCCAATGGATGTGTGTGTGTGTGTGTGTGTGCGTGCCAATTGCATTCTGCGTGTGTGCGTGTGCGTGTGGGTGAGTTGCACCTGCTGCACCACCCACACACACACACTCACAGACACATACACATTCCCTCTACCGTTCCTTTCGCTTCCTTCGTCCTTCACTCTCTTCCATCATCCTGTCCTGCTTTTTGACTGTGTATCAATTTCAAAATGGCGGAGTGAAAGCTGCATGGTGCATGGAGGTGGGGTAGAGTGGGTTGGTTTGGGGGTTGGGGGTAGCTCTAGAGCACCTTCAGCACCTATTCCCCTACCACATTTCGCCACCCCCACCCCCACACCCACCCAGAATGCATGCACGTACATATCTATACATATTTTACAGTGAAAGCTTTCTCTCTCTCTCTTCGTCTGTCTCTCTTTTTGTAGTGCAGAGTAGTGTTGGAATTTATTGGAACATCTGCTCTGGCTATCCTTCTGTGGTGGAAAATCTCTTCGGATTATGTAGCTCCTTTTTCTGGGCCGATCATCTCTGTGAACCAACGCCTTTTGCGGGCTCTTCCTATGCTGCCTCCTCCTCCTGCTCCTCCTGCTCCTCTGCCTTCACGCTATTCCTGTAGATGGTGCCTGGACCAGAACGTTCCAATTGTTTGTTTTTTTATACCCGGTACTCGAATAGTATAGGGGTATATTAGATTTGTGGGGATAGTGTATGTGTGTAACACCCTGAAGGAAGCTAGAGCAACCAAATTTTGTATCCAGACTCCTTTGATATCACACTGTTACAAATCTATTTCAAAATTTCGCCCAGCCCACTTTCGCCGCCACAAAGAACGAAAATCTGTGGCATGGACAATTTTTAAGAAACGAGAAAACCAAAAACGCAGAATCATGGAGAATGACCGGATCTACCAAATAGCCGAATCAGGATCAGGTTGGATCAATATTACAGCCAGAAGGAAGAAATGAAATTTCAGTGGCCTTCCAAGCGCTACTCATGCCCCTCTCTCTCTCTCGCACACACTTCCACGAGCCGTAAATATTTAAAGATGTAAAGATGTAGATTTAGATGTAAGAAACATGTAAAAAGATGACATCAAATAGATAAAAATCTCGCAAAGGGTTGGAATTAATATTTTGAAATTTTTTTTATGGCAAATAGTGTATTTATTGATACAAAACAATAAAATATATGGTATTAATTATATAAACCATAAGCTCTCATATATCCTGACTGAGTACCGGGTATAAAGTAGAGCCGCAGCCTTTGCCGCGCCTCACACCGTTCGCCCTCGATTTGTTTTCAAATTATCAAAGAAGAGATCATTCCGATAGATTTTTACATCCTTGGAGAAGGGAGCTCTTTTCAAAGGATAAAGACAATCCAACTTGCACGATATATTAAACAAAAATCAGGCACTTTTTCCATTGGCCCTTTCGATGGCTCCCATCAAAGTCGGATGATCATCTATTGCATGAGTCTACCTGTAGACTCTATCCACACCAATCGTATTACTATATCTATGATAATCTATGAAGCATCTTCAAGGTGTTCGAGTGGTCCTTCCACCATTGCGAGGTCTACTTTGGATTGTAGGGTGCTGCCTGCCACATGCGACATTTTCCATTCCCCCGAAGACTTCACTGTATGTGTATCTGTACCTGTTTTTTTTTCGTGTATGTATGTGTTTATATCCTCTGGTTGTGTGCGTGTTTCGCGCTATTTGGCGGAAGTCACAAACTTATTGGCTAGCAACGGACTGGGAGCCCCGAAAGTGGGAATTGGAGGTTGGGTGGGTGGTTGTCCCTGTGCGGATGTGGGTGTGGGTGGGTGGGCTCTGCTCTGCTCTGCTCTGACAAAATGGCGGACATGGCCTAGAGAAGTGTTTCAAAGCAACAACAACAACAACAACAAGGCTGTAAGCAAATGCTGCTGTACGTCAACCGATGACATTTTCCAGTTGAAGCCGCCGCCGCCGCCGCCGTCGCGCACTGCTTTTCCCTCTCTGTGTATATGTGTGGGTGTGTCCGCGCGTGTCTGTGTTTGTGTGGGTGTTACAACATTTTCCAGCTACCAAAAATGCAAAAAGCCCAGCCCACATCTCCTCCACTAAGCCCCAGCTGCCGCCTGCCTGCCTGCCGCCTGCCTCCTTGTTGAATCCGAATCGATTTTCAGATTTGAGAGATTTTCAGATTTTTCCCATCCACGTGCATATGTATATAGAATACAGTTGAATACACACCTCGAAATTTGACTGCACAAAAATAATAAGAAATTCAAAATTCCCGATGACGATAACGAATTTTCCGTTTGGTTTTCATATAATCCGAAATATTTCAATTTGGGAATAGAACACTATCGATATCGATATGGATAACTGGAACATGGCCGATAATTCTTCGATCTTTGCTTTTGTCTGGGAAGAGATACTAATTCTACGTACGATTTGAAGTGCTCCGATTTCCCCGTTTAGGTGGGGGTTGGGGGGTAGATGGATGCTTCTACTGGATATTTGCTTTTGTTTGGGTGGTTTTGTGGGTGGTGGGTGGTTTTGGTATACTCATAATACTCACGTAGGACAGATACATCGCTTTGCTATATCCATCAAAAGTAACACACATACAAAAAAACATTCATATCCTTACCTGAAAGAAACAAAAAAAAGAAGATAGAGAGCACAGAGAGGAATAGAGGAAGAGAGGAAGAGAAGAGAAGAGAGAAGAGAAGAAAGGGAATTAGTCAAGAGTTTTTTAAGCAATATTTTTTTTTTTTTTTAAATCTAACTTAAAATAAAGAAGAAAAAAGAGAAACAAAATATTATAATAGATACTCCTGTGCACTCCTTCCGTCTTCCGTCTGGGAGCGAGAGAGCTTTTACTTTTAATTAAATTAAATTTTCTTCACAGACATAGTCCTCTCTCTCTCTCTCCTTGACTCTGGCTCTCTTGGTTTCCATCCCTTTCGCTCACATTTGTGTGGTTAAAGTTTTCATCGAAAAGTTTGTGTGCTGCAAAATATGCTACAAAAAAGTGACTTCAAAATGTTGGCCCTTCTGGTCCTGTCCTGTCCTGTCCCAATCCCCCCCTCCCCCCGCATGTCGCCCCTTTTCTGTCTTTCATTCTCTCTGCTCTGCGTATTCCCCTTTTTCCCCTGCGGGCCACTACCCCAACACCTGAATCGAATGAAAAACTAACTCTACTCTGGCTTTGCCTTTGATTTCAACACACCTACCGCCCTCCCACCCCGCATCCTACGGCTCTTCACCACTATTTCACCACACCCGAAAAAAGGATGGGAATGGTGGGGGGTGGGGAGTGATAGTCGCAAGGGAGAGGAAAAGGCTGGAAGGGCGATGGAAGGGTGCTGCAGTTTTTCGCTTGATAAATAATTTAAGGTTTATCCAAGAACAGAAGATGAAAAGGAAAGAAACGCACACGAATTCGGCGAAGAGCAGCGAAAGAGGAGAAGGAAAAGCTTTATGCTCCTTTATACCCTGTAACACCCTGTGATCGGTATGCACATCATACCCTCCCACCGTCCATTACAGGGTGTCTGCACTGCAACTGTTTGCGGCAGGCGAAAACATATAAAAAACAAACGGACGAAAGACGACACACGCAGACGCGTGGGTAGCACCGAATGGGAGGGGAGAGAATGGAGCCAGGAGGGGGGTGGGGTGTTGTGTGGCGAAAATGGAAGTTTTTGGACACGTCCACATCCTGCCTGCCCGCCTGCCTGCCTGCTGCGTCCTGCGTCCTGCTTGTCGACGGTTTTGTCGTGTTTCTGTCGGATTTTATGGTCGCGCATTTCGGCCTCATCTCTCAGCCCACCCCCACCCTCACCCGCCAATCGCCATACGCCCTTCGCCTCCCTCCCTCCCCTCAGGCGCATTGCTTTTGCCTTTGCTGTTTCCCTTCCACTCCACTCCACTCCTCTACACTTCTTTAATTCCCAGTCTTTATCCCTTCCTCCACCTCTCCTTTGGCCATCTCTGTATCGCTCCCTCCTCCTCACTCTCCTTCCGCATGTTGTTCCATTTGATTTCCCTTTACTACTCTTCGGCTCTTGCCGTTTTCCTCCTGTTTTCCGCTCTGCGATTTTCCCACTGCGTAGAAATAGTAGTATAAATAGGAGTAGAAGTAGGAAGCAGCAGAGGGAACCAGAGGAAACGAATGAGAAGGAGGAGGAGGAGGAGGAAGAGGAGAGAAAATGTAAAAATCTTAAAGAAAAAAACAATATACAAATAAACACGAAAACACGAAAACGGAAGACGAAGAAAAGCACAAAAGAGAAGGCGCAACAAAAGTGGGTGCAGAAAGTGCAACATTCCCTTTAGTATGGCCCTCCGCCCCCACCCATCCACACAGGAGTGTCTGTGTCTGTGTCTGTGTGTGTGTGTGTGTGTGTGTGTGTGTGTGTACAGGCAACCCTCGTATGTATTGGCCTCGAATTATGAGAATGAGATTTCACGGCTGGTCACGCGATTAAAGTGAAAGGAAGGCTGAAGTGAAGAACTGAACAATAACGTACCAGAGAGGCAGAAGAAGGAAGAAGAAAGAAGAAAGAGAAGCAAGACCAGGCCTGAGGCCTAATAGCGAAAAAGATAAAACTAAAAAAAAAGAGAACAAAGGATAATTATATTCTTCGAGGTACTCGTATTCCATATTCCACGTCTCTGCATTTTCCTTCGCTATCGAATATCCCATTTTCTTCACTTAAAATTTGTGCCAAAAGTCAAAGTGCAGCCACGCCCACACACACCACTGAGAGCCCCATGCGGAGTGAGGGGGCGAGGGGCGCGACTTTTGACACGAGAGAAGACAGAAATTCGAGCAAATGAATATTGCGACTTGTTCATTAGATGGGAAACAGCCCAAACACACAACCTGCAACCACAGAGAGAGCACATAACATCCATCCATCCATAAGCCCACCTATCCATCCATCCATCCATCCATCCATCCATCCATCCATCCATCAGCAATCATTCCTCCACAGACATCCTTTGGGACACACACACAAACGCATTTCCCGCCGTTGTTCCTCCTTCCCTACTGCTCTCTCCCTCCTCCCTCTCTTAATCTCTGTCTGCCCCTTCTCCCCATCTCTCACTCTCTCTCTCTTTCCCTCTCTGTAGCCTCTTTTGTGGCGTGCCCATGCGGCGTATGTGCTACTTATTAAGTATACGTCAAGTGAAACCAAAATGGAACTCATTTCCAATTAAGTGCACAAGACTGTGGAAGGAGCGGCGATACGGACACGAATAGGGATCAGGAGAGAGGTGGAAGCAGCCTAGAGGGGGGGCAGGTGGAAGAAGGCAAAAGTGAGAGGTGAAGACCTCTTGAAGACCTAAAGGGAAAAGCCTAAAGGGATGGGAAAAGCTGTGGATGGCACGGCGAAGAGAGACAGAGAGAGCCAAATGATATTTCACAGACCCCATTAGTAAAAAATGGATAAATTCCAGTTAAAGAAACACCAAAATACCAACACATATTCCAAATAGTCGAACAAATACTGCGACCAGTTCTCAATCCAGAAAAATCACCAATTTATAGAAATCCCAGAACAACGAGCGAAGAGAGAGGAGAGCGAAAAAGAGGAGAAGAGTAGGCGCAGTTTTTTCTGTGCAGGAAAAGCAGAAACAAGGATAACGCGTGCATAATTTTCCACTCCACTCCACCCATCACAAAAAAAGTAAAAAACAAAGCCAAAGGCAACGGTAAAGATATACACACCCGTTCCCATCGCCATCGAATAATAACAGAACGCCACTCGAGGGCTCAGCGAGTCACACACCAAGGGGAGGGATAGGGCGAGAGACAGAGAGAAAGAGAGAGAGAGAGGCAGGCAGGCAGTAAATGTCCAATCGTTTTCCAACATTACATGTCTTTAAGATACTCTTTTTTTGCGGCACAAAATTTGTTTTCTATTTACAAGTATAGGATCTATAGATCCACAAGCAAAACGAACCCATAACCAGCGAGAACTATCGAGTCAGGGCAGCGGTGAGCCCTCGGTCGCGCCCTCGTGTGTCCACACACGGCATGTATTTTGTTTTTGCACTCACGCGCATTCTCTTTTGCACTCTTTTCGCTTGCGAGAGCATTGGGAGCAATACATAGAGCCCTTTTATGGTCCCGTACCACAACCGGAATCGCTGCAAGAACATCCTACAAGCAAACGGCTACATGCACATCGCAAATGAAAGGGTATCCCCACAATGAGATGGTGATGACAACAATGACATCTTGATGCAAAAAGCAGCAAAAGGAGAGCCGCCAAAGAAGGCAACAGCAGAAGCAGTATCATGGGGCGGCACCATCTGCAGCAGCTTAAGATATACAAAAAAAAACAAAAAAAAGATACAGAAAAGGCATGCCCCAAAAGGAGTTCTACCCCCCTCCCCCCCGCACAGGACGCACAGGCAACACCGAAGCGTAGTAGCGCCATTGTCGTGCCTTTTCTGGGATTCGATTTTCTCTGTCATTTCTGCCCCGGTTGGATCCGTCTTTGTTGTGTGTCGTAAAAACAGCAAACAACTGATTGAGTTTACATAGCCAATGACTACTGTGGGGTGGGCTTAAAACGATATATAGAGAGGGAGAAAGAGAGGCAGAGGCAGGAAAAAAGAGAGATAATGACAAGGGTTCTCCTCGGTGCAGAGTGTCAGAGGGACCGAAGACACTTTAGGGGTGTGGTGTCCTATTAATTGAATTAAGCCAGAAACTCAGATCCGAAAAATGTTCTTTCGATAGAATCAGGGATGATATTCGTATGGAAACGGTGAAAATGCATGCCTGTAATTCTTTCTGTGGCGAGAATTTTGCAAGCGAGTAATCAGTTCAGGAAAAAAGGCCGCTTATAACTGGAAAAGCAACGATATATACTAGAAAAGAAAAGGTGGTATTAGCTGGGCTCGAGGAAAAAATAGAATTAATCTATATTTTGTCGTCATCGACACTCAACAAGAAGATAAATACCAAGTGGCTTGCGGAGTTCTCCCAGAAGAGTGCCAGCTCTCATTATTGCCGATTATATGGATATTGTAATTTATTAAGTCCATAAGTAGTCCATTCCGGCTTGTTTTCATACAAAATTTGAATGCTTAACAGATTTTTTTCATGAACAAACACAAAACAGTTTAACAGTAGAGCATGCACATCTGGTCACACTGGTCACAGAGCAAAAGACAGAACATTTTTCGGATCTAGCTTTAAATGGAAAACCTCTGCCGCTCCCTCTCTGTCACTCCCTCTTATTTTTCCTGCTACTTTCTGTTCGTTTTCGTGGAAAAGTTTAACCAAAGCCAAAGTCTAGAAAATATATAATTTATCTTGCATTTTCTTAGTAATTTTGCAAGTATTAATTCAGTATTTTTTAGTATAACTTTTAGATTTTTCCCATGAGTATAACCCTTGAGTAATTTCAAATTTGCAGTCCTTTTAATTTTAGTATTTTTTTAATTTTTTGTATTTAGTTAGAATTTGTTTGTATTTTAGTATTTTGTCTTTAATATTTGATATTTAAATAATATTTCAGTATCGTTTGGTATATTTTAGTATCTTTTATGCAAATTGGACTTAAATGTTCTGCCAGAGTTTTTATATTTTTCTAATAATCGAATCATTTTCCTCTCTCTCTCTCTTTCAGCGGGTCACTTACTTTCACTTGTTTTCCTGTACTGAACTTTTTCCACCGTTACGTTTTTCCTGCCCCCAATACACAGCATTTTGCATCCTTTTTGGGAGGTAAATGGGGGCGAAACATAGATAGGGAGAGGGCGAGTGCTGAGTGAGAGAGAGAAAACTTATTGCATTGCCAGTCGGAAGTCGGAAGCAGCTCCTCAACATCGTGCGGATGCGAAGAGGAAGGGCTGCATTAGCCACACCTCCTGCCTCCTGCCGCCTGCCGCCCACAGGGGATGTTCCTTATCTTCCATTCTCCTGTTCCTCCAGCTCCTCTGCAACATACAGTCTTACCTCTTGGCCCTCCTCCTTTAGCATGTTCTTATTATCCCACTTTTACTTCTCCCACTTTTGCTTCTGCCCTTTCTCCTACTTCTGCTGCTCCCTCTTCTTCTCCTACTTATCCACCAGTTTTCTCCTACTGCTCCTCCGTTACCACCTCCTTGTTGTCCTTCAACTCTTGGCATCTTCTTTTCTTTTTTTCCTCTCCTCCTCCCTCCTCTTCTTCTACTGGTGGACAGGCGACTCCTGCTTCTACTTCTACGTCTCCTCCTTTGATTTCTCATCTTCTTCTCCTTTTTGGTTCATCTTGCGCCCACTTGGCCCAACCGTGGGTGCGCTGCTACCCCCACGCAACCTGCTCCACCTCCACCCCCACCTCCATCCCCTTCTCCTTTTTTCTTTTGGCTTCACTTGGGTCACCCTGTCAAATAATTAATGAGCATGTGTGTGTGGGTGTGGGTGTGTAAGTGCTACAATATTATGTAAGCGAAAAGCATATCAGCTGCAAATGTCAATACACAGACGGAACCTCCCACATCACACCTCCCACTCGCTAGAAAAGCGAGCTTTCCAGATATTCCAATACTTATAGAAGAAATGAATGAAAAAAGCTAAGAAGGAACCACATTAAGTGGGGCTGTGTGGAGACAACGTGTGGTGCGATGGAAAAATGCCTGAAATCGGCAAAATGTCAAAGCCACTGACGGGCACAAAAGCAAAGAAAGCAGGAGAAAGGGCGCAAAATAGAGACACATTTCATTCCGTAACACACACACACACACACACAAAACGGAACAGTCGAGAAAAAAAAGCGAAAAGCAGAGACACAAAAAGTAATATCTCAAGAACCACAAGAATTTCTGGTTTTCTTTTCTTTCTTTTTCCTAATAAAATTTCCCTTGTATTTAGTAATAGTCTATGCCACGCCCACAAAAGGCTCAACAGCCCCTCCCACAGGACACTCTCTTTCCACACCAAAACCGACCTAAATCCCCTCAAAGTTTAATCGTAAAATGATTTTGTTGCCTTTTTTTTTACATTTTATTACGGATTTCGTACTATTATATATTTCGTATTCTTTTTGTCCCCTCTTCTTCTGCCTTTCCACACCTCCTCCTTCTGCTCCCAACCATAAGCAACCATCTTGTTTTTCCGCACAAAAATATTGATCTAATACCTAAGAAATGCATTTTTGTGATTAAAGAAAATACCCTCTAGAACGAATGCTACTCTGTAGTGTATAGAGTCAATGGAAATTCCTGTGAAATAACTTACAAACTGTCTCTTTATTATTTTTTCAACGCCACAAACTCAACATTTCCAAATAGTAGGGGGGTTGAGCTGTTCGAACGCAATTATGAGCAGTTTCGGGACCAAGGCAAAGGTTGTGTTCGTCCTTGGTGGCCCAGGTGCTGGAAAGGGTACACAATGCTCAAAAATCGCCGATCGTTTTTGCTTCACGCACCTGTCCACCGGCGATCTGTTGCGGGAGGAGCGTTTGCGCGAGGGTTCCCAGTTCGGGACGATGATTGAGGATCACATACGCAGTGGGAAGATAGTGCCCGTGGATATTACGTGTTCACTGCTGGAGAAGGCAATGAAGAGTTCGGGGAATTCACTATTCCTAATCGATGGCTTTCCCCGCAATCAGGATAATCTGGATGGCTGGAATCGTCGCATGTCCTCGAAGGTGGACATGCAATTCGTTCTGTTCTTCGATTGCAATGAGGATGTCTGTGTTAAGCGCTGCCTTAAACGTGGTCTAAACGGCTCTGGGCGCATCGACGACAATCTGGAGACTCTGAAGAAGCGCATTCAAACCTACAACAAGCACTCTTTGCCCATCATCCAACACTTTGAGGGCACTGGCCTGGTGAAGACTATCGATGCTGGTCCCAATGCCGATCAGGTTTTTGCCCAGGTGGAGCACACCTTCGTGGCTAGCGGTTTTTAGGTTTCCTGGGTATTTTCCCGATACTCTTCCCATGAAATGTTTTTCGATGTACGGCGAATAAAGAAGTTAATTTCCTTTTAGACTTTCTCAGAGCATTTCAAATCAAATAGCAATTGAGTTAAAGCTAAATATTTATCAAAATAAACACGGGACCAAGAAAATTGATTGCCAGGAAAATTGTTTCGCATTTCAATTGACGCACAACAAAGTCTTCTCCGTTTTCCTTCTTCCACTCCCTCCCACTGCATTTTACATTCAATTATAATTATTTTTCGAAATATTGTCCAACAATCAAGCTGACAGCCCGACTGTTGCAACCTGTTGCACCAGAGTCTGGTCTTTGGTGTTTGGTGTCTTTGGTGTCTTCTTGTGTGTGCATTCTTTCCTCAATTACTGGATTATTTGGCAATAAATATGCACAGCATCAAAGCTAAATCATAAAGCCAATTAAATATTGTCCAAAGGTAAAGGACAGGCCATTCTCTCTCTCACACAGTTATTTTATGAATTATTTTGTGCTTTGTTTAGTTATGCGAAAATTGTCTGAAAGCAAATATTATCGTGGGGGAAAAGGTTAAGAGCACTGGACTGGACTGGACTGGACTCCTCTTCCATAATTTGTTTGCCTATCAATTATTATATTTTATTTCATTTTGAGAGAGAAAGAGGGAGAGAAGCGAGAATCAAAGGCGATACTCAATTTACGTTGCAGCGGAGTGCTGGATGGACTTTGAGCTGTCGTCTCCTCACAGTCAACTCTTGATTACCTCCACAAGCTAAAACCCGAGCTCTTGATTACCTTTTACGGACTGTTTTCCGTTGTGTTGTTAGACTCGATAACTACGTTCGATGTCAAAGAAGTACATACAAAAAATTAATTAGATGAAGTGAGAAATCAAAGTATCTACGTACTCGAATTGTCGCACATTGTACAATCCATTTGCATATCTCTATATAGAGAGTTCTGTTGCTAGGTACCATATACAGACGGTGGGGCAGGGGGGGCTGCAAAGTGCTTGCAGAGGGGGTTGTAAATGGGGTTCAGGAGTGGGGTAAACAGGGCACATGGAGGGAGGGCGGTGGGTGGGGGAGCTAAGTAGTTAAACAACTTTTGTCATCGTAATTCACTTGCAATTGAATGAAAATTTTTCAAAAACTACTTCAAGTGGGTGCAAAAGCGGGGAATACGGGAATCTGCAAGGGTAGTCATACCCAAATGAGCGGAGAGTGGGGTGGTGGGGCAGGTTGGGGCAGTGGCACAATACAGAAGTTTCAAAACATTCTCTTTTAGGATGCACGGGGGTACAGGGTATAGAGTGCTTTGTGCACTTAATACAGGGTGATACATTGCAGACAGACAATACAGGGTGGGGAGTGCATGATGTATGAGCACATTGCTGTTGTTGTTGGATTATTCGGACCGATAATTGAGTCTTTTGCAAATTATATTGCTGTTGGATAATGGAACTTCTTCTAAACAACCACTATTAGACCTCAAAAAATATCATACATACATCAAACCGCTTTCCTCCTTCTCACTTATTAAAGATTGGCCATAAATAGTTCTTAGTTACTTACTAAACAAGGTCTAAGTCCATACAGTACATTCATATATAATTGGTTGTAAACCCATCAAAACTTACCTAGAAATACAAAAAGGAAAGAGAAATAGTTAGTTTTTGCATATTTTTAATAATAATAAAAGTTGGATTAAAGCTACACAAAAATATATTCCCATGGGGAAACAGTGAAATCAATTATGTGATTTGATCTGTTGAGCTCTTTCGCAGTCACCAATTGATTAAATAGCACGACCATTGATTGAAGGAATTATGTTTGAATCTACTGGAAGATCAGTCTTTATTTGGATAGTAGAAATATTTGTATTTTAGATAGATTCGAATTTCTTTCGATGTTACAAGTATTTCCGATGTGATAGATCATGGGATCTTTCTGACTTAGTTAGGATTTGATTTTATTTTTTTTCGACAATCGATTGATATTTCAGTTCTAAGTTGTTGTTTGCTGGTCGGCCACTGAATTGTGGCAGTGGCAGTGGCAGTGGCAGTGGCAGGGGGCACAATCTTTACGGACAGCCATAGCAATTGCATTGTGTGGATGGATTGTGGATTGTATCGGAGTAGAGTGTGTTCGCATGTAAATTGCTTTGTTTATGGGGCAGGCGAACAAAGCAAAAGCACACACAAATCAAAATAAAAGAAAGATGAGGGGGTTTTTCCTCTGGCATATTATGTACTTTATATAGGAGGCACATACACATACATATGTACATGTTCGTGAACACATGCCTCCGATTACATAAATACCCATTTCAATTGAAAGTCGTTCAAGTGCAAAATGCGAGAAAAAGAAATAAAACCAAAAAGAAAAAATACAAAAAACCAAAAAGGAAAAGAAAAAGAACAACAAAAACACACACACTTGAGCACAGAAATCGAAGAAATATACATTTATTTTAGTACGAATACGAAATGCTCTAAGCAATAAAATATACGATTTTCGATTCTTCGTAATATAATTCTCATAAGAATATCAATTAATATTTCTCTATAGACCATTGGGCCATATTAAATTAAAAAGAAAAAACAAATTCCTTGATAGAGTCGGGAGTACTCTGTAACTCAGAGAGATCTTCCATTCATTTGGAACACTCTGCACTGGAAAATCAACTTCTAGTATGGATAGATCTCTACAGAGTAGAAACTTTCCATCACGTATCTCCCCAAAACCTATATTTCTTCCTCCATTCTACCCGGAAAGATAGTAGTAGTAGTTTCTCTTGTTAAAAATATAATTTGCTATTAAAGAATTCCCCTAGGCGAAGGGATACAAACTTCCTCTCAAAACATATTGAACCCGATCCCGTTTCTCTATAAGTAGAGACAAGTCAGAATTTACTCAGTGCTTTGAGGCATTTTTGTTAATGTAGAAAAGAGAAAGAGGGAGAGAGAGAAACAGACGGCAAAACATAGACAAATACACAGAGAAACAGCGAGAAAGATGAATGGAGAGTTGAGAGGGAATGGAGAGAGAGAGAGAGAGAGAGAGGTTGTTTTCACTATATTGATACACAAACTGTATCGTATACTATATACATATCTATTTTATATATGCATGTTTTCCACTGATTCGCGGATTGCGTGCAATGCGATAGAAATACAAATAGAAGAAAATTTGAATGTAAATCTAAACAACAAGAAACGATAAAGATTAAGTGAAAATTACAACGAAACGGAACACACAAATAAATGAATAAATTAAAAATTTTAAAAATGCCAAATCATTTTGCAATGCATGTTATTGGGGCATTTTTACAATAATACCCGTAACATTTCCAACATATTATATACAGAGATTCCATTGAACCTCACTCATAATCATTAAAAAAGTCTCATGAGCCCAAGATATGAACATTTTCTGCTAATTCTAGGATAGACCGAATCAGTCGTTGCATTTTGCACTGCTTGACACAAAGTGCCATTCACGCGTAAACGTTGAATGAAACACTGTTCGCCGTGAATGTTAAAGTGTCTGAAGCAGAGTGTCTGTCGCGCTTTCTGTTTCTGTTTCTGTTTAGATCTCAATAAATGAAAAGTTCGATTCATTGAACTGCATTTTATATACGAGTATGTGTAGGTACAAATACATACATACGTCTGTGTATTTGTATCTGTCACACACATTGTCTATAGACAATGCACATAACTGCGGATTGGGGAAGGGAAACCAGTTTCTGGTTTCAGTTTTTTCGAGTTCAGTTTTCAGTTCAATTCAGTTCCAATTGCAATTCCAATTCCAATTCCACACAATTGTCAGCCTTTCTCGCAGTTGTCGGCGATTTCTCGCGGATTTGAATGCAAACGCGATAGATACAGATACAGCTCCAGACAGATACAGATACAGATACACAAGTAAATAGATGTAGATACAACCCCAGACAATGTGGGAATGCGATTTCTTTTCACTTTTGATGGAAATGTTCTTTAATTTGAATTAAATGTCTGACCTATTTTTGCTCTTTTTTCCTTTTATATTTCAATCAAGGCTCATTTTTAGATCTGAATTAATTCAATATACGATAGAAAATCGTGAGAGAGTCATACCGATAGAGAGAGCGGCGACGACCTCTGACATTGTTTTATAATTATAAAAATAGAAATTTATTAATTGCCAGAAAAAGTAATAAAAATAAATAGAAAAAAAAACAAAGGCAAAACGCTGATAAGGCAACGGAAATACACAAGTAAAAACAAAAGCAAAACAGAGCGAATAAGTAGGAGGAGTTCCACAAAGAGAGAGCGAGATAGAGCGAGAGAGAGGGGACAAGAAGTAGTGCCCAGCCCCAGCAAGAGTTAAAAAATCCCATTACTCTGGTTGTAATATTATGAATGAAAATTTGTTCGTCTCACGATGACTATGACGATGCGCATCCGTCCAATACCAATTAATGCGTTTTTGACATTATCTTATGTACTATATATATATATATTTGAATACTGGTTTACAAATCTCTATATCTATATCTGTTCCCATTCCTCTATATACTACGGATCTCTAAACGAATCGCGTTCTATTATATGCATGACCCTTCTGACCGTCCGTACTGCGTCTCATAGTGGTCTTATATTACTCACGCGGCCCTGTTTTAAGCACAGATACAGAATACAGAATACAGATGCGCAAAATGCAACAAAGTTGTACACTTATTTGTACGAATTCATGGGACTAGTTCTTATAGATATGATATGTACATACATCTTGCACTGGGCTTCGAATAAAGCAAAGTGCCGTAGATTATGAATTTCCCATAGGGGAATCGGAATGGAATTGTATCCATTCCTTTAAGAATACATTTATGTTCTGTACAATATTCCCATAAGAAAAAGGATTAAAATCTCTTGATCCCCATAAGCGAAATCGATATCCATTGAATAAAAATTCCATTATTCGCTGAGAGTGATTCTCATAAGAACTCTTTTTTTTGCTGTAAATATTTCCCATAAGCGAAATGATACAAAGGCTATCTTTTAAATAAAAAGCAAAAAAAAATATATATCTTTTAAATAGAAAGGAAAAAAATGTATATCTTTTGTATAAAAAAGAATGAAAAGGATTCACCGTACAAAATGCCCATAGGCAAAAAGATAATGGTTAAATTCTGTACAGTATCTTTTATTTCTTTCTCTTCTCACTCTCGAGCGACTATTGTACTTGGTTTTTGGTTTGTCTTTGAAATTTCCAATCGACACATACTTTTTCTTTTATGGTTTTTTTTTTAGTTTTCGTTCTTTGCCTTTGCCATTCGTTTCCATTATGAACTGTTGTTTGTGTGTGCTTTTGCTTTGCATTTTGTTTGTTACTTTTTTTTTATATACTCTGGCTCTGCGATTACGCTGACGTCATTAAGAGATAGAGAGGGGGGATAAATATTTGAATGGATGGGGGAGTAGGGTGGGGCCAGAGGATGGTCGGGGGTCGGGGGTCGGGGGTCGGGTGTCGGTTCGGTCAGAGGAGAAGGAGCAGGAGGAGTGAGAAATGGAGTTGGGAGCAGAACGAACCGAACACGGACGTCAGCACATAGATTATTTGATTTATAAATGCACTTAGACTGTAAATAGATACAGATACACTCACAGATAGATGTGTGCCGCCTATAGATACAGATACACTCACAGATAGCTGTGTTCCGCCTGTATATACATATACATTAGTAAATACATATGTATTCAGATCTATAACTGTTGTTATTTAATTGGATTATCATTGTGAGAGGCACAGCAACATGGAATGGAATGGTGGAACCAGTCACCATTTCCAATTGTTCGCTGCTGCTTTCCAGGGGAAACTGGAAAACTGGAACGATTGCGGAAGAAGAATGGTGCCTGGTGGTGCGGTTGGCGGGGTCTATGGAATGTGACGAAGAATTTTCTACTACTCGAATGGAATGTGTGTGGCGTGGTATTAGAATAAAAGAAAGTATATAATCGTTAACCGACTCTAAAATGCGGGGCCAATAATTTATGATCGCTTGCGAATGATTCATCGTCTTAATTAGAGATCTACATACATATACATCGATTATATTCGACGTAAACGCGGGAGGAAGTAGAAGAGCCATCATTGATAGCAGTGAAAGGGGTGAAGCAGTGGATAACTATAAAGCAGTAGATCACTATTATGAAGCAGTTATCGGATCCATATGTTCGAATTAAGCAGTGCACAATCATTAAGAAAAGCGAATTCCCTCTATCTCGACTTTGATTTTTAAGACAGAAGAACCCAAGAGATAAATATGCAAAGAGTAAAGTGATAGATACCTAGAGTAAATGATTGAATGAGAGTGGCACAGATGCACTTGATGAGTCGTACAAAACTAAGTAAACTGCTTGTAAACAAGCTCGCTAAAGAAGAGAACGCTGTTGGGGGCTCTTGGATAGGGGGATACACGGTAAAGAAAAATAGTAAATTTAAATGGGCGGCACACGCTAATGGTCCACTCCCAAGTACATAGCAGAAACAAGCAGAAAGTAGCCGAAGAAGAAGCAGCAGAAACTACCAACGAAGTAGAAATGGTAGATGCAAAAGCTGCAAAACAACAAGCAGTGCGACGACAATGAGTATTAGAAGCTACTCTTCAGACTGAATATACCAGAAATAACGCTATAGATGAGTTTAGATAGGTGGAACATTCAAGGTGACCGAGGACTGATGTAGGTAAAAATATATGTTTTATGGATGGAGAGACAGATTAATATCTCTCGTGTCTGTTTTATCAATCTCTAGAAGATTTTGATCCCGTGTTCCCATAAACAGAATCTGCTCCCTTGCAACACCCCA
The DNA here is from genome assembly GCA_963969585.1 of Drosophila helvetica. Taxonomy (NCBI): domain Eukaryota; kingdom Metazoa; phylum Arthropoda; class Insecta; order Diptera; family Drosophilidae; genus Drosophila; species Drosophila helvetica. The sequence continues at coordinate 17,688,042 of OZ018401.1, read as the reverse complement.
GGCACCGATTGTAGGGTATCAAAACGAGACTACGTAAATCGGAAAGTAAAGCAAAAAGAAAGTCATAATAAAGAGAGACCGAGGGAATAAATCGCTGTCGTTGTCGCAATCATCAACGTCTATCGGGGTTGTTGTTGTTCGAGGCGGGTGCTTGGGCTTGGGGCTTGGGAGTCCGAAGACATATGTATGTACATACCTACTTAGAGACATACATACATATGTATGTATGCTTATTTACATAATGTACATAAATACATACATGCATACACTCGTACACTCGTAATACACTCGCACATTCGTGTGTACTTTGAACGGCTCAACTGTACAGCAACTACTTTGCCTTCTCCCTCTCCCCGTTCATCGACCATCGTCATCGTCATCCGTGGCTTTTGTCTCCTTGAAGGAAAGCTCGCGAGTCAGACAGACACCGCACAGAACAAACCAGAAGACGAAGAAGGCAGAATCACAAGAAGAAGAAGAAGAAGGAAGACCAAGAAGTAGTTAAGACGACACAACAATATTCGCATAAAAGGAAGCAAAGCAGAGCGAGCCCCAGTGCAGTCGTCCAGTCCACCACACAAAAACAACCACCTAACATTAACAAACAAAACAAATTCATTCTCCTACTAAGTACAGTGGTTCTGGTTGAAGGAGTGCATGGAAGTGGAATCCCAATTGCCAGACATGTGATTCTGCGATTCCGTTATTTATCCATTTTAATTGCAAGAAAACCGAGAATTGTAAGCTTTTTGAAGTATTTAAAGTCAATCAAAATTTCTTTGAATTTAGTTACAAGAATATTTTCAGATATTTTTAAATTAATAAAGTCGCAAGGGTAATGTGGGTAATTGTTCATAATTTTCCATTCATTCTGAGTTTTGTAACATTAATTATATAATATAAATTAATTATCATTACATTTGGACAGTTTTTGGTATTTTTTAGTTTGTAAAAGTTGCTAAAATCCCAAATTCCATTCGAAAATTCACTCAATAAAGGCAATTAGCATGAAAATTCCTCCAGGGCCTTTATTACCTCTTGTCACCTTTCAATCACTTGGTAATTGACTAATTTGTCGGGTGGGCGCCTTCCTTCCTGCCTGCCTGCCTGCTGTCTTATAAAAGCTCTCTTTTTTTTTTTATTCCTGTTATGCTCTGCCGCTGCCAGCAGCTGCTGCCCATTCTCGAGGGTTTGCGTGCGTTTGTGTGTGTGAGTGCAAGAGTGAGTGCGAGTGAATGCCTGAGCATGTTCGTTGGCTGCTTCTGGCGCTGCTGCTAGTGCTGCTGCTGCTGCTGCTAGTGCTGCTGCTGCTGCTGCTGCTACTGCTGCTGCTGCAGCCGCGAAAGGTGCTCAAGCAGGAGGCCGGCCATGCCATGGCCATATAGCAAATAGCCACCAAAACTGCAGCTGCCGACACGGCTGACGCTGACGCTTACGAAGTCAATGCAGCGCGCGCGCAGGCACACGCATGTGCGTCAGACATGTCCGTTAGTAGTTGGTTGCTCCTTGCTCTTTCTCTGGCACTGGCACTGGCTCCGCTGGCTCCTCTGCTTCTGCTCCCACCATCATCACCTCTTGCTCTCGCACAAAACACATAGAGAAACGACTGGAACCAGACGACGACGGACGAGAATCGTCGTTCGAACCAAAAACAACAAAAGCAAGCAGCAGCAGGCAAAGTCGTGATTGAGTTGCCTGCTGCTGCTGCTTCTCTGCTGCTGCTGCTGAAGCTGCTCTGCTCTGCTCTGCTGCTGCCTGCACATTGCACAATTTTGTTAATGTACAGGAATTAAATATGTATGTATGTACATATGCATGTACATGCAAATGTAGGTGTATGCGTTGGTGTATTTGTATGTAAACTATGGCCAAAAGGTAATTGCGTGGGTCTACCTCCCTCTCTCCATCTCTCTTACTCTTTGGGCTACTATTCAAATATTATTTTCGTTGTCGCTGTCCAGGGGCAAAGTGGATCGCATAAAGTCCGCTCGGCATCAAACATGTTTGATGTAAAGCACAAATTACGCACTTTTCAGTCCACAAACTGTTATGAATAACACGCATTAAACAGCGTGAGGGCAAACAAGAAAAAAAAGAAGATATTACACAATAAACAACCTAGATCGAAAATGGGAATGGGGAATAAAGTGGGGTAATGGGAATGAAGAGTGAGAAAAAATAGCGGAAACAAAAATTTATAAACTGATAGAAACTAAAGTTAGAAAAGTCTCAAGTACCTACCAATATCAAGAAATTTCGGATCTCTAGAGGATCCCTCGTGCGATTTCAAACAAGTAGCAAGATTCCTAAAAGTTCTTATAAGAACATTTTCTATGATTATGTAACTTTAATTTCTATGAATATTTTTTAACATTTTCAAATATCTTCCGCATGAAATTCCTGTATTTCTCTTCGATTTCTTTCAGTTGAGTCTTTCAGTTCCACTTGGCTTGCCATTCTCGTAAACAACATTACAAGCCACACATACATATGTATGTGTCCACTGGCTAAAATGTATATCAAATTGCGTTGTGGAAACCAAAGATTAAGCGAAATGCAACTCTGAAACTGAAAGCCGGACTGAAGCTGAAGCTGAAGCTGAAACTGAAGCTTGGAGGCCGAATACAAAGCTGAAACTAAAGCCAGTGGCGAATATGAGGCTAAAAGCTTCAAACTGAAGCCGAAAATGAGACTTGAAATGGCACCTAAAAACAGGGGAAAGGCACTAAATGGACAGGACCCTTTGGATACCCTAGAATATGGATTGTTTTCACTCGATTTTAATTCAATTATTATATACGACAATAGGTTTGCCCACAAGGACTTTCTTTTGCAAATACATATATGGTATAGTGTGATCCGATCTATCAAAACGATTTTCAGTTTCATTGAGGCTTTGAATGGTTCCAGGGTATCTCTCTCTCTGCCGCTGCAAGCAGCTGAAGGCAAATCATAATGCCCTGTGTGGCAAGAGGTATGTATGTACATATGTACACACACTCTATATGTATGTATGTATGTATGAATGCATAATGAAGACGATACTGCAGCTGAAACTGAAGCTGATGATGGAGGGGCTGAAACTCTGAGAGACTGCCACTGCTGCTGCCGCTGCCCGGAGGAGGGAGGAAGTGTGCGAGCACCGACAATCTGCGGGACAGATGAGTGGGTGGGTGAATCTCAGGCTCCAGGGTCCAGGGACCAGGTCGGTATATAAATGGGACATTTGCTGCTTCACTTGGAGCAGTCTCTCTCTCTCTCAGTCTGTCTCTCATCCTCATCCTCATCCCTATGCCTCCCTCTCCCACCCAATGTCCCACGCTCTGTGTTGAATGACGCATTGAGTAACTGCTGTTTATGCCAGGGTTTCCAGGGGGTAGGAGGTAGGTCTATAACGTGTGTATTTGGCAAATGTGTGTTCCTGTTGTTCCTGTTGTTGCTGTTGTTCCCGTTCCCGCTGTCGTCATCGTAGTCGTCCTACGTAGGCGCTAACTGCCGCAGAGGCTTCGCTGTCGCTGCTCTCTTTCTCTTTCTCGCTCTCTGCCATCCCCCGTCTGTTGGTGTGTTTGTGTGTGTATGCAGAAGGGTTTTTTTTCTCTTTTGCTCTTCTTTTTCTTCTTAAACAACGGGCCTCAAGGTACATTCATCTGTGGGGTAATATATTATGGCACACACAAAAAGAGGAAGAGCGAGCCCCGCCATCAACCTCCTGCCGAATGTCCTATGCCACCCGTTCCCCATCAAAAATTGAAGGCGGAATAAAATAAAATTATTGTGTAGGTTCCCAGTGTGTGTGTGTGTGTGTGTGTGTGTGTGGGTGTATGGGTTATGTATCTGCATTGTCTCGTGTATCTATGTATGCGTCCAATGTATCTCAAAACTCAATGGCAAATGGACGCTAGCTTGTGGGACGCACATAAAAGAAAAGAAAAAAAAACACATACCACTAATAAAGTATACATATAAATAAATACATATCTGTATGTACATATATGTATGCACATTTTGGACGAGGTCAAATCCGCACGAAATGTTTGTCGAGTGCCTCAAGCCCACCCCCCTCGCACTCAAAAGGGTAGAGAGAACGTTTGGTAAATGCATTTTCCATTTCCCCCAGGAGTAGGCGGAGGAAGGATACCTCTCCCACGGAGCACAAGTGGGCCTCAAATAGACTTAAAACCTTAATTGGACTTGGAGGGTGGTTATTACAGCATACAGCAAAATACCTCGGACAGAAATACCCGAAACAAAAGGAAAAAATACAAAAATAAATTGGAATAAAATAAATAGGCGGCTCCTAGTCCTGAAAAGGGGTCCTTTACTTTATTTTGCGATGAATGTCTGATGTATATCTAATAATGAATAATAATACATAGTAAATAAAAACGGATCCAGTATTGTTCTCTTTGTATCTTGCTTTTTTTTTTTTAAGTTAGTTTTTATTCGAATAAATTATTATATTAATTATTTAAATTAATTATTTAGTTGAAGATACGATTCGTGTATTTTTCTACCATTTTCAACATATTTAAACATTCCCCAAGCAGATGGATTTTAATCCCCCCATAATAACCATATCGTTAGAGATTGAAGTACCCTCTTCAATCCCTCAGGCGAAAAAAAAAAGAGCATTCAATGAATTCCGATTGCAATCGGAGAGACAGACAGCAACACACCTGCTTCTGGTTTCAGTCTACAAATTATACCCAAATGAGCAGCGAGAACGGGAGATAGCGAGAGGGAGAGAGACAAGAAGAGAGGGTACATATGTATGTATATGGTATAGTGTGTGGCAGGCACGGCACAACCGCAACAAAATCGCTTGAGGGGGCTGGCAACGTCATGGAACAACATGGAACATTATGGAAATTCAACAAGAGCCAAAACGGAAATTCTGTATCTAGATACGAGAGACGAGAGACCCTATCTACCCAACTATTTAATTGTGTATCTGTATCTGTATATTGTATCTGTATATTGTATCTGTATATTGTATCTGTATCTGTATCTATCTGCGTTGCATTCAAGGCACTCGAAAATAATTGGAATGAACGAAATTCAGTTTTCCTTTGCAAAAACATCAACCCTCACAAAAACAAACAGCAAAAGGGACCAAATATATTTTTCAATAGAGTCTCTTGCTCGCTCTCTCTCTCTTATGCTAGCTGTCTCTCTCTCCCTCTTGTTAATTACGCATTTAATATGAATACAATTTTTCTCTGTGGCCTCTTTGGGCCCAAGGTTTTGCCCCTCCTCCGTCTTTGCTTCCTCAATCAACTGCTGCGCATTTCAATCAATTTTGTTGTGTTCCAAAGTCCACGTGGCTGGACAATCAACCCCCGTTGGGGCAGCACCACAGTTACAGATGCAGATACATCAGAAAACCCTGGGCCCCAATAACCCAAAAGTTTTCAATTCAATTCTGAGACGTAATTTTTCCACAAAGGTTTGGCAGCATTTCATTCGGCGCAATCGAAACAAAGAGGGAAGATATCGCATGGATGTGAAAGATCTTAACAGAAGGATCTGCTAAGCAAAGATCTAAGGATTAAATCGTAGGGCAAGATCGGGAGATACATATTCGGGTTGCAGATACATATTGGGCGACATGCTGAAGCACCGCCCATCGTTTGACAAGCAAAAATCTAAGGATCGAATGGTATATCTACAGATCAAGTGTCGCCTTTCGAATTTCGAGTGGGAAAATCAGTTTGTGATGCAACAAAATATTTCATAAATTAGGAGCAACAATAAAAATAGCAACATTTTGCAGTGAATGATCGAAACGTTTTTGTAACCTCATTAAATATTCCGTACAGAGCGAAAGCAGTCCTATTGATGACTGAAAAGAATACACAAAATACTGAATACCTAATACTGCTTGCTGTGTGTGAATCATTATATATCAGAGAATCAGAGAACAACACACCGCCCCGCACTGTCTTTCCCCCCTCCCCCCTTATGTACAAGAAGTATGCCATATTTTCACACTCATTTTTCTATACTATATAGAAAGCGGAAAAGTGCAGCAATAAATGAGATATGGGATTGTACATATCTACGCGATGCACCCGTATCCCCCCCTTTATATATAACATAATAATCTATGGGCACACGACATTGACATTGAAAATGAATTCATTTTCGGGCAAAAATAGTGGAGAATATATGTAGATCGTTGTATAAATAGATATAGGGGTTATATATAAACAGAGGGGAAAAGCAGGAGAATGAGAGATGGATGGATGTTTGGGTTCCGTTCCGTTCCCTTTTCGGTTTCGCCTGATCGAACAGAAAGACAACATATTTCGTTTTAGGGGTTACAGAGAGAGAGAGAGAGAGAGATTAGTGGTGGGGTTGGGGATTGGGCATGAGTCATAATCTATGGAGAGAGAGAGAGAGGGAGGCAATGGGTAAGTATTAAGTATATTTCATCATTATGATACACTCAACGAGTAGATATTTCCATTGAACTTTGAATGGGATTTTCGATTATGAAAAAGATCCATAGATACATTGCCTAATAGCTGATAAGCAGTGATAAGAGGAATACCAGGTACAGATAGAGATAATGGTGTGGATAGATATGTGCATACGTACATACTAGACTAATAGAAATATAATAAAAGAAAAATACCTTAATTCCCATACAAAATACTAGCATAAATACTCTACAAAATCCCCGAAAAATGCCACAATAAAAAAACCCAGTTATTGGTGGAAAATTATAAGAAAAGTAAAATACCTGACAATGCCAGAAAATACCACAAAATACTAGCAAAATAATGTTAAATAACACTAGATTGAACCTAACAACAAAAATACTAACATAATCCCATAAAAACTGCTAGTATAATACTCTCAGCCCTCACAGAAAAGTCCAATAAAAATACCACTGGGATTAATTCTAGAAAATATCTGCATAAATCACAGGAAAAAATACCAGACACCAAATACTGTATAACTATCGCCAAAAATGGGAGAGATTGCGGAATGCGAGGACGACAAAAACGTTTCCCCAAAAAGGATTTACAGACATACATATAATATATGGGCAGGCAGGGGGTAGTAGAATTAATTTTTGTACGAAAAAACAACACTCAACAACAAAAACACTTACATAAAAATCTTTATAAAACAAATAATAAACATCGTCCTCTAGATTGTTGTTGTTGGCCAATAGTTGTTGCTGTTGCTGCTGCTGCTGCTGCTGTTGTTGTTGTTGTTGCTGCTGCTGCTGTTGCTGCTGCTGTAGCAGCTGCTGGTTGCTATTGTTGTTATGATTGGTGGTGTTTGTGGTGCTATTGTTATTGTTATTGTTGTTATTGTTGTTGTTGTTGTTGTTGCTATGATAACTGTGATAACTATGATAACTATTTTGGCAACTGTTGCTATTGTTGTTGAATGTCGTGTTGATTATATAGTTATTGCACAATTGCAAATGTTGTAATTGCTGCTGTTGTGGCATTAGCAATTGTTGTTGTTGCTGCTGCTGTTGCTGCTGTTGTAATTGTTGTTGCTGCTGCTGTTGTTGCTGTAGTTGTGTTTGCTGCTGTTGTTGTTGTTGGAGCAGCAGTTGCTGTTGTAGCTGATGATGATGATGCTGTTGGTGTTGTTGCTGTTGTTGATGGTGCTGTTGTTGTTGATGATAATGTTGTTGATAGCTCGACGCCTGCAATTGCCAATTTTGCATTGCACACATGTAGAACTCTGATCCACACACATATATATGATGATGACACTATGTATATATATGTCTATATAAATATATATCTCCGAAAATATATATATTTACTTCGATCTTTGATTTTGATTTGTGTTAGCCTTTCTTCTTGTTGCCTGAATGTTGAAAACAAATGCATTAAAAATACACTCACATGAAACAGATGTTAAATGTACACTTTTTTGTTTTTGTTTTTATATATTTATGATACATTATATCCAGTTTCGCAAATAATTAATTTTCACGATTTCCAATTAGATGTAGCAATTAGCACCGCTTCAAATGATTAAAAATAGTACACAGCCGTAAAATATATTTAAATATTGCCCCAATTCAAGGCTCATATTAAAATGCAATCTGTGTTAATCATTAGATCACCACAAAAACTTGAAAAAAAAAATATAACACATAAGAACGAGTTTTTTCGAGTGCACAAGAATAGCTCTTTTTTCACCATTCACTGGGAACTTCTGTATTTATATTTAATTTATTTTTTAAAAATTTTCTCTCAAGGAGTGTTGCTGTAAATCCTTTCGGTTTTTTCTGCAAGATGGAAAGCAAGGTATTTCTTGTATTCTTTCAAATATTGAAAAATTTCTTCTGTAGAGTTGATTATTTTATTTGACTCATTTATTTTGATTATATTTTGATTTTCTTTATTTAGTATTGTATGTTTTGCTGTTGTTTTATCAAGTATTATTACACTCTTTTTTGTTTGTAAACTTGAAATGAGCTCAAGGTAAAAAAAAACTTTTTGTATCAACGACCGCAGCGACGTTGAAGTTGACGAAGACGGCGACGACGACGACGACGAAGGAGGAGGCGCAAAGTAGTCGACAAAACGACAAAAACAACACACCGAAAACAGAAAAAAAAAAAACGCTGTGCCAGCTGCTTGCCGGGAGCCACTATTCTACTGTTATATGTACGACGTATAACTGCTGGCCGCTGGCCTGGGTGTAGAACAGTTACAGAGTATCGAGTGATTTTTGCCCTTTGATGGGCCACAAAAACAAACAACTAGACAAACAAAACAAAAAAACAAAGAAAAATAAACAAAACCACTCACAGAAATTCGATTTCATATTATTATTAGATTGATTATTAATAAAATGGATTAATTAATATACACATGTATAATAATATTTTATTTATAGCTCGCGCTCCGTCGCGTCGCACTGCTTTGTCATAACGACTGAGAGGGGCTGCAGCAGCAGCAGCGCAGAGCAGAAGGCAGTAAACGCCGACAGCAGAGACCGACAGCAGCAGCAGCAGCTGCGGGCAGCGCAACGCACATACATACAAACATACCAAATGCACTCATACTCCTATACACAGACGCACACACAAAATATATATGCGGATAATAAAGAGAATACGCAAAAAAGGCATTGAAAGGCAGAACAAACAACAACAACGGCAACAACAGCGACAGCAACAAGAAAACCGTTCGTTCCTAGGGCGCAAAAAAAAAAAAATTAACAGCAAGAAAGGAAGTCTTGCTGCAGGCGACTCGAAGCAGTTGATACCCATTTCTATTGCTCATACAATGGATTCGGATTATATTAGAATGAAACTGCCATATGAAACCAAAAACCAATAAAGTTATTAAAGACAATGCAGTTATTCATAATGTAAATTATTTCTTGAACGCAATATTGTCTACGATATATCGTGACTTGTTTGAACATATATACCCCCTTGGGGCCGAGGAAGGGCATCCATTACAGCATTACGAACATTTACTCTTAAAAATTATCATACTCTCTCTCTCACTCTGTCTCTCTGTCTCGCTGCACCAAAGGGTAAGAATATTGTTAGCAATGGATGACAGGACGGCGGCGGGAGGGGAGCTGACAGCGAGCAAGAGGAGTGGAGTACATAAGCAGAGCCGTACACACACACACACACACACACGCATACAAACACAGAAACACGCATATGCAAGAGCAAAAGTGTAGCACAAAGCAATAACAAAAATTCTAGCATAACTGTTGTTCTCAATTCCCTTCACCTGCTCCCCCCTCACCCACGACCCACCCACAAACAAAAACCATTGCCTATTTCCAGTGCCTTCTTCATGCACCTCTCCATCTGTTACTGTTTCTTTTGCTGCTGCTGCTGCTGGTGCTCTGCTCTGCTATCTCTCTCTCTGTCTCTCTTGCTGGTCTTGTTGTTGCTAGGTACTCTCTCTCTCTCTCTCTCTTGCTGTTTGCTGTTGTTGTTGCTGCTCTACTGCTGCTCTTGCTATTGCTATTGCTGTTGTTGTTGTCAGGCGGAAAGAAATTGCAATATTTGGCCATGGCATGGTCGTAGTCGAAAAGATGTTTGAAAGGGTAACCATAGGTCAGGAGAAGACCAACAAACAGGAATAGAAATTATAGTCGGGGGAGGGGAGTAGGGAGTAGAAGCCACTGTTGAAATAGTTTTGGCAGCGGGCTTTCTGGAAGGTTTGCCAAACATAAATCCAATACGGTAATGTCGCTGTAATACAATTAAATTAAATAGTTTTTTGGATGATATCATAAACATACAGTATGTAAGTAGAAATTGTTGAATGCCTGAATCGAATGTGAGTCACAAAAAACCCCCCTAACTCTTCCCCCCCTCTCCCAATATGATGATGAATTCCTCTTTTCTCATTTCTCGATTCTCTCGAGACTCTTCCGTTGTGTCTCATTCACATATTTGTCTGACACTCAAAAATTTGCCGAGGTCGGTCTCTCGCTGACTCAGCAAATGTGTCGTCGTGGAATGATTCAATTTTCTGACCAAAAATTCTTTGACAAAACATAAATCTTCACAAACACAAACAGATCCCAGATTTATTTTCGGAAATATTTTTGGGTGGTATTATTAGCAGGGTGTATTTTGGGGAAGTGTATTAAATAAATTGATTAAAGAAGAAGGAAAGATTTTGTAATATTCCAGAAATATTCTATCGAATGCCACAGTGTACAAGAGATATTCCAAATGGGTTGAGACATTATGTATATTATTATTTTTTGCACAGAAAAAAAACACAGCACACTGCAAAACAATTAACAACGAATTAACAACCAACCCCATCTTGAGGGTGTCCGTCCGTCCAACCCCCACGAAAAGTGGTCTGTCTGTTTTTTTCCCTTAATTTTCGTTTTCCTGCTGCTGCTGCTGCTCTCCCCCATCTACAAAATTGTATTTTATTTTTACAAATTAAAGAGGGAAAACAACAGAAAAGGCAGCCAAACAGAGAGCCTCTGACGACGACTGAATGTGTAATGTCAAATTAAGAGAGAGGGAGGGAGTGGGAGAGCATGTGCAAATGAGTGCATAAATAAATGATGCATAATGGGAAGTAGAGAGACAGAGAGAGAGAGAGAGAGAGAATGACAGAGAATGGCGGAGAATGGCAGGGAATGGGTGAGCAAGAGCCAAAAACGAAACAAGAGGCGAAAGCAAACACACAGAAAAGAAACCCAAAAGAAAAACTTTTTTTTCGCTATAATAATATGAATAAACGTACTGCAAAAAATAAGAAAAAAAAATAATTGTATATACTGACTACTGTATATTGTACATATATACATATGTATATAAATCGGGTATGTACATATGTATATTTGTATTATTAAATGGTAAAACTGTTGGCATCCAGAAGCGTCTCAAAACGACTCTTCGACTTGGGCCTCTATCTGTCTTGTCTCTGTCTGTCTGTATGTATCTTCCAAGTTCCCGTATCTCAGAGCTCCAACAACAACAGCAACAACAATCGACTTCTGTACATAATGTGTATCTGTATCTAAACAAGCGACAAGCGTGAGGAGGAGGGGGAGGGGGAGAGGAGGAGTGGAGCGAGCTCCAACATTGAACCGGTTCAAGTCATATTTTGCCACTGTACAAGCAGAAAAATATAAAAGAAGGAAAATAAGCAGCACCAGCAGGCAGGCCGGGCCGGGTCGGACAGTGGTAGGCCGACCAAACAACCGATAAGCTATGAAAACGATGACAGGAAAACTTTAACAGAAGTTCACCCATATAGAAGGTTTCTCCCCCCCCCCCCCCCCCCCACACACACACTCTCGTATGTACACACACTGGAAGCTGTCTTCAAAGTTGGTGGAAAAACTCCCTATACATACATAGATCCTGAGATCTACTATTGGACCAAACAACTCGAGCGAACTCGGGAGTTCAACGAACTCTGGCAATCATTTTCATTCGCATTCAAAGGATTTTCTGGATCCTAAATTAAGTTAACTTTCAGAGTTAGCCCAGGACTTGCCTGACTTTTTGACACCTTTGGGGTAATACCAGAAAAATTACATAAATATACAAGATCAAATAGAAAATACTAGATTAAATACAAGACAATATCCTAGAATACTAGAAAATATACCGCAAAAATTCTATAAATAAACAATGAATAATACAAATGCTGAAACAAATATAGAATACAAAACCAAAATAAGTTGTATCAAAATACCCAAAAATATCGGAAAATACTAGAGAATTACTAAGAAATAAACTAAACAAATTAAACTACTATAAATATAGAAAAAATAAAAATACAACAAATACCAAAAATACTCTTAAGATTCTCCATTGATAAATACATAAATATAGAATATAAAAACTTAAACTAATTCCAGAGCTTAAAAGAAATCAACTTATGGATGATTTCTGCCTTAGTTCGGGGCAGTCTGAGAGTCTGTTTATAAGAAAGCTAGAGAAAAAGCATCAGTAGATATAGCTTAAAATGCAATATATATTTTCTATAATTGTTGATTCGCTCTTCAATACTTCGCCCCGTGATTTAAAATCATTTAATAAGCTAACCCCACAGTGTTCGGTTTTTTTTTGTGGTGGGGAAGTGCCTTTCGGAAGCTTCAATAACACACAAAAATTATGTATACACACGCCAATCGTTTCGGGGGCTCTGACATTGTGTGTGTGTGTGTGTGTGCATAAACATTTATACATATATATAGTATATTTCCATGATATAAATCTATATACTTCGCACCGCAAAGATATATATATATGTATACGCTTTGAGCCCCAGAGACACGACAAATTTTTTGGTTATGGTTTGGTTTGGTTTTTTTTTTGCGGTGTCCATCGGTCTGTCGATTAAACCGAGTGTCAACTGCCTATCCCCCCACCCCACGTGCTATCCAGGCCGACCGCCTTACACACCTTTTCTGATAATTTCTCGCTCATTTTACGCTCGGAGTCGCGTCTGAAATCGAATTCGAATTCGAGCTCGAAGTTCGAGTGCAAAATGCTTCGAAGAGCCGCGCCAACAAACAAGAAAAAAAAAGAAGAAAAAAATAAAATGGAAAAGAGAGACAAAAGTTAGAGTCAGAGACAGAGAAAGAGAAAGAAAAGAGGCAGAGGCAGAGGCATAGACAGCGACTGAGCATTAAATTTAGTTCAAATTCCCCCCTCCCCACCCATCATCAACCTCAACGCCTCTGTCTGCGTGTATCTGTATCTGTGTTTGTGTATCTGCTGGAGTTTTGTCTATTAATTCTAATAAAAAGGAAAAAAGCATCTGCAGCAGCAGCAGCCGCAGCAGCCGCAGCAGCATACCCCCCTGACAGATATAACAGCAACACAGTGGAAGAGTGGTGGCAAATCTGTTTGGTTCCATTCCATCAGCACAAAAAAGCAACAGCAACAGCAGAAACAGCAACAGCAGAAACAGCAACAGCAACAGCGGTGGCTGCCCCTCTGCACAGTACAGTGGTCACTCGTCTCAAATGTCTCTCGAATCAAGTGCGATATATCACAAATCACACACAATCAAATTAATTTTCGATTTAATTTTCGTATATTCCATTATAACAAATATCCATGAGGATGTAAGGATTGAGAGTAATATTTAATATGTACATTACTCTTGGCAATATAACGAATAATTTGTAAGTAATATTTTAAGCCTAAGGCATTTCAGATTATACAAAAAAAATATTCATTTACGGTATCTAAATTTCAAAATACACAAAACTATACTTTTATACTTAATACTGGGTACACAGAGTTTTAAAACAAAAATCAAACCTATCAAAATCAGAACTTAATTTTCATAATTTTTATTACACAAATTATATTCCCTACAATCCATGGTTAAAACTTAAGAAAATACAAAAAAAAACTGTACAAAAAAACACCCAAACATAATAGTCCTTAAAAATACTAGAATAATAAAAATAAGAGAAAATACTTAAAACACCTATTATAGTAAAAGAGATAAATTCCAAATATTATATAAATTAATATAAATAAACAAAATACCTCAACCAATTTGTACTTAAAAACAAACAAAAAATTTTGAAACAATAACTGAAAAATAATAGAAAAATACCAAAACAATTCTGAAAAAATACCAGAAAATACCATAAAAAAGGTTATATCTTTCTGTGTTTTGTCTTAATTTTTTAGGTATTTTTTAAAAATTGTTTTGGTATTTTTTGTACTGGAAATACCAAAAGCTATATCAACCAATTCTCACTCTTTCGTTTTGAAAAAAAAAACTTTCGAGTTTAACAAAAACAAGAAAACCACTTAAGACGCTCTGTTCGATGGAAGAACTTTCCCGAGTTTAGGGGAAACTTTCAGTTAGTTTAATGTGATTTCCCTGCCTTAATCTTGGGGGGTGTAAGCGAGACTTTTAGTTTTAGTTTCAAGTTATTTGCACTCTCCTAAGCGGAGTATCCACTGTACAGTGGATTTGAATGGCAAACTGGCCTAGAGCTTCTGGCCTGACGGACGTTTGGTTTCTGTTTGCTGTTCATTGGATTGTTGAAATGGTCTCTGGAATGGTCGGCGGTCCGGGATGTTGGATGGGTTTTCCTATGGGCTGGTTTTTCACATGGTTCTTTGATTCAATCTCTTGGATGATTGTCGCGATGATGGCCACGTTAATTGATATCAATTTATGTATGTATCCATCAGATACTAACTGCGAGACGATCGGTGGAACTGTTATCTTTCTTCGAGACATGCTGATGAGATACATAGCACATTCACACCAACAGATACAGATACAGATACATTTCCATGCACAACTCTTGACATATAAACAATTTTTTCTGCCTGCACAACACACACAGAAGATACACAAAACAGAGAGCGAAAAAACGGTGGGAGAAAGAGGAGACCATAAAGAGGAGTGCAAAGAGAAGCATAAAAAGGGGAAGGGGGGGTTTGAGGCAAGAGCCAGCTCTGCAACAGATACTCGTAGAATATACCCCCGAAAACGGCGTCAAAAGCAAAGCTCTGAACACCACATTTCATGAGCGCCAGCCAGCATTTTTCTGGGGTGTTGGACAACCATTTTCTCGCTTTTCTATCCATGTATTTTTCCCCAGCTATTTTCTTTATTTATTTTTCTTTATACATTTTCTCACATTTTTTTCGTCCTCCGTTGCGTTGGCAAAAAAAAAGGGTTCTCTTTTGCTATTTTATTTTATTTTAATTTATTTTAATTTCCTTCTGACGGCAGGGAAAGTTTTTTTCCAGGAAAAAGCTTAGCGGGTTGGGGTAGGGGTTAGGAAAATTCCATCTCTGTGCTCACAGAAAAAATTGAAAGAAAGAAAAGAATATAAGGGCCAATGGAAGACCGAGACCGAAAGAGACAGATAGCAGGCAGACAGCTTTCCTAAGGAAAAAGAAAACAAATTTCATCACAGATATTTTATTGCAAACAAAATTTCTAAGAAATCTGTAGAATAAAATTGAGAGAGAAAAATTGCATAAAATATTTATAGGAAATTCCTAGAATTCTGATACTGAGAGCAGAGCATCCTGCAAACAGGTTGCTGTTGGATGGGAAATAATTTTAAAGAATTACAAACACACACACATGTACAACAAATAAATACAAATAAAAGCTAGCAAACAATATTTGTGTTTTAATTAAATTATGGCTAAATGCCCGAAGAATGCTTTTCCCCATTCACTTCAATGTGAGTTCAATATTATTTATAAATTGTCTGCTAACTAAAATAAAAGTTTTGCCAAGAAACTTTATTCCTCTTCTTGATGCAATTTGGATGGACCTTTTGAAAAGCAGATATTTTTTGCCGCAGGCCTTTCTAGCACAGGATCTATTGTGTCCCATAGATAACCAGAATAATTTCCTTTCAAAAACTATTTTTGGTAACATTCAAAGCAGTCCCAGTGAAAATATTGCATTTAAAAAGCATACATAAATAATACAAGAAGTTCATCCAACAGGTGAATCCACCCAAGCAGTGATTTGATCCATGAAGCAGTGCATGAGCAGATAACAATGCAATGCAATCATAAGCAGTGCGTTTTATCATTGCATCTACCAAGCAGTTTTCTTATATGAGAATCATTGATTTGATCCATGAAGCAGTGCATTGGGCTATAAGCAGACTCTCCCATAAGCAGTTTTTATACCCGGTACTCGAAGAATATATGTATGTAGATGTTTATTCGATTTTTGATGATAGTGTGTTTTGAGGGTTTATTTCTATAAAAATCTCCATATATGTAAATTAATATGGGCCGCAGATTATATTTTTTGATACCGAAAATGTTCCAGAGCAAAAGTCTCCATTGTGGGAAGCAACAGGAGCTTAAGGTTCCAGGATCATGCCAGGCGGGATGGGACTGGAATTTGGAACGTAAATGGGGGGAAAATGGAAAATGAACACCTGTATGAACCAGTGGAAATCTCTGCCTAGAAACGGGAAATCACATACATATGTATGTAGGAGAATCCTCTTACGTATGCGATGGAGAGGAAAATTATGTGTGTGGTAGTAGCCAGAATCCTCTGCGGTAACGGTAAAATTATGTGTGTGTGTGTGCAAAGGGCAGAATCCTCTTACAAACGGGCTAAAAGGTATGAGTATGTGTGTGTGTGTGTCTGTGGGTGAGGAAAGAGCCTGAAATCGGAAGGTCTAAATCTTTGTGTGGGTAGGACGCAGGATCCTAATTAGATTTTCGGCGTCTGTTGCTTTCCATATACAAAAATCCTTGAGTTGAAGGGTTTCTTCTTCAACTTTTCCAGTCCAGGAAAACCTTCCGATCAGATGTTCTGGGAGAAAAGCCTTTTCAAAAGGTGTTTGTGTGTGAGTGTGTGTGTGTGGGAGCACCAACAAATTTGGCACACATATTTTGTTTTCCAGTCGATGCTTCTCTCTCTCTCTCTCTTTATCTTTATCTGCTTCTCCTATGTATAATTTTTCTAGCTTTTGTTTTGCTTTTAGCCTTTTTGCTCATTTCTATTTCACACACACGCAACACACACACCACACACCACACACACACACACGCACTCACACGAGAAAAAAAAGACAACAAATAATATAATCTCAGTGGCCGCTGTCTCTCTCTCTGGCTCTCTCTTTTTTACCGTTTTGCGTGCACTTTTGGCATGCACTCTCTTTTGCATTCTCTCTGACTTGCACTGTTGTTAACGCTTTGTTTTTGTTGTTGAAATTTCGATAGAATTGTTAAAACAAATTGCACATTGCACTAGAGATTGGTTGTCACTCTTTTGTGCATTTCCACAGCCACTTCCACTTCCATTTCCACGACTATTTGCATTCTCTTGCACTCGAATTCTCCCACTCAAATGCTTGGGTTACTTTTCTTTTTGTAGTTCACATTAAAAAAAAAAATTATTCGAATTTGCAGCACAGCCACATACATAATTATTGCATTTTATCGCGTATTTTGTTTTGTTTCGATCTGTGCTTCCATCTGTTTTCCACCAGATGATATTTGTTTGTTTGTTTGCTCTCTTTGAATGTTTTCCGTTGGTGTTGCACTTAATTAACCCATGGAGTTGATTGTTGCATTTGTTGTGTGCCGTGCCGTGTGCCCGGGTGGCCGTGGGGCCGTGGTGCCGTTTGCTTTTGTTATGCTTTTTCGTGTGTTACCGTTTTGATTTTGATGGCGTTTGAATTGCGACTGAAACTGAAACCGAAACTGAATTGATGCTGGTCGCTGCGCTGCGCTGCTTTCTGCTGCTGCTGCTGCTGCTGCACGAACGAATTGCAAAGAGCAACAGCGCGTCAGTAGCAGCAGCAGCAGCAGCAGCAGAGGCACATGGGCAGCGGCAGAGCCAACGCAACAGCAGCAGCAGCAGCAGCGACGCAACAGCAGCCCAAAGAAAACGACAAAAACAACAACAACCTAAAGAGAGACAGAGACAGAGACAGAGAGAGAGAGAGGCAGACAGACAGAGAGGGAGTATGACACAAAATGGGTTGAATGTATAAGTGTGCGTGTACCCCTCCCCCTCCCCCTCCCCCTTCCCTCCCACACACACACACACAAACAACTGCTTGCAGCAGCAGCAGCAGAGTGGCAGCAGAAGCAGCAGGCGGGCAGCAGCCTTGCCAACTTAGCTAAAAACTTCCAAATGCGTAGCAGCCCCGCGCCACACCGCGCCGCGCACACACTTTTGTTGCTGTTGCTGTTGCTTTTGTCGCTTTTGCAATTTTTTTTTTTTTTTTGTTCCCCTAGCGTAGAGCCGTAACCCACCAGCCCCCATCCTTCATCCTTTTTCAACCATTTCGTCGTCGTCAGAGAGATTCGCGGCCTCATCGTGGTTAGTCTTCTCCCGCGATTACCCCCCATGCCAACCCCCCACTAACACACCTCAACCCACCACAGTACCACACACACACACAGACACACAGGACTACCCATCATCCAATGCCCCATCCATCGCACATCCACACGCCACACTCCACTCTCCACTCTCTTCAACCGTGTGGCAGTCAGCGGCAAGCATTCACTAGGCAAATGAGAAGAAGAAGGTGGCAACACTTGTGTGCCTGCAGCAGCCAAAGGAATGTTGTATGAGAGCAGGATCAGGATCAGCGAAAGGATCGAAGTCGAGGATTACCTGTAAAATAGACGCGACGAGACTACTCTACAAGTTGGCTCTCGAAAAACTAAACGTTGATTCGCTGTACAAATGTTCCCTAAGCAAAAGGACAAGCGATTCGATTGCAATGCGAATAAGTTGTGGCTTGAGTCTAAGGCCAAAGTGTATTTTGTTGTTGTTGAATTTCGGGGGACCGACTCAGCCAGCAGCCATATGAGTGGGCAAAATCCATTCACAGTGCGAAACATGCCAGAGATCTAAACATTCTAAGCATCCTAAATACCTCCTAAAAGAAATCTGTTAAATCCAGCAATAAGTAATCGATAAATAGTGTGCCAGCAGTCAACGTAATGTTATCAAATATGCAACACGATTTAGCCCATCATGCCACCAGGCAGCCACCAGGCAGGCAGCCATTCAGCCAGCCAGCCAGCCAGCCAGCAGCAGCAACCAAATTGGTGGCACATTCTCGAGGGTACTCTCCTTGCAACAAGCAACAACAAGAGCACTTTGGGCTGTCATTGGCGTTGCCGCTGTTGTATTATTGGGCAGCAGCAGAGACAGAGAGAAATGGTGGAAGCAGCAGCAGTCGCAGCAGCAGCAGCAACAGCAGCGAGTCCTGCGAGAGGGGGGTCCAGGGCCATGTCCAGGTTCGGGTTCGGGCAGTGAGCCAGAGCCAGAGCTAGCTCTGCTTTGTTTTAGCCAACTGCCTGCCTGGCAACTGGCAACATCGGCGACGGCGGCTGCTGCTGCTGTTGCTGCTTGTCGATGATGAAGTGGCCGACAACGACAACCACGAGACGACGACAACGACAACGACGACGACGTCGCAATCGCATTGCGCGGCATGCGTCGTTTTGTGGATTGGATTGGGGGATTCATTGTGTGTGTATGTGTGTGTGTGTTTGTGGATATATGCGCGCGGCGCATAATATTCCACATGCCACACGCACATACAACAACAAAGATGTTGGGCTGTTGGCTGCTTGCTACAACGGGGCGCACTTTAAGTGTAGCAAAATGGACTCTGTGACTGCAAAACTTGTGTACAGTACTCAGCACGCACACATAACCCCAACCTCTCCCCCCCCTCACAATCACCACACCCCACTTCACATACGAACGGATACATCTGTATCTGTATCTTGCATCTTGTATCTTGTATCTGTGCATAAAACATGCAAGAGTGGTGGTGGTAGAGCTTCTCGACTGTTAACCAAAAATCATTTGGCGCCCCAAAAGGGAGGGCTGCAAATTTCGGCCATATTCGTTGCTAATTATAATTGGTGCAAGACGACACCTCCTCAATGGATGTACACATATGTACATATACATGTGCATACATATTTATGCATGTACTGTGAATGCTCTCTCTCTCTCACTCTCTGTGTCCATCAAACTACGGAATAATTATGGCCTCTATGGCCTAGGGCGAATTTCCGATAAAGAAAAGGCCCCAAAGAGAACATTCGCCATGCAATTTCAAGAAATCTCGGGTCGAATATTCGAAATTGAAATCTAAATCTTAAGATATTGCCATCAAGAACAAATTCCATTTTCGTTCAAGGTTTTCAGGATATTTCATTATATTTCGATCAAAATTACAGGTGTCTTTTGGATTCGAAGATTCATTTCCCTTTCGATATCAACCAAACCACTCGATCATCAAAGGACCATCATAGTCCTGGAAATACTTTCAATAAAATCTTTGCAATCGACTATTTATTGTCCATTCGACTGGCAGTTGGCCTAGGAAATTTGAACGAAAATCTGTGACATTTTCCCAGACCCTTCTTAGCTTCTTTTCCACACACATACAGACATACCTATGTATGTACTCGATAAACTATCGCCCACTTATCGACTGCAGTCGATAAAAACACAATCAGAGGTGGCAAAAAGCCTTCAAATTGAATGAACGACTAAGAGAGGTTGTTCGGAATACAACACTGAGCCATACGATGCAAGAAAAAGAGTTTAAAGAAAGAGTGAGGGAAGCAGCAAAGGAGATGAGAGAGAGAGAGAGAGAGAGAGAGAGAAGAAAAAAAATAGAAGACAAAGTGCATATGTATTTATGTATTATTGGGCAATGCAATGCAAGGAAGTGCAAAGAGCAATCCACGCTTAAAAGGGTTACACACACACACACAGATGCAGATGCAGATGCAGAGATGGAGCGAGTGGTAGGGAGAGAGAGCGAGAGAGAGGCAAAGACTGTAGTCAGTCAACAGTAAACCAGTTTTTGCAATATGTCCAACAATAACGAGTAGGAGAATTGCAATGGCACTAGCAGCAGGCAGCAGCAGGCAGACAGGCCGCAGTAGTAGTTCCAAGTCGAACAATCGTCAAATACACAAAATCCACTTTGCAAATCATCAAACAACCGATCCGATGGGGAATACAACGGATCCGATGGGGTGGCAGGGGGTCTACTGCTATTACGGCCCTGGACATCGGAATAAACATACGATTACGGGTCAGTACGGTCCGGGGATGGGAGCTCTCAGCTTCGACGGGCTTCCGTGTCCGTGTCCGTGTCGGGTTCGGTTCTGGCTCTTCTTTTGGAGGAGGAGGGGGTGGTGGTGGTGGGTGGCACTGTCCACGCATGCAGCATGCAACTGAAGTTGGCAGTACCTTCCAATGCACACGCACACACCCACACACACACACACATTCCAGGGTTGGGGGGTGGGAACGCAAAGCTTGGAGACTAGCACTTTTCCAGGGCAAACAAAAAATGAACGAAAGAAAATGATATACATATACAACCTAACGGTTTTCCCAGGGAAGCAACCACCAAAACTGCAGCTACGCCCATGGCCGCGCGACAGTGCCCACACCGCCCCCACGACCATGGCCTCGGCAGAACCAGAACACAAACCCCCCTCCCACCCTTCCTTCAGACCATTCTCTACCTATCCCCATCCCTATCACCCCCACACACACACACACACACACACACACACCCACGCCCATGCCCATGGGCTGCGCCACCCCCACATGCCCACGCCTCTGCACTGAAAATTGCATTGGAATATGCCGTTAGCTTGCGTCGGCGGCGATGGCGACGGCTTCCATGGGACTGGAACTGGTGTCTGCATCAGTGTGTGTGGGTGTGCGCGTAAATTGTCGGCCCTCCAAACCCCCCCCATCACCAAAAAGTTAAGGTAAAGCTCCGCTACTTATTAGAAAAACCAACAGAAAAACAACAGCAACAACAAAAAAGCTTCCCCCAAAAAATTAGCCGCAAACCCAAAAAGCAAGGAAAAAACAAGCAAAGGGAGAGAGAGGAAGTCTCATTCAATTGGAATGATGGCAGCATTTTTCCTTCCATTTAATCAGCCACGAACCCAACAAAATGTGCCATAAAATAAAAAAAGAGCTTTAATATGGAAAAACAAAAAAAAAATATAAGAAAATACAAAAATTGGGAGCCAGAAGAAGAACAAGTATTAAAAGCAAAGGCATAGCAATAGCAAAAGAAGAGAAACGGAAAAAACCAGCAGCAACAACAAAAAAAAGAAAAAACCATAAAGTTTGCACAGAGTTCGCACATCAAACACACGCCAACAGGCAGCAACAACTTGCAACAAGTTTGAAGTCGTCTGCTGCTAAAAATATAACCAAACCAGACACAAGAGTGAGGGAGAGGAGAGACAGCGAAGAGAGGTGGTGCGAAAGAACAACGAGCCGAACGGAACGGAACGGAACCGTACGGGAACGAACGAAACCCAACAGGGACAGGGACCGGGACCGGGTCGCTAAGAGAGCGAGAGAGCAAAGCAAGTAAAAAAAAAAAAAGAATGTGATACGACAGTGATTACGCGATTTTCCATAATAAATGTTGTGGTAAAGGCGACCTTCCGGTTATGGCCTGACGACGTCGGGGCAAACGACGACACGAGCACTTGTTCGGCATGCTCAACGACAACGCAACGACGACGACGACCTTCCTCGCCAGCTATCGCTCTCTCTGTCACTCTCTCTCAAACACTGCCTTGTTCTGCACTCCTCGCACAAACAATCACTCTCTTGCTTTGAGTGCGCTCTGCCAACGTAGCGGAAAATGTCGGTAAACAGTGCAACCGGTTTTTTTTTCGCTTCTTTCAATTGCTCGCACAAAACACACACACACACAAGCTAACACAGAAGGAATGGAATGCACTATGGGGAATTTTGCCACTTTTTGTGGCATTAATTAATAACTTCCAAACGAAACAATATTTTTTGATTTGGTTTTTTGATATGAGTTTGTAATAGCAATAGAAAGTAATTTTGAAAAAATGGGCGTGGCAGCCCTTTTTATACCCGGTACTCGAGAGTACCGACTTCATGAGCGCCTAGATCTCAAAGACTATAAAAGCTAGAGCAACACAATTTTGTGTCCAGACTCCTGTCCTACCACACTGTTCCAAGTATATTTCAAAAATTCGCCCCACCCCATTCCGCCCACTCAAAGGACGAAAATCGGTGCCATGCACAATTTTAAAGTTACGAGAAAACTAAAAACGCAGAATCATAGGGAATGATTATATCTATTCAAGTGTTGAATCTGGATCAGATCGGATAATTAATATAGCCACAATGAAGAAACCCATTTAGAGAGGAAACGTTCCCTCTCGTTGAGCGCCTCGATCTGCGAGACTATAAACGCTAGATCAACCAAACTTTTTATCCAATATCCTGTCATATCCCATTATTACAAGTGTATTTCAAAATTTCGCCCCGCCCTCTACCGACCACACAAAAGACGAAAATCTGTGGCATCCAAAAATTTAAATATTCGATAAAACTAAAAACGAGGAACCATTAAGAATGACCATATCTATCAGAACCTTGAATCTGGATCAGATCGGATCATATTCTTGGCCGCATGGGAAACAACTCTGAATTTGACAAACTTAGGTTAGGGACTAAAATATCAAATTTCAGAGAAAGTGCGCAAAAGTGCACATTAATATGATATGCATTTAAAAGAGAATTGAATTCTCTACAATATGTATTAAATCTTATGGTTGGAATAGGTTGGACTCAGTTTGTACGCCTCTTGAAAGACTAATATTTGTCACAAAATGATACTCGTAAACAATTAACAATTACATGAAATATAAGGAGTATTTGTACAGTTTAAAAACAAAAATACATATTAAAAACCTCTTTGATTCGAATCCATTGTAAAAATTGTACTTAAATTGGTCAGTTACCACCTTTTTAGCTCCTTCAACTTAGAGAAAAATTACTCGTTGTATGAAAACTTGCACATCGCTAGCAAACAGCTGTTTTTGACAGCTGTTAACTTAACAGTGGTTCGCTCTGTTAAAATTTCGACTACATAACATTGAAGACTAATGTTATTCTGGTACATAGCGGTTAAAAATATTTCATTTTAACGACGTTTTGAAAATGGGTTTTGGCCAGAAAAAGTGGCAAAATTCCCCATAGTGGAATGGCTGAGAAGGCAGGCACGCACAGTGGGCCCAATTGGCCAATGGATATTGGGTTAGCATACTTATTGGGGCAATACAAAATATTAATGTAGTTGAAGCAGGATTCCAAACGAATTTTGATCAACATTTTAAGTAGTTAATTACCAGAAAAACAAAAGTTTTTTTTTTACAGATTAAAACTAGTTTGCGGCTTCGGATTGAAATTGTATTATCCATGATGATATTTACGTACAAAATATGTAATGTCAATGATTAAATAAAATATAATTCAAGATCTTTGAGCAGGTTTTAAAATTTAATTCCACTTAATTAATTTAATTTAATTCCACTTTTCCACTTCCACTTTAACTAAACATACTATACTGTTATACGCAATATCGGTATTCAAATTCTACTCCTATAATTCTAGCACTCATATAATTCTTCTGTAGCTAAACGGTCCACTGATTTGTATGTTTTAAAGAGGTACCACACTTTTTAATATTAAATAAATATTATATATTATAAATTAAAAAAACTCGATGGGACTTCAATGCCACGACTAATAATTAAAATAATAATTGTTATTCAGAGGCGCTCTGCTGCGAACAGTATGCTTGAATTCAATTTATTTTTTTTTCTTATTAGCCTCTTTTATTTTTGTATATTTGTTTTTTAGTTGCTCGATTTCGGCTCGAGTCCCATGGTGCTAGAGTGCGCCTAGCGCTGCTGTTGCCGTTTTTTCTGCTGAGAGCACAACCAACTCCCGTCCCAAAAGCTTTGCCCCACCCACCAATCCCCTCTCCCTAACTGTCATTCTGCGCCCGACCACCCGGCCGCCCGCCCGTACGCCACGCTACGCCATGCCATGCCATGCAATGCCTCGTTTTACTAGGCTAATCATGTGTTCTGGTTTCGGATTTGTGTGAGAGGCTGGCTTCCACTGTCTGTATATGTATGTTTGGAGTGTGTGCGTGAGTGTGTGTGTGTGCTGGGCTGGGCTGGTGTTCGTCGGTTTTGCTGTTTGAGCATTCATTCAACGCTTTTCGTCGTGTGCTTTGGGGGCGCGCGCACATTGAGAGCTTTGCAATTTTGTTGTTGTCGTTCTCGTTGTCGGTTTTACATTTCGTTTTGTTGCTGTTTTTCTTGTTGTGTGTGCTTGGATACCCTTCAATATAGAGAGAGGCATTCTGATTTTGACTACAATTTGCAATGACTCAGAGATAGGAAAGTGTTTTCGAACCCTATAAATATAATAAATAATATACTACAGGCATTTCAATTTTTGCCCACATATATGTACATATACATACATACATACATATGTACATATGTATGCTTTTGAATAAAATTCCGGGCGACTATTCAAAATAAAAGTTCGGTCCATGTCTTATTTTGTACGGAAGATATACCAAACAAACTCAACAAACTACAATTTTCCATCCTCTCATATGGAGCAGCAAAGGGTATCTTAACGTCGACTCCTAAATGATAACTTTCCTTCTCGGTTTTTTATGTTTCATCCCATTTCACTGTATGGGAAATATTTTACACGCTGCTCTGGCTGAGGCAAGCAAAGCACTTGACTGTTGAGTGGCGCTGGCCCCAGTCCCAGCCCCAGACCCAGCCTCGGCTTCTGCTTCTGTCGCTGTCGTTGTCGCTGTCGTTGGGGAAATGTTGGGGTTCGTTGCCGTCACAGGCGTCGTCGTCGTCGTCGTCGTCGTCGTAGTCGCTGTCGGTGTTGTTCGTCGGGTTGGATCGGGTGTTGTTATCAATTCAGTTGCTTGCTGGCTGCATGGCGCGACGCTTGCTTGCACGTCTGGCCGGGGTCTGGGTCTGGGTCTGGCCCGGGTCTGGTCGTGAGCGCAAGGCAGAGGGTAGAGGAGGGGAGGGGATTGTAATCGGTTTCAGTTCATTTTCATTTAAATAGAATTAAATATGGCAAATGAGTGAGTGAGAGAGAGACGACGGTCAACATATGTCGTCGTCGTCGTCTCCGTGGTGAGGTTTTTTGTGGTGAAGGTGAGTGAGTGCGACGACCGACGGCGACGACGACGACGACGACGATTGGAGCCCCAGACCATGACAGAACTCCAGACCTGGGTAGACCCGACCCAGTCAGTCGGTGTTTTCCGTTTCTCTCTTTATTATATTTTTTGTCAAACCACTTTTGCTTTGGGCAACGAGGAATTTGTAATCTATATAATAAATAAATAATTTCAAATGTACACACGAGAGAGACAGAACGATAGGAAAAAATAAAAAGACAGAGAGGGATAGAGATCAGGGGCAGAGCTGAGGAGTTTTATGGATGGACACGGGACTGACTGTCTGTAGCAAGTAACAAAATCTCATCGAAATCGAGATTCGATATTCGAGGGAAAGAACAGGCGCACAGCAATTGCCAGCAGAGCAGTCGGCAGCGAACGGCAGAAACAGCAAGCAGCAGCCACTCGCGGGAGAAAGGGAGGGAGAGCGGGCAAGCCAAGTATCAAAGCACGAGTGCGAGCAGGTAAGACAACAAACGAGAGAGAACAAGCAAAACGAATCAGAGAGGGAGAGCACAGCAACATATGAAAGTAGGCAAAACCAACACAACAACAGTTTGAGCGAGAGGAGAGGAGCACAAGCAAATGAGCGAAAGCAGATTGGGAGAGTGAGTGCTCAGCGGGAGCGAGAGAGCAACAACCGAACAACAAAAAAATCGATGAGTCGCCTGATAAGCAGCAAATCAACGGAACACGGCACCAGACTAGAGATGGGCATAGCCCGTGTTTTCTTCGTGGCACGACGGGCATTTTTTTCCATAGGCGTGCGTTTGTTCATCGCAAAATCGCCACGAAAAAACACGACGAACAGGGACAGTGACAGTTTCTTTGCCGGATACTACCTCTGGACAAATATTAAATGAGTGCAATAGCTTAAGTTATAACCTTGATAATATTGTTATTTTTTTAGAAAACATATATATATATTTCATATTAATACATAAATGTTAATAAAGGTATGAACAAAATGTATAATATTTCGTGTTGGATCGTGTTCGGAAGATTTGTAGCCGTGCGTACTAATGCATGTTGAAAATTTTCATTTTCGTGTCGTGTTGGAAAATTGCAATCCATGCCCATCTCTACACCAGAGACCCGGGGGACACCCGAACCGACCGACGCGACCGACCGTACGACCAGAAACGATACCCAGCCAAACAACCACCCATTTGGGCAAAATAGGAAACAAACTGCCGCGAGAGCGTCAAACCGATGCGTGTGCCGTCGTCTGCGCTTTGTGTGCGGTGCATCCGTGTACCTGACGCGCGCGTGTAACCGCCAATTTAACAGGGAAACAGGCGGCGCAGCAAGAAAGTCTCGCCGCAAAGCGTTGCGTCGCGTCGCATGGAGTCTCGGTCTCGGCAGAGAGCCGAGCCGACCGACCAAGATGTATGTGGGCCACAGAGCGAGCGAGTGAGCGAGAGAGGAATCACTGAGCAGAGCGAAATGAGCATTGGCGTGTAGGTTGCTCAAAAAAGTGTTCAACTGTTAGGCACACACGAGTTCTAATAATAATTGGTGGAATATAAACAAATTAATTAGAATACGATTATAGAAATACCATAAACTGAAAAAAATGCCTTGAGAATACAAAAATATATTGCCATTTTTGTAAACTATTTTCTTTTAATTTACTAAATTTACTGCGAGTAACAACACGCTCAAGACAAACAAAATGTTTCTCTTGGCAGAAAAAAAAGACACCAACCGTTTCGTTAATTATTCTCCACTTATCTGGATTTAATTTGACAACCCAGAGAGACAAATTCCTTGGCTCTGTTGCTCACTCTATCACACCCACGCGCCGCTTGTACAATTCTCTCGCACACACAGAGAAACTGTTATAATTTAGTTCTTCCTCTCTTACGCTCTCTGGCTTCTGTAAGCTTTACAGTTGCCGTTAGGAGTAAACGCTCCCCTTTTGACGATAATAAAATAGTACCCGAACCGAAAATTAAACTCTTTAAACGCTGGGATCCACTTTGGTGGCCTTCTTTGGACTAATCCGTATAGAGTGGCATACACCCGATATTCAGATATTCGCCTACACCCGGTTTATGAGCGAAATTTGCACGAATTTTGTTGTATGACTCGTATGCCAAGTGCTGGGTGCCGAGGAAAGGCGAGCAGGCAAACCATAAGCGCCGACGACGAAATATTCCCGCCCCGGACCCAGATAACGAGTAAACGAAAAAACAGCAATAGCAATAGCAACAGAAACAAGAAGGACACAAAACAAGATAAGCACAAGCAATAAAGAGAATCAAGACCAACAAAATTCCCAGCGAATTTGTAAGAGAGAGCGCAAAACCAGAGCGATATGAAATACCGAAAAAACTCTGATAATGGAATGTTTAAGGGATTTAAGGGGCAGAGGGACGCCGAAACGAATGCAAGGCGAATAAGTACATACATTATGAATAATTGTATAAATCATGTTAATTGGCTTGCAAAAACAAAAAAATATATACATTGTACATATGTATGTATGTATATGGGATATTTGTCAACATTTGATGGTGGTCGTCGTCACAGTCTTGTTTTATCCATAAATCATATGGCCAAAACGAACACAGTAGTCACTTGGTGGAGAGTGAAATAAGAGGATCAAAACTAGAAGATATTTTGTCAATTATTTTCTTTATGTCTTAGAGAATGTCTTTGCTTTGTAGAAAAGATTCATTGTAAAGTTGTAGATAAATGCTAAAATAAAAAATACTAGAGATGATCCAGATATATGGAGAAGGAAATTTCAGGTTTTTCCATTTTTGTTCGTATGTACATCTTAGACAACTTCCACTGTACCGTTTCCCACCTCATATTAAACTTGTCGCCAGCGTCAAGCAAATTAGCGCCCCCCAGCGGCCAGTAAAAACAATAAACAACCGCCATAGCTCACATCACACGTTCACACAGCCAGCAGCCAGCACACTCTCGCGCTCTTGTGGTGGCTCGCTCTCGCTCTCTCTGTCTCTTTCGGTGGCGCTCATTCACTCTTTGGTGCTGGGAAATCTTTTAAATATGCGATGTGTTGTGTGGTGGGCCCACCAGGTTTTTTCTTAAAATTCGCTGCGGTTGGGACCTTTTGCTCGTGCAATTTTCATACGGAATCGGTATTTAAAGAGAAGAACAAACCCCAGCAAAATATAATACTAAATGCGACAGTCCAATGTTTTCGCTGCAATGACGCTGCAGTCTACAGAAAGTAACAGGCGCGAAGAATGTGCAAAAACCAAGCGGCCTTACACAAAAGGCGCTCGTAAAAACCAGCGAGTGTGTGGATGGACGAGCAAAATACAGTTAGGCGAGAGCAGGGAGAAACGGAGCGAGAGTAAAGCTCGCTCTCTCTCTCTCTCTCTCTTTCTGGCGCGCATGTGTGGTTGGTGTTGTTGTTAAGAGAGAGAGAATTCGGTTTGGTGTTTATCGAATGTAAATTTGATTCGAATTTTTTTTTTTAGTGTGAGTGTGAGGGGGGGAGGGGTGGGCAGGGGGGTTGGGGTGTTTCATGCTCACCGATTTTCCGCCGACAATGCAAGTGCGATGCAAGAGGCCCAAATCGCTGGCGTTCCTTTTGGTGCGCATTTTTCACCGACTCCTTTTCTGTTTCGCACAACACACTGCACCTTCACACTGCTTCTTCTTTATTCCTGTTTCTACTGCTTCTTCGTCTTGCGCTTTTGTTTTTGTAATCACTCTGCACTCATCACATAGCAACAAAGCACGGGCAGAAGCACAAGTGTTTGCTGCCGAAAAGCGTAGCGTTAATTTTGATTTAGTTTTTACTTGTTTTTCTGTCTTTGTTTTATTTGCACACGAATGTGTGGCCTGTGCGCGCAAGGGGCGAGGGGTAGGGGAAACAAAAAGTGATGCTGCCGCGAAGAGGGGGACGGACGACCAGCTGCTGGCTTATGCTTCGAAATGCGCGCCGGAAAACCATCACTTCCGGAGGCGCTTCAAGTACTGAGGAATGTAGTAAATACATGAAAGACTGTTCGTGTGTATTAGTGCGCCTCGGCTGCCTGTGTGTGTCTGTGTGCAAGTGTGTGTGTCTGCAGGCGCAGACCAGCAGCTGCGCTGCCTGCGTTGACGCTGGTCGAAAAGCAGCAATAGAAAGAAGGAAAGCAGCAGCGCAAAAAAAAAGCACAAAAACACACACACAGAGAGAGAGAGGGAGAGAGAGAGAGACAGACAAACGACAGAAAGAGAGGCAAGCGAAGAGACAGACAACGAACAAACGACACAGCGCCACGCAAAATAGTTTAGTGAACGGGGAGAGAGTCCAGAGGGGGGCGGGGGGAGATAGGACTCTAAAGAGAAACCAAAGGAGATGCACGAGTGAGGGCAGAGAGTGGTACAATGGTGGTGTCGGTGGGTAGGGGGGAGTACCTAACGAGAGCGGGAAAGGACTTTGACAACTGTCTTCTTGGACGGCGAGACTTTAGTCTCGTTATTATGTTTAATACCATTTTCCTCTTTTCTTTGCCTTCTTTATCCACTCTGTGAAAACAGGTTCTAATATGCGGAAAATTCTACATTACATAAACACATAGCACACACGTGCATACATACATACATACATACATACATGATGTATGCAAAAATATTTATTTTTTCTTTACCCCCAGAGCTTTCCCAAAAAAAATGACGCATACATATATTTCATGTCCATTCAAGAGATACTCAGATTGATATCTGTACTCCTTAAAGAACTGTCTAGAATTTAAAAATGTTTACCAAAGGAACAAAACAACATGGTTAAATGTCCATTTCGGAGATCTTTCCACTTCAAATAAGAGCAACGAGAGGAGTTTCCACTTTAAGTCGAAAATCGTAAGTTTCCAAGTGTTGCTGTTTCTTAACCATCAAGTCCCCTTTTCCTAATGCTTTTCCTGCTTCCCTTTCTCCTGCTCCTGCTTTACTATCTGCTTCTCTTTCTGCTTCTCCATCTCCTTCTCGTCTTCAACTGGTTCTCTGTCTAGACCCCAGACTCCCAGAACCAGCTCTGACACAGTTAGGAGACCAACAACAACCGATGAACGATGAAGAGACAACAAATCCCATTTGAACCTTGTTGGGGTTGGATCTGTGGCGGCGCTGCGGCGGCATGTTGCTAGCTAAAATGTTGCATGTTGCAAGCAAACATTTCGAAGAGAGTTCGATTGGGAATCTTTTAATATTTTCTTCTTTTTTTGTTTGGGCTTTCAATCATGATTTAATGATGCTTGAATGCTGGCAAATTACTCGCAGGCTTAATACAAAAAATTATTACAATAAAGCCAACAATGTATGTATGAATGTAAAATATGGATGAAAGGGAGTGTTATCAATAGTGGAATTTAATAGGAGCACCAAATGTAGAGATTTTAAAGATTGAAATGAAGCTAAGCAAAGCTTTGAAAAATACATACATTTTTATGGCAATTTCTAATATTTTTTGTAACTAAAATTGTGTTGGTTTTTTTTTTGTCTTGGATTAGAGACTCCATTTTCGTGGACTGCCAAGAATGAAGGAATTTTAACCATGTTTCCTAAAGAATCGTTAGCAAAAGTGTCCGTTCGCTTATGGTTAATTTGTACAGTAAATCAAAGTCTTTCAATCGAATGCTCGGTCAATCTCTTGGATAACGTTTCCACGAGCTCTGCTCGTTTCCACTTGTTGCACATTCCACATTCAATCATCTACATATCAGTACACACACACACACAAAACACTCCACTTATATGGGGGGAAACAGTTATACTAAATACAAACTCTTATACTATGTAAATATACCACCTTGTGGGTGGGGTTCAAGTAAAAGTAATATCCTTTTGTTCTTCATTTTGTTGGTAATTAATATTTACCAGCAGATTTCGGAGCATCATCATGCTCCTCTCTCGCCCTCTCTGTTGCTGTCGCCGTGTTTGTCACTTCCTCAATCTTTCTCGCTCTCACTCTCACACTCTCTCGCTATCTCTCTCGCTCTCGCTCTCTAATCTTTTGGGTCGAAAGCCTTAAAGCATTTGCTAAGCAGGAGGATAACAATCCTTGACTTGGCCTTGCTTCTGGGGCTTCTTTCTGGGGCCTGCCCAAGTTTGAGGTTGCTTTTCCTTAGCTTTTCACTTGCTTTTCCCTACATTTCGACGAGCGACGAGTGAGAGAAGAGGGGCTGGACAACAACCGAATACTACGAGGAACGGAACCAAACTTTAAGTGGCATTTTGGCCATCGGGATACGCGGTTGCTTGGCTGCTAGGCTGCTTGGCTGCTGGATGGGTGCTCGACTAGAAAGAGACGGATGGTCTGAATATGTAGTGTGCAAGAAAGAGATGGGTGGTCCACACACTCCCAGAGAGACAGAGAGAGAGAGAGAGTGAGTGAGACAGAGAGAGAGAGAGAGAGAGAGGCTGGATGGATTCGGTCGCTGGCTGAGTTATAGACAAAATAGAATCAGCACAAAATTGTTGGCTCGTGACAACGAGCGACGACGACGACGTCAACGAGCGACCTCAGAGGCGACCCCGAAAGCCTCCGACGAGGACGTCGACGTGGCCGAGGACGAGGACGAAGCGCAGCCAACGAACTGCTGTGTGCTGCTGGGTGCACTGTGGTGCAGGTGCAGCATGGATGGCTTTGGCTCGATGTACATTAAATAAACGCATCGCAGGACCACACAGGAGGAATACTGGAAAGTTTCGCCTATTTTTGTGTGTGCGTGTGAGGAGCCAGCCTACAGGATGCGACACGTTCTGGGAGGAATATGTTCAGGGTGTTGATGCAATGCAATCCCAGCCAGCAAGGGGGATAAAGGAGGGATAAATAAATAGAGAAAAGAGAAACAGGGGCGAGATGGAGATGGTGGGAGAGCCTAGTCCTATTTGTTATGTAAATAAAAACTAATACAAAATATTCCACTAAAACGAGGGTAGGGTAATGAAGTGTGGAAACGATAAGAATAGATTGAATGATAGTTCTAATTTAATTCGATAGTTTTTTTGCTTTCCTGTGACAATGTCTCATAAGCTCAATGTAACATTAAACAAATATATATATACATATGTATATAGAAGCACCGCAGGATATAGAGTGAGCTATTGGCTCAACAAATAGCATAGCCATCTCTCGGAATGATTATAGCTTTTCATTCTACAAACATTGACCAGAAAGGCTGTTTTGTTCCCAACCCATCAGACTGGCAGTCCAACTTCTCCATTTCTCTGATAACCTCAGCCTCAGTTAGCCCTGGGGCTATTGCAAGTCTTTTTCGCCTCGCCTCGCCTCGCCTTCCCAGCTTCATACGCATATTGATCGTCAGCCCTGTTGCGGGTCACCTTTGGGACTACTACAAGGGAGTCCTAAAGATCTCTATCATCTGTACACCCGTTCTACACCTGGTAGTCGTCCTGGGATGGAGCAATCCAGATTGTTCCTGACTGGAGCCTTCAAAAATGTAGACAAAAAATGTAAAAAACAAAACAAAATAAAGAAAAAAAACAATCCCAAAGCTTCAATTCAAAATTGAATGAAACGAAGCGAGATCAAAAAAAAGAAAAAAAAAAAATGTACCAACGTTTCAATTCAAAATTGTATGAGACAAAGGAATATACATACACATACACACCCACACACGCAAACAATCCCCAAACAAATCATAATGCCTCCTGCCCTCAATCAGACACCTCCTCTCCCCTCCACCAATTCAGTAATAGCCAGAAGGACACTGGCTCCTGGGGTGGAGGCTCAAAGGGGCTTGGGTCTATGCCACGTCAATTGTTGGTAGAAATGGAATTACGGAATGACAGAAATTGGCCCCAGAAACAATAGACCAGACCGGACTGGACTGGAGAAGCAGCTGTGCTGGAGCCGATAAGTAGGCTATGGAAATTTTCAAATTTAGAGATACAAAAGAGCAGATTAGAGCATTAGAAGATGAAGAGTAGAGAGGAGAGTTACGGGTAGAGATATGAATATGTGTGTGTTTGAAGGAAGGCGAACAGAGGAAGGAATAAAGCTCTTTTTAGAGCTGAAAAATCAAATAAGTCCTTTGCGTTGGGCAAAAGAGGCCGAAGAGTTGTTTGATAAGCTTTTAGAACTATGTATGTATGTATCAGTGAACAAAAGATATCAATGATTTACGAATTTTTCATTTTCTTTTGGTCTTATGTACAATATTTCAGTTCCCAAAAGACAAACAGCTTCTGTAATTAAGTGAAATTCGGGAATGAATTCGGGAAATTTGATGGCAAAAAGTTGCGAAAGCCGGAGCACCAATCATTGAAGTTTGCATCACATTGTGTAAACAAAATGTTTCAGTGGAAGATTTCCATTCTCTTCGAAGTCATGCAAATGAATCTTTAAACTTGATTCTTCAATTGGTATCCTCCTCCTTTCCCCAATATATGTTCCTGTACCTGTAGCCAATTCACCTGCCCAGTGCATCTCCTTACATGTTTCTCTCTTTCTCTCTCTCGCTCTCTCTCTCTCTCTGGGTAATCATTCACGTAAATATGGGGAATCACATAATCACTCAATACTAGCCCATCACTCACCAGCATTGGCACACTCACACACACTGGATAGCTTTTCCCTTACAATAATCCTACAGGGGAACCCTATTGAAATCAAGTTAAATCTCCATTGTTTTCCAGCCAAGATGTTGGAGCGGAGTCAGAAGTCCTGTGCCTGGTACGAGTGGAATGAGTGGCAACTATATCCTATATCCGGCAGAAGGGGTTGGTTGGAGCCCCAAAAATGCCCCAGAGTGCAGGGTGCCGGCTAATAAGTGAAGTATCCATAATTGTTTGATGGCCTCCATCCTTCCTCAGACAGAGAGAGGGAGAGAAAGAGAGTGAGAGAGAAAGAGCAAAGAGAGGGGGTTGGGGGAGCAAGGTGGTTAAGGTAGGCGTGGCACGTGTCCTAACATTATGCTAACCAAAAATCATAATTCAGGCAGCCCCACACACACACACACACACGAGGAAGAAGAAGACGAGACAGCAGGAGAATTGTTATGGCAACGCGAAATGGAACATTTTGGAATTGGATCACATGTGTGTGTGTGTGTGTGTGAATTGGGATGCGTGACTTGCATGAGTGCAGGATGCGCGCGCGCTGCACTCACTCACACACACACACACACACACACAAACGCACGCACGAAAACACAGGAGCCCCTGTTGGAACCTCAAGGAGCAGTCGCCTGCCTCGCCTCCAATAGAGGTCCTCAATCAGTTTTCGACGCAGGGATTGGGGCGGGGACTGCCCCTTCGAAAATCGTGGAAAATATTCGGCAGGCTGCCGCCAAACCCATTAACACGATGTGGCGCGGTCATGACGACAACGACAACGACGACGACGACGAGAAAGAGACAGAGACAGAGAGAGAGAGAAACGCTTCGGTTCTACACCTATTTTTTTTTGTTTTTAATAACGCAGTCCCAGGAGGATCCACTATATACACTATATATAGATGGGAAATATTTGCATATACATATATATTTCCCTGCATGCAATGCTACAAAAAGTTTCGAGAGACTGGGTTTCTGTTTCCGTTTTCGCTTGTTCCTTTGGGGGGAATGGATTTCGGGAGCTGCCCGAAAAAATGCAATGGCAGGGAGAAAGAGTTATGTGGGGGAGTGAACTAGAAAGCTTGAAGGAAAATTAAAGAAAATGAAAGTACATTTTGAAGACTTCAACGATTTAAGATTAAGGAAAGAAAAGAATAAAAGCTGTAGATAGTAAATTAAAATACATTTTGAAGGAGCTGCAAAAGAAAATACACAAGAAAGCCACAAAATGAAAGACAAACACAGACCCGTACGAAAATACGGAAATAATTTCCCAATTTAAATGGTCCTTTTGCTGATACAATCTTAAATTATTTTGTGTAACTAAATATTCTGGCTGTTCGCAATTGAATTCTATCAATTTAATTGGCCAAAAAGGCAACGATTAAACATAATACGGTTATCAGCCCATAGATTGATGAAAGGTGTTCAGGTGGAAAAGTTGAATTGTAATGGCATTGTTTGTTTTTGTGTGTGTGTGTGTGTGTGTATTTGTATTTTGATAGTTTCTTTCAAGTATGAATGTATATAATTTCTTATTGTCTGAAAATATCCATGGTGATGGATTGCGTTAAAACAATTGATTATCCATCATTAACTTGAAGGCGTATTAGATGGGCTTGCTTTGAAAATTAAACGTTTTTTGATTTGATTGATTTAAGATTTATTCATTTAAGATACATTTCACATTTTCTTTCATTAAACATTTTTGAAATTCCCAATTTTACTTAATTTCTTGTCTCTACTTTTATTAAGTTTCTCCCCAAATATCTTTCCAATTCGGAGTGTTGGAATAAGCCTATGATTTATGTATACCCCAAAAAAACACGAAACTAGTCTTGGGGTATGGGTTGTTGCATGATGGTTATGCCACAAATCAATGTGTCATGAGGGGTTGCTTATGGGAGAGGCTTCATCATCATCTGCATCCGCATTTCCAGAGAGAGAGAGAGAGAGAGAGCAACTACAAGCTAGTAAAAGAGAGGAGAACGGTATGGGGGTTCTGTAGTTTGTGTGTGTTGGATCTCTGTGTGTGTGCGTGTAATGTGGGTAATGAACACAAAAAGCGAATTCGAGGTTGAGGCTGTGTTTGTTTGCACTGTTTGCCTTTCGTTGGTGTAGTATTACATGTTGTTGTAGTCGTTGCTAAAAATTCGTTGGTGTAGTTGTTGAAGTTTCTGTTGTTGTAGTTTCTGTTATTGCAGTTTCTGTTGTTGTAGTTTCTGATGTTGTTGTTGAAACTTCTGTTGGTGGTTTTCTTGTAGTCATGGCTGTTGAAGCATTTTTTAGTTGTTGTTGTAGTTTTAGTTGTTGCTGTTGGTGAAGCATTAGTTATAGTTCTTGTTGTAGCTGTTGTTTGAAGCTACCAATTGTAGCTGTTGATGTATATTATTAAAGCTGTCCTTGCTGTTCGCTGATGCCTTTAGTTGTTGTAGCTGTTGTTGAAGAATTAATTGTGTGGTTTTTTGTTTTTTTTTTTTAAGCGTTGTTGCTGTTTTTGTTTTTGTTGGTGTATTCTTTGTTGTGTTTTTGGTTGGGGTAATTTGTATTTTTGTTGTTGAATTTTTTATTTTATATGTTGGTGTAGTGTTTTTTTTTTTGTTTTTTTCTGTATTTGAATGTATATCTTCTATAATTTGTAGTATATGTACATAGTTGTTGTTTGCTGGTGCAGTGTTGCAAGCAGCAGCAGCGTTGACTGGGTAAGCCATCCCCTTCCTGGAAAATGGGTGGAAAACTAAACTACAGCAACAAAACATTTTGCTAAATACACACTGGAAATGGCAGCAGCAGCAGCACCAGCACCACCATAACCACCACCAGCAGGAGCTAGAGCTACCCCTCTCGCTCTCGCTGTGGCTGCCACTGCTGCATGTTGCACATTGGAAAACCTAAGCCCCGCCGCATCACACAATCGCCAACAGGCGAGCAGGAATTGGAGGAGGTGGAAGCAGAGGGTCAAGGGAAAAGGCATCCCATGCACAGCTTTTTTCTCTGTTCTTCTTTTGCGCGCTTCCGCACTCAGTTTTTCTCATTCATTTTCCCGGGTCTGCAGCCTCAGTAGCAACCAGGAAAAGCCAAAAGAAATGACAGTAAAAGCAAAAAAAAGCAACAACAACTACGATTGGGCGAAATTTTCGCGAAATTTTTGCATGTTTTTTGTTGTCGGAGGAACAGGGAACCGAAACCAGTCGAGAGGTACAGATACGAAAAGGAACGGAGGTCGATTTCAAAGAGGGTAAAATACTGCCAAATCGAACACAAGAGCAATATTGGGGGAAAGCAATGGAGTGTCGAAAAGGAAAGATAATCAAAGGGCACAAGGACAATTAGATTAAACGAAGAACACAAAGAACACCCTAGGAAAACTTTGAAAAGAAATACTCAAAATAGGTATCGGGGAACACTCTGAGACGATTGAGAATGAAACAAAGACCACTAATCAAACCGATTTGAAACAGTTGAAAATGAAGAACACTTGAAATGGAAACTCTGGGAACCGCTTGGACATCCATTAAGGTATATGTAGAGACGTTTGGTAATGGCCAACCCATATAGAAGGGTCTTGGGTCAAGGATAATGGTGAGACATTCAAAATAAAACCTGCAAAAAGGTGCAAAATAACATCGGAATTTCTTACCCTCAAAACACAAATATTAAATTCGATATTTGATGTAAAATTGCACACATAGAACTCACCTGCAAGAAAAAGAGAAAAATATATAGAAAATTAGTCAGGTTTAAAGGGGAAATGTAATATTAAAACCAAAAATATGTATATGTTCCAGGGTATTCTCAGAGATCTTTAGCTTACAAAGCAGGCAATACTTTTGCTGCTTCAAATAAAAACCTTTGGGTTCAGAAATCAAAAATGACTCCTACCGAATACACTCAACTGGATTTGCTAAAATGCAATTGCAAATTCATACTCGTCATTTTGGTTATTCTGGTGGCGATCATTGGCTGCAACTGGCGCCGGTTCATATTGGCAGCACTGAAACGCCGATTGAAACGCGAATGGGCAGCACTTTCTCGCAAGTGTACAGCAGTCTATTTATTCCTAATCAGGTACATAGTTATATACCCATGGCTATTTCGTTACTAAAAAAGGTATGTAAATAAACACAAAAATATGTATTCAGATATACGAAATGTAGACTCCAGCTAATCCAGTATATCTTTCACAGAAACAAGTATCTTCAAGAGAAACACACAAACATTCGATTCAAAGATGCAATAAGTCGACGGTTCCGTTGCAGATCTTCCTTAATCCCCAAAAAGTAGTATAAAATCGTATACATTATATGATTGCCTTCGAACTCAATAGCTACGATTTCATCAACCGGTCATCTACGATCTTTTGCGAGACGATGGAAATGAGGAAAGAAAAGAATCAAAAAAAGCAACGTATCTCAGCAGAATACATTTTTCTCAGTTGAGATAAACTCTCAACTGAAAAATAGGTATCCAAACAAATTGAGGATACAAGAAGAAGTATCTTTGAGTCACAAAGACGCAGAAAATACGACAGTATCTTAACACAGAAGCCAAGAAGTATCTAAAGAGCCATGGAAGATGCTTATATCCATAAAACACATATCACAATGTTTTAAATAGTAAAAAATATCTAATGGATGTATGTATCTAACTATTTGTATATCTTTAGCAGCAAGTATCTAAGCATTTCAGCCTCTATCTATATCTAAAGTGAAAACATCTTTTGGAGTGAAAGATTCAGCTGTATATGTATCTCTGTAAGAGTATCTATACGTGCCAACAAATTCGTAGGTCGTTTACAGAAAATAAGTATCTTAAAAGCGAAGAACCAAATGGCAGATACTTCGGTTGAAAAGGTCTGTGGAATAGACAACTGTGTCTGTTGTTGGATCTTTCTGCAGAAAAAGAAAGAAAAATGCACTCGCAGATACTTTGGCTCAATATAATTTGTTTATCTTAATGCTTTGGCTGTTGGATAGATAGAAGATACAACGAAAAGAGCAGAGAGTGGAGAAGGTGGAGAAGAGCAGAGAATGGAGAGAGAAAGAAGAGCAGAGAATGGGGAAGTGGAGAAGAGCAGATAATGGGGAGTAGGAGACAGAGTGTGAGGACAACAACGACGACGACAGATGGTCAAGAGGAATGTATCTGTATCTGTATCTGCATTAGTAGCTGCCACTGCAACACAACTTTCTGCCTCTTCCTCCCATAGCCTTGGCATCTGCCTCGGCCCTCTGCCCGCACCTCCTCCTCCTGTTCCTCCTGCTCCTCCTGCTGCTGCATCTACCTCTACCTCTAACTCCACCTCTGGATGGATATTCTGCCTCTGTTTGTGTATCTACAACATAACACAAATCAAAACTTGGCTGAAAATGCAGGCAGGCGGTGAGGCGGCTGTTGCCACAAATGCTGCTTCTGATGCTGCTGGTGGGGCAGCTCTGCTGTCGATGGGGCAAGCTTTAGAGCTGCAGCAGCAGCCGGCAGCGGTGGCAACTGCAACAACAACAACTTAACTGAACTGAAGGCTGAAGCACATACATAACTAATAGATACATAAAGCCGTATCTTTTGGGTGAATGAACTGTAATGAGAATGTGAACCTAGGCAGAGGCACGGGGCACACGGGGCACAAAACCAGCGACGATGTTGTTGTCGTCGTCGTCGTCTCCGGTCTTCGTCGACAGCAACATTCAACAGCAGCAGCAGCAGCAGCAGCAGCAGCAGCAGCAGCAGCAGTGGCAGCAGCAGCAGTGGCAGTGGCAGCAACGGGTAGCATCAGCCACTACTGTTGGAGATGTTGAAAATCGCAACGCAAAGTGCGCAATTTAAGTTGCTGCACCATCGCCATCGCCATCGTCATTGCCAACGCCATTTCCATCTCCATCTCCATTTCCATGTGGCAACCGAAAACTGACCGACGCAACAAAACGTTGCAAAGCCAAAACGACAAAACAGGGGGGCAAACACCGCACAGTGACGGGACCCCCCCGAGCAACACAAAACCAAACAACAACAAAGCCCAACAGCAGCAATCGTCGACAGTCGAACAGTCGACGGCTAAATGCAGCACAAAATTGGAGGGGGAATACAGAGGTAAATACAGTGAATACAGAGGCAAAGTACAGGGAATACTAGCTGCAAGTCTACAGGGAATATGCTGTTAAAATGAAGGGCGTACAGGGGGAATACCCGAGGCGTATATTGGCCATGTCTATAACAGCCAGAAGATGACTGCATTTTCGACAGCATAAAGCATTTTTGAATTTATTTAATTACCTGTTTAATTAACAATTATCTGCTAAATATGGACTGAAATTAATTAACAATACACGGGGAAATATGGTAGGGTAAAAAAGAAAACAAAAAAAAACAAATTGAAACAAATGAAAAGGCAATAAAAAAAGCAATGTAAAGGACATTTCATGGAATGATAGAGTATTGGTTTTTTTTTGACAAAAAAAGAAAACAACCCAGCCATATTTTGTTTTTGGATTGGCAGCCATTTTCTTTGCCCTATTCGCTTGTTCATTCGATGTGTGAATCTGGCAGTAATGGGAGCAATTGCAAGCAAGGACATGGCATAAGAGCTGGCGTGTGCATTCCAGCTTTTCTTTGGCGCCCAACCAGATGGTTTTCAGCAGGATTTTTGCCATAGGAGGGCTTCTTTCTCTATACACAGCTCTTGCGAGATCTCGTGTTATTTTAGGCTAAGCCATGATTATGCCAAAAAGATATACGTAGTTTATATTTTGATCCAGAACTCTTTTATACAGGAATACCTTAGGGATACCGCTGAGATTTAATATGTCCTGGGCTACAATCCCTAAAAAGATTCGATTCGATTCGGTTTCTGCCCGAAAAAATCTATTGCCATGCGGATGTACTTGTCTGTTCGATCAAAGCCCCATAAAGGCCCCTCCTCACCCCCACCATAACAGAAAATTCAGCCCCTGCCTTCCTGTGGAAAAGTGGCATCCAAAAACACACACAAAAGAAAAACGAGAGAACAAAAAGGAAATATTGTAGGCGTGTCCTGGCACGCATACAACGGCCAGAAAACAACAGCAAAAACTGCATTAAAAAAGGGAAGTGAAGAGAGACGTGGAGAAAGATGGAGGAGAGAGAGGAGAGAGAGAGGAGAAAGGGCGGTGTGCGGGTGTAGAAAGCAGAGATGGATGGGTGGAGAGTATGGGGCTGCCATTCTCTAATAACATATTGCTCAAATGCACGCAACAACTACAACACCAACAAAAGTTGGGAAAGTAAGCAAAGAGAAAGGGTGGAAGGGGGAGGGTGAGGTGGAGGTGGCGGTGGAGAAGGCAGGGACAAAGGGCGGTGCCAAAGGGGACTGAGGGGACTGAGGGGATGGGTGGTTGCAAGTGAAGGTTCTGTGTACTGTGGCAGTGCATCGCAAAGTGCAAAAGTTGCACAACAAAATTGAATTTTTAATTTGCTTGCCAGTCCCAGACGCACACAAAGACAGAGACAGACTGAGCAGAGAATGCAACAGAGAAAGAGAAAAGCAGAGAGAGAGAGAGAGAGAGAGAGGGGGTGGGGGTAGGGGTAGGGGTAGGGGTAGGGCGAGGACGAGGGTATGCAAATGTTGACGTCGAGTGTGTGTAAAAAATAAAGAAAAACCTGAAAAACACACCCGCATACACGGCGAAACGATGAAAGTGAAGAGGCGGCAAAGGCCAACAGAAAAGAGGAGAGACAAAGGCAGGGAAAAGTGGAAAAGAGGAAAAGGATGAAAGGTGTCGAGAGGAAGGAGAGGCGAAGAGAAAACGTAGAAGCAGAGCATCACAAAGGGGCAAAAGTGTGGAGAGAAAGCAAGAGGAAGTCAAAGAGGAGGTTAAGGTGCAGCCACGCATGCAATACAGTGAAAGCTCTCCTTCAGAGGACACTCCAGAGATGGGCAACCATTAGGGACAAAAATGTGTCCCAACCGAACAGAAATGACATCAAGTTAACAGCGGAAGAGGAAAAGGAAAAGGCGTTCCCAGCACTGACATTTTCCTATACCGACGAGTTAAGGATCGCTCTTGGATTTCAATGTACTATACACAATGAAAATCCCACAAGAGCTGTATATAGAGGTTATAATATATAAAATATATTTTAAACGAAAAACCTGCTGGTTGAGTGATTATATATGTGGCTGAAAAACTAAAACGTCAGAATACTAGATATGCTAGAAAATTGATAACAATGCAAAAAATACTCTAAGTAATTTTATAAAAATACTGTTAATAATCTTCGAAAAATACCTAAATAGTTCTAGAGAATACATACTGAAATGATACTCAAGCAATCGTAGAAAAATACTAGCTTAATACTCCACAATCTTACTCAAATAATACAAAAAGAATTCCAGACAAAAAAATGCAATCTAGAAAGTACAGCAAAAAAATCTGTTGCAAATGAATATTTTTGTTTGTATTCTTTAGGAATTCCTACCCAAAAACTCCAACCCTTTCCATTCTTTTATCTGGAACAAGAAATATCACACATCAATATCATCATATCATCCATAATTGCGGATGTTCACTTTACCAACTGCATAGGTACATATATGCATATACCCGACCGCATCGGTAACTGGGATATTTTTTAATAAACTTTTCAACCCAACCACAAAAACAAAAAAAACGAGGGGGAACGTTGTGAGCCGCGTCTTACGCCGCGGCTCTACTTTATACCCGGTACTCAGTCAGTATATATGTATGTGAGCTTGTAATAAATTACATTATTACATGTTCGCAAAAGGGATAAATTTAGTTTTAGCCAAAAAAGACAACAAAAAATTAATTCAACCTTTTCGGAGATTTATATATATTATTTCCATTTTTGTTTACATACGTTTTTTACATCTGTCTTTTCTACATGTCTAAATCTACTTCCTACATATACATACACGGCTGTGTGCGAGAGAGAGAGGGAATGAGTCTGCGCTTGGGCCACTGAAATTTCATTTGTTCCTTCTGACTATATTTATGGTCCGATCTGATCCAGATTCAATACTCTGATAGATATGGCCATTTTCTATGATTCTGCGTTTTTGGTTTTCAAGTATCTTCAAAATTGTGCATGCCACAGATTTTCGTCCTTGGAGTGGGCGGAAGGGGGCGGGGCGAAATTATAAAATACACTTGTAACAGTGCGATAGGACAGGAGTCTGGATACAAAATAGTGTTCCTCTAGCTTTTATGGTCTTTGAGCTATAGGCGCTAATGAAGACGGACAGACGGACGGACGGACAGACGGACAGACGGACGGACAGACAGACATAGCTATATCGACTCGGCTATTGATGCTGATCAAGAATATATATACTTTATGGGGTCAGAAACGCTTCCTTCTGGGTGTTACACACATTAATTTTTTGCACAAATCTAATATACCCCTTTACTCTTCGAGTACCGGGTATAAAAAACCAAGATATTGTTAATTTTTGTTCAATATTTGAAGGGAGAAATAAAAAGAGAAAAGAGCTGAGAAATGAAAGCAGAGTAAGAGAAAGTAGAACTGAAAGAGCGGTGGCAAAAGGACGAAGGGCTGCGTGGTCCCGGTAAAAAATATGAACATTAAAAACTTATACTACTCCTGTAGAAAATGGAGGTGGATAAGGGAAATGTGAGAGAAAAACTTTTGCGCACAAACAAAAATCTCAGGTAAAAAGAAAAAGTGGGAACAGGATGCAGGATGAACTTTAGAATTTTTTTTTTTTTTGTAATTAAAAGCTATTAAAGGATGTCGGAAATCCCAAGTTGTTTGGTAAGCATTCTTATGGGTATCCATAAAGAAAGGCAAGTCCTTACGAAGTGCATATTGAGGAAAAAGTTGTGCGACGACAGGTGAAAGAATGAGGCAACGTTGAGAAGGTGAAGGACAAAAGACAAAAGGTCGAGGCATACAAGTAGTTTCCCTCAAGGAAAAGACTAGAAAAAATACTAG
Source organism: Drosophila helvetica (assembly GCA_963969585.1). Classification (NCBI taxonomy): domain Eukaryota; kingdom Metazoa; phylum Arthropoda; class Insecta; order Diptera; family Drosophilidae; genus Drosophila; species Drosophila helvetica. The sequence goes on along the minus strand of OZ018401.1, from coordinate 17,643,489 downwards.
AAACTAATCGATAGCACCAAAAAATACCATGCTACAATTGTACAGTTCTTTAATTGGTTATGGTATTTCTTATTGAAATACTAAAGATACTAGAAAGTATCAATATTTTAATAAAATACCAGATCGCGATCGATAGCCATATTTCTACATTCTTTTGTAATTGTTTTCCCTGCTGAATTTTTGCAGAGGCATTTCCCCATCCTTAAGCATCTATTAGGAGCCGCAAAAAGAGAAAACCAGCAAAAGCTCCAGAGGATCCGGGAAAAAGTGAAAGAAGGAAATCAAATTGAGAGGCACAACAAACATGAAAAGCTGGTGGGGGTTGCACTTGTTCAGACACATATTCATATATGTATGTACGTATGCATGCAGTATATAGTCCGATGGGTACACATAGCACATAAGCATAAATATGCTATACATATACATATATATCTAAAATGCAGCTACATATGTATCGGTATTCGCATCTGTATCTAGAGCTGAGGCACTGCCAGTGCCAGTGCCAGTGCCACTGCCACTGCCTCTGTGTCTGCATCTGCATCCACACAACCGCGAACGAGCGGGGAGTGCAACGAGTGCACGAGGTGCAGAGTGGAAGAGTGGCAGAGTGTGTGGATAACTATGTGCAAAGTGCCCTGGCAATGGCTGGACCTGGTCCTGGTGCTGGGCTGGTGCTGGGACCCCACCTAAAAACCAACCTCCACATCCTGCTCCAGATCCTGCCCCATCTCTAAGCACAGCAGCTCTCGCTCTCACTCTCCGTCTCCCATCCTCCCTCTCGCTGGTGTTCTTGTGTGTGGCAGATGATGATGATGATGATGATGATTCTGCTATCGCAATCGCAATCGCTGTGGCTGTGGCTGTGGCTGTTGCTTTTGGCTGCAGCTGGAGGCAGCCGAAAATGCGAATTGCGTTGCCATGCATCCACCTACACACGCACCCACGCCCACATCTGGCACACACACACACACACACACACACAGATGCACAGTATGCAGCAATTGGAGATAGACGCGTGACACATACCAAAATTGCTTTCATCGACCGAGGGGTGCTGTCGCATGACGCGCAAACGTATTCACATACATATTTTCAAAGAGAAATTTATGGGAAAATATTCAACAATATTTTTTTGAGTAATATTAGATGACTAGAAAAATAATATAGTTGTACATATAATACTACATAATACTACATATAACACTTCAAATACGAGAAACTAATATACAAATGCTTAAGAAATCTTAGAATATACTAAAACAGTCCTAGAAAAATACGAAAACTAATACTAGAAAAATGCGAGAGAAAAATACTAAATCACTGGCAGAAAATATTTGTTTTTTAATCATAAAATAAACAAATTTTACATATTGTTAAAGTGATGTTTTATAAGGAACCAAATATCCCGTGGTGTGCAGAATTCATTCAAAGATAATCATTTTCCTTTGGGATGCTGATCCAGTACCATCTCTGATATAATATGTATGTATACTTCTCGGTATTCGCCACTAGTCGCAAAAAACCCCTTCACTAACGATAGTACCATCTCTAACTAGCGCTTCATATTAGCGATGACACCGAAAGCCAAATGAAATTTGGTTTCTCTTTGTTTTTTGTTATTTGTGTATATTTTTGGGGGTGATGAGAAATGGGGCCTGGAGCAAGCTGCTCACAGCGTGCAGAGAAAACAGCGAGAAAACAGCCAAAGTTTCGTGGAAAAAGAATGAAATAAAAAAAACCCCACCACAAATGCGTACACTACACAGCCCAGCCCCATTTTCCAGCCTCAGAGCGCATTGAATACACTAGTGCAGAGGAAAATGTTAGAGATAGAGAAAGAGTAGGCGAAAAAAAAAAATTTCCGACAAAGTATAAGGAGAAAAGGCTCTGGGAAAACCAGGGAAATGTTAATCCCACTGTAGGAATAAGAAGAAAACTACATTAAGTATAAACAGGTTTCCTGTGTGTCATTCATATAACAGTTATAACAGTTTCACATACATTTTTGTGTACAACAGTTATGTATCATATATGTACATATGTATGTATGTATGACGATTCCCTTCGTCTAAGATTTACTGCCATTCCATCGAAAATTCGCATCGAACAACACACAGTACCCCACAAATGCATTTAGCCAAACCACAACAGCCGCCCGTAGACCCACACCAGCGGCGCACAGTGAAGCCCCGATAAGGCCGCTGCTTAAGCCGCTAATTTTCAATTGCCACGCAGCCCAAATCCGTGCAAACTATAATACCCATGTGATCCGGAATCCCGGTATCCGGAACCCCTGTATTCCATGTGTTTTTCTTGTCTGAGTGAGTGTGTGTGTGTGCCACATGCCATGCGCCCGTGCCCGTGCCATGGGTTGTGCAAATGTTGGACAAACATCAACGCGCAGCACACACTCCCCCGCTTATATTGTACATACAGAAGGATGTGATGTGTACTGGAGTCAGTAGTCGAACGGAACGAGACGGGACGGGACGGGCTGGCGAGTTGCAAGAGTTTTCAGAGTTTCAGGACATCATTTATAGGTCGGTAGACATTTGAAATCGAATTCAAAAATATCTTTACAAGCCTTTTTTTCAGTTAAAGTCGATTGCTAATGACCATCTGACAAAAGACTTTGCCAAATTTGCTGCGAAGAGAGAAATAGCATGAGAGATGAAATCAAAAATTAATGCTCGTAGTCGTCCCTAATCGATAAGTAATCCCTAGTAATCGATAAACTCTGCCGCAGCGCTGCTCCCAGCTCAACAGGAACAACTGGACGCATATAACTCTCTCGCTCTCACTGCATGCTTTTTGCATAAGGCTATCTCTATTTTTGCAGCTAGTCCAGCTTTAAATTCGAATGTCATACGGGTATTATCGATAAAGTTTCGAAAAATATCGATAGATGACAAATAATATCACACACAATATTTTTAAAACCACAATCGATTATAAATCGATGGAGTTTAGATAAAATATCGATAGATTATCGATTATATCGCACTTCATCTATTTGATAGCTAGCCTAATCTATTTTAGCTACTTTATCAACGATTATTCGATTTTCATGGGCATTGTTTCAAAACCGATAAATGAATCACAATCGTTTTTAATCCTTGATTTATAATCGATTTTAAGCACTGAGATTCACATTTGTTTTAACACCCCAATTAAAACAGTTTTCCATACTATTTCTTAAACACTTTCAAATCGTTTCTGTTTTCCAAATACATATTTGTATATTTGTTAAAATTTCTATAAAGCTATTTTCTTTCGTTAACACATTATGCGGCCAGCGCCTCTCGCCTCTCTGGTTGCACCTTTGGTTGAATACCCTTAAAATTCATTGAAAGTTGATTTGGAATAAGAATAAGATAAGAATAAGGTTACTTCGAGTGATTTATAAGCCTCATACTTATTAAATTCCAAAGATTTTGCATTATTTTGTAATCCTTTCATTAAATATGGACATAACCGAACCGAATTGTGTGGGACTTCCCCCCATCCTTTGAGATATTCTGAAACGCCCCACGCTCTCGTCATTCGAGAGGGATTGCGCCATTCGGCATGGCATGTTCTGTATGTAATTATGTATGTCCTTTGTGGGCAAACAAAATGCAATTATATAAATATGTATAATGCGCTGGCCAACGAGCCATTTCCATTATACACACGGCACACCCCCAAAGTGGGAAATGGTAAGCGCTGCAGCGGCACATACTTAACGCATATTATATTGGTTCTATATGCGTGTGGATCCCCCTCCGGTCCCTCTATTCCCTCCCTCTATGTAGTAGAAGCATATACACATATCAGTGCATAGGCATGTGCACCGTATGTGGTACATCAAATTAGTGCAGTCAGTATTTCTAATCAGGCGTTGGCTGCCAGTTTCCACGCCGAAATGCAAATGAAAATCAATTCAAAAACAAAGTCAAATGTGTTTCATTTAATATAGGCAAGCAGAAATATCCTATAGCACCTAGAAAAACAAGAAAAATCCCTACTTTCAATGCTCGAGCATTTTCTTTTGCAGCCATTCGCTTGTGCGTTTCAAGTCGCTCCTGTGGAGCGAAGTCTTATAGAATTTCGAGTATATTTCTATGATAAATGCAATGACCAACCGAGGAGATCTGCTGTATGATGCGTGTGCAATCGTCCAATTGATCCCAATCCCATGGATAACTGGGACATATGACAGGGAATAGCTTATAGAATGACAATCGACCGAGGGGATATGCTGAATGATGCGTTTTTGGAATTATGGGGCTATTTAGATATATGGATTTCAATAGCTTTGAACATTTTTTGTAGTAATTCTAGTCATAAAGAGGAATACAAATAGTATTACATAGAAAATCTGAGATACTTAAGAAATGTTTAAAAAATTAAATGGAAAAAGCCAAAACCATTTAAAGTCGCTTTCAAAAAGTGTCAAAATATTTGCATAAAAAACAAGTAGATACATTTAATGGAAAAACTGTTTTTCATGGAATAAAACACTGATGAAACATTTCGAAAATTGCATACCAAACGGTCCGGAAAAGCCTATTAAAAATTATTCATAAAAAAAGCCTACAAAATGGTAGCCTTTGGCATTAGAAATAAAGTTAACTTATGACTATGAATCTTCGTGCAAAAACCTTTTGGCATTGCTACTGAGTCGAGGACTCCCTTTCCCTTTCCATGCTTATATGCATTGGTTTTAAGCGATTTTACATAGATGTATGTACAAATGTACATGCATATGGTATATGGTTAATGGAAAGTTATGTGCTCCCTGTACTCCGTTTTTGGTTGCTTTTCTTTTCGATCTTCCCAGCCGTACCAGTTTTTATTTTTTGTTTGTTGTTTTTGCTTGTTTGCCTTTGCGTATACTTAATTTGTGGTGAATAATATATGAGGGAATTGCGCATACGCCTGGTGTACAGCAAGGGCATATTATTATAATACATAATTTTGTGTGTATATATAGTACATACATGTATATACATTGTATAATATTTGTTGGTCAGCCCCCCTCCCAGTCCGGTCTTTCAGCCATCTCTTTTGATCCCTGCCTTTGCCACTGCTTTTGCTCTTCCTCCTCCACCGTTTTGCTTCCACTCTCTTCGTTCTGTGCCACTTGGAAACAATTGTTAAACACACGGCGTATGCGTAATATTAATTATTTGCCCCCCATTCCATCCCATACGCCCAGGGCACCGGCACCAACCAACAGAGGTCGCTTTTGTCCCTTTCTGGGGATTCTCGAGACTTAAACAATGCCTTTTCCACCATCGGAAAATGTTGGACATTCACACGGACTCAGATTGGGGTGTGGATGTGCCCATCACATGGTTCCCATTTCAGTTGGTTTCTTTTTTTGCGACAGACCGAGCACTTACACAACACTTAAATATTATTCAAAATGCCTTTTTTTAAATAAAAAAAAATGGCGAATTCAATAGAATTCACTTTCAGTTAAACATAAATATATTAAAAGGCCAATATTTAATAAAAAAAATATAATATAATTAAATTGTGGGAAATATATTTATTTTAAATATGAATATATTTAACTTATATATGAAAATATAAATATTAATAGGCACAAATTTAATTTATCTATCAAATATAAATATTGATATGAAAATAATTAATTTATATTTGAAATATGTATATTTATTTTAGAATGGCCAATTTCGGAACAAATCTATTGGTAAATATTAAAATTGCTGCACTTTTTTCTCAGAGTGTTCACAAAAATAAACTTTTGGTGGAAAATCGTATTGCTGTATATTTTTCTGCTACTCAAATTCGCTAGGCATCAGGCGCCATCTAGCGGGTGCAAGCTGCAATTCGCGTGGGAAAAACAGTTAAATAAATTACGAAAAGCGAAACGAGAACAAAACACAGAGAAGAGACAGCAGCAGCAGCCGAAGAGATAGCGGTAGTGCAGAGGTGGAAGGATAACAGAGATGTTGGATGGGGGGGGAGGGTAGCCAAAGAGGGTTCTGTGTATGTGTGTGTGGGCTTCAGGAAGGGGCTACGTTGCGGGGTGGTGGGGGTGGGTCGGAGTTGAACCAACGGTTGTCGTCGTCGTCCAACGCCCACTCAAAGTATATAAAAGCGAAACATGCTGAAAGTGCTTACATAAGCACAAAGGAGGCGACTCTCAACGGGGAGGGGCGGCGGAGGGTGGAGAGGGGTGCAAGAAGGACCCGCTTTCCCCCAGCCATTGTCTGTGTGTGTGTGTCTGTGTGTTGGTTGCATACATTAACAGCAAAAAGCAACTGTAAATATTGAAAATTCCATATCCGTTTTGATGTCAACTCATACAACAGATGGCGCCACATAACATCCCCCTACCCGCTACCCCTTACCCAACCCCACCCCTTTACACACTACACCCCTACTATCCCTCTATTACCGCTATCCCATCCGCTTGTCTCTTTTGTATCAGTAAGAAAAAGAGAGAGAAAAAAAAGTATATTATAACCGAGAAAAAGCATCGAAAAAAAAGGGACACACACACACACACACATGGCCATTGGTTCTCTAGGGGGCGCCACTGAGCCGCAGTTGTCGTCGCCTTTTGTGGGGCGTACCACCCCCCTCCCGCTCCTCCCCCTCCTCTATCAATTCCCTGGGCCCCCTCGTAAAACAAATTTCAGCCGCATACATTTTTAGAAAAGAAATTTTTCTGATTACATTTGCCAACACTGGAGAAAGGGAAGGGGAGGGGTGGGGTGGGGAGCGGAGGATGGTGCTGGAATGAAAATACATACGCTATGCAATATATGTACATACATATGTACTATGGGGGAAATACATGCCACACATTCATAGAACCTATGTACGAGTGGTAAATGTATGTACATATAAACATAAAACCTATCTTAAAGCCCACGGGCTTAACAGATACGAAAAAGTTGCCTTTTTGGGGCATATGTACATAAATCTCTTTTAATGAAATCAGTTTCAAATGGAAGCCACGTCCCAAAGAAACTAAAATAATTTCAGTGAAAAGAGAAGAAAGTATTTTTATCATAATTTGGCGATGCCTATACATACATATATCTTTCTTCTGAAGCTTCACAATGAGAACCCTCTCATTGTAATCTTCGGAAAATTATATTTTAATAAATTTCAAAAAAATATAAAGCCTCTAATGTGTTCTAAAGCAAATTTATATTTAATAATATTTTATTTAAATTTATTTATCAATTGCATTGTTGATGAATTGTATCGAATAAAAAAACCGTTTATTGAGAGTAAACTTTTAACTTGTTTTTGGTTTTTATGTCATCATTTTTGTGAAGGAAAGTATTTCCATTGCATTTTTCATCTTTAAGGATATTTATAATGCACATATTTTTCTATTATCTATTTTATAGTATTTAATTTCTACCCATTTTCTCGTTTTTTATTATCTTGTTTTTTTTTTTTTTTTTTTAAATTGCATTTAATTTTTAGTTTGTTTTCCCATGTTACCAGTAAACAACGCTGACAAACAGCTGAAGCTTCTGTCTCCTCTCGCTCACTCTCTCTCAGCTAGACCCTCCTTTCACTACCTTCTCCATCTGGATCCCTCTCTCTTGCTGTTGCCTAACATCTGCCGGCCCCGTCTGTCTGGCTGTTAAGTAACAGAGAGTCAAGCAGTCGCGTCGTTAACATTTTTGCATTTTAGGTCAGGTCGCTAAATCTATGCAGCAGCAACAGTGAGTGGCAGAGTGTCGGCAGCAGCGAGCAGAGGCGGCCGGCTATTGTCGACGTCGATGCCAACAGCGACGCATGACTAGTTTTATTTTGCGCTTTTTTTTTCTCTTTTCTCTCCTCTCCACTCGTATACTGCTTCTTCGTCTTCTTCTTCCTTTGTTTATGTGAGTGTGTGTGTTTTTGTCGTCTTCGTGCGCTGGCGGCGGCATATAATTTTCACGGCAAGTTCAACGAACTTGCGAATTTTTTCTTCCACTTTTTTTTGCTCTTTTACTTTTTTTTGTATACCCTCTAATCAGCGGCAGAGTACTATAGTTTTTACTTGAATATAGCCAAAACAAATACCGAAGGAATCAGAAGGAAGGAGAGCCTGGTGTTTTTGTCATCGGATTTGATCGGTGGATCGCTTCTTTAATGTTGCAACATAAAAATCAACCCAACTTTATAAGTAGTTAATCGATAGAATTTGTCCGAAACACTTGAAAAATTGTATAAAATTAGTGGGAGAAGAATTTAAATCGGTTTATCGAGGACTTCCTAGTATTTTTTTTACAAAATACCATCGAAACAACGTTTAATGGAATAAGAAATTTGTGTACTTAAGAGACATCTCATAGGTTTTTTTCGAAAAATATATCAAAATACCATCAATCTGAATTTACATTGTTAACGGAAAAACTATTCGGATTTCCATGGTTTAGCAAATATATTTGATTTCTTATCAACATATGTAAATAAATTTAGAAACAATTATTAAAAGCATAAACTGAATTTTCGGAGCATTTCTGGGCGTTGCAGAAAAGAGATTTATCAATAAACTTTTGAGGGAAAGGGTATTCCATCGTCCATTTCAATAATGAGATATTTGTGTATAAGAAGAGTAGGAGAAGTAGGGGAATAACAAATTAGGGTTTTCTAGTTGCTCGTATAGTTTTTTGTTGTTGTCTTCCTCTGCTTCTTGGCTCCTCTTTTGGATTTTCTTCTGCTGTTTGATTCCTCTTCTGGCTCTTCTTTTGCTGGTTGCTCTGGTTCCTCTTCTCTGCCTGGGCTACTCCTCTTCAGCATCTGTCTTTCAACATGGTGCCCCCTGGGCCTCCTCTCCTTTCTTATTCATTTTGGAACCTGTTTTGTGTGGCATAGAGCGAAAGAGCCGCTGTGGCGGCATGTTCCACCAAGTTCAATCGCAAACATTTCGACCATGCGATTGCAGGTCACATCGATGATTGATTTGATTGATTGATGGACTAACTGATTGATTGATTGCCAGACTCTTATGATTTAATTCTGGAGTATCCAGGCTCTGGCGTTTCAATGTTTTAATTGCAGGGAGGGGAACGGAAAATTAGTGACACTCTTTAGTCGAAAAATTACAAATGCCTAACCTGGTGGGACCAATAAAAAAAAGCAAGTAGGGGCTCGATTTTGCGCCAGTATAGGAATACTGGGGGCTACTCCAAGACATTGGGAAAACATTCAAACATTCAACAATATATATGAACTCAATGCTTAATTATTTAGTGATTATGATTGGGAGTAAAAAGAACAGCAGACGCCTACGAAGGCTAATCATTTATGGGTACAGTCCTGTACAAAATTAAACAAGTGCCAGAGTAGCGGAATGAAGCCTAACAGCTCCCCCTCCCAAATGGGAGGCATTTAGCCTCATATTTACATGGAGATCATCAAGGTTTTATCTACATATTTGTGCAGAAGATTAAATCATTTTATAACTAATTTAATTACATCCATTTCCAGTATATCCCGTATTTATTATCTTCCTTGTTTTTAATATACATATTTTCGTATATCCTTCTTAGGTCATTTTTTTCTGCTTATGTAACTTTATAATGTTGCCTCCTTTCCACACCATTTCTCTTTTTACTTTTATCTTTTATCATATTTAAGAACACTTGCTATCCTTCGCTCTCCTTATTTCTGTTAAAGTATTTCCAATTATCCTTTCCACTCTTTTTTTTCGCCTGTCACTTTGAGCTTCTTTCTCTTGCTGGAAATTCGCTTTATTGCTTTCATTCTCCTCCTCCCTTTTACCATACATACATTTAATCAGTTTTCATCTCATTTTTCTTTCCTGTCCTTGTGTTTCCTTGTTTCATCTCTCAACCCATTTTCATTCGGCTCTTTCAAACTATTATCCCATTTATCGTCACTTTCTCTTGCTCTTCTATCCTCATCTTCCACGCCATCTTCCGGAATCTGGCGGCCATGTCTTTTATTTTCATCTCATCTCTTTTCCTCTCCTCCTCCTTACTCTCTCTCTCTCTCGCTCTCTCTCTAACCATTTGGTTGGAGTTTTTTTTTTTGCACTGAACACTAACCTTAAAGCGGCTCATTTTCCGCTGCTTCACCACGGGCATCGTTGTTGCCTCGTGCCTCGTGCTTGCCGTCTTTCTCCTTTCGCTCTGCTTCTGCTTCTCCTTCTTCTTTTTATTCGTGGTTTGCTGCTGCTGCTGCTGCTGTTCAGCCGGCAAACGCTGCTTTTATTTCTTCCCTTTTTGGTTTGTGTTTTATTTCAGGTTCAGGTTTTTCTTCTCTCTCTCTCTTTTTCCACACACGCACACACACACACGCACACACACTGTTGAGCTACTGAATTTCCTATCGCACTCTTCGTTGTTGCTGTGGTTCGTATGTTTGACACTTCACTGTTAAAAAAGAATTACACCGAAAAAAAAGAGGAATTCATAAAAGAATATTGAAATACACGTGTCTCGTCCCTGTTCTCTGGCTGTTTAACGGTACTGCAAACGCAACTCTGTCGAATGGCTCTCTCGCTCTCACTTCCACCCAACAATCGCAAGTGCAACTTGCAACAACAACAACAACAACAATGATGATGGGAACACTGCGAATATGCAACACGACGACTCTGGACGACGATTGCGAACTGAAAACAAAAAAAATAACGTCCATTGAAGCGTGGAAATCAACGGAGGAAAAACTACAACAGAAAGAAAAAAAAGGAGGGGGGACAAAATTGCAGTGGCAATCGTGTTTTTTGTTTTGTTTTTGCACTTCTTCGTGTTTCAGTCTTTGTCTTCGGCTTTTCCCTTTCTTAGCTCTTTCCATTCTATTGTGTTTTTCGTTGGTTCCTATTATTTTTCCGTTTCGTCTTATGTTTCAAATTTAGTTTCTATTCCAATCGTCTACCTTTGTTCATATTTCTGCGCTCTGTTACTTCTGCTCTCCATTCCTATTCCAGATTTTCTTCTGCTCCGAATTCCTATATCAGCTGTTCCTCTGCTTCAAATTCCTATTCCAGCTGTTCCTCTGCTTCAAATTCCTATTCCTGTTTCTTTTACTATGGAAAAAATTCAATTAATTTACATTAACTTCCTTTCCGTTTCCATCCATATTCTTCCTATTCTTTTTAATATTTCCTTCCTATCCTTATCCTAATTCTTTTCTTCCTTTCTCTCTTATTCTCATCCATTCCTTCTATTTATTTTCTGGTCCCTTTTTCTTTTTAAGCTCCTCTTCTCTTCCTTTTTCGTATGCAACTTTTCGAGGTGGTATGCAACTTAATAGGTGGCCGCCTTCACCACATCTGCTCTCTTTCGGGGACCTTATTTTTGTCAGTCTTTAAGCAAACGTCGTAGAAAGAGTTTCTTAATTTTTTACGAATAGACTCGTAAAAAGTAAGCAATGAAAAAATATGCTTTGCTATTATAATTTGTTTTAAAAATTTAATTTATTTTTTAGCGAAAATATTTTCCTTCCTGTAAGCTGAAATAGCAACACACGAAGAGTGCAGAGTGTAAAACATGTGCTATCTCTTTCTAGCAATTGTCTCTCTATGGTCCTCGCCACAGCGGACGAAGCCACCTATCAAGTAATTCCACCATTTACATACGAACGCGCCTTCTGCCATTTGCTTCTGCTTTAAAATTTGTCTGTCGACTGCAGCGTCAACGGGCCACCATTGTTGCTGCTGTTTGTTTGCTGCTGCTGCTGCTTGGGCGGCAGGGGGAAATTGTGTGTTGGATGTGATGGGACGGGGAAGGAAAATCACGCACCAGGACACGAGACAACGAAGGCCCGGCCGCCGAATCCAACAACGAACGTTTTACAACTGCCGCTGATTCAAGGCGCAGCTTCGTTTCTGGCTTGGCCGCTGCCTCGTGCTTCTCACGTTTTGCGGTTTTTTTTTTTTTTTAGTGTGTCCTTCAGTTCTTTTTGGGGAGTTTTTTAAGGCGTTTTAGGAGCATTTAAGGATATTATTTTTGTGGCCATATCTGTACATACAGATATACATACATATGTATGCATGTTTGTTTGTATGTCTCTCTTCTACTCATTGAAAACCAAAAAGACTTGCTACAACAACAAGCTGCAAGAATAATCAAAATAAACTGATTAATCGGGTCGAATGGCAGAACAGCAGAGAAACAAGAAGCCAAAACAGAGGCCAAAGAAGCCGGCATAACAAGCAAGAAGGAGAGACGCGATAGGTAGATACAAGAGATGTAGAGGAAAAGAGAGAAGAAACACACACAGAAAGAGAGAGCCCGAAAGAGAGCCAAACACACTTCAAAGAGAGCTTAAGGACGATACATGAACACAAAAACAAATACAACAACAACAAAAAACACTCCCTATTTGTTTATAAAAGTTTAAGCCGTAGTTATAGTAATTTTTGCAAATAATTATTACTTTCGCAACACTGGAATATTGTCACTGGGAACTCGTTATACGCCCACCACTGAATCCAATCAGAGTTCTCACAGTTCTCGCAAATTAATCGTATAAATAATAAATGAGATTTTTGTGGCGAATTGGCAGGCCGGGAAATTTTACACGCGTGTAAACAAGCAGAGCAACGCAAAGAGACAGGCAGTAACGCGACCTACGACTACATTAACAGTGCCAGCGAGAGAAAGAGAGAGGGAATGTGAGAGCAAGCCGTTTACACATTAGTAAGAAGCTAAGAGAGAACAATTACCTAAGAGACAGAGAGAGAGAGTTGTAATGGAAAAACTGATAGAGGAAAAGGAACAAGCAAGCAGAGCCGTAATGCAAAAGCTGACAGTAGAACAAGCAGTTCTGCAAGTCTCCTCCAAAGGACAAGCAGGTGAAAGAGAGAGCAAGCAGTTCGCATGGCAAGCAGTTTTGTGAGAGAGTGTTCACACGTGCATGACTCTGTTGCGTTGCTGTTGTTCCGCATTTAGCCGGCTACAACGTCACTGTTAATAACATGCGGAAGCGACAGCTGCTGTTGCTGTTACCTCTGAGATGGTTGGATTGGGGCAACGGGGGCGGGGCGGCAGGCCAATTAAATGTTAGGTTATGTGCACATACATCATATTTGACTGACGACTGACGCTGGCTGTGGCTCTGTCTCGAATTAGCATCGAGATTGGCAACAACGGCGGGCGCACTGATATCGCTCCTGACCGCATCAGCAATATTTGCTCCAAAAATTTGCGTTAATTTGCAAATTGAGTGAAACAATTTTTAAACGCTTGTATCCGGCGCCCAGAAATCAGCAGCAAGCGGCAGCAAAAACATCTAACAGCGGCGGCACAAGACAGCTAGTCAATAACAGCAGGTGAGAATGGCTGTTAGCATTAACATTAACAGGAGAGCGAAAACTGTTAAAGAGAAGGAAGTGGAGATGAGCAGTAGATAGTAGCTGTTAGCATGAACAGAAGAGTGAAGCTGACTGTTAACTCCAAAAGCTGCTTGGAATCGATGTTAAAACTAACAGAGCATCGCAGCGCTGTTGCCAGCAGCGTTTTACAGTGCCCGAGGGTCGGTCTCCACAGTAAGGCCTGCTTAAAGAATGATGACGATGTGAGATGATTATACGTTTTTGGAAATGAACTTGCATTGCTTTCTTTTTTTTGGTATATTTTTTTCGTATATGTATACATATTATTTTTTCTATTCTTTTGAAAGGCCTCTGAACGTTGGCGTTGTCGCTTATCAGCTGTTCGTTTTCGTTTATTTCATTACACACACACACACACACACGTGAATACACACTTTACATGTGCATATGTGCACATATGTACATATATACATATATGTATGTAGAACTGAGAAGAGACATCGCGGCAGCACAGAATCGTAGAAATCCACCCAAAAAAGATGAGGGAAATGGATTGCAGGAAAACGGGTGGGGGTAGGGGGGCTGCGGCTTGTATGGGTTAAGCTGCGTGTGGTATGGGATGGGTGGTAGAGAGGCAGAGAGTCAGTGAATGGTTTGGGGGATTGGGTGTTGATTGTACAGCAAAATCTCTATGTGTAGGCCTCTTCTTTATGTACTCATTCTCTCCCTATCCCTCTCTCTCTCTCTCTCCCTTTTTCCATTTATGTATTGAATATATTTTGAGTGTGTGTGCTTAGAGTGGGGGTGGGGGTGGGATTTTGCCACATGCCTCAACCCACAAAACGAGACGAGCTGTTGACAGCAACAAAAGCAACACCAAAAGGCAGTATCATGGAAGCGAGTGTGTGTGTGCGTGTGTGTGCATGGTGGTGGGGGTTAGAGGTTAAGTACCTCCAAAGAGGTGCTGGAAGAAGAGCGGATGCAGTGGAGATGGATGGAGGGAAGAGAGGGATATTGCAGAGGGAATGCGCCCCTCCATATATGGGTGCCCTCTAAAGCGGACACCCAGGGGACTCGCAACGGACAACAGAGCTCGCATTATATGCCTGAAAGAGAGAAAGAGAGACAGAGACACCCGAGAGAGGGTTCTACGACTAAATATAAAGCGAAATGGGCTTTTGGCAGGACGCTACCAAGGATTTAAGGAGCCTCGACGTCAACATATGCCACTGAGAAATGATTATTAAGGCACTCCTGGAAATGGAAACCATCTTGGCTTTCATCTAAAGCTCGTCAAGAAATAAATGTTTCCATTTTTGGTACCAAACGTTGCATATGTGGTACTTTATTTGCTTCCCTCTATCATTGGATTTCTTCTGTAGCTCCGTCTCTTTTGCTCTCTCTTTTCGCTGTATTTATGTTTTCGTTTTTCTTTTGCATTGCTTTTCTGTTATACGCTAATTTATTTTCGCATTTACATTTACATTTTTCTACATTTTTATTTAGCGCTCGCTCGCTCGCTCTTTCTTATCTTTCTTTCTTTCTTTGTCTACTTATGGGGAAAAGCATCTGCAAGTGCAACATCATCTGCATGGGGCATCTTCCACAACAAAAGTTTAAAGCTGCCCGTTGCTGCCTCTGCAACTGCCACTGTCACTGCCACAGACTACAGTTTGAAAGTGCAATAACCGTTTGCCATTAACCCATCGATGGGCGGAGTGCCGGGCCAGTGGTCACGACACCCAATGGCTGGAACCGAAATGGGTCCGGTCCGGTCCGGCATTCCCACTGGACATTTTACCCTATGTTTTTCACACTGGAAATTAAGTATCTAATATTATGTATGTACTTTGTACCCTGCTCTGCTGCACTGCAGTAAAAGGATAGTTTTATTGAACGTCGTGCCCTATTTTAGTATTGGAAGGTATTTTCGATGCCCATAAATAGTACATCTTTATCAGGATATATATACATTGCAAGTTATCTTTATAGATTGCTGTACAAATACTCCATGCCCGACCGGCCACAAGTGATTCGGGATTTTATTGTTGGAATGAAATACAGTCGAACTTCTCTATAACGAACTTCCCTATAACGAAGTTTTCTGTATAAATAAGTTGGTTTTTCTTATAGCGACTATTTCTCTATTGCGAATTTTTTCAACGCCCGTTACTCGAGTTCTCATACGCTTTCGATCTCTGATCTCTGATTATGGCTTCCTACCAAAACAAAGGTTAATATGTATGTCGGAAAGTCCGGAATTATAATAGTGTGCTTCCCACACAAAAATACGAATTATTTTAAAGTAAAATAAACTTAAAAACAATTTCATTTTACGAATTCTATATAATGAATTTTTCCGTATAACGAATTTTTTGTTGTCCCCTTGCGGTTCTTTATAGAGAAGTTACACTGTAGTCTTAAACATTTCGACTGATTTTGTTAAAGGATATCATTATCATTATAGACTGGAAAAACATTTGCACTTACCCGAATGCCAATAAAGCGCGCTTCGAGCAGCTCCTGTTTTCTGGGGTTCAGCGACGTTTGAAAGTGTTCCATTTTATGTTTATTATTATTTCTGATTCGGATTTGAATTCGGATTTAGTTTTTGATTATTGATTTCAATTCCTTGAGACTTTTTCTCCCATCGGGGACGATTTTTCTGGTTTATTTACTAGTGTTTAATATGTTAAGGCGTTAACATAATTAACATTTTGTTGATGGCTTTCATAATGATTGCAGTTGTTGGCAAAAAATGCCACAAGTCTTGTCAGAGCCAGACCAAAAACATTCAAATTCATCTGAAAAACAAGTTTAGGATTTTAAATAAGAAAATATACAGATTATTTAACATGCAATTAATGCAGATATTTCGACAAAAAAAAGTACTACATTATACATTTTTTCATTGACAAAAGTTGGATATAAAAACATAAGGTATTCATATGTGTATCATGAAATTTGTTACAACAGTCTTTATTTGTATGGAACTCACTATCCCCACATGCCTGTATTACCTTCTATTTGTTTCTTATCAAGATAATTTTTTTTAAATCAATGATACATCTATTAATTTTGTATTGTCTACGGGTGAATGAACGGTCACCCCGTTTCCAGAGGTCTATGTCGCGATAAACGCCATCCCCACTTCGATAATCCTTTGTCTTTTAAACTGTCAAAAATAAATAGTGGAAATAAAATGTAAAACAAAAACACACACTTTTTGGCAATTGTTTGTAAGTGTTTTAAATCTACTTTTTTACGTACAGACTTTGCAAAACATAACACTGTATGTTTAAAGGGTATCAAATGGTTCGGTGCTCCCAAAAAATATTTGATTCCATCTGAGGCTAAGCCGGACCCAATTGTTCCACTCTAGGGTTAAATTTTGTGCCCAAGCTGAATGACCAACAATAAGTTTTTGTTGCTGCTTCTTCCTCTCACTGTGCCACCCCCTTTTCGACTACTTCTTCATCACCTATCAGTCTCTGCATGGTCTTCTTCTGCTGCCCTCTTCAGACCACGAATGACGCTTTTGTGATCGGCTTTATTCGCAATGGACGCGAACGAATAGCCAACTCAAAAGAAAATTGCGAAAAAAAAGATATGCGAACCGAACCAAAACTAGACCCACAATCGGACGCGGCGGCCACGCCTCTAGGCGGCAGTCAGCAACGCCATCAGCAGCCTCTTCACAAACGCACACACAAACTCATGCCCGCAGCTGGGTACAAAGTGCCATAATTTAAGGTGATGCTTCCACAGAGTGCGCTCGTACGAAAATGGCAAATGTGCTACATATACATATGAGAAAAATGCCAATTCGATTATTATTTTTGAAACAATATCGTTGTCATAACCGAATGTGATTTCTATATATTTTGTACTTTCGCAGAAATCTTGCGCAAAATATACATAATAAAAATATAAAAATATAACACAAAGGCCATGCCAAGCAAAGGTGTGGGAACACCTCACCCTCATACTAATACACCCTGGGCGGGCAGATGATGTCCAACACAACACTCGCATAATCGGGAACTCGCACGAACACATACAAACACACCCTTATGTGGATCGTACACACACACACACACACACACAGTCATGCTTGTACATACGTACCATTTGTGGATTGCTTTTTGCACCGGTATTTTTTTCAGCTTTTCTGTTGTCTTTCTTTCTTCTTACTTTCTGGTTTGCTTTGTGCTGCTTCCAATTTGTTGTTGCGGCTGCTTTTTATTCCCCTAGTTTTGCTATTGCTTTTGCTTTTTTCTCATATTTTTATGTTGTTGCTCTTTGAGATGGTTATTTTCATATTTTTACTGCTTTTCGGCTGTTTTTGTCTCACATTTTTATTGCTTTTTGCAGTTGATTATTTTTCAAATTTGTATTGCTTTTTCTACTGTATATTTTATATATTTTTTTGTTTTTATCAAAAACGTATTGCTTTAGCGGCAGTTTTTTTTATTTTGTCCAATTTGCATTGCTCTTGGAGTCGTTTTTGGTCCTAATTGTTTCCCAATTGCGTTAGCTTTTCCCCAAAAATGTTTGTTGATTTTGCATCTACTCAAAAATATTTCCTAGAGAATATTCATTTTACTGTTTTTGCTATTTGTTTTTCCATTTGTTCACAATTGTCTATTGTTTTTGTTGCTGCTGTTAATTTCCGTAAATTTCTAGGGCTTTATGATGGCACGAGGAGATAGAGGGTAGGAGGAAACAGGGGGTAGAGCTGCGGTCGTTTGACGGGGGGGTGGGAGGCGTATCAACGTTTTGAGTACTACAACAATGGCTAATAGATGGTGGAGTGGTGCGGGTGGCGCGGGGGAATCAACAACAGAAACAGTAAAAGAAAACTCGCACACACTCACACACGCACACAGAAAAGCGCACAACTTAAATATACTACATGTGTGGATATCCCCTCTCGCTTGCACTTGCACTTTGCCGACACTCACTACTGTTTGCGTTTTCTGCTTTTTGCCTTTTCGCTTCGGTGTCTTTCGTTTCGTTCGCTTGGGTTTTCTTTTTTGCGAGGTTAAGTTTTCCTTTGCTTTTGCTTTTGGTTTTGCCTTTGCTTTTGCAACTTGTGCGTCGACAGCCGAAGTGCCGCTGCGCTGCGATGGGTCGGAAGGGCACGGGCACGCACTGGGACTGGGGCGCGGCGGTTCGAACGAGATGGGGGCAACGAGATTAGCCGCTTAGTCGGTAATAGTTGTTCGCGTAAACGAATTGTATTTTATTTTCTGTCACAGTAAAAAAAATGAATTTATTTAGCCAGAAGCTAACACACACACCACACCACACTAACACTAATGCACACACACGCGCGAACAAAATGTGCTAAAAAATGCGCCCAGCTGTGTGAACAGTGGCGCCATCTGCCATCTGCCGGGCATCGACAATTATCGATATAATTATCGGTTTGTCGGTCCGCAGAAGCTGGCATGTATGAAATTTAATTTTTCTGTGCAACCACTAGCCAAAAGGTGTCTCTGTTGCAAGTTCATCTCTGTGCGGTTATCATTTGGCGCAATTATTTAAAAACTATTCAATATGTAAAAAGTTTTGCTTTTACACCCAAGATATATAAGATATATAGATATATATAAGATATATTTACTCGAATTAAATGACACATATGTATGTAGGTACATACATATATTAGAAAGAAATTGTGCAGCGGGTCTTCAACGCCATAAGGCTCGCAAATCTTGATCCCTATGCGTGGAGCCAAGTTCCACGATACTTTCTGAAACGTATCATTGGCCTCATTGTAGTGTTAACGGAGGCTTCGTACGAGTTGCCACCTTAGAGTAGGAAAAATTAGATTCCGGATCAGGAATGATCCCTTTTGATCAAATATTTCCCCTGCAGGACAGCAGTTCGGAAAAGGAGAACGAGGTAAGCGAGGTTTATCAACACAGGCACCAATTAATGCAGAAACTAGTTTTACTGATATATACAGAAACAAAATCGAATGCATTAATAGCAATATGTGCAAGAGACGTGACATTCCATACTGTTAATACCACCGCAGAAGTTTAGATTTGTTTTTTTAATGCAAGCAATGCGAATGGAACATGGAAATAACGTTGTCAGCAATGAGTTTTAAATGAATATAGCAGGTATAAATTTTATTAGGAATTATCCCATATTTGTTATACATATGTATATATTCGAAGGTTTTAGAAAGGCTGCAGTTCAAGTGCTAGTACGCGAATCGAATTAACATTTGAACGGTTTTTTTTTTAATTTCTAAC
Organism: Drosophila helvetica; assembly: GCA_963969585.1. NCBI lineage: Eukaryota > Metazoa > Arthropoda > Insecta > Diptera > Drosophilidae > Drosophila > Drosophila helvetica. Next base: position 17,623,947 of record OZ018401.1, on the reverse strand, counting down.
AATTATGTATGTAAATGCCCTGTAGTGAAAAGAAGTTGCCAGTTAAAACATTTTGTAAAAATGTATTTTAAATTGTCCCACAGTGCAAAAACTCGGCGAGATTTGTTTCTCCTATTCCGTTATTCACACCATCTTCGCTGGACATCTGCACCAAAAACGCCGAGAAACTGCGTCCCTCGCCCCCTTCTCCTATACACTCTTGTTCACTGGCTGTCTCGTGGCTGTTTTAGTGTTGGTGAGAGAGGCTGTTGGGATCAATGCTGCCAGAATCTGCAAAGAAAAATTGCTAGATTTGGGAAGAAAAATTGCTAACTTTTGTGTACAAATGGCTAAAAATTAGGCATTGCTGCGTTTTCCAAATCTTCTTTTAAAATATTGATTTCATAATCCGGTGTATTGTTTCGGATTTCAGCGATTTTATCTATTATGACATCTGAAAGTAATGGGGTTGGGTTTCCATTCCAAATTTTGAACATTTTTGTTTGGGCTTTAAATGTCCTTTAATATGGGCCTTAAAAACACCAAATAAAGATAATTTATATCATCTTTAAATAGTACGTTGAGAATATGTGCTAGTTTTATAATAAAATTGCTAGATTTGTGGCTAATAGCATATTAAAAAACAAAGTTGCAAATTTTTTTAAAAGTTGCCTGACCTAGCAACTAAGTCGCTAAACTGGCAGCACTGGTTGGGATAGACATCGAAAAGAGACGAGGCAAAGAGATCGAGCGCGAGCGTGATTCTCGGCAGCATCAAGATATACTTATAAAGGTACCCGAGCTTGCTCTCTCGCTCTCTTTGCTAACTTGATAAATTTCAGTCTGCAGCAGCAGTAGTTGTGAGCGACGCATTTCGGCGGGCGATTTTCGTGGTTTTCGCTCTTTCTCTCTCTTCTGTCTTAAATAACAAGTTGTGAGAGAGCAAGTTCGGCTACCTTGTTAAGTATACCTTGGGCAGCATTCTGCATGGGCTAGAGAGAGAGAGAGAGAGATAAATTGAGAGAGCCATAAGAGATGGCGTCGCAGACAATGAGCGGCTGAAATGGTTGGTTCTTGATGCGCTCTGAACAGTCGAAATTTGGAAGCTCGGCCAAGCAGTTGTTAGCGTTGTCGGCGTTGTTAGCGGAGCAAAGCTGTTAGTGCGACGGCTCTTCAAGCGAGTTAAACAAAATGGAGTCTACCAACACCGAACACCCTGACCCAACAAGCCATTTACAGCTATGAAGAGCTGCGTGCCGCGGTTTTTGACCGCGGCCAAGGACCAAACTTCAAAACCCAATAGAACAGATACATGTATGTATATGTTTTATATGTTCATTAAATGGATATTGTATGATATGTATGAAAATATGAACGGAGCTTCACCGCGCGACCTGAAATACTGTAAGGCGGCCCCAAAGATTTTTGGCCAGAACAAAATACTGGTAAAAACACACGTATACAATGTGGACAAAACAGATGAGGATATCGGATCGGATGTGCAATCGGAGAAAGCGGGTATTCTCTATTAAACATTCCTAGTATTGTGTAGACAACAAACGAAATACATCGGAATTTCTCCACCGACTGTGAAAAAATTACCGCTTTTCATAGTTCTCCTGGGGAGAATGGAACTTTTTTGATCTGTAAGGAAACAATACTATTGATTATAACCATTATAATTATAAACAAAAGTAACGTTATCCCGACATATGTATACATGTCTATATTCATATAAGCTCCCGCTCGGCGGCTGCCACTGAGCAGTGTGCACAGTGTACACAACAGCCGGAAAACGATTTTCCGATAGGATCATCCGCGGGATGGCCACCACGTCCCGCGGCTGGGCCACCGCGTTCCGAGGCATGGCCACTGCGCCGCCATCCTGCCAGGCCTCCCCGATGTCCGTAATAACTATTAATTGTGTGAGGCATCTGTGGGTTTAATGAGAATGGGAATATTGTTTAATAAAAGTTTAATAAAACTTGCTTTTCGTTTTTCTCTTGCTGGCGTGGATTGAGTTAAGTTGGCGGAGTTTTTTGAAGGCGAATTCCGATCAAAAGGAAGAAAAAACGATTATCTGATCCGAATTGATTGGATCATCAACTGTTTTAGCAGCATTAAAATTGATTTTTGGCTATATTACATTGTAAAACACGTATACAAATTTTGTTTGGCTTCTGAAGCTCAGCCGGTTATCTATGATGACTCCCAGATACTTGAGGCATGGGGCCGATACAATCCTTACGTTCCCTACCTAGACAGTCATAAACTCCATGGTTTTCCTGCTGGATATAAGGACAGCTTCCGTTTTATGGCCTGCCAGATCAAGCATTCTCGAGCCATTTGCTCCGCCTATTGTCCGGATTAAGCTATTCGCGGCCATCTCCACTTCCCGTACATGCTTGGCCACCACAACTAGCGCTAGATCATCTGCAAAACCTACTAACCTGCACCCTAATGGGAGGCTGAGCCTCAGGACTTCGTCGTACATCACGTTCCACAGGAGCGGGCCGAGAACAGACCCCTGTAGAATTCCTGCTGTGACTGAGTACCGCTTTGTCCCCTGTTCCGTGTCGTAGAGGAGTACACTGTCTGAGAGGTAGCTCGAGATTATCCTCACCAAGTAGTTAGGGAGTCCAGCGTTCTCCAGGGAGCTCAGGATACTTTCCCAGCGCGCAGTGTTAAACACGTTCCGCATATCGAGGGTTACAACTGCACAGTACTCTTTGTCGTCCCATCACCATCTTTTTCCCTCTATCGCTTTATACGAGGACGAGTATGCCGGCCGATCTGTAGGGTGTCGCGGGAAAAAACCTCACTTTAACACTTTACTTCACTCTCCGTCATATTTTTTTTTAAATCCGTGCCTTCTTTATTTACTATTTACTAATAGCTTATTAACTAATATAAATTATAGGCTATAATATATAGGCTCGAAATTATGGAGAACCAAAGAACGTAACATGCCCCTGCGGTACGGCGGTGAAGCTCTGCTTCGCAGGGACCCTGGTTCTTCCTATGTGCTCTCCCTTCTCAGTCGCTCACTTCTGCGCAGTTCCGTCATCACTGCGGCGGCAAAGCTGTTCCATGCCGCCCATATCGTGGAGTCGGTTCGTGGGCGTGAGTTGCCCGCCCGCTGCTCGCCATAGCTCCCTCCTGATATTGGCAAAGCGCCCGCAGGCAAAAATGATGTGCTCAGCGTCTTCTGTGTTGCTACCACACCACCTACATTGTGGCGAGTTATCGTGCCCGAATCTCCACAGATACTGGCTGAAGCAGCCGTGTCCACTGAGCATCTGTGTGGTATAAAAATTTACCGCACCGTGTCTCCTGTTGATCCAGGATCTGATGTCTGGGATAAGACGGTGGGTCCACCGGCCCTTTCCAGAACTGTCCCATCGCCTTTGCCATTCTCGAGGGCTCTGCTCTCTGGCCTGCAGGCGCGCCGCTCTCCTTTGTGCTCCAGCCCTGATAGCTTCTGACCCTAATGCCATCCGCCCAGATCGCCGCCGCGTAAGTGATGGTTGAGCGAACCACGCTGGTCAGCAGGACTGTGTGTGTATGTGTATGTGTATGTGTGTATGTTCAAACTGACCTGACCTGACGCACGTTTCCATCTCGTTTACATTACATGATATGATATGATATGATATGATATGATATGATATGGAGGAGGAGTCTCTAAGGAGACTTCTCTGGAGAAAGAGGTGCCATCGCAACAAAAGGATGCCCCTGCAGTGGAACGTGAAGTTTCTAAGAAGAAGTTTAGAATGTTCCTTCGACGTTCAAACATATCAGCCTCCCGCGAAGAATTTGCTGCTAAGGAGACTTCTCTGGAGAAAGAGGTGCCATCGCAACAAAAGGATGCCCCTACAGTGGAACCTTAAGTTTCTAGCAAGAAGTTCAGAGTCGAATGCTTTACTGAAATCTGTGTAGATTACCTTGGAAGCCTTTAATGATGAAGGAGGTGAACTCCAATAAATTCGTGGTTGTTGATCTCCGCTTTATAAATCCATGCTGGGCAGGAGATATAAGTGATCTGCAAAGATGCTGCAGGTGCGGAGTTAAAATTGTCTCAAACAGTTTAGGAATTGCGGATAACTTGGATATACCTCAGTAGTACTTCGCGTCAGACTTCTACCTTTCTTATGGAGAGGAATTATGAACGAATCCTTCCATATGGAGGGGAAGCATGAAGAGTTTATGGACAGGCTAATTAGTTTAAGCAACGGTCCACACAGAGACTCGGCGCAGTACCTAAGTACACAGCCGGGAACTCCGTCCGGACCCGGTGAAAACACCGGCTTAACTTTCCGGAGATCATGAAGCAGAGAGCTTTCATTTAGCAAGGGACTGAAGATGCCGTTCGACCTTGGTAAACCGTACGTTTCCATATTGTTTACATTACATGATATGATATGATATGATATGATATTAACATCCACGCCTTGCACGAACCGTAAAAATTCGTTTTGAGCGGCCCAAATACTCCTCTATCGTTTTTTATGTCCTCTTTACTTCGTTTTGGCGTTCTTCGCACATACATATGTAATTACGCACCATTTTCCTGTCTAAATAATTCAAATTTACATTATAGTAGTGACCTATAGTGCCCCCAACCGGCGGACCTATTGTGTCCCCAAGCGTGTGTTTCATGTTGATGTCCGTATTTTTTTCAAAACCAAAAATATTGAACAACCAACATAAAGTTCGGTTCAGCATTAATTTTTACATAAGAAAAAACTCACTTGACAATTTTTTGCATTGATTAAATGTGCTTTAATGAGGACGAACGACAATTCGTTTTCGTAGAAAAGCACACGAAAAAATAAACTACGCTGTAACTTATACAGATCCACTTTGACAGCAATGTAAATGCCCCATATTGAAGAAAGTTGCCAATTAAAAGATTTCGCAAAAATGCATTTTAAATTGTCCCACAGTGCAAAAACTCGGCGAGATTTGTTTCTCCTATTCCGTTATTCACACCATCTTCGCTGGACATCTGCACCAAAAACGCCGAGAAACTGCGTCCCTCGCCCCCTTCTCCTATACACTCTTGTTCACTGGCTGTCTCGTGGCTGTTTTAGTGTTGGTGAGAGAGGCTGTTGGGATCAATGCTGCCAGAATCTGCAAAGAAAAATTGCTAGATTTGGGAAGAAAAATTGCTAACTTTTGTGTACAAATGGCTAAAAATTAGGCATTGCTGCGTTTTCCAAATCTTCTTTTAAAATATTGATTTCATAATCCGGTGTATTGTTTCGGATTTCAGCGATTTTATCTATTATGACATCTGAAAGTAATGGGGTTGGGTTTCCATTCCAAATTTTGAACATTTTTGTTTGGGCTTTAAATGTCCTTTAATATGGGCCTTAAAAACACCAAATAAAGATAATTTATATCATCTTTAAATAGTACGTTGAGAATATGTGCTAGTTTTATAATAAAATTGCTAGATTTGTGGCTAATAGCATATTAAAAAACAAAGTTGCAAATTTTTTTAAAAGTTGCCTGACCTAGCAACTAAGTCGCTAAACTGGCAGCACTGGTTGGGATAGACATCGAAAAGAGACGAGGCAAAGAGATCGAGCGCGAGCGTGATTCTCGGCAGCATCAAGATATACTTATAAAGGTACCCGAGCTTGCTCTCTCGCTCTCTTTGCTAACTTGATAAATTTCAGTCTGCAGCAGCAGTAGTTGTGAGCGACGCATTTCGGCGGGCGATTTTCGTGGTTTTCGCTCTTTCTCTCTCTTCTGTCTTAAATAACAAGTTGTGAGAGAGCAAGTTCGGCTACCTTGTTAAGTATACCTTGGGCAGCATTCTGCATGGGCTAGAGAGAGAGAGAGAGAGAGAGATAAATTGAGAGAGCCATAAGAGATGGCGTCGCAGACAATGAGCGGCTGAAATGGTTGGTTCTTGATGCGCTCTGAACAGTCGAAATTTGGAAGCTCGGCCAAGCAGTTGTTAGCGTTGTCGGCGTTGTTAGCGGAGCAAAGCTGTTAGTGCGACGGCTCTTCAAGCGAGTCAAACAAAATGGAGTCTACCAACACCGAACACCCTGACGGGAATCTATTATATATATAATACATTTTTAAAGCTTACTTTGTCGTTCATTTGCACCAAAAACGCCGAGAAACTGCGTACCTCTCCAACTTACTGAGCCATCTCGTGAAGAGATTTGCGGCTGTCTGCTACGGTGACCGAATTTGAGGAAATCGCATTTAGCGATTTGATCGCAGCTTGGCTATCATTGTATACGTTAACATTAGTGAAGATCATCTGTGAAGATATTTATGGCCCTTTGTGGGCCTGGAGGTCACTCGAGCTATTCTTCTCTGTTGGGGATGAAAGGGGTGTCTGTATGTTCCCTTGGGACGCAGTAATCCGTATTTGTGGGGACGGTACTGCTACTTAGTATTGATGAGTGACCTATGTGCTGTGTTGCCGAGCAGTTTTGGAGCACACAAAACGCTGGAAGAGTGCGCCAAGTGGTTGTACATTAACTTTTACAAGGACCCCAGCATCCGAAAGCGATACCATTTCAAGGTAATCGCTTGTCCCCGAGCAGTGACGGACAAGTTGTTCAGTATGCTATATGCAGAAGAGGACGAATTGCCCGAAGAGCTTCAGGATGAATCGGTCGATGGTGTAGAGATCAAAGTGGCAAAGTAAGTTAAATAAGCAACACCCAATGTATGCCACATTTTTGGCTAATTCTCTTGACCATTAACGGAATGGGAAAATTCAAGTTTCCCGTACCCTTCGCCGTATTTTCAAAGTACGCAGACGTGAAGATTGTAGGCGATTTTATAGGAGCCAAAAAATTGAGCTCGGAACAAATAAAGCGACAGTATCTGAAATACTTCAACGCATTCTACGTGTTCCCAGAAAAGCGAAATTACCCGAATCTGTTCAATGATGCACCTCCTGCTCTTCTAACAAAGTTGCTAGAATCTGACTATCCCGTTGATGAATCAGCAGTCAAAAATTTGGCAGAGCGTGGGAAAAAGAATTGCTTGAGGAAAGAGCTCAAGAGGCAACGGTATCCTGAAGCAAGCAGGATATTCCACGCACTAAACACAAATTTCCCCCAACAGATCGCTTTAATTTGTACGCTCGATAGCGACTTTCCTATTGTGAGCTTCGAAATATTCGAGAAACATCTGGAAAACATCAACGAGGGAAAGGACATAAAGGAGTGCGCCCGTTGCTATTACTTGGCATTCTATTTAACGCCGGAGATTCGTGATCAATTACATCATAAACCGTGTACGTCGAACCTAAGTGCTCGCATACTTGCCATACCCAGTGCCGGACAAACCGAATAGCTGAGGCGAAATTTCACAGAAGCAGCTGTTGAACCTGTCAACTTTAATTTGTTCAAAAAGTATATAAACAATATTGATGAAATTAGGCAGAAAATGCAAAGATGCATCAAGTACAGCGAGCTGACCGAAGAGCAGTGTTACAAGGCATACTTCAAAAAGTTTTACAGCTTGCCAGGAATACGAAAACGATTCCCTTATAGACTGAAGCCATGTCCCCAAAAGATACGGAAAAAATTGCTGAGTAAATTGCTCGGTAATGTTGAAACGGCAGCCGAAAAAAATCGACCAGAAATTCCAATAGAGGATGGGAGTCGTCAGGCAGAACCGTGAGTATCTCTGTTTTCAATGTTTTTGTGGCTTTTGAGGCTCTGCCTGAGCAGAATTGTGGCGCGCAAGAAATAATGAGTAATCATTGTCTAAAGATTTAAAATCTCTTTTTTTTATCTTTTAGGAGAGTGGAAAAGGCAGCCCAGGAAAACAAGAACGAAAAGAAGGAAAACATTCCACTTTCAGTTCCGTTCAAGATTTTCAAGCGTTTCGTAAAAAATCTGGACGAAATTACAAAGCAAATGGGGCAGTGCGAGGAGTACGGAGAGAAGTCTGAAAAGCAGTGTGAGGAAGAGTACTACCAGAGCTTCTATGCCATGCCCCAGATGCGTGAACGCTTCAAATGTGAGCTCAAGCCTTTTCCCGCCAAGACCCGCGAAATGCTGCTTCGATATGACGTGTGTTTTTGTAGTAGGCTGAATTCCCTAAGATTTGCTGGAGTGGGAAGAAATCAAACATGTCCGTCTTCTTTAAAATATATCACAAGAGGAGATCTCCATTTTATTTTCTCTATCGTAGCTGCACAGCAGCTATTATAATTCAGGACTGGACCGGAGTCCCTT